>BSBN01000207.1:7845000-9095000 GCA_027924645.1 Cunninghamia lanceolata | reverse complement strand
GCCTGCCCTTGGATATCCTTCCATCCAAGTGGGAACGAACTTAAGTGGTAACAAGCTAAAGCCAAGCTCTGCTTAGCCACTATAAATAAATTGTGCTTGGAGCGAAAGCTTCATGCAACAAGTGTTGTTTTGTCATACCGACAGCCAACCTCCCCCAAAACCCTCCAAGGCACAACCCTTGAAGGCTGGGAGACTCCATAATAGAGAGTAGCATTGCCGCATGTATAACCACTCAAACAGTTGCACTTACTAATCATCCTTTGTTTTTAGTAGCCAAAAACCCCTATAAGCCAGTGCAGGGAAGGGTGATTATCACCTCTCGAAGATGCCTCAATTGGAAACAGTGAGAATTCAGTTTATATTGTCCCAGCCAGCCTAGGATTTGTACTTGCTTTTTTAGTAAAAAAGAGTCCAAAAATTACAAAAAAAATCAAAAAACCATGATCATTCTTTGTGTTTATTGTGTCTTCTTGCCATAATTGAAAAATCAAATCAAAGAGACCAACTTTTAGCCAAGAAACTAAAAACATCAAAAAATGTGCCAATAAAATTACAAAAATAGTCAAAAAAGCCAAAGCTACACATTTATCCTACAGAGCCACACATCTATGTCGACCCGCTGTGCATTTACTATGACTCTCTGCGCATTTGTGATATGTTACTGTGCATTTATCATTTACCAGAGCTGTGCATTTACCTCAACCTGCTACACATATACCTTCTATTTCAGTGCATCTGTAGTTGCGCATCCAAGACAATGAGCATTTCCCAGCCTTTTGAGAGAAAATTTTCAACATTTCTAGGTACCCATTTAGCCTCATTCCAATTTCTGAGATTAGATTTACCATGCAGTCGCTTCTCCCATCTATTTTAATAGAAAACCCTCTCTTTCGTCGGTCATCTCATCCATCTTCTACCAGGTCTTCCCATAAACAAGTCAAAGTATCTATATCAGATTAGTGCAAGACCTTTTTTAGATCATTTCAGATTCAAGTAACCCTAGTAAGTCTCCACTATCAAGGATCAGACATCCTTTTCTCTCATAACTTCACTAGTGGTCTTGGTACAAGACTAGTCTCTACATAGTAAATGGGTATCGACTATCCTTACTTGTGGCTATCGTCTTGTGTCAACCAACTTACTTAGAATCATTGATCAAAGGAGTCCCTTGTTTGAATCTCATCACCGCAAGTGTCCGCTTCTCACCAACCTACACCAACACCTTACCAAAGTCTCTAGTTTCACTCCACTCCTTCCAACATCACCTTGCATGGTCTTAACTAGATCTCAAACACAAAAACAACTTGAAATGGCCAGAACATCTCACCGCATTGTATCCCCTCATGACAGCAATGAGGAAATCACCCATGAGGACTTCCAAGGAGCCCTCCAAGACCGTAAATTTCAATGCATGCTAGACAAAATGCTCAAATAAGACCCTCAAAAGTACTCCCTTCATCTTGCAAACCAAGGACTTACACTCCCCTCAGACTTTGATCTCAAAAAACTAAGGGAGTCTGTAGAAGAAGAAACTCATGAAAACCACACTAGTGAGGATAAAGGAAAGAAAGTCATAGACCCAAATACACCTATGAAAGCATTGAAGACACAAGTTGAGGGCCTAACATAAAAATTGGTGGATCTCCAAATAGGGACAACCACTAAACATTATTCCTTGGAAGACATCTCACCATATCCTTTTGACAAGAGTTTAAAAATGGTCCCCTTCCCCTTTAGATTTGAAGTACCAAAATTTGACAAGTATAAAGGAAAAGGAGACCCAAGAGATCATATTAGGGAATTTAGTAGCTCATGCCTAGAAGTAGCTCACAACGACACCTTCCTAATGAGACTATTCCCTAGATCTCTAGGTGGACAAGCCATGGAATGGTTCTCACGACTTCCTCCGAGTATCAAAACTTTTGATGAGTTAGTAAACATGTTCGTCACACACTTCTCATATAACATTGAACACAAAGTTTCCATGCTTGACCTATGCAATACAAAGCAAAAGAGTGGAAAATCCTTCACCACCTTCTTACAAAGATGGAGACAACTCACGAACAAATGCTCATATCATATGCCTGAGAAGAAAATGATGGAGATGCTTGTCCACAACCTTAACCTCGATCTAAGTTACCAAATCCAAATTCAATGCCCTGCCTCATTTACGAAAGTCATTGAGATGGGATTATTTATTGAGAAATCTATGATCACCAAGGGGCAAATAAAGTTGTACAAGGACACCCCTAACTCTAACTACATCATGGACAAGTCAAAGTTTTGGACAAAGAACAAAAATATCGTCAATGATGGAGTAGTTGATACCAAAGTAGCTGTTGGAACTGGAAATTTCTAGTCAATTTTTTCAAAATTTTTAGGGTCCCATGATGATTAACTTATTGTAGTACCAAAAAAATTTCATAAATCTGGTGCTCTTGTTGGACTAAAATGAAATATCAGCTATATGTAGAATTCTTTAGTCATATGCATCATGCAAAGGCCACAGGTTGTACTTGTGTTGTTTTCTTGATTGGGAAAGCATTGGTTGGTTACAATAGAATCAAGAATGATTTAAGAGAGATGTGCAAATGGACAATGATCTACTCCAAGTTGTAGCATGTCCCACAATTACCTTTGTAATTTTAGACAAGTTGAGTTGATCTGCAGCATGCCACGCCACACTTAAAGCATGAATGAACTCCAAATTAAAGTAAATGAAATACCAGGATGAATTCAACTATAGATTTCATTATACATCATGATCACCCTTAAATTTTTGTCATTATTTTTTTGGACTATCAAGGTCCTTCAATTCAATTCATCGGCCAAATTCCCATATTTAGGGCACTCCTTGAAGGCAATTTAGCAATGACTTCTAGTAAGGTTGTCTGGACATGGTGCTTTCTTACATTGGTGGGTTTCCACTATTATGTAGTTGCAACAACAGAAAACAAATAGATCACATCTGTGTCTAGCTATGATGGCAGTTTTCCTTCAAAACATTATGGAGGATATGTAATAGTAGATGAGGCTCATGGGAAGTATCTGTACTATTACTTTGTTACTTCACAAGGAAATCCAACCAAAGATCCTATTGTCTTGTGGTTGAATGGCGGTCCAGGTTGCTCAAGCTTTGACGTTTATGTTTATGAGCATGGTCCTTTTAACTTTGAAGTTGGAAATAATTCTGAGAGTTCGCCCAAGCTACACCTTAACCCATACTCTTGGTTAAAGGTCTCAAGTGTCATCTATTTGGATTCGCCTTCTAGTGTTGGCTTTTCATATTCTACAAAAGTCAATGACTATAATACTGGAGACATTCAGACAGCTAAAGATACACATGCTTTCCTTTTAAAGTGGTTTGAGGAATATCAAGAGTTCCTTCCAAATCCATTCTTTATAGCTGGAGAATCATATGTAGGAATCTATGTTCCAACTCTGGCATTAGAAGTATCTAAGGGAATTGCTGCTGGCATAAAGCCTATCCTAAATTTTTAGGGCTATATGGTAGGAAATGGGGTCACAAATCCTACATTTGATGGCAATGCACTTGTGCCATTTGTTCATGGAATGGGTCTTATACCAAACTCTCTATTTGAGGAAACAAAGGATACTTGTAAGGGAAATTATCAGTACTCTACAAGTGCAAATCGTTCTACAAAATTAAATGAGATTGATGAGCTTGTTTATAGGCTTAACGAATATGACATTCTTGAGCCATGTTACCATGCAACAGAAGTACAAGAAGTTATTGTTAGCCAACAAAATCTAACGAAATCTATTACCTCGCAAAATTTATAACTTAAAAAATAAAAAAGGTTGCAACTAAAATTAGACACCATTGAGAAACATGTGGGTAAAATCTATGAAAATGTCAAATGTAAATAGAGAATTGAATTCAGTGATGCACTGAAAAACCAAAGATGAAAGAGCATTTTCATCATGTGTTCCATGGATGAAATTGTAATTGGGAGATTACCACGAGTGCTCTTTCGAATTTGTTAGAAATCTGGCATTTAAGTTTCATAAATCTCTTTTATGTTACGGAAGTCATTTTTCTTCTCACTAAAAGCATTTTGCAGTGAGTCTGTCCTTTGTCCATTGCTACAATTGATCATTTTTGTTATATTATCCATTTGAGAAGAGTATAGGGTGAGTTGTACCATTGATTTTTGCCCACCTTGTTTTGGTATTAACATGGCAATGCCATTGAATTGATATCTCATGAACTTGTACATTATGATAGAATCTGTAATTTTCATGACACTGCTAGATATGTATTTGTAAGTAAAGCAGATTAGTGGACTAATGTTGCACACCACAATAGAGAACATATTTGGCATGGTGCAACTGTGGACAAGATAGTTTGTAGTAAGAATCTGGGAAGGGCCGAAGAAAATGGCAAATAAAGCTAAGTAGAATACCCTAAAATCATGAAATGAACCTATCAGGATAACATGCAGTCATCGGTGGAAGTCATGTCATAGTTTCCCTGATACCCAGATGTTGCAAGCCCGAGTATTGCATAAAATAGGTAATGAGATAAAATAATGGAAATTAAGAGATAAAATCATAAGGAAGTAAACATCTACTTTAATGACCTCTTGATATAAAACAAAGTTGCAAAGCACATTCACTCGAGTATGAGGGGGGATCATAAGATGAGAAATATGCTAAGAGAGATTTTATTTGAGAATATCTTTACTCAGAGTAAAACATTTTTTAGAGGAGTTGATAAAAAAATAAGTAATTGCTTTTACCTCAAGAATATTTTCATTGTGTGAAAATAAAAATCTGGTAACACATATTCACCCAACAGGTTAAAAGGGGAATTGTTTTTACCCAAATGAATTCTTCTTGTCAGACAAAGGTAAAAACATACAGAGAAGCATAATTGAGAGATGGATTAAAGTATTAAGAAGCACTTTATTTCTCACTGAGTTAATTAATTTTATCCATGAGAAATAATTAAACAAAAAGCTGCAACTGAAATGTCACATGAAGAGGCCAGAATGGGAAAAAGGGGGATATTAAAGCATTGAAGAATATTTTATTTTGTGACGGCAAAAGATCAATATTAAAAACAATTAATTAAATCAAAAGTCATTCCAAAAGATTTTTTGAAACTAATAGAGCCCTAAAAAGGGATAGCAAAGCAAATTATTATTAAACATTTGGGTATGACAAAGTGACAATTAATGATAAAATGAAATACATTGTCACGGTGATAAAAACCCTAAATATACATCAGTGAGAAAATATATGACAGAAATAAGGAAACAATACCTCACAAATAGGTCCTAAGGTTCACATCAATGCAAAGCATATATGTTTATATATTATTTATCTGATGATTGATTTGTTTTCTTTGCAGGATTATGGTTACATTGAGTGCAATGAAGTAGTTCTCAACTGGCGGTTAAATGATTTTATCATATCGGAAGATCAAATATTTTATTCCAGCCTTAAATGATTGTTAATGTTTCAAATCAAATTATTTAATTCATGTAATAAATAAGGTTGTTTCTCATAGTCAGGTCCAATCAGTTATCACCTGACACAAATTTTGTAATAGGTCTAAAGCTTGTTTGAGTCTCTTTATAAGAGACTAGGACCTGAATAAAAGGATTGGATGGAGGATAAATTTGAGAGACAACTTTAGGTTAGAGAAAAACACTTTTTAGGTTTCAATCAGAACATTATACATAGGTGAATAGAATATCCATCTTCATCTCCAGAATGACTATGTTGCATGCAATATCCTGAATTAGTTAGTGGAAGATTTCAGATTCAATGACTTCATGATGATATCAGTTGTTTGTTGATTTATTACAGTTATTTGATTGTCTCCATTTCAATATTTTTTGGTTATTCAATTTGATATATCAAGCATATATTCATTTTGTCAGAACACATTTGCTATATCTGTGTGATTAGATTAACTGGTTTCTTTGAAAAGAATTAAATCCTTTTGATTAATCACAGTAATCTTGAAATGTTGTTTGGATTTATAAGTAGAATCATTTAACTAGAATTATTATTCTGTCTCCAAAGTTGATGCAATCTGTTATTTCTGCATAATTTTTAATTGGTTCCTTCAAGGAAGGATTAAATCCTTTTGAATATTTTACAATTAATTTGATTCTGTCCTTTGTATAATTAAGTATGGATTAATAATTATTTCCTTGCACAGTTACACAAGTTGTAAACCATTTCTCTGTGCCAAACAATTCGAGTTATTACTGAGCATAAGTTATTTGTTTTTGAATCTCTTTTGACTCCATTACCCAATGAGGCACTAGTCTAAAAAATTTATTTCATTTATTCATAGGTAAATCTTTAATTTCCTTTAACATTATAGTTTATACCAAATTATTTTCTTTATAGAAGTAGTTAGTAATTTCTCATCTATTTCACATTTTATGCCACTGTGAATAGATAAATTAGCATTAATCAAAGTTGCACATTCATTTAATTTTTTTTATTAATTAAAGGTTCACCCACCTAGGTTTAACGGAGCCTAAAGTGTAGGGACTAATCATCTATTAGGGTTAACTTTGTTAGTTGGTTCAGAAATGTTGTAGATTTGATCATAGAGCCTAGCATCCTCTTAGAATCTAAAACCTACATTTTTGAGACCCAATAGTAGCAGCTCCCAAACAATAACCAATCTTCACTCTCAAAGGAGAGGCAAGCAATGCTACACCAAACAAAACCTTCTCTCTTGAGCCAAAACAATGGTTCCCCTCCACTCTTAGATGAAAATTCACACCACTAGGGGAGTCCCAGGAGTCTACATTAAGAAAGCTATTATCCAACAATGAGATCACTCTTCCCACCACTAGTGACTATGAACCTCAACTAAAACCTCATTATGGGAAAGATACTAATTTTTGTGAATATCATAGAGGAAGAGGCCATAAGACCAATGACTGTATCCATCTGAAACACGTCATTCAAGACATACTTGACCAAAATCAGGTAGGCACTAAAGAACATACCTCTAATGAGACGTATGTGGCATACAAGGATCCACTCCTCAACCATGACATGCCTTACAACAACAACAACAACAATAACAACCACAATAGGTAGAATCAAAATAACAGACACAACAATGCTAACTATGTGAATGTGCTATTCAATTATACTATCAATTACATATCGAAACACATCCCACAAGTCAATGTGGTCATAGTCAACCAACAGTGGTGCAGGGCACCTAGGAGCAGTCTGACACCTCAAGCATTTTTTATGCATTTTGATAAGCTATGTTTTGTTTTGATTGTATGTGTGGTAATAAGGCTTTAGCCATGTTTGTATGGTCCCTTTTGTGTGGTCAAGATGATTGAGGTGACATTATAAACCTTAATCATGCTTAGTCCACTTGGATCCTTGTTGTGCCAATTAGGCCTAGAAGGTCTAAGGATTGGTTTTTGAGTTTTTTTTGGTTGTTTTAATATTTTAGTATGTTGGAAGGAGTTTGTTGATCATTTGGACTCCATTGGACGAGCCAAACAAATCAACCTCCTTGTGTTAATGCAAAACACCATAGTTGTCAAAGGTGTTATGTGTTGGGTCGGTTCAAAAACCACTTTGGGTAGTTAAATGCTGTTGTAGAAGTTGGAAACCAACTTGGATGGGTTAATATGGTGGATATCTGACTCCAGTACGGGGGAGGAAGTTTTTGTACGGAATTTGGGCACAAAATTCAAGAAAACTGACTATTTTTCGCTATTTTTCTTGCTATGTATAGACTGTACGGACTTTTCACGTGTGTAAATGATATTTTTCTGAAAGATCTTAGAGTCAGGGTTCCAATGCAATTGGTTTTAGGTCTTGAAGTGGTCGGAGTCAAAAGTTATTGAATTTTCTTTCAAAACTGGTCTAGAAACCCTGTTTTCTAGGGCAGTCCCACAAATTTGGCCCTAGAATGCATTTCCACCAATGAAATTTCATGCCACTCGGTGAAATGCAGGCTAGGGGTGTATACTACTTGATTCCAAAAGCATTTTTTGAGAAAATACAGTTTACTATTTTTAATGTGATGCCCTAGGTCAAATATCTCTATGTATTTGACTGAATTTATGTAATTTATTGTTGTATTTGACAAAACCCTAAGAGGATGAGTGAATGAATGGTGGATTTGTGTTGTTTGGGGATGGTAGAGTCATTCCAAGTTCCTGCCCCTGACCTATGCACCTAATTTTGAGCACTTGCTTTGTAACCTAGCCTAAATTGATCAATTAGGCCTAGAGACCTAGTAGGCGTTCTGGATTGCTAGAGTAGAGTTGGAGCAGGAGATTTGGAGGTTTGTTAGGGTCCCCTGAAAGGTGTTCAATTCCATCATTTTTTTTCCTAGACCTTTGGGATTTTGTCAAGTTTTGTTGAGAAAACCTAGTTTGGAGGGCTAGTAGCCTTACTAGTCAAGGTATAGGTTGAAGAGTTTTGGGAAGTTGGAGATCAAACCAACTGCATAGAAGGTGTTTGTTGATCTGTCTTAAGGTGTTGGAGAAGCCTTAGGGGTTGGACAATAGTCTGGACATCAAATCCTTCATATGCCTTGTATGTGCCTTTGGTTGGTTGGTTGGTTGAAGGCTAGTTGAAGTGGGTGAGTGGGCAAAGGACAATAGAGTAAACCTTTGTGTGTTGCTTCCCTTGTGCCACTCTGCATCAAACAGTTAGGACCCAAAAAAATTGATTGCAGCATCATCATCTATAGTGGTAAGGTCACATTAAACACGCTTCCTCCAAAGTCATCACCTTCTCCGTCTAACTCCCATACATACAGTGTCATAGACCAACTTTGGAAAACTCCTACCCACATATCTATCTTAGATTTGTTGCGTCTATCTCCCTCCCACAAGGAAATTCTTGATAAAGCCCTAGTGGAAACAATTGTGCCCATGAACCTAGCCCAAGAAAAGTTTCAAGCCATGGTAGGACATATAACCTCCTCCAATACCTTATCATTTACCGAACAAGATGACCTATCAGTATCCCAGCCTCATAACACACCCTTGTAGCGTTCATTCATAAACATCATATCAAAAGAGTTCTCATTTATGGAGGAGTAGGTTTAAATATTTGCACGCTCAAGCTAGTCCTTACATTGGGGTTCTTGGAAGTTGTAGTGGATCCTAAGAAAAAGATCACTATTAAAGCCTATGATGAAGAAGAAAGAACTACTAAAGGAATAGTGGTATTACTGATACAAATTGGACTAGTGATAAAGGACATTGTTTGCCAAGTCCTCGATAGGGAGCTAGCCTATAACATCCTCCTAGGTAGACCTTGGATTCATGCCATGAAAACTGTGCCTTCTACCTATCACCAATGTATCAAATTCCCTCATAATGGTAAACAGATCACCATCTAATGTGATCTAGATCCTTTTCAGCATTGCAACTCTATCCACTCAAACCCTGATTGCATCATTCCCAATACTAGAACTTCCACATCCCCCATCTCACAGCATGATTCTACCTCTGAAGCTTCCTTATCCAAGCTTAAAGAGTAGAAAATCACAATCAAAGAAACAGGAGTAGGGGAATACTCCATCGAGCACAGCCTCAACTTAGCCAAAATGCCTCTATCTCCAAGATCCTTTGGGCTCCCTACACCTTTTCTAAAGCCATCTGCTCCTCCCGAACCTCTTACAGCTCCCTTTGTCACATGAGGGACCCTATTACATGAAATAGAGGAAAGAGATGTCTTGCAATGACTCTACATAGAAGAAGATAACACACCACAAGAACCACCTAAGTTCCCAATTGAAATCTATGGGCGTGGTGAGTCTATATTACATAGAATGGGTTATGAAGGACAAGGTCCCATTGACCTAAGGAAAGAAGGAATAATAGAACCCATCCAACCCTCCTCATCCTCATTGGCAAGAAATACAAGAGGGCTAGGATACAAGGACAAAGGCAAGGCTAAAAGCAATGCTTGTTTTGTGGAGCAGATCCATGCCCTACAAGAGGACAGTGACATAGACTCTAAGGAATATGAGTGGGAGGAACTCACAGAGCACTCCTATGAGGATAAAGGAGTTGACACCATTCAAACCTATAGCCCCTACTGTGAGGGACAAATGCTAACACATAGACCATTAGAGTGTGATTCTCCAATTCCTGAGAGTACAACTTTTGAGGAAGGTCAGAGTTCCATTGCAATAAACAATCTGGAGGAAAGTACCATCCTAGATCCTATCCCTACCCATCTGAATCCTACTTATGTATCCATCCAAACTATCATGTCTAATGAATCAAATCTATCTTTCGATCCCCTCCCCCTTGTGCATCATAAACTTATCGACTGGAATTTACGAGGAACCCCACAACTAGACACGTTCCAAAATGATGATGCCTATATTGACTACATGGAACTTAGGGACCACCTACCTATAGGAGATCATAAAGCTAGCTTTGCCATTAAACTTAGCACTATGGCTTATTTTGGAGAGGATGTCAAGCCTTCCAATCACAAAAACATAAAAATAAAAACTAGATATGATGGTGAAAACCGCTCTGTAGTAGTGTCAAATCCTAATATAGTAAAAAGAAAGGACACATCAGATGGTGAAAACCTCTTTGAGGTGCCAGATGATGGAAGGCTTGACACTCTCCCCAATGACATTTACCAGGAGAAGTCTTAGATTGTTGTAGAACCTATAGAACCTATCAACATTGGAATAGAGAGAAATCCTAAGATCATTCACTTTGTAAAATCTCTATCTCCACTGGAAAAGACCAAATTTGTACCATTCTTCAAGAAAAAGAAAGTTAAATTTGCTTGGTCATATGCAAATATGCTCTGTTTAGATCTAGATTTGATCCTACATCATCTTCCACTAGATGCAGGAGTCAAACCAGTAAAGCAAAAGCTCAGAAAGATGCATCCACACATTGCATTACTAGTAAAAGAAGAACTCAAGAAACTGCTAGATGTAGGGTTCATTAGGGCAATAGACTATCCAGAGTGGGTATCCAACATAGTGCCAGTATCCAAACCTAATGGCAGAGTTAGATTGTGCAATGATTTCTGAGATCTAAACAAGGCTTGCTGCAAGGATGACTTTTTGTTACCTAATATTGATATCATAGTCGACTTGACAGCAGGACATACCATGTTATCTCTCATGGATGGCTTCTCCGGGTATAATCAAATCAGGATAGCACCAGAAGACCAACATAAAATAGCTTTCACTTGTCCATTGGGCACTTTCTACTGGAATGTCATGCCATTTGGGTTAAAGAACACCGGGGTAACCTACCAACGTGCTATGACCACTATCTTCCATGATATGATGCACGTCACAATGGAGGACTATGTGGATGACATCCTTGCAAAGTCACTAATAAGAGAATCCCACCTAGATGTATTAGAGAAGGTCTTTTAGAGACTAGAACACTTCAAAGTCAGGTTGAATCCAAAGAAATGTGTGTTTGGAGTCACCTTCGGTAAGCTCTTAGGCTTCATTGTATCAGGAAATGGGATCGAAGTGGATCCTGCCAAGGTCAAGGCTATTATGGAAATGCCACTGCCAAAGAATATCACTCAACTGCGGTCTCTACAAGGCAAGTTACAAGCAATTCGTCAGTTCATCTCACAACTGGTGGACATGTGTCAACCTTTTACTCACCTATTGCACAAAAACATACCATTCATATGGGATGAAAAGTGTGAGGAAGGATTTCACAAACTAAAGAATACCTCATGAACCCTCCTATTCTTATGCCACCTATACAAGGTAAGCCACTGTATCTATATGTTTATGCTATGCCAACAGCTCTTAGAGCCCTCCTAGCACAATAGGATTATGAAGCCAAAGAAAGGGCTATCTGCTACATCAGTCACACATTGGTGGTCTATGAACTGCAATATTCCCAAATAGAAAGATTGTGTCTTACTGTGGTTTTTGCTTCCCAAAAACTATGACATTACATGCTAGTACATTCAGTCAAGCTTATTGCAAAGATAGATCCACTAAAATACCTATTAAGCAAAGCAGCTCTGACAGGCCACCTAGCCAAGTGGGTAATGTTGTTAAGTGAATATGACATCAAGTATGTAGAGAGAAAAGCTATCAAAGGACAGATCATTGCCGATCAGTTAGCAGAAGCTCCATTGCAGGACAACATGCCAATGACATTTGAGTTCCTAGATGAATCCATTTTTAGTGTCACAACATACTCATGGAAACTCTACTTTGATGGATCCTATACAAACCATGGATCAAGGGCAGGAATCTTGTTGGTCACTCCTCAAGGCAACACCATACCTAAGTCTTATCGTCTGCTATTCCCATGCACAAACAATATAGCAAAGTATGAAGCCTTGGTCATTGGTCTCAAAATGGCAGCAGAATGGAAAATAAAGGAGCTACATGTCTACAGTGACTCCCAATTGGTGATCAATCAAGTCAATGACGACTATCAGACCAAAGATGACAAGTTAATACCGTACAAGTGTATGGTAGATGACTTCAAAGGGTACTTTGTGATCATTTCCTTTAAGCAAATACCTCATGTATAGACCTAAAATTGACATGACTCTACTCAAATAAATATTTTAATATTTATTTCATCTTCACATTCCTCTATCAATAAATAAATAAATTTATTTATTTATTTGATTCATCTCCTCTCATTTAATTAAATAAATTACATTTATTTAATTAATTAAATTCATCTATATCAACTTCATTCCTCTAAATAATTAAATAATTTTAATTATTTAATTAAAATCTTTTATTCTTCCAAATTTAAATAAAATGCAATTTTATTTAAATAAAATCTTAAGTCTCCACAAAATAAAATATATTAAATATTTTATTTATTCCTCCAAATTATCTACAAATAATTAAATAAATCTATTTATTTAATTATGCTTTCTTATCTTCTCAAAAATATTTCTTATCTTCTAAAAATAAAATTTCTCTTGTCATACAAAAGCAAAAGCTGAGTTAAAGCATTTTTAAAGCAACTTTGCTCTTAAATTAGAAAAATAAATTCTAAATTTAAGAAAAACAAAACTCATCCTCATCAAGAGAATAGTTAACTCAACAAAGCTTCCTTTTGAATGACACATGTCTTTCTTCCATTTGTTGCACATTCCTCAACAATCCTCCTCCGTTGATCTTCTCATTTCTTCTCAACCATTGATCTTCTTCCACACAACTCTATAAATACAACCCTCTTCTTCTTCATTGATCATCCATTGTTTTGAGTAGACTTATGCTGCAGAAACACAAGCGCACCTTTGGCACCCATCTCACATAGCACTTCACTACCATCCACTCTTATTTGTGTTTGAAGTTCATCTTCAAATACAAGCAAGTATCATAGCCATTTTGTCCTTGTCATCTTCAACAAGCAAGGGAGCATACGCTTCTGAGGGCTTCATATTTATCAAGATCAAGAACAGATAGGCGAGCAATGGAAGATGAAAGGTAAAGGGGTTGTAAGTATCACACTTCGTTATTGTTATTTCCTTCTTTCCTTCACATTCTATTGATGTTTGGGTTTTTGTTATTCAATTGATTAATCCCATTTTCACCCTCACATTTTGGCACCCACTGTGGGGTCCTTGCCCCTTTATTCTAATCAAAATTTGAGTTTTCTTGTAGACAGGTTTCGTACAGGTTTTTGACAGGTTCGTTCGATGCATGCACCCTTTGATTCGGTGCATTTGACACCTGTTACAGCGCATTCATACTTTGATGCATCCAACTTCCAAGACGGCACATCTACCTTCTATTTCGGCGCTTACGACACTACGGTGCTTTCATCCTCTGTGATGGCGTATACGATCCCTGTTCTGGTGCTTTTGTATTTTCGATGCATATACACTCCATAACGGTGCTTTTACACATTTTTATGGTGCATTTACTAAACTAATGCATTTGTATCCCATTCCTACGCTTTTGACACCTATCTTAGTGCATATGTACAACGTCACTTACAAACTCTGTTTCTGCGCATTCAGACTGTAAAGTGACGCTTCTGTTCTGCACTCTATTTTTAGGGTTTCATCTAATTTTTTATGTTTGAGCTAACATTTGTTTTGCAGGATTAGAGGTTGGATTAGTTCATTTAGTGGCATTGACTAGTTCATTTAGATTAATTAGGGGAAAAAGTAACCAAAAATGCATTCATACAACTTTCACATAGTCCAAAACTAGGAAGTCTTAAGATGTCGGCAACGGAATCTTTTAACAGTCACATAATAGACATTTAAATTTAGGACCTGCCTAAAATAGAGTAGGACTAGGGCATGAGCACCCAAGCCCCTAGGTCCTATGTTAGGGTAGGGTTAAGCCCATAGATGTCCCTCAAGCCCTATTTGTCATGGGTTTCAGGCAATTTTGTATCAAGAGTTAAAATGAACATGCATAATGAAAAACAAGGGACCCAAGAGCTAAACTTAAGAGGTAAAGTTCTAAGGGGACATTTTATGACTAAACACCCCTTACACCTACCTTATACTAGTATGTTCCTCCTAACTCTCTAGCACCAAATTACAAAAGAGAATTGATAACACTCTTACAAAAGATTACATTATGATAGTCCTACTGTCTGAAAACTAACATTAAAATTCACACATTTCATGATTACAATTCTGCCTTTTCACACTTTCTTCTGATGATCACATCAGTTAGGCACTACACTTGATCACTGTCACAAATATATCTTCAAGATGAATCAGGACAACATCTACAACTTCTGCTCTTTCTCCTTTAGTTGTACATCAAAATGTATTCATTCTTCTCCTTATCTTACATGCGAGCCTTATCAATCACTTTGCAATCACACTCTCCTAACTCACTTTGATTCACTATTTATACATGATATTACATTGATTACATTACTTGTCGGCCAGATACAACATGAAAAATACATTTACAAGTCTCTAACTCTCTAACATTGAAAAATACATATTACATTGATTACATTGCTTGCTCCTCCTAACTCTCTAGCACCAAATAGGTATGACTATGATGACACCAACTCTAAAGATGGCCACCACAAAAGGTGAATTAATAATATCCTATCTTTGGTAACTCCTCTCAGGGTTAATGTCATAAAACAACATTTCACCCCATGACTTGATCATTCAAGGGTCTGATGGGTCCTAGTATGATCTAAAATCCATAGACAAGATCCTAACATCTTTATCTATAGGGATATATCAACTCAACTATATAATGAGCTATATTTCCTTGCAAGTGACCTAGAAGATACCTAAGTCTCTAGAGAGGCTTTAGAAAGAACTTACCAAGGTGATAAAACCTCCCTTCAACATGTATGGCTAGAAGACCAAAATAAAAGTGTGACAAATAAAGTTACTTCCCCTCCTAATTCAAGTCACATCACTATAAATCACAACATCCACCTCAAGGTTCTAAGTTACAAAACTCAAATCAAGGAGGTGAAGTGAGTCCTAAAGATCTTATCACTACCCTAGTTCATTGAATCAAGATGCTTGAGGTTGGAGGTGTTGAGTAGCTGGTTCATATAACCTAATACAAGTTAACACAAGACATAGATTACCAAGGTGATGACCTCACATGAATTGAGATGTTGTTACCAAGGATGAATTGAGCTAGGGGAAACCATATCACTCCATACATTAATTTCTACTTACATAATGTGAGCAATGAAGCCTTCATCCATTCTCTAGACTCACTCTACAACCCAACAAACACATATCAACTTGGTGGGATGCCCACAACTCAAACAAAAAACTACCTACCCCCACCAATTTTTTAGCCAATAAACATGAGTTCCCAAAGTTACCTAATGTTCCCAAGACCCCAACAACCAAATCCTAACTTTTAAGCATCAACTAGTCATTAGGCCCTTGTTATAGGGATCATGTTTAGGGGATTCCCCTGTCTAAGCACAATCCTTATTAGGAACTTATCTTGAGTACATTAAGGAGCCCTTAGACCATGCTATCATAAATTTGATGCTACCACGACCCCTCCCAAGAATCCCTAAATTCATGGGAGAAGGAGATCTAAACTCATACATTAATGCCTACACTACAACTATTAGAGAAATCCTCCCCTGGGATGGTGTTGTAGCCAGAACGTTTTTTGAAACACCTTGAGGTAATTGCAATAGACTAGTACTACTAGCTCCCTAAGGCATCTATACACTCCTTTCTCCAACTCATTAGTGAGTTTGTCATTGCCTTTGACATTGTTGTGTGGTTACACAACACGCCCCATTTTTGACTTGGCAAAACAGGGACCCAACTTTTTGGCTTGGCTTGTGTTGTCTGCTTTCTGGCGGTTTGGTAAAAGTAAGTCAGGTGCATAATCATGCAGAGCCAAGATGAGGTAAGTCACCATTATGAGGTCAGTTTGTCAAAATTCGTATTTCATTTCTGTGATCTCATATTTTGAAAGAGCATTAAATTCCATGCAGGTTGGCCTTTTACATCACCTTGATATTCCTCAGGATGTGAGAGTTATGAACAGTCAAAGTTTTGGTCAAACCTAATATTCGCAAGGGGGGGATCATATTTTTTATAACCTTAGTTATGTTGTTGAAGATCATCATCATCTTTGAAACATCCTCCGATAAGTCATGCAGCTCAAATATCCGAACGTCAATTTTAAGTGGTAATAAATCTTTACCGTCAAACAGTCCTATATATCACGAGCATCATGTTTTCGAATGTAACCCAATATTTCTTAATATCCTCCTGTCACGAAATATCACCCTAAGCAAATATCTTGATGACGTCATCCAAATCTAATAAATGAAGAAACAAACATGATGATGACATCATCATCACATTTACATTTCGACAGGATATTTTCTAAACATGATCATGTTCGCATAATATGACGATGACGTCATGATGCATTTCTGATACAAAGAACAAATATCAGGGTGACGTCTTCTCGATATTCCAAAAGAGAGACAAGTAAGTTTGTCTCGTCATCATCATATTTGAAACATCACCCGATACACCAAAATATCCTCCTGATGTACCAAATATAACCAAAAGGTGCTTTTGTCACCCAAGTCTTGTCGTGATAACCATTCCAATTTGATGGAGGAGGATGACATTGAAACTCAACCCAATATTTGCGAATATCATCCTACCTTCATAATATCCCATCATATGGATATCCCCCTGCTCCCGTTGCCGCCATTATCATTTAATGCGCGCAGACATGGTAGGTGGTTCCCGCCGACCTCGGAACCCAATGAAACACCTGGCAAGATCCTGCATTTTCACATGAATAATCAAGGAACACAATCTAAGTTGTCAGAGTTGCCCTAAATCTACCCTAATTACGAGGTTAAAAGGTAATTCAACCGTCATTTTTACATTTACCTTGCGATAAAATTGTTTTACAGAGCACTAGCTTCCATATCCTCATACAGGTGATTGTTGCACGATTCGAGCTCATAGGCAGCAGGAAGGAAGTGATCATCAGCTAAATTAAGAGTGTTGTTAACAGTCTACTGGTATAAAAGAAAAGGTCTGCATAACTAGGTAAGTAAATGAAACCCTCATCATGTTATTTTTGTTCAAGTATGATGATGTAAGTTCAGGTTTATGCATCCATATGATTAAGTAATATTGAAAAGATACAGCAGGCATGGTGATTTATAAAGTTAATTGTAATATGCATGCATGTGTATACCTGTTGTGAGATAGGATTTTGTTAATTGCAGGGACTCATGGCAGACAAGCGGTTCGTTAAGTGTCAAGATTAATTCAGTAGGCCCATGTTCTCTTCTTAGAGGGGAGTCCTGTTTAAATATGGAGCAATTACAGATACCCATCAGGGAAGCACCAATCTAGAAGCTTGGTCAGCTAAGCTGAATGATGGGAATGACAAGAGTCTTGTGCTGGATGCAGTCTTCATATCAGGAATGTGGAACGCTGCCGGTTTCCCATACTCTATGGAATCTCTGGAGCTGGTCATAGAATGTGCCAGGAATTATAACCCTGAAACAAGGCAAGTGATGAAACATGGGAGAATATATGCAGACCTATCCATCAAGGGTCTCTCCTAGACATTTGGATTGCCGTTGGGTAGTAAGGTCAAAAGTGTAGACCTAAAGAAGTCTGAGAGAGAATATGAAGCCAACAAGAAATCAGCCAGGAAGAACATGTATCAATGGCGGGCTGAGAACAGCACATATCCTGTAGCAGCCAAACTTCATGTGCACATGTTCAAGTATGATTTTAGTGAGGAGTACCAATACATGATTGCACTCCTGAATAGGGTAACAGGCCAACCTGACGCTGGTAGTTTCAGAGATTGGATGTATGGAATAATAATGATGTGTTTGTATTCAGACATCAAGCCACTATGGGGCCAGATAATAAGTGATGCTCTGCATGAGCAGCTAATGAACCTGGGAGGTTCAAATTGTGCATTTTTTATGTCATCATACATTGTTTATTCCTGTGCTTATAAAGGCACTTTTGATGCTTTAGTTACAGATGAAAAACTTACAGGCACAAATGCTGTGTATATCTGGGATCATCATCCCCAGCTGCAGAGAACCAATTACCTTAAAGATTACAAACTGGTCAATGATGCATTCTCTATGCATCTGGTAAGGACCATGGAAGAGGACAAAACAAAGAGATTGAGCATGGAGGCTCAAGAGATAGTTTACAGGCATGGGGCCTGGTACATATAGTTTGCAACCTTTTCATACATAAGGGTTGAAGGTTTTGAGGGACATCCCCTCATGCTGCCGATGTATCCTACTGATGCAGTGATACTAATGGAATTTATCCGGCAGGCTTCTACTATGATAAAAATGTACAAGGACACCAAGAATCTGCCACCAATTTTGTTCCCAGTCAGCATCGGCTGCTACATGTGCCCTGATTCTGACAATATAAAGAAGGTGATGGTCACCCGAAATAAAATGAATTTACAGCCTTTTTCAATAACAAGACCATATGATCCTTATGGTAGGATACTGAAAATACTAGGAAAGCCTATTCATTAGAGGCACCTAGAGGATTTTTGGGCCGATTGCGAAGATGAGGCCGAGGCGAGAAGAAGAAGGTATTAGAGGTTAACTCTGAACTAAATTAGAACCTTTGATTACATCTCCATCCCCCAACAATTGAGGAAGGATGATGGCAGGATAACAGCAAAGATAAGTATGAAGCACATGAGCACACCATCATCAAAGCAAAGACTCAAGATGGCGAAGGAATAGATCAAGTTGTGCATTCATATGAGTAGATCTGGAATAGCATGCAGCCCCATATGCAGCATCGTCATCATGAGGATAGTAAAAGTTCAGGAAGTGATGCACATGATGATGATCCACATGAATCAGCTGAAGAACATGATGAAGATACATCATAAAGGGGATATAAGCATAAGCAATATAGATAGTTGCCAGCTGGCAACTTGTGCCATTTTGTAGAGTTTGACAAAATCAAGGGAATGATGACCGTAGATTTGTATTGATAAATCAAGATCGTAGATATTTTTGTAACAGATTCCTCACCTTATTCTATAAAAGGTGGTGGAATGCCTTATTGAAAACATTCGAAACTTAATTGAAATCCGTCTGCTGAAACATTCAAAGCTCATTTCAAAGTTTTTGTATACATTTATATTTTTGCATACTTAATGAATGAGAAGACTGTGTCGATTACAATTCATAGTAAATCTTGAGTAATCAGTGTATGAGTTCTAGATACATGTGGTGATCTGTTGCGTCCCTTATAGTGCATGTCTACTTACATGTGTTGTTTTCATACAAATTCCTTTGAAGTTAGCATCAACTATATCTAGCTGTGGAATGTCTTGGTGAAAATATGGTTTGGTTTTCTTCTCTTCATGATAGTATCTAATATACATGTGGTTCAAAAGCTAAAGGTTCAACTTTAATTAGAAGCATTTCTTCAATTTCTTTTAAATTTCAGAGCGTTTCCCCCCCATAATTGCAAATAATTGATGATCTTAAGCAAATAACACAGATATGCATACATCTCGTAGATAATCACAAATATTTAAGCATATTTGAATACAAAGCATGCACAATTGAAAATATCATGCAAAGATTGAGGTATTTCTGCATCTTTTTACCAAATAACTACATAATATGACTTCTCTGTAAAGAATTTCTGCAGAAGAATCATGATGATGACAAACTTTCACGTAAGGCCCCAAAATGGAAACAACAACTCACATTAACCTCTGAGTAACTTTAGACGATTAAGACCTAATCACCGGAGACTTGGGATCATGAATTCTTTGAATTCATAGTATCTTTCAAGATGAATAAAGGTTAATGTGTACTTTTATTCTATGCTTGTTTGTGACTAACATCATGACCAACATAAATTGGCACTAGAAGGAGGGCTCAATCTGGAATACCATGCTCATCATCATTATTTTCAGGTTTGATAATGCAGAGAGAAAGGTAACCTCCGATCGTCTGTGAATTTCAAATATTACACAAATATTTACTGTAATAAGCTCGTGTATGCTCATTCTGTGTAAAGATTTCCAGATCTCATATAAATATTGCAAGCTTTACAGTAAATCATTCTAAATTAACAAATATTAGCCAAAGATACATAAATTTGTTCAAGATTTGAAGAATTTAGGTCTTAGAAACTTGAGATCTCGTGCTAGGGGTCATTATACCTCAAATATCTTGTCATATTTGCAGTATCTTTGCAAATATTTCATAAATATCCAATCTGATCAGCCATTTGACCGCAAGTATCACTTCATCCAGTGAAATCCAGCCAATATTTGCAAAGTTTCAGTCAAATTACCTCAAAATTGAGAAATCTTGGCTCATAGGATAAACACCAGGTCTAGACCTAGTGGTATCTTTGAAGAATTGCCTGTTAGAGGTTTCAGACCTAGAACTGTAGACATTCATCATACTCCAGGGTCTAGTGCGTCAGGGGCTTCACCAGAACCTCCTCCTGTGACCCCTGTTGGTTTGCAAATACCTTCTGGGATATCTGTGACACCTCCTGTTCAGCCTCAGGGTGTACCTTTAATTCAACCCCAGCCAACTGCACCACCAGCTCAGACTCCTCCGGTTGCAATGTCTTTCTTTGCAGCGGAGTCACCTTTGACATTTACTACATATCATGAGTTACCAAAGAATCCAGACAAACTTTGTCCAAAATACCATCCTTATCAAGATGTTGAGGATCATATCAGGACTTTTAAGGAAGCTTGCTGCAGAGCTAGAATAGAGCATCAAGATGTGGTGTGCAGATTATTTCCTTTTTCCTTAGGGGAAGAAGCTTATAATTGGTTCATTAGTCTTGGTCAGGGTTCTGTTGATTCCTGGGCCTTATTAGAGAAAGCTTTTCTTGATAGATTCAAGGTTCCTGTAGATCCCTCCATAAACTATCATTTATTTGCTACTATCAAGAGATTTGAGAATGAGCCTATTGCAAATTTCAATGCTAGGTTTCAGAAAATGTTGTCCAGAGTGGTCACTCCTTATACTGTGTTTGATGAAGCTGCAAGGAGCATTTACTATTCTGCCTTGGATCCTTTGACTTCCATGTTCATAAGGAGGACACATCCCTGAATCACAACTTTAGCCTTATCTTTTCAAGAAGCCATACAGGTAAATCAGCAGTTGATACCTGCTCCTACTCCAAATATGGTATTTCCTACCTTGCCTAGCATGCATTCACAATATCCTGCATCATATTCTGCATAGTATCATGCACAATATCCTAATGGAGCAGTGATACCTCTAGCAGTTATGCTTGCACCTTTGCAAGTACCTCCACTAAGCATTATGCCTCCTCCTAATGGAAATGGCCAATTGCCACAATATCCTGTACAAGCTCAGACACCTCAGGGTGCTGACCTGTCCAATAATAACCATGGACCCTCTTTCTTCAAGCCTTAGAATGAAAATGTGGTGGCCAAAGCTCAAGAAGAAAAGGAGGAAATCAAAGAAATCTCTGCTCAATTGAGAAAGCTCACTACAGAAGTGACACATTTGAGAAATCAAGGTTTTTATTCCCAGTCAAACCAGAATAGAAATTATTCCAATGATAGACCAAATTATCCTGATAGAGGATATAATACCAATAATTTCAGTAATGGTGGTGGAAATAACAATAATCTGCAGAGATAGCCCAGAGTATGGAACTCTAGGCCAAATAATGGTTCATTACCATCACCCCTAGACAATCAGCCTCATGGTGAAGCCAAACAGACTACTAGAGTCAATCTTGCTGAGGCAGCTCTTACTAATTGGTGTAGGATCCACAATACAAATGCACATGCAGAATTAGACTGTCCACAATTTAGAATTGCTGCTAGCATCTTTCGGACTGAAGTGTCTAACACTTCTGGAAATCCACCTCAGGCAGAAGGAAATGAGATTGTTCCTTGTGGATATGACTCAGCTTTTGTACTGGAAGCCTACATTAATCAACCTCATCAGAGTTATAACCAGGTATGTGGGGAATCTGCTTTAACTTTTGAAACAAATTATGTTTTCCCCTTTGAGGATGAAAATGAACCTGCAAGAGAACATGAGGAAGTACATGCATATCAACAGCAATATCCTGGTAAGCATAATTATAAATAGAGGAGTAATGTTAACAGACCCACTGGTCCATTGACATCATCTCTACCTCCAAATAACTTCAACACACCTCCTGATCCTAAAGCTAGCAATAACCCTGGGTTCCCCAAAGTAAATACTCAGTACTTGTCTCCTTAGAACACAGGATCAAAGGTTGTAAATGCACCTCATGAATCCGACAAGTTAGTCAACTATTTGGCTGATGAAATGAAGAAAATTAAGATCAGCCTGTCCCTGTCTGAGTTACTGAAAACTCCTGCCATCAAAAGGGCATTCATGAGGTCACTAGATGATCCTGCTCCTAAAGAGGATGGCCATCTTTCAAGTCAATCCAGTGGTAAAGATCATGCTGCTAGGGATAATATTGTTAAGCCTAAAATGTCAGCTACAGTCCAAGCTGTAGAAACCTCCCACATGACCTTATATAAGGACAAAACTGAGTCACCTCCGTTCCTCCTCACCATAAGAATGTTCAGCAAGAACCTACACAACTGTTTGGTTGATTCTGGAGCCTCCACGAATGTCATGCCCTTGTCAATATGCAATGCCTTAGGACTACATCCTGCTAAATCCCTAAAAAAGGTGACATAGCTAGACAAAATAGAAGTAAGTGTAGTAGGAGAGTTAACTCATATCCATATGCAATTAGCATTTGATCCTAGGATCCAGTATTACATTGATATTCAGGTAGTTGACATACCTGATACTTATGGGATGTTGCTTAGCCGAGACTGGTCCAAAACGTTTAACGGATATATGTCCACAGATTTCAGTCACATGTGGTTACCATGGAAGGGTATACCTAACCAGATCAGGATTGAAGCCGAACCTACAATGAAGCATATGATCACTGAATATAACAGAACAAATGAGATCATGTACGTAGATGTAGAACCTAGAGTTTACTGCATCAGGCCACAGACTGTCAAAATAGAAGAGATCCTGATGCTTGATCTTCATCATCATCATGATGATGATCACCAGGAGGACATGCCAGTCATAGAACCTGATAATAATCCTGATAATGAGAGCAAAATAGATCATTTCAGAGACTTTGAGATGCATCTGTCTAATCAGGTAAGACATTGTCAATTGTTAAATATACCTGCTAATGATATTTTGATTGATGGATGGTGCAGATTACACGATGAAGCACATTCAGAAAAGACTTGTGAAACATGCTTAGATATGATGATGCTGGAGCAAACATGCAGTGAGGCATCATCATCATATTCTGAGGTAAATGCTACATCTGATGATGATGACGATACTAACTCTTATCTGTCTTCTGCAGGAACAGAGGAGCTGATAGATCATGATGAGGATTATATCCTGGAAACAGAAGAAGTTCTGGTTTTTGACCAGATGACCGATGAAATGAAAGAAAAGATCACCCCTGGGAGTGATTGTTTTACGGAACCAGATTATGAATTGTCTGATGAAGACAAAGGTAGTGACCTGACTAAGTTCGAAGAATTTCTAGTGAAAGAAATAGAGAAGATGACACGACAACATAAATCTCCCTAGGAGGTTTTAATTCAAGGTTGGTGTAGGTTGCATGAGGCACCTCACTCAGAAACAACTTGCTCATTATGTTTACACATTTTGAAAAGGCATGCAGCTGCAGATCCAGAAGATCATCTCCCTGCTGAAATGAAAGAGAAAATAGAAAAACCATCAGGCTCACAAAATCAAGGAAAGAAGAGACTTGAAAATGAGGACATCCCTAAGTTAAAGTGGATATCAGGCGGAGCGGCAGCCAGAGCCGCAAAAGGAAAAGAAAGTCCAGTTAAACGTCCTGCTGAAGATAAACCTTGGACCCTGAGGTTTGATGGATCCAAATCTAAGCAAGGTGCTAGGGTAGGAATTGATCTGATTGATCCAACTGGAAGATCCTACTTAGTAGCCTATAGATTACAGTTCCCCTGTACTAACAATGTAGCAGAGTATGAGGCTCTGATTCATGGGATACTATTTGCTCATAAGAAGAAAGTAAAGATTCTACATGTCTTTGGAGATTCAGAACTAGTTGTGAGGCAAGTAAGAGGGATCTACTCATGTAACTACAGAAAGCTGTCCAATTACAGACATCAAGTGTGGGACTTGATTGAGGATTTTGATGCCTTTAATATCACCCACGTACCCAAAGAACAAAACCATAGGGCAGATGCACTTGCCCAAGCTGCCAATACATTAGAGCCACTATCTATATCTGGTCTGAAGAGATTTTCAGTAGAACTGGTGTTAGTACCTTCAATACCTAATAACGTGACAAATCTCCAGGTGTTTGATGATGATCAGCATATCCTGGACTTCATCTCAAACAAAGACATATTTGAAGCTCAGATTATAGATGAGAATGGTATGGAAGATCATGTCTGGGAGGAAGATGAGATATTAGAATTACCTAGCAACAGGATTCCCAAAGGTATGATTGAATTAGAAAGAGCCTTTGATTTGGATAATATGCTTAAACAAAAGGATCTGCCCAAGGCAGATGGAGGTCAATATTCACAAGTGAATATTGGACAAGATGACGACAAGAAAAATGTCTTGATGGGTACAGTTTGTACACCAAAAGAGTTAGAAGGAATAACTCAGGCACTCAAGGATTATATACATGTAATTGCACGGACTTATGATGAACTAAAGACGTATGACACATTTGTCATAACTCACACTATACCTCTCAAGCCAGATGCTAAACCTTTCAAACAGAAGCAAAGGCCATTCAATGCCTTGCTCGAACCAATAATTCTCGAAGAAGTTAAGAAATTGTTAAACGCTAGGATAATATTTCCTGTGACGCACTCCACTTGGGTGGCAAATCTCATGCCAGTTAGAAAGAAGAATGGAGACATCAGGTTATGTGTAGATTTCAGGAATCTAAACAGAGCATCCGAAAAGGACAATTATCCTTTACCCTCATTAGATGAAGTTCTATAGATTATAAATGGAGCTAAAATGATGTCCTTCTTGGACGGCTTTTTAGGATACAACCAGGTAATGGTTGATAAAATTGATAGATTGAAAACTGCTTTCACCACAAAGTGGGGGATATTTGCATATAGACGTATGCCATTCGGACTTATAAATGTTGGAGCTACGTTCCAGCGAGCAATGGACATAGCCTTCAGAGGCTTAATAGGAAAATGTATAGTCATCTATATGGATGACTTGACAGTATTCTCCAGGGAAAGGAGGAATCATGTTGCTGATCTCAGAAGTGTACTGAAGAAGTGTGAGGAATATGAAATATCTTTGAATCCCAAGAAGTGCATATTTGGGGTGACAACAGGAAAGTTACTAGGCCACCTGATCACAGAAGATGGAATTATCATTGATCCTGATAGGGTGGAGTCTATTATGAAGTTACAACTTCCAGGAAGTGAAAAGGAACTCAAGTCTTACTTTGGTAAGATAAAATTTGTGAGGAAGTTCATCACCGGCTTTGCTGAGATTGTCAGACCATTAAATGCCATGTTGAAAAAGGATGCACAAATTGAGTGGACACCAGAGGCCAAAGCTGCATTTGAAGATATAAAGAAAGTCATTTCAGATGCTCCTGTCCTCATTAGTCCAGATTACACAAAAGATTTCTACATCTACTCATTTGCTTCAGAACATACCTTTGCAGCAATGTTAACTCAAAGAAATGAAGAGAAAGAAGAGAAACCAATTGCTTTCATGAGCTATCCTTTCAGGGATGCTGAATTAAGATATGTAGATGTTGAGAGATAGGCACTTGCCTTAGTCAGAGCAGTAAAGAAATTCAGACGCTACATACTAAGAAGCAAAGTAATTGCTGTAGTACCAGATGCAGCAGTGAAGATGCTACTGATGCAAAGTGAACCTGGTGAGAAAAGAGCCAAATGGATTACTGTATTACAAGAGTATGATGTGGAAATTACGCCAATGAAGTTGGTAAGAGGACAAGCTTTGAGTCAAATGATATCTGAAATTGATCCAAACATCACTAGTCAGCAATAGGTGATCAATGGGAAAGACAATAAAGAGTGGTATTCGGATATCAGGCACATCCTGATCACTGGAAGATGCCCATCAAGAATGCAAGCTTCACAGAGAAGAGCCTTGAAAATAAGATCCCAAAAGTATATGATGAAAGGAGGAACCCTATTCAAAAAGAATTATGAAGAAATATACCTGAGATGCTTAGAAAAGCCAGAAGCAAATAAAGTCCTGTCAGAGCTACATGACAAGTTTGGAACGGCACATGGATCAGCCTTGGCCACAACACATGCAATCCTTAGAGCAGGATATTACTAGCCTACAATTTTTAAAGACACAGCTGATCATGTTAAATGTTATGTTTGCCAGGTTGCTGCCAATAGAGAGAAATATGTTGCACAACCCTTACAGCCAGTGATGGAAGAGCGCCCATTTGCACAGTGGGGCATGGACTTCATAGGACCAATCAATCCTCCATCCTCTTCACGCCATAGGTATGTCCTAACAATTATTGACTATTGTACTAGATGGACTGAGGCTGTTAGCAGCAAGACTTGTATTGCAGATGATGTCATTAAATTTCTGGAGAGTAACATTGTCACCAGGTATGGAACTCCTTATGCTTTGGTAAGTGATAATGGTTCTGCTTTCACTTCAACTAAATTATCAGGTTGGGCTTTTGATCATGGGATTATACTTAAATTTTCATCCAACTACTATCCCCAAGGGAATGGTTTAGCAGAATCAACCAACAAGAATTTACTGAATATCATAAGAAAAATGATAGAGAAAAACCCTAGAGAATGGAATTCATTCTTAAAGTATGCCTTATGGGTTGACAGAACTAGAATAAAAACTGCATTAGGAAACTCGCCTTTCCAGCTAGTATATGGGGTGGATCCCATCCTCCCTGTAAACTTAAAAACTCCTACTCTACAGTTTGCCCAAGAATACCTAGGCATAGACAATAAGCAAGAAGTCAGGTTGCTTCAGTTGATGCACCTGGCAGAAAAAAGGAGTCAAGCAATTGACCAATTTGCAAAACATTAGGCTGTTGTCAAATGCTAGTTTGACAAGAGAGCCAGAGTTAAAGCTTTCAGGATATCAGATTTAGTCTTGATGTGGGATAAAGCTCATGAAAGGAAAGGTGACCATGGTAAGTTTGATAAATTATGGATAGGTCCTTTCCAAATTTCTGAGATACTAGGAGACAACACTTATAGGCTTAAGAATTTGACAGGTGAGGATGTCCCATTGCCAGTAAATGGATGATTCCTCAAACATTATTTCTAGGCCTAAATGACTTCGTGATAGTCATATGTATCATATTGTATATTTGTATAATTATTTGTACAGTTTGTTTGTTTTGCTTGTTTTGTTTTGTTGGTTGAGACCTTGTTCTGGTAAGTCAGAATGATGCACTTCATCACCCAAGAAAATAACTTAATTGTTAGGATTCAAGTGATGAGAACACATTTAGACATAGGTTATGATTCATTCTAAGAAGTATTCATGATCAGGTTTGTGATCTCCATTCATCAGGGTGCCTTTTCTCGGTCAAAGTGAATCAATCACAATGAAACACCTAACAGCCTTGGGTTAGTTGAACACACAAGTATAGGTGTTAAGTGAAAAATCTAAAGGGACTCCCTTGCTACCAATACAATCTCCAACCTAAAAGCTACAAGTGACTATACCTTGTACAAATGAGTTGACAGGATGATATCAGATACAAATTTTAAAGAGAAAATTAGAAAAGAAACATAAATTAGGCCATCTAAGTAACTCTACCGGGGCTATAGACGCCTGTTGTTAGTGGGCCTCTACTTAGGGAGATTGTATAGATAACCTTACCGGGGCTATGAATGCCTGCTGGCAGTAAGGCTCTATCCAGGTTGGCTATGAGGGATGATCTCCAACTATGTAGTTTAACACCAGTTACTTAGGTTTTCAACTTGCTTTCAAGATGAGGATAATTAATCATATGCACACACCTGATCCTTTGTTAAGCATTGTTACCATGATGAAATTTTATCATTCAGAAGATCATGATGCCTATGCTCAGACGGAATTAAAATACTATAGATAAATGTTACCACATCACTTGAATCATTGGAATTTGTTTATTTTCTTTGGTCGCAAGTTGTTGTGTGGTTACACAACACGCCCCATTTTTGACTTGGCAAAACAGGGACCCAACTTTTTGGCTTGTCTTGTGTTGTCTGCTTTCTGGTGGTTTGGTAAAAGTAAGTCAGGTGCATCATCATGTAGAGCCAAGATGAGGTAAGTCACCATTATGAGGTCAGTTTGTCAAAATTCGTATTTCATTTCTATGACCTCATATTTTGAAAGAGCATTAAATTCCATGTAGGTTGGCCTTTTACATCACCTTGATATTCCTCAGGATGTGAGAGTTATGAACAGTCAAAGTTTTGGTCAAACCTGATATTCGCAAGGGGGATCATATTTTTTATAACCGCAGTCATGTTGTTGAAGATCATCATCATCTTTGAAACATCCTCTGATAAGTCATGCGGCTCAAATATCCGGATGTCAATTTTAAGTGGTAATAAATCTTTCCCGTCAAACAGTCCTATACATCGTGAGCATCATGTTTTTGAATGTAACCTGATATTTCTTAATATCCTCCTGTCACGAAATATCACCCTAAGCAAATATCCTGATGACGTCATCCAAATCTGATAAATGAAGAAACAAACATGATGATGACATCATCATCACTTTTACATTTCGACAGGATATTTTCTAAACATGATCATGTTTGCATAATATGACGATGATGTCATGATGCATTTCTGATACAAAGAATGAATATCAGGGTGATGTCTTCCCAATATTCCAAAAGAGAGACAAGTAAGTTTGTCTCGTCATCATCATATTTGAAACATCACCCGATACACCAAAATATCCTCCTGATGTACCAAATATAACCAAAAGGTGCTTTTGTCACCCGAGTCTTGTCGCGATAACCATTCCAATTTGATGGAGGAGGATGACATTGAAACTCAACCCGATATTTGCGAATATCATCCTGCCTTCATAATATCCCGTCATATGGATATCCCCCCGCTCCCATTGGTGCCATTATCATTTAATGCATGCAGACATGGTAGGTGGTTCCCGCTGACCCCGGAACCCAATGAAACACCTGGTGAGATCCTACGTTTTCACATGGATAATCAAGGAACACGATCTAAGTTGTTAGAGTTGCCCTAAATCTACCCTAATTGTGAGGTTAAAAGGTAATTCAACCGTCATTTTTACATTTACCTTGTGATAAAATTGTTTTATAGAGCACCAGCTTCCATATCCTCATACAGGTGATTGTTGCACGATTCGAGCTCACAGGCAAAAGGAAGGAAGTGATCATCAGCTAAATTAAGAGTGTTGTTAAGAGTCTACTGGTATAAAAGAAAAGGTCTGCATAACTAGGTAAGTAAATGAAACCCTCATCATGTTATTTTTGTTCAGGTATGATGATGTAAGTTTAGGTTTATGCATCCATATGATTAAGTAATATTGAAAAGATACAGTAGGCATGGTGATTTATAAAGTTAATTGCAATATGCATGCATGTGTATACCTGTTGTGAGATAGGATTTTGTTAATTGCAGGTACTCATTGCAAACAAGTGGTTTGTTAAGTGTCAAGAGGAATTCAGTAGGCCCATGTTCTCTTCTTAGAGGGGAGTCCTGTTTAAATATGGAGCAATTACAGATACCCATCAGGGAAGCACCAATCTGGAAGCCTAGTCAGCTAAGCTGAATGATGGGAATGACAAGAGTCCTGTGCTGGACGCAATCTTCGTATCAGGAATGTGGAATGCTGCCAGTTTCCCATACTCTATGGAATCTCTGGAGCTGGTCATAGAATGTGCCAGGAATTATAACCCTGAAACAAGGCAAGTGATGAAACATGGGAGAATATATGCAGACCTATCCATCAAGGGTCTCTCCCGGACATTTGGATTGCCGCTGGGCAATAAGGTCAAAAGTGTAGACCTAAAGAAGTCTGAGAGAGAATATGAATCCAACAAGAAATCAGCCAGGAAGAACATGTATCAATGGCGGGCTGAGAATAGCACATATCCTACAGCAGCCAAACTTCCTGTGCACATGTTCAAGTATGATTTCAGTGAGGAGTACTAATACATGATTGCACTCCTGAATAGGGTAACAGGCCAGCCTGATGCTGGTAGTTTCAAAGATTGGATGTATGGAATAATAATGATGTGTCTGTATTCAGACATCAAGCCACAATGGGGCCAGATAATAAGTGATGCTTTGCATGAGCAGCTAATGAACCTGGGAGGTTCAAATTGTGCATTTTTTATGTCATCATACATTGTTTATTCTTGTGCTTATAAAGGCACTTTTGATGCTTTAGTTATAGATGAAAAACTTACAGGCACAAATGCTATGTATATCTGGGATCATCATCCCCAGCTGCAGAGAACCAATTACCTTAAAGATTACAAACTGGTCAATGATGCATTCTCTATGCATCTGGTAAGGACCATGGAAGAGGACAGAACAAAGAGATTGAGCATGGAGGCTCAAGAGATAGTTTACAGGCATGGGGCCTGGTACATACAGTTTGCAACCTTTTCATACATAAGGGTTGAAGGTTTTAAGGGACATCCCCTCATGCTGGCGAGGTATACTACTGATGCAGTGACACTAATAGAATTTATCCGGCAAGCTTCTACTATGATAAAAATGTACAAGGACGCCAAGAAGCTGCCACCAATTTTGTTCCCAGTCAGCATCGGCTGCTACATGTGCCCTGATTCTGACAATATAAAGAAGGTGATGGTCACCCTAAATAAAATGAATTTGCAGCCTTTTCTAATAACAAGACCATATGATCCTTATGGCAGGATACAGAAAATACTAGGAAAGCCTATTCATCAGAGGCACCTAGAGGATTTTTGGGCCGATTACGAAGATGATGCTGAGGCGAGAAGAAGAAGGTATCAGAGGTTAACTCTGAACCAAATTAGAACCTTTGATTGCATCTCCATCCCCCAACAATTGAGGAAGGATGATGGCAGGATAACAACAGAGATAAGTATGAAGCACATGAGCACGCCATCATCAAAACAAAGACTCAAGATGGCGGAGGAATAGATCAAGTTGTGCATTCATATGAGCAGATCTGGAATAGCATGCAGCCCCATATGCAGCATCATCATCATGAGGATAGCGAAAGTTTAGGAAGTGATGCACATGATGATGATCCACATGAATCAGCTGAAGAACATGATGAAGATACATCATAAAGGGGATATAAGCATAAGCAATATAGATAGTTGCCAGCTGGCAAATTGTGCCATTTTGTAGAGGTTGACAAAATCAAGGGAATGATGACCGTAGATTTGTATTGATAAATCAAGATCGTAGATCTTTTTGTAATGGATTCCTCACCTTATTCTATAAAAGGTGGTGGAATGCCTTATTGAAAACATTCGAAACTTAATTGAAATCCGTCTACTGAAACATTCAGAGCTCATTTCAAAGTTTTTGTATACATTTATATTTTTGCATACTTAATGAATGAGAAGACTGTGTCGATTACAATTCATAGTAAATCTTGAGTAATCAGTGTATGAGTTCTAGATATATGTGGTGATTTGCTGCGTCCCTTGGAGTGCATGTCTACTTACATGTGTTGTTTTCATACAAATTCCTTTGAAGTTAGCATCAACTATATCTAGCTGTGGAATGTCCTGGTGAAAATATGGTTTAGTTTTCTTCTCTTCATGACAATATCTAATATACATGTGGTTCAAAAGCTAAAGGTTCAACTTTAATTAGAAGCATTTCTTCAATTTCTTTTAAATTTCAGAGCGTTTCCCCCCCATAATTGCAAATAATTGATGATCTTAAGCAAATAACATAGATATGCATACATCTCATAGATAATCACAAATATTTAGCATATTTGAATACAAAGCATGCACAATTGAAAATATCATGCAAAGATTGAGGTATTTCTGCATCTTTTCACCAAATAACTGCATAATATGACTTCTCTGTAAAGAATTTCTGCAGGAGAATCGTGATGATGACAAACTTTCACGTAAGGCCCCAAAATGGAAACAACAACTCACATTAACCTCTGAGTAACTTCAGACGATTAAGACCTAATCACCAAAGACTTGGGTGTTGGCAAGAGACACTATATGGATTCATGGTTGTTGTCATTGATGGCAACAAAGGTCATCCCACATATCCGCAAGTCATAATGTGTCTCTACCGGAAGTCAGAATAAAGAATGTTGTGGTCCGGTAAAGAAGAACAGAGCATGTGGCAAGGTCCGACAGATTGGTCCGGATCTCTCAGAGGAAGTGTCTTGGTGCAGTGCGGATTTGGGGAAGTCAAGAGGACTACCTTGAGTGGTATATTCCAAGGATTTAGCCTCCGGTGATGGACAAGGAAAAAGATATGAATGGTTGAGTACCGGATTCCTGAGAGACAGTGAAAACAGAGGAAGAACTGACTGACAGAGTATCAGACTGCTTTCCGGATGTGTTACTGTTGATGACAGAGGTTGTGAAGGCATGAATCATGTTTGGCCGACATGATTAATGATATCTACAAGTATATGCTTGATCCGCATTGCTTGGTGAGGAAGGATTCAGCCGACAGAACAAAAGTTTGTAAGAAACTAGACTGTTCCGGATGCTGACTAGAAAAGTGATGAAATTACTTGTGCGGATATATATAGAGGATGGATTTAGTTGTGAAGTGTGTTGTTGTGGAGATATATGCGAATAAGTCCAGATAAGAGCAGAAATAGCAAAAAGGATCCGGTATGTGAAAGATAGCTGAATAAAGAACAGAGGAAAGATGAAGTGCAGCAGATCAGTGTACTGAGCCTAACCGGAACTGAACTCCAGCATATGCAGATGCTACCAATCAGTTCAAGACTGTGATTCTCATCACTTTGTAGACAGTGTGTCTTCTTGTAGGCAGTGGGCCTCTTGTGAGCAGTGTGCTCGGGTAGTGAGCCCTAATTGGCAAGTGCCATTTTTGTAATTTCCTATTCTTCTAACAGAGAATAATTTTGGGTTAATCACCCCGTGGTTTTCTCCCTTAACAGGGTTTCCACGTCAAAAATACTGTGTCATGTGTTTCTTATTTCATGATTAATGTTTTTGTGTTTGATTCTATGCTGCATCAATTAAAAGGAAAGTTAAATAAGGGAAATAATTAGGATAACTGATTCACCCCCCCCTCTCAGTTATCAACAATTGGTATCAGAGCTAAGTTCCTCCTAATAGAGCCTAACAGCTTGAGGAAGATCTGGGATTTCAAATGGATGCATATGGTTTAAGGGAGCAACTCAAGACTGCTCTTGAGGATCTTGAATAGTCAAATTCTGAAGTCAGTGAATTAAAGGAAAGACTCAAACAGGCTGATGAATTCATGAGAGAATTAAAAGACAAATTAAGTCTCTCTATGAAAAAGAGAAAGGAGCTGCTTCAACAGTTGGCAAGACAAAGTGAAGAAAGCAATACAAATGAAGAATTGACTGAGCAAACCAAGTTATGTGAAAAGTTATCAAAAGAAGTCATTATGTTAAGACATGAAATGGAATCAGGAACTATAAAGTTTACTCAAGAGATTGAAGAAAAAAGAAAGGCTGAAGACAATCTAAGACAATCTCTTAAAGAAAAATCAGAAGAATGCCACCAGATGGACAGGATTATCAGACATCTTGAATCTGATCTTGAAGATGCCAAAGATAATGAAGGAAAACTTGAGGATCAAATTGCCTCTCTCAAAAGAGACCTTCAAACAGCAAATGAATATAAAGAGAAATTCAAGATAAGTTCTGCTCAACTTGAAGTTCTTCTTGGAAGTCAAAAGAGGACAGATGACAAGTATGGTTTGGGATATGAGAAAGGAGAAAGCTCCGGATCCGGTCAGAAGAATCTTGGATCAGAAAATCCAAGGAGCAGGCCTAGAAGACCTCCGGTAAGACAGCCAAATGCTCAAAGATATCCATCCTTCAATGGATACTGCCACAACTGCAACCACTTTGGTCACAAAGCTAATCAGTGCAGAATGAGAATGAATCAGATTAATTCATCCTTCTCCGGACAGTGCTTCAACTGCAAAAGGTATGGACACAAATCCCATGAATGCAGAATTATGCAAGTAAACAAATCATTCAAAGGGAGATGCTTCACATGCAATAGAGTAGGTCATATGGCTAATCAATGCAGATCAAGAGGATATCAATCAAATATGCAAAGAAATGTTATTTGCCAAATCTGCAATAGGTCCGGTCATAATGCTAAAGTCTGCAGAAACAAGAATCAGGACAAAAGAGGTCCGGTGTATAATCAGAATCAAGACAAGGGTAAACAAAAGATGAATGCGGATGAGGTTAGGAATCAGATGAGCAAGATTTGGGTGAAGAAAAGTTCAAAGAATGTAGAGGTTGGATCCACACCAGACTCTGGTGCTGATATCTCTTCCGGAAATTAAAAAGTGAGCTCAGGCTCAGGGGGAGACTCAAAGAAAATCTTGTTCCCCCAGCCAAACAAGTGGTGCCGGATGTGGCAAAAGATGCGGATCAAAGGGTTTGTAGATATGAGTCTTGAGATACTTCAGACAAGTTTTCAGAGGTCCGCATGGAGTTATGAAGAAGCTGTGATCGATCAAATAAGACCTGTTCAGGGAGATGCTTGGGTATGATAAAGGATTACAAAAAGGTCCGGAAAGATCCGGAAATGCACTATCTTATTCTGCGGATTGGACAGAGTGTTTGGGATGTTCTTGTAATATGTTACCTCGATTTATTCATGATTGAAAGATCCGGATGATATCCACAGATCAGGACTAATCCGGGATACTCCAAGCTATCCAGACAAGGCAAACCGGAATGATGTAGGTGAAGCATTTATTGCAGATAGATATTAGGGTTCGCGGAGCAATTTAAGGGATTTCTCAAAGGTCATTTGCTCATTCTGCACTCGAGAAGAAGCGAAAAGTGGAGCTCTGCAACAAGGTTCATCAAGCACACCAAGGATCTTCTGCCGAAGTTATTGCATAAAGAAATCAATCCAACCACTCTGTGCAAACCGAAGGCGCATAAGGTATTCTCCGTTTTTCATTACCTCACTGCAAATCTTTGAAGAATGGCTACTCCAAACATAGTTAAGATCTCTGATAGACCTCGCCCCTCATTCAAGAAACATCCCTACAAATCATTGGAGGTAGATCCACTAGGAGCCTTCTCTAGTGTTCCTCACGGAGTTTTACATATCGAAGACATTAGGGTTTACATACATGCAAGCATTGAGGAATTTGGGGAATTCAAATTAAGAGACCTCTATCACAAGCAGCTGATAGACAATGCTTTTGAGCTTAAACCAGAGTATAAGGATATCCAGAAGAAACAATTTGAGCAATTTATTCATTTCCCCTGCTTTGAAGAAGATGAATGGGTCCGGTATGTACTGAGCAGGATGCATGACAACTTTCTATGGCTAGATAGACCCTGCAAGATCACAAAAGAGGAAATTAGAGCAGTAACTGGTCTATACTCTTCCGGAGGGGTACCTATCCTCAAATCTGTCAAGAACAACATTGTAACTGAGGCCACCGGATCAAAATTTGACAAGAGGGCAATGACCATTGAAGATATTTCGGATCCGGATATCAAATATGCATCAATGATAATAGGATACAAGATCTATCACTCCAGTAGGGAGAATTCTGTATCCGGAACTGCAGTATACACTGCCTATGAAATGCTAAGAAAGAATGCAGAATATGATCTCTGCGAACTACTGCTAAGCCAATTAATGGAAAATATATAGAAAATCAAGAAGGATAAGAAGAATTCCTTTAAGTATGGTACTCTTATTGTATGTCTATTCTTCTACTTCATGAATGAGCTACCCGGAACAAGTGGATGGGTATGGCAGAATGACAAACCTGTTGCAGTCCAGATAAGAGACTATTTGCATGGACTTGGGGATGCAAAAGCGAGAAATACAGCTCTATGGGGATACTTCAAAAACTTTCAGAGCATGATGCAAGCAAGAGAGAGAATTCCCCAGTCTCTTGTTGAAAAATACAAAGACTCAGTGTGCTTTATGGTTGACACTGATCAGTGCCTAATGGAGGCAGTAGAACCAAGGACTGTCTGGATCATGCCCATGGGGTATGAAGTGGATGAACAGATAGTGGAGCTACATGTTCAACACATGCTAAGTCAGCCCAAAGATCCTAAGGCAGAAAGGTTTGGAACCTTTGAGGAGCTGAGTGTAAAAATACATGTAGAACTCAGGGAACCTGAGATTAAAAGAAAGGTGAGAAAAGAAGTAGAGCACATTGCTCAAGGCCTAGGCATCTCAAAGGAGGCACTTGATGCCAGCCGGGAAAAGAGGAGGAAGGCTGAGGAAGAAGAGAAAAGTAAAGAAAGTGCTCCGGTTGAAGCTCCCACCCGGACCAGATCATCAAAGAGATCTGCACCTCCCACAACCAAAAGTTCAAAACTGGAAGTTCAGGCATCCGGTAAGAGATCCAAGACAAAAGCCACAAGGGCTTATGCAAGCCAAAAGGATGAAGAGGAAACAGAATCAGATGAGGGAGTAAGAGAAATAAAGAAACAGAAGAAGAAAGGATCCGGTAAGCCCTCCATAGGCCAAGACAAGGATGAAACGGCAGAGGTATCTGTTGAAAAGCCCACTCTGTCTCTAGAGAGCATAATCAAGTCGGTCACGGTGGATGGAAACCTTCAACCAATGACTGAATCTTATGATGACTTCAGTGAGGCCGACCAAAAGACTCTGCAGGAGGCCACAGTTAAATATCTTAACATATATAATAAGGCTTTCATTGAAATAATATCTCTTATTCCTAAAAGCCTAGAAAAGGAATTGGAAGTAAGAAAGAATAATGCTCATGCTAAAGATCTTGAGATCCGGGAGCAGATAGCTATTCAGCTATATCCTCAAATTGATCCCAAGACAATGAACATTATCTTCAAGGACTCCAAAGATGAGTTCAGAAGCAAAGCCAGGATGAATCAACTCATGCTTGGTGAGACTGACAAAGTGGCCCAAGAAACAGAAGAGATCCTCCGGAAGGCCTTCAAAAGGTTCAATCTTCCTGTTGTAGAGGATTTAGGTACAGAAACAGCTGAGGACTTGGGACCCTCTGCTCCAGAAGAAGTGGCCCATGAACAAGCTAGCATCTCTCCTCCGGTCTCCCCTACAGTCTCCGGATCCAAAGAAGAAGAGCAATTACAGGAGAAGGAAGCAGTGGTGAAAGACAAAGAGGTTGACAGTTCTAAGACTACAGAAGAAAAGAAACATTTGTCTCCGGCAAGAGACACTGCACAAACTGTTCAACAATTTTTGAGCAAAGAAACTCTAGAGATTGATGAACTGGAGCTTCTAAAAGGCCCATTTGATTTTGACTCTCTCTCTCCGGTACAAACAATGAAGATAGCTTCACTTGCAAATGCCAAGGCAAATGAAAAGCTCCTGAAGTCTCATATGGAAGACTGTGAGTTGATAGAGGCTGCTTCCGGAGTACTTGTAAAGATCATGCCATCAATCCAGATAGATCCGACAGCCTCCACTTCCGGTAATCTAAAAACCTTAGTCAGCAGTATTGATACACATTTTGACTCTCTAGAAAAATCAGCTGAAGAAAAGGTCCGGAAGGAATTTTTGGATAAGAGATTTTCAGAAATATTAGAATTAATCTCTAAAGATAGGAAGATTGTGAGCATTGGAATAAAGAGCTTAGAGAATGCTCTTAAGGATGGCGGTGACATCTATAAATTTTGTATATCCTGGTCAAAGGCAACAGCAGCATTTGACAAGAAAATAAAAGAGGAACAGGATAAGCTACAAAGCTTATCTCAAAGTTTTGATCCTCTCTCTTCCTCTATAATAAATCAAGAATGTCAGACTATTGCAGTCTTGAATGAAATAAAGAATCTTGAGAAGGAAAGAAAGAACATCACTAACCGGATGGGAGAACTTAGAAGGATTATAATCCCTAAGTTGGAAACTATGCATGAGGCCATCAGTGATGCTCAGACCACCGCCCAAACAAAAGATCCGACAGATCTCAAGCGGGCAGAAGCGTTTGCATTTTTGTTAAGTGGTCACATTTCAATTTTGGACAGAATGAAGCAAAGTTGGGCTACAGAAATGATTCAATTGCAGACATCCTTTGCAGACATTCTTCAGTATATGTGAGTATGTAAATATGCGGCTATGTATAGAAAATTTTTGAAAATTTTGGTGTGCGGACCCCACCCTTTGCCATTGATGTCAAAGGGGGAGTGAGGAGCAGTGAAAAATGAGGAATCCAACTAAGGGGGAGTTCCGGAAATTGTATATAAAGACAGAGCATCAGCAAAGGGGGAGCATAGTGAAAACACTTAGTCATTTTTCACTAAGTGTTGCCATCAATGCCAAAGGGGGAGATTGTTGGCAAGAGACACTATATGGATTCATGGTTGTTGTCATTGATGGCAACAAAGGTCATCCCACATATCCGCAAGTCATAATGTGTCTCTACCGGAAGTCAGAATAAAGAATGTTGTGGTCCGGTAAAGAAGAACAGAGCATGTGGCAAGGTCCGACAGATTGGTCCGGATCTCTCAGAGGAAGTGTCTTGGTGCAGTGCGGATTTGGGGAAGTCAAGAGGACTACCTTGAGTGGTATATTCCAAGGATTTAGCCTCCGGTGATGGACAAGGAAAAAGATATGAATGGTTGAGTACCGGATTCCTGAGAGACAGTGAAAACAGAGGAAGAACTGACTGACAGAGTATCAGACTGCTTTCCGGATGTGTTACTGTTGATGACAGAGGTTGTGAAGGCATGAATCATGTTTGGCCGACATGATTAATGATATCTACAAGTATATGCTTGATCCGCATTGCTTGGTGAGGAAGGATTCAGCCGACAGAACAAAAGTTTGTAAGAAACTAGACTGTTCCGGATGCCGACTAGAAAAGTGATGAAATTACTTGTGCGGATATATATAGAGGATGGATTTAGTTGTGAAGTGTGTTGTTGTGGAGATATATGCGAATAAGTCCAGATAAGAGCAGAAATAGCAAAAAGGATCCGGTATGTGAAAGATAGCTGAATAAAGAACAGAGGAAAGATGAAGTGCAGCAGATCAGTGTACTGAGCCTAACCGGAACTGAACTCCAGCATATGCAGATGCTTCCAATCAGTTCAAGACTGTGATTCTCATCACTTTGTAGACAGTGTGTCTTCTTGTAGGTAGTGGGCCTCTTGTGAGCAGTGTGCTCGGGCAGTGAGCCCTAATTGGCAAGTGCCATTTTTGTAATTTCCTATTCTTCTAACAGAGAATAATTTTGGGTTAATCACCCCGTGGTTTTCTCCCTTAACAGGGTTTCCACGTCAAAAATACTGTGTCATGTGTTTCTTATTTCATGATTAATGTTTTTGTGTTTGATTCTATGCTGCATCAATTAAAAGGAAAGTTAAATAAGGGAAATAATTAGGATAACTGATTCACCCCCCCCCCCTCTCAGTTATCAACATTGGGATCATGAATTCTTTGAATTCATAGTATCTTTCAAGATGAATAAATGTTAATGTGTACTTTTATTCTATGCTTGTTTGTGACTAACATCATGACCAACAGACATGAACAATCTTGTCAACACTAGAATCCAAGAATTCCTTAGTGTCAAATAGGACCCAAATGAGTCAATGTTCCATTTCATAACCAAGTGTATAAAATTTCTCTACTCTTCAATGATTCAACAACATATGGTCCATAGGGAACTCTACAACCCTTTCTTGCATGCCCTAAATAAGGATATGCAAGAAGAAGTCTAAAAGCTCCTCTATAAATCCTAAGGAAACACTCTAGAATTCCTTAAGTATTGACCAACCCACCATCAACAATGGAAGGAGAGCATATGGTTCCATTGGAAGTAGTGTACATTTTAAGAACATACCTCTTGAAAATTATATAGAATCCTTGGCAAATCCACTATAAAGAAGAAGAATATTCTAGGTGATTTTCTTTCATATTGGAAATCAAATTTTAGAGTGGATGGGATTTTTTGTGCACAAGGTTTTTGCAATCCAATAACTAAATTTTTCTATTAATATATAAGATAGTCATTGAATATCTAAATTTTCTATCAATATATGAATTTTAAACAAAGATGTTGAAATGGGGTGAGTATTGAAAATACAAAATAGCCCCTAATAAAATGAGGAGATTAGGGTTCCAACTTATATATATAATAGTGTGATAGGTGTCTATCCTAAAGAATTAAAGTCTCTAATGTGAGGCAATTTCATTTTAGGACCAAGGAAAATCTATCAAATATGGGTGAGTTGGACAATTATGAAGAACCTTGAAATAGCCAAATTTGAGGGATAGAAATGGGGAAAATAGCCAAATGGTGGCATATAGCCACTAAAAAGTCCTTGAATGGAAGACTGGTAACCCAAGGATAGAATAACATTTAGAACATGATTGGTAATAATGGAAACAATGACAACAATATTACTAGACTAAAACTTTTTTGTTGACACTAAGGAAGAGATGTCAGAAAATGAAATTGAAACTTTTCCCAAGCCAAGAGTGAGGATCCCTTAAAACCTTTAGATGAGAATTTAAACTCTACCCAAAATAGTAATGGGATGAGAGTTCCCAAACATCATCATTCAACCAATGTTAAAGAAACTAAAGACTACATTTTCATTAGTTTATCTAACAATAAGTCCTCAAGTAACCTTAAAGTTTCCTCAAAATGAAAGCGTTATCCCAAAAGGAACCCTCACCTAATATATCTACTAGATTAAATGAGGTTTGGAAAATACCTTAGGTTTAGATTGAGGCATATTAATGACGATGAAATGAGTGTAGTAGAATTATGAGAAAAATTCATGATCTGCATAACTGTAAAAATGATAAATTTAATAATTCTAGAGTTACCAAAAAAATATGCTAATTTTTCTATAGAACTTCATCTAGGACCCAACAAGAAAATGAGTGTTAGCTTTGTCCTTGCCTAAGAGAAAGAGGAACCCCAAATGCCTTATGAACTTTACCAATTCTTGCAATCCATCAAAGATTGAGATGATGTACAAATCTATCTTGAGCATGAATTTAATTTACTAAATGACCTTTTATATAATGAAGGAAATCCTCATTGGACTATGTTCCATTATTAGGCCTTTATCACACTAGTGAATGTTGTAATACCTAAACTATTGGAAGCAAGTTCAAGTAAACAAGAGGAATCCTATACTTAATTGTTTAAAGTTAGAGAACTGGTGCTCAAGAAAGGAAGCATAAAGAAAAGAAGACATGAGAACAAAATAAAATTTTCATGAAGATTGGAAAGGTGTATATCTGGTCAAGGAAGATGTCAACAATAGGAAGATCCCAAAGGCCACACAAGATTGAGAATGCCTGCACTTTTTGAAAGCGCTCTCCAACAAGGAAGGAGATTGACAAGAAAGCCAAGTGCAAGCACCAAGGCACAAGAGAGAAGGTGAAAACCAAGGAGACACCTCTCTTAACAAAAGAATATTAACCAACCATGCCAATGACATACAAGCTAATTCAACATTGACATATGGCCAACAAGCCAAGTAATGTCGATAATCAATCAACAAGCCAAAAGGAGGATCAATTGCGATACCTTGCAAGGACAAAATTTCTACATGGATCCAATTCACAATGCATCTACTTATTAATCATAATCAACATGCTAACTACTCAAAAGAATGAACACAATTCAAAAATAGAACAATACGTATTTTTCCAATTCACTAACATACATGCCAAATATGAGAAATGCCAAACATAATGCCATGCTTGTTTGACACCAACATTGAGATGGGCCAAATACAATTATAAGAAACTCAACCATAATGTGGGAACAATACAAACCAACTCATAAACATAGCATAGAATAATTATTAAATATAGAATGGAGGACTCCAATGTCCTAATTTAACCGTTTCCATCAAAAGAGATCATGCTACAACATGATAAATTCCTTCCAAACCAAAGTTTGTTTTCCAACCAAATGATATCATAAAATAATAACATAGAGGCTACTTCCCAAACATGGGATTATTGTACTCCAATAAATAAATTACACAAATCATAAATATACATTAATAATAAATCATCTCCAACGTGCTTTAATAGACACGAAGTACAACATGATCAAAAAACCAAGAATGAATAAGGAAACCATCCATCTCTTGAAATATCTTCTCGATTGGACCAATGGGGAATGTTACCCACCTCCCAACCATATTTTCATCATCAAGTGCAATAGATGTCTACACCACTCTAGGCAACACCCGAGATATGAAGAAGAATACCTGAGATATGAAGAAGAATATCATGGATACACTGAGATTGAGGTTACACTCACTCAAGTACAAGAGTTTCACACACCATCACTCCCACAAGTCACAAGATGGATTCACATACAGACACCATAACAAGGTAGCACTAGCACCAATGAGTGCTCACAACACACATGCATTTATTCACACCATAACAAACATATAAGGAAATATATGGAACACATGCTAATCATTAAACAATGAGGATAAACATTGATGCAATAAGAGTCTCAAGAAGGATGTCACCACTCTCATAGGAGCCTCAAGGAAGGATGCCACCACTCCCAGAGCCTCAACATGCACATCTACTACTCACAGATAAGAGACTCAAGATGTATATCCACCACCCACACATAAGAGCCTCATGATGTGCTTCCACCACTCACACATAAGAGCCTCAAGGAGAACATCAATCACTCTTATTCACACATTTAAACAAGCTCAAGGAGCACTTCTTCTATGCACTCCTTGCTTCCAACCTCGTCCAATGAGTTGGGTAACTAACCATCTCAAGCATCCTAAAGATATCTCTCTATCCCACAAAATTCAAGGTCAACCTTTTTCAAGGAACCCAAAAAATAGGAAAAATGTAATTTTCCCCAAAATAATCAATCCAAACTATCACCATTCATCTACTCTAACTTAATTTATACCATACAAATGGATTTTATTTAAGTAGCCTAAGTTAAGCTTAATGAAAGTTTATTTTCTTTTACAAATATTTTTAGAACTATTACATGTCCATATCTACCACAATAATGTTTCTTCAAACATAACACATATAATATTTCCATATGCATCATGATATAACTTAACATGGGAAGCCCAAATCAAATCAATCTATGTTTTACCATTTTAAACTTTTTTTTATATTGAACAAAGCTAAAAAATATAAAGAGAAATGCAGTCATTAAAGGTTGATCAAAATCCAAGAAGGATCGCTACAACTCACAACTAACAAGCTAAACTAAAGAAAAATATTACAAAACAACAGATGTATAAACAACCATCAAGACCCAACCTTAAATAGTATAATTAAACATCTTAAGTGTTTGTAAAGAAAGTTTTGTAATCTTTTCATTTCCTTGAAGTTGAACAATTTGTGTTTTAATTTCTTCCAGGTAGTAGTCTAACTCTTTGTTCTTCTTTTGTTGTCCCTAAAATTGAGCATATATAGATGCAGTCCAAAAGAATATGTCAAAGTAAAGCTTTAGCATTGCAACTTCTTGATGAACATAGAAAACACTTTTGAGCATCTAACTTTCCATAGATGGAACAAGATAACTTGCTAATAGTATCAACAATTCACATTATTATGTAGTCTTATGCCAAATAAATCTTCCTTCCAAGTTAAATAATGACCATTTGATATAGCTATAAAATCTCTAAAAATAGCACACCATTATTTTTTAACAAGATATAGCTCTAGAAAAGATGTTTCATATTTTTATTTGACTGAAAATAAGGAAATTTAATTTTCTAAACCATTATACATTTCAATCCATCCCCAATAGACTTCTTGCAATGTAAAATTTTCCAAGCCAACAACTAAGTATCACAATCTGCTTTTAATTTCAAACTTTGAGCACTCAATTTGACCCATTTTTTATGACTAAATTTGTATTTTCATTTAATGTTGAGGTGTGGTGTCAAAACATTCTAGGAAGGAGGAGAAGATAAATCTTCTTTAGAGGGGAGTTGGAAAAATGATGAGTAGACGAACAATGTCAATCTTTGAAGAAATAGCATGGAGTTGGAGTACATAACTTAAAGGTAATCTCAATGGGGACCTGACTGCACAAATATGATAAATTATTTGTAATCATTTTGCAACCTAAAGAGATCTTTGAAAACTTTCCAAGGAGGCCAATTTAGAGCATTGGAATCCCACAAATAACTAAAATGTTGAAACCCTTTCTTGAATAGATAGTAGCTCTTTTTGGAAAAACTGATCATGTAGCAAGAGGTAATTCCTAATATTGGATGTGCTTGTTCCACCAAATGGATGAAGATGGAAAAACTAAAACCATGCTGAAGAGAATTCTCTTTCTATTTTTAAAAATGACAAACATGTTGCCAGACTTTCCATACAGATTGGATAGGTAAAGAAGCTTTGATTTGGAAAAAGGGGGGCAAGAACACCTTGCGCAGCCACATTACATTCTTCCATTTACCTTTAGTAGTAGCTGTATTAATTATGTGACATAGTAAAATCTTCCATGGTTCATCACCTGCAACAACTCTAATAATTTGTAACATCAAAAATTGTCCTCCTATATGGAATGGTACAATTTCCCTCGGTTTAGCTCCTCACTCTTGGTGACCTTTCAACCTTTTCTTTTTTGACATTCCCGAAGCCCTGATTGACTTAGTCTAGGAGCAGTCTATTCACTTTTTGAGGTAACTTATTGATAGAACCTGGAAAGAGATTTGAGACTTGGGTCCCTTGGACCCCCAAAAATGTAGATCTAAGCTGAAATTGGGGGCTAGGACTTGGGCACCCACGCCCTAGTCCTCCCCCATTTCACAGGATTTTGAATTTTAGTGGGGTGTCGGTTCCCGCCAAGTGCCTCAGGATTCCGTTTTCAAATTCTCGGTTTTCACATGATTTCGAGATGTTATTTCAAAATTTGAATTCCCTAAAGCTAGGTATAAAAAGACATTTACAAATCATTTTATAACACATAATTCTTATACAAGCTTGATGCCAAAACTCTACTGCAATTGACCTTGAAGATTAGTGACTTGCTGAAGCTCTTTGAAGTATTCTTTATTTTCTATCTTGGAGACAATGGATGAAGATTAGGAATCAAGATCTTGAGTCTATCTTTCCCTTCCTAGGGTTTGTACACCCTTTGCATGATCGGGAGAAGGGTTGAAGCCTCCAACAACAAGATTGGAGATCCTCTGCAGACATTGCTGATTTGCCTTCTTGTTCATGCAAGTCTTCATTTATCTCATCTCCTTGAGGTGAAGTTGTATGTGTTTATTGATACAAAGCAAGTTGTTGATCTTCCCTTAATTGAGACATCTAGGGTTTGATTTTTATGCATACACACATTGTTAGGTTTGCACACACCTCTGCAAATCTTTTCCTTTGGCTATTGTTGTGGTAGAAATACTGAAGATAGGGCTTGACTGAGGCAAGCTCCTATATAGCCGCAACAATTTCCTTCTTTTGTAGGTGTAGATCGTGTTTTACAGGTTCCGGCAAAAAGAAGCTACAAGAAGAAGGATATTATGGGTACAGTCATGACAGACTTTTGGATTTTTGGATTCTAAGACTTGCTGGACATTGGAGCAGGTGCCCTAGTCCATGCAGCCCTCAAAATCTAGGTGCACAGTCTCTGGAACCCTATCTCTACATTTCTACAATCAGTTTTACCAGTTGCTTCATTGGTTTCTATATATTTCTGACTTAAGGCATAATTAGGGTTTTACTTGGTTAAAAGGAAAACACTTGATAAAACCTTGATTAGGGCCTTAGGTTCTATAACCACGCAAGCGTAAGGGATAGACAAAGTGATTAGAAGCTTGTTCACAAGCTTGATCCTTGTCCTACCAATGCTTAGTGGTGAAATGATAGTATTTAACCTAGTTTAAACAAACTATCATTTTTCACCCTAAACATTTTGGTGAACCCGAGCATTTAAAGAACTTGCATCCTTTTAAACTTTAGATTTGATATAATTTGTTGTTCTAGAGCATAATTGGATTGAAAAGCCTCTTTAGTGAAATTTGCATATGTTAAATTGTGGATTACATTCTTTATCTTTTCACTAAAAGAGTTGGAAATTATCATTTATTGTTGGATGTTGTATTTCATTTGCAAAGGCCATCATTGTGCATTTAAATCTTGGTTTAAATAGAGCATGTTAGAATGTCAAATTATTTTTTGCAAGATTTTCATGCTTATGATGAACCGTTTAGTCATGATGACTTTGATATGTTAGATGAAGCCCTTGAGGACTTTATCTTGATTGAACATTCCACTACAGCCTCTAAGCTGTCATTATTTCAAAGATTTGTAAATGCAATTTATTTGCCTAAATCTAAAGAAGAGATTGAAAAACCAAAAATTGTGGTTACCCTATGTGTAAATGTGGTTCAACCAACCTCTAAACCTGTACTTATTGTTAAAGGTATTTCATTTTCTTCTCAATCTCTTGATCACATTTATAACTGTGTAAAATAAATTACAAAACAAAACTTACAACAAATTAATCATATTGTGGTTGCTCATGCATATAACACTTGGAATAACAAACAAAGTACACAACAAACAAATGTCTGATATCTTTACCAGCCTCCCAACCTATGCTCTCTCAAGCACCTCATTTAACATATAAAGGTGGTAAAGACTATGATCTTGTAGAGTAGCTTCATGCTACTCCTGCAAAGATATCTCTTTGGGAACTTATACAAACTTCACCTACTTACCATGGAATGCTACAAGAAGCTTTACAAAAGGTGATTGTTCCTCCTGTTGTTAGACCAAATGATGTTGCTGCTTTACTAGATTGTATGCATGCAACAAAAATAGACATTTTATTTCAACAACATGAGTTACCATCTCTCTAGGTTCATAAGCAATATGATCCTTTGGTTATCTTTATTACTATCAACAAAACATTGGTTAAGAGAGTTATGATTGATAATGGGTCAGCCCTTAATGTTTGTGGTATTGATTTATTGCATAAGGTTAAAGTTGATATATCTTCTATCAAACCGAAATCATTAAGCATCTATGGCTTTGATAATGCTGGACGATAATTTGTGGGCACTATAACTTTACCTATACAAGTTGGACCTATGATGGTGCCTACCTTGATTCATGTAATGCCTTGTTCTCTATATTATAACATGTTTCTGGGTAGACCTTGGATTCATGCATTAGGAGTAGTTCCTTCTACTTTACACCATTCGATTAAGTTTATATTTAAAGGAAAATTACATACTATCCATTCAGATCCTGAACCGGATAATTTTTTGCAAATGGAAGTGCATAAGCATGTTATTGGACCTAAGATTTTAAACAATCTGAAAGCTAAATTGTCAGCTCCCCTTGACTCTAAAAATGTTATGCAAGAGCCCAAGCAATCGAATGCATTTGTTGGTGATGATTGGGGTTTGTTAGATTTCACATCCTCCTCCACAGGTGAGTATAAACTTAAAAACCTCATCCCTGAAACATCAAATATTGCATCAATCACCTCACATGCTTCAAATGACAAACATAAGACTTCTTTGTTGACAAATAAAGATAATACAAGTTACACTACTGATTTTGAGACTTATGAAGCTCCACCTTCATCTAAAGAAATGGTCTCTCTCTATGGCAGAGGATTCTGAATCCTTTACAAATGTAGGTAATGGTTGTGGCATAAATCAACAAGGAATCAAAGTCTCTATAGAATCCACTTCACAAGATTACTCAAGTGGCATTGGATATAATCCTTTTAAGGAATCCAAAGCCTGCAAATGCCCTACTCTAAATGTGAATACAATATCCACACTTAGTTTGATATTCCCTAAGATGATTGACACCAATTGTCCTCCAGGATCACTTCCATTAGATATGTTTATGGCGGATGAAGCAATAATGGACTTCTTAGGTGCTTAAGATGGTATTCCTCGTTATCACCATAAACATGGCCTACCTTATTGTTTAAACAATGATGCATATTTTGGAAAGACTACTAGCACAATAAATGCTATAGTAGAGCATAATGAAGAACTTGAAGAACAATTACAATCCTACAATCCCCTTGACCATAGTACTCTCCTTAATGGAAAGACTATTGATGTTGTTATGGATAAGGATAATCCTGAAAAAGTTATCCCTATTGGTGATTGTTTAGATGCGGAAGAAAAAGAAGAAATGACTAAATTATTGAGTGAATTCTCAGAATTGTTCACTTGGAATTATTCAGATATGCCTGGTATAGATCCTCAGATTGTAATGCATAATATTGTGTTGAAGCTAGATGTTAAGCCTTTCAAACAAAAGATTCGTAAGATGAATCCTAAGATTGCTTTGCTTGTTAAAACTGAAATAGAAAAACTCTTACAAGCTAGCTTTATCCGACCTATTGATTACTCTCCGTGGATCTCAAATATTGTTGCCATTGCCAAACCTGATGGTCGTATAAAAATGTGCACAGCTTTCCGAGATTTAAATTTAGCATCTTTGAAAGACAACTTTTCGCTCCCTAATATCGATATGATAGTTGATTCCATAGCCAGACATGAGTTGCTCTCTTTCATGGATGGGTTTTTGAGATATAATCAAATCCTTATAAATCCTCTTGATCAGTATAAAACAACCTTTATAACACCTTGGGGTACATTTTGTTGGGTAGTCATGCCATTTGGACTTAAGAACGCAGGAGCTACTTACCAATGTGCAATGACTCTTATATTCCATGATTATATGCACAATATTCTAGAAGATTATGTTGATGACATCCTAGCAAAGTCTATCCATTGTAAGGATCATGTGATAAATCTTCGACAAATATTCGAACGCATACGAAAATATAATATGCGATTGAATCCCCGTAAGTGTGTTTTTGGCATGGACAATGGAAAGTTATTTGGATTTATTATTTCAAATCGAGGTATAGAAGTTGACATGAAAAAGATAGATGCGATTGTTAATATGCCAATACCCAAGAACATATCTCAACTTCACAGTTTGCAGGGAAAGATACAGGCCATTCACTGATTTGTCTCACAACTCATGGATAGGACTCGCCCCTTTACACAACTACTAAAGAAAGATTCTCACTTCCAATGGAATTCTGAATGTCAAAAAGATTTCGATGATTTAAAGGATTACTTAGCTAATCTGCTTGTTTTACAACCTGCTATTTCTGATAAACCATTTCTGTTATACATCTCAGCATCTAACAATGCCCAAGTAGCTTTGTTAGCACAACATAATGATGAAGGCAAAGAATGCATTGTCTATTACATCAGTTGTACTTTTCTCAATTATGAAGTGCGATACACAGTCATAGAGAAGCATTGCCTAGCTTTAGTGTTTGCCACCCAAAAGCTTAGACATTACCTCTTAAATGTTGAAGTGCATGTAATGGTAAAGTTTGACCCTTTGAAACATCTCTTTGCAAGAATAGATTTATCAAGTCGTCTTGCTAAATGGGTTATGTTGTTAACAGAATTTGATGTCAAATTTATTTAACAAAAAGCAATTAAAGGGCAAGTAATAGCTAATCAATTAGCTGAAGCTCCCTTGCCCTTTTCTATACAAAATGTCGATGCTTTTCCTGATGAACAAATTTTAACAATCTCTATGGATGAAAAATGGGAGTTATACTTTGACGGATCAAAATGTCAAACTAGCTCCGAGGCTAGTGTTATATTAATACCTCCCATTGGTAAGCTGATTCCCTTATCGTACAACTTAGATTTCTTATGCACAAACAATATAGCTGAATACGAAGCTCTTATTGCTGGACTTCATGCAGCTTTGGCTCTTAATGTAGACACCTAAAAATGTCTTGATCATTAAACTGACTCCTAATATCCTTAAACATACCAATTTCCCTTCTAATCAATTAATTAAATTTTTATTTAATTAATTATCCCTTCATTACCTAATTTTACATCATTTTATCCCCAATAATTGAATTAATTCTATTAATTCAATAGTCCAAACCTTAGCCAATTGAGTTAATAAATATGCAATATTTATTTGGTCAATTTCCCCCTCCTCTCTAAATCTAATTAATTAGCTAAATCATGTTTAACTAATTAATTTAGCCTAGTAATTGACCTATCCCTACCCTAGGTAATTAAATAGTTATTATTTAATTGCCTACCCTAGCCTACCTCATCCTAGCCTTAGGATTAATTAAATACAACCTTATTTAGTTAATCTTAAACCTCCCATTAAGATAGTCAAATCCAACTTAACACCCTTCCCCACATCCTCTAAATAAAAAATTGGAATATATCCACATAAGTCAATTTTTTATTAAATATATCCCACATCATAATTAATTCCTCTTACAACCCCTTACCTATGCCATGCCTCATTTATCTCCACTTATTGCCAAATGAATTTTTAATTCATTTACCATTCCCCATATGAATTTTTAATTCATACATATTCCATCTCACCCAACCTCATTTAATTCATCTTTTTCCCAAAAAAATAAATAAAAGATTCACATTTATTCCTAGCCCTCCATCCTCCAAGATGAAATCTAGGCCCTCCACATCACTTTCATCCTCCACCATTGATCTTCCAAAACAATCTCCACCCTTGGATCAAAATCCCTCCAAAATCTCTATAAATACAACATCTCTCAACCCATTTTGGGATCCAATCTTCAAGTAGTGTTATCATGCCAAAATATCTAATGACCTAGAATTGTGAGTTGCAATTAGAATAAGAGCATTTCACATTTGTATTCATCAACTAGGGTACATCATATCTTAGGAGCTCTTAGGTGCAAATCTCCTCTCCCTTTTGATGAGATTGAGTATTCTTATCTAGGTATAAACTCTTTGTTTTGTTATGCATTTGGTTTATGTTTTACCTTTGATTTGAATAACCTAATCACATTGGCATGCCCGATGGGACCCACAAGGTCCATATCTAATCAAACTTTGTGAGTTTTTGTGGTTGAGACATGTTTTTACAGGTGTAGCACTATATACCTTGCGCAGTGGCGCTATCTCTGGCTTATTTCAGCACTATATACTGTTTTGGCACTATTTTGCAGAGTGTTTTCTCTCTCAACTCTCACTCATAAATCCATTTAATCTCTGGTCTTCCTATGGTTTTATAGTGTTATCTGCTCTTTTTTTGCAAGAATCTTGAACAAAAGAAGGGGAGATCATGCTAAAATTTGTTTAAAGACTAAACATGCATTCTAGCTTTTATTTTGTCTTGCTTTCCATTTGGTAGACTAACAAGACTAATAGGACCTCTGTTTTGTAGTCTAACCCTCTATCTTGGCTAGGAACACCTCTATTTTGTAGGACAGACACGTTCAGGCTCATATCAAGGCTATCAGCACCCAGATTGGCGCTATGTGCAACTGTGACCAGACCACTTCACAGCACGCGCAACCCATATTGGCACTATTTCCTATTTAGACACCTTCTATATCTCATTGTAGCACAATATTCTATTCTAGCACCTTTTGTATAATGTTGTAGTGCTATCTTCTAGTCTGGCGCATTCTGTATCTGATACTAGCGCATTTTTGTAAAAAAATGCTATCTGTATGATTCATCAGTGCTATTTATCTAGGGTGATAGGTTTCTCTGTCAGTTTCTACCAGTAGCGCCATTGCAATCCACAGTGGCACCATTAGGTCTCTATTTTAGCATTATTTTTAGAGACTGACTTTGCGTTCTTTGCAAGGACTGACAAGTTGTTTGTAGGTCATCACCATCATTTTGGGGACACAAACAAGTTTTTGCAAGGTTTTTATCTTTAGTTTAGGAAACACTTCATTTGGGAATTAAAAAGAACCCTTGCATGTTAGCTTAAACAACATTTTGATTTGGTGCAATAAAAATTGATCAACAACCAACAAACAAATCTTTGTGTGTGTGTGTGCCTTAGTGTAGAACAAAACACTTGAATTTGGTGTTCTAAAATTCACAAGTGCTTGCCAACAACTATCCAAAATATTTTGATTTTGGGCTTTAAAAAGAACCACAAAGTGCATCAATAAAATCATTGGATTAAAAAGAACAACAATCTGCATTTTTCACTCATCTAAACAAGAAAACCAATGTAAGTTGTGTGAAGTGTTTTCATGATTTTGTTTGTAGTGTGAAAAGTGTATGCTCTTCCCTTGCACCATTGGTGACCTTGGGGATCAAAATCTTTTCACAGCACTTGCATGAATCACCCCAAACATAATCCAAAGAACTAAAATGAACCTTGTTTAGTGTGAGACAATCACAAAATATACGTATGCTCTCCCCTTGCATCCTTGTATGAACTTGGGGATCAAAAGTATTTGTGGTTGTGTTGCTTTTGTTAATCCTTAGAGGGCCTACCACCCTGCTTTGAAAGGTGGGAATGACCCAAGCGGCAACAAGCTAAAGCCAAGCTCTTTTGAGCCACTATACAAATTAATGTGTTTGTGACGAAAGTCACAAGCAACAGGTGTTGTTGTGTCATACCAACAGCCAACCTCCCCCAAAATCCTCCAAGGCGTAACCCTTGGAGGCTGGGAGACTCCATAACAGAGAGTAGCACTGCCGCACATATGGCCACCTGAACGAATGCACTTACTACGAACCTTTGTTTAGCAAGCCAAAAACTGTCTATTTGTTGATGCAGAAGGGAAACCTTTGAAGCGGCCCCGATTCATGCGGTTCTTAGCTGAGGTAGCAGGGACAATCCTAAGGTTTGGTGAGGGACAAGCCTTTGTGGAAACTTGGATCTTGGTATGCATGAGAAGTGTGTGCAATTGTAAGGAGGAGTCGGTGATACCAAGATCCTGGAGCTACCTACTTTGAATAGGCACAGTTAGGGGATTCAACAAATACTGTCATATCTTCACCTTAGGTTGTGCAAAGTGCTTGTTTAAGAAAATCACACGTCTTTTCACAAACAAAATCTTGGTTATTGTGTGTTATTGTGCTTGAAGTGCTTTTAAGAAACTTGCCAAGAGATAATAAAAATCATTTGATCAAACTTCATACCAAAACAAATCCAAATTTGTCAACAAAATCCAACTTTTTTCAGAGCCTCGACCAACATTGCCTTGTTTTAGCGCCATCTCTGTCTTCTTTTGGCACCATTTCACCTGTGGATTGGCACTATTTGCAGACTGACTTGCCTGAAACTATGATCAAGTCCATTGTGATCTTTAAGACTTGCTTGCCATAATCCATAATCACCTTTCAAAAATCCGTCCATACACCACTCATTTTATCCAATTTTTTCCAACCATACCTTTATTTTGACCTTAGAGAATCAATCATTATCGTTATTGGACCCTTTGCTAAATACCATAATCCACCCAATATCATATCCTTTCATCCCCATTAATCTTTGCATACCTTTTGGATCAAACAAACATCCTTGTTACAAGAAATCATTCCAAAATCATCTCGTTTCTTTCATTAAAAAACATATCCAAAAATCTTTAAAAAACCCAAACACCCATCAAAAAACTATCAATCAAAATCCAAGACTTGTCATCCCTTTGAGCTAAGGCTAGATCTAGATTTCATCTGTTTCATCATATTTTGCTTGGAGAGTCATTAGTCAACCTTTCAAGTGAAATAATCATCCTTCTTTGTGTAAGGTCATTAGTCTACCCCAAACAAAGAGAAACATCCATTTGTGCAACACAAATCTAGATCTTACCTAAGCTCAATTTGTTGACCATCAAATCTTTTTGAAAAAAACATCATCCTAATCTCTCACACCAAACATAAAAAAACCAACATCAAAATTCTTTCCATCAAATCATCCTCAAGTAAACATCATCCATCATCCACCATTTTGGTCCAAAAACGGTGTAAAAAATCAATATCACCCACTCGTATCATCCCTAGATTGACACCTTTTTGGAGAATCATCTTAGAAGTGAGAAATCTATCCTTTATCACACTACAATCTTCTCTACTCTATCCCACTACCACATCCTCTTTCAGGTCCAACAAATCAATCTAGATTCTCTAAGGTCTCCATCCCCCTTTTACTCCATCTCTAAATCAAATCCATACACTTGCATGCCCATAACTAGATCACAACATAAGAAGAATCAAGCAATGGCAGAACAATACAAGGACATAAGAATGCCTAATACCAATGACAACAACCTACCAATCAACCAAACACACAATCTACCTACAATCTTTCAAATCCTGACATATAATCCAAATGAAAATCCCTTCCATTTCTTGCAACCACCACCACCACCACCACAAAACCTCCCCACCATGTCTCAAGATGATCTAGATGTCTTGAGCTTTACACAAGACACGGATAGCATGGAACTACTTGACAAAATCCTAAGGTCATATCCAAATAGATATCTTGACTACCTCCTCAAAATTGGTGCCCAACGACCCCACAACATGACATCATCTCAACCATCCTCCTCTAATGTCAATCCTACCACATCCTCCCAACCATCTACATCAAACATCCAACCTATCGTCTCACAAACATCAACACCCACTGTATCTACTGCCACCACAAGCTCTAATGTCACCACATCTACAATCCTCGCAAATGTCTCAAATCCTACCACCTCCCAACCTGCCATCACTACCACTACCACAACTACCACAAACTCTTCTGTTCCACAAATCACCTTGGGCATACAAGGGAACCTCACACACGCAAGTGCTTCCACAAGTGTCCCTCCACTCAACCCACAAACCATAGCTTACCTTAGACAATTCTATTCACAACCACCTTACAACACAACCAACCCATCTAACATCAATCTATCTCATGTCAACCCATCCAACGTCCACCCATCTAACGTCAATCCATCCAATATCACATATCTGCATAACCCCATAACATCATCAACACAACATAACGCCAATCTCCAAATACCCCCACATATCCTCCAACAACTCTATGCTTATCAACAACATCACACACAACTCAACCAAAATACCACCCCATAGTACCAAAATACGACCTCCCAAAACCTCCAACATCAAACACCACCCAATCTCCAACACCTCATCCATCAACAAACTCACACACCTCAACCACCACCAACCCTAGATCTCACAACTATTGTACAAGCCTTAATTCAAAAGGTAGATGATATGCAAACTGGGGGCAAACACAAGCACTATTCCTTTGAGGATATTTGCCCCTATCCATTTGATCAGACATTGTACATGCCCCCTTTCCCCAAGAATTTTGAAATGCCAAAATTTGACAAATACAAGGGAAAGGGAGACCCTAGGGATCACCTTAGGGAGTTTTACCTCACTTGCTTAGAAGTCTCAAACAATGATACATACCTAATGAGACTATTTCCAAGAAGCCTCAGTGGTCAAGCCATTGAGTGGTTCGCACATCTTCCCCTGGGCATTAGGTCTTTCCTTGAGCTCGCGAAAAAATTTATGAATCATTTCTCCTATAACTTCGAGCATGAAATATCTATGACTAACCTTTGCAACACAAAAAAAAACCAGAGAATCCTTCGCTTCCTTCTTGCAGAGGTGGAGAAGCTTAGCAAGCAAATTCCCTTGGCCAATTCCTAACAAACAACTCGTCACCATGTTTGTGACTAACCTCAATCAGGGAATAGGGTTCTATTTACAAATCCTTTGTGCGTCTACCTTTGAAGAAGTCATCGACAAAGGTACAACCATCAAACGGGCCCTCATCGCCAAGGGCTCGATCAAATTATATGACTACAAGACCAACAACAACAACAACAACAACAACAACAGCAAACTCAACATCAACATCCCTAATACAAATAACAACAATAACGCCCAATCAAACGAAAAGCCACGCTATTGGGGAAAGAACAAGAACACCTTGAACGATGGCATCACTGATGTGAAGGCCATCCAACATGTACAGAATCAACCATCCTCCAATACATACACTCCCAATACAAATAACCAAAGGGGGCAATTCAAACAAAACAAACCTCGACGACAATTCACACCTTTAGGGGAACCAATTGCAGATATCCTCGACAGGTGTCTAAAGAAAGGTTTGATCACTCTCCCACCTTTTACGCCTGGCCAAGAGAGTGAGCTCAAAGTGGCATGGTACAATGAAAATGATTATTGCGACTACCACCACATAGTGGGACATAAGACCGCTGATTGCATGAAGTTAAAGCATTGTGTCCAAGACCTCATCGATCAGAATGAAGTCAATCTTGAGTAGAGCACCCAACCATCCCCTAATGCTAATCTAGGAGCTTACAAGGATCCACTACCCAATCATAACAAAGCCTCCTCATCCAATCAAACCTATAACATCACCCCACCTCCCGCCTCCTATGACTCTATCGTAGGGCAGATAGAACCATCCTCTAACCATATCAACACAATCACCATTTGGGCTCAAGTACTTGATTGCGCCATCACAACCTATCATGGCCATGTATCCATCCACACAGCCCCTACCACTAATCAAACCCCCGCATCCACGTCAGATTCTCTACCCAATCGTCCATCTACATGCCCATCGCCTACCAATCAGTACAATCTCCTAGAACATCTAGGAAAGACCCCTGCACAGATCTCCATACTTGAGCTGCTTCTCACATCACCTCTACATAAAGACATCCTTGATAAGCACTCTTGGAGACCTAATTTCCTGCCAACCTCGATGTGAATCAATTCCAAGCCATGGTGGGCCACATCGCCACACCTCATCATCTCACCTTCTCAGAGAAAGATCTTCCTGCATCCGAAAACTCACATAATGATGCCTTACACATCGGAGTCCATATCCACAAACATATAATCAAGAGAGTCTTAATAGATGGTGGCTCTAGCCTAAACCTGTGCCCTCTTAAATTATTAAAACAATTGGGATACCCAAATGTGGTTGTGGACACCAGTGAGTGCATAACTATCAAAGGATATGATGACACGGAATGACTATTTGAAGGCACTATCAAGCTCCCTATTCAAGTGGGACAAAAGATAATGGAAACAAAGTGTTAGGTCCTTGATCTTGATCTTCCCTATAACATTCTTCTCGGCCGACCATGGATCCATGTCATGCAAGCGGTCCCATCCACATTGCATCAATGCCTCAAGTTCCCTCACAACGACACATAAGTAACTGTCTATGCCGATCCCCACCCCTTCCAATATTGCAGTTTCTTGGAAGGCCATGACCATACCTTCTGTCCGTATAACAAAGCAATCATGAAAACCAATCCCACAACATCCACCTCATACATCGACCCCACCAACATTGCAACCACTTCATCCCAAACACCTCCATCGTCTAAGATCAAGATCAAGCTTAGTGACATCAGATGTGGGGAGTACGACCTACATGACACCTTTTGTGTGGGCACATTACCCAATCCAAAAATGTTTGGCATCCCAAAGACCGAAGCAGCCAACACAATGGTCATCAAGTGCAAACCATCACCTACCTTTGAGAGGAAGCATCTCCTCAATCAGGATGTGCTCAAAGACATATCATCCTGGTTATATAAGGACGAAGAAACTCAGCAAGAAGCTCCCACCATACCAACAAAAATCTATGGTAAAGGGTCAGAAATTGTCAAAAACATGGGCTATAAAGGACAAGGCAATAGCAGCCTTCATGAACAAGGGATCATGGAACCAGTCCAAGCAACAAGAAATCCATATACTCAAGGGTTAGGATATGGTCAACGGCAATGTATCCTCACCACTGGCAAATGTATCTTAGCCGAGGTCACTACGATTTCCCCTGAAGTTGATAATATCAACAAAATAGACCATGCTTTTGTGCCATTTTAAAAATGGTGCTACTATTTCTTCCCATGGCACTATTCCAGACAATAGTGCCACTGCGTAAGACTCCTTGTGCCACTTTCACACATAGCGCTACTGTACAAGATACATAGTGCCATTTTACCAAATGGCACCACCTTGCCACTTGGCACTATTATAAGGAATATCGCCAATCCTACCAATAGTGCATTTATCACATATTGTGCTAATCCTCTACCTTGCGCTAAACCAAAATATAGTGCTACTCTCACAAATAGCGCTAGTCTAGAACATAGCGCTACTATAACACCCATTTAGCGCTAAAATGCCAAGCCCTAACCCTTGTGCACATTGCGCCAATACAGACGATGGCACCAAAATGCTAAGTATTTGGCACCAATCGACCCCTATTCTACCCGAGTGGATAGCACCAATCCAGAGGATGGTGCTAATCCACGTTCTTTTGGCGTTGCGCGACCTTGCGATAGTGCCACCATTACAAAACCTAATTCCCAAACCTAAAAAATGTGACAAAATAAAAAAATCACAAAGCCAGGGTTAGGCCCTACCTAGGGTCTAGCCTCCAATGCCCAGCCAAATGATCAGAACTACTTAGAAATGTGTCGAAGTCGCGGGAATTGGGGGTTATGCTCTGCCATCTCTCCTTTGCTCCTTCTCACCAAGTCAATGTGTGCAAATGTGGCACTCTTAGGGTCCACTCATCCTAATATAGCATGCCATGACATCCCCCCCCCACTCTTTTTCCCCTCCAGGGTGTAGATCCCAACCTTTTTCCTCTATTTTTCTTCCTGTCATCGTCTTTTCCCATCCTCTATCCAACCTTCGCTCCCATCACGTCCTTTCGAGAGCTTGTCTAAATTTTTTTTATTTTTTTGGCAACCTCTCGAGGGGGCATCCCTCACCCATCGTATTCCTTCCCAGCAACTGGGGTAAATTCTTTCTTTGACCTAACACCATTTCCCTGCTAGGTCCTGATGCCACATCAAAGAGGCGCAAATGTAGACACCTAAAAATGTCTTGATCATTAAACCAACTCTTGGCATCCCTAAACATACCAATTTCCCTTCTAATCAATTAATTAAATTTTTATTTATTTAATTATCCCTTCATTACCTAATTTTACATCATTTTATCCCCAACAATTGAATTAATTCTATTAATTCAACAGTCCAAACCTTAGCCAATTGAGTTAATAAATATGCAATATTTATTTGGTCAATTTCCCCCTCCTCTCTAAATCCAATTAATTAGCTAAATCATGTTTAACTAATTAATTCAGCCTAGTAATTGACCTATCCCTACCCTAGGTAATTAAATAGCTATTATTTAATTGCCTACCCTAACCTACCTCATCCTAGCCTTAGGATTAATTAAATACAATGTTATTTAATTAATCTTAAACCTCCCATTAAGATGGTCAAATCTAGCTTAACAGCCTTCCCCACATCCTCCAAATAAAAAATTGGAATATATCCACATAAGTCAATTTTTTATTAAAATATATCCCACATCACAATTAATTCCTCTTACAACCCCTTACCTATGCCATGCCTCATTTATCTCTACTTATCCTCAAATGAATTTTTAATTCATTTACCATTCCCCATATGAATTTTTAATTCATACATATTCCATCTCACCCAACCTCATTTAATTCACCCTTTTCCCAAAAAAATGAATAAAAGATTCACATTTATTCCTAGCCCTCCATCCTCCAAGATGAAATCTAGGCCCTCCACATCACTTTCATCCTCCACCATTGATCTTCCAAAACAATCTCCACCCTTGGATCAAAATCCCTCCAAATTCTCTATAAATACATCTCTCAACCCATTTGGGATCCAATCTTCAAGTAGTGTTATCATGCCAAAATATCGAATGAGCTAGAATTGTGAGTTGCAATTAGAATAAGAGCATTTCACATTTGTATTCATCAACTAGGGTACATCATATCTTAGGAGCTCTTGGGTGCAAAGCTCCTCTCCCTTTTGATGAGATTGGGTCTTCTTATCTAGGTATAAACTCTTTGTTTTGTTATGCATTTGGTTTATGTTTTACCTTTGATTTGAATCACGTAATCACACTTAATATCAATAACATTACAATATATGGTGATTCTCAGTTGATTGTTAAACAAATCATGGGATTGTATCAAACTAAGAATGATAAGCTTTCTCAATATCGAGAGTTTGCATTATCTCTTTTAAAACAAATCAAATCATATATGATCGATACCATTCCTAGGAAAGATAACTAGCATGCAGATACAGTGGCAAGCATAGCTTCCCTTATATTCCTTGATGGTTCTCCTGAGGAATTTACCTTTGTTGTTCACAATCTAAAGACTCCGATAATTGAAAGCCCTATAGTTGCGAATTCGGAACTCTGTGGTAACACATACATGGATGAATGGTTCTCCTACATATTCAACTATTTATGCGATGGAACCATCCCTGATTCGACATCTAAGAATGCCCGACTTCGTTTACGCAAACTAGAAACACGATACATTATATTATCAAATGTCTTATATCAATGAAGTTACAATGGTGTTTTACTCCAATGTTTAAGTAATGGAAAGATTCTGATAGCTTTAGAAGAAGCTCACTCTGGTGCCTGTGGAGGGAATTTTGGTGGAAAATCGTTGGTGCAAAAAATTGTTACGTATGGGATACTATTGGCAGCATATGGAACAAGATTCCTTTGCTTATGTCAAGCAATGCCCACAATGTTAACAACATAAACACCAAATCCATGCTCCTACCCAAGAGCTTCAGGCCCATGTATCACCATGGCCATTTTCTATCTGGGGCTTGGATCTCATCGATAAAATTTTCCCGCCCTCCTCTCAGGGACACATTTATAATTACTGCTACTAATTATTTTACAAAATGGGTCGAAGCGGTCCCTTTGCGATCCATGACCGCCGATGTAATCTGTCGATTCATACAAGATAATGTAATTTCTCTATTTGGAATACCTTCCTCCTTGGTTTTGGACAATGGTACACCATTTAAGAACAAGGATATGAAAAAGTTACTCGAAAAATATCATATACAACATTGCTTCTCTACACCTTATTAACCTCAATCAAACGGCCAAGCAGAAGCTTCAAACAAGGTTATTGGACAAATCCTGAGGAAAACTGTTAATAAACATCAAAAAGATTGGCATACGCAATTATCCTATGCCTTATGGGCTTACAGAACAAGTATTCGAACAGCTACTGGTAACACACCGTATAATCTTATCTATGGCACAGACGTGATAATGCCCTTGGAGTTAGAAATTCCTTCCTTACGAGTTTCCCTAAGAGACATCATGGATGATAACATAGAACGAGAGAAGATTACAAGAACTTGAGATACTTGATGAAAGGTGTATTAACTCTCTTGAACATCTCAAGGCTTATCAAAAAGGTGTGCAACGAGCCTATAATGCGCAAGTCATACAACGTTCGTTTAACATTGGGGACTTGGCTCTATATGAAAATCAATGCAATGTAAATGCACCGCCTAGTGAGAAAGGTAAGTTCAGCCCTAATTGGCTTGGACCATATATAATTACTGAGGCCTTTGGATCTGGAGCATATAAATTAGTTGATGAGCAAGGTTTGCCGCTTAAGGAAACTATTAATGTGGCACACCTCAAAAGATTTTATGCTTAAAGATCTAATGTTAAATGTTCCCAAGCTAATTTAGCACATAGATTAGCTTCAATTTCGACAAGATAGTATTGTTTTGTCTTAATTAATTTTGCATTATATCTCTATTCAATTGATCATTGTTGTATCGTGTTTAAGTAGTCATTGCTTAGATCACTTTGGTATTAACTAAATATCACATGGAAGTTAAAGTTATGTGTAAAATAATTAATTATTGTGCTTGTTACTACATGTTCTTGTTAGAATTGTTAGTATATCACAAGAGCATTAATTATAGCATTTAGACATCATCACTAGTTGCATTGTTACAAAAATCACATGTGATAGATCAAAAGCCATTACACATAGATCAAAAGAAATAATCATCTATATATATATATATATATATATATCTCAGTTTCATGTATACATCCAATTCGACTACCCCTCAAAACAAAATGGGATGTCATAGTCCCTAAAGTCTATGTATCACATAGCTGAGCCTCGATCGCCCATACCCTTAGGCCGTCGTGGTGTACGAGTGACAGAATCCTGACCATGTGTGGCTATGGATTGTGAATCACTCCTCGAGATGCTTCGCGATCATAACCCCCTAATCTCACCTTTCATCTCTATCATTTGCTCATGTGCCTCTTGGTACATCCTCTGGTACCGGTCTCTCTCAGCCTGAGCCCTATCTCTATCAGCTCTAGTCTGCTAGACCTCCCACAGTAAGAACTCACTGACAACTAACCCACCCTCTGATATAGGAACCGGTACCATCTTCTCTCGATGTACCCTGACCTCAACCTTGACGTGCTTAGCTCTCTATTGAAACTCCTCTCTCTCTCTTGTGCAGATTGTTCTAGCATGGCCTCTATAGCAATCCTGAATCTGACAATAGGCATAAATATCTCAGCATGCCGCCCAGTGGATGATCGTGGTGAATAACCTACCCACACTTGCTGCTCTGAGGCATCTATCGGTACTATGTCTCTGATGACGTGACTCACAAAGTCTCACCATGCATTAGTCCCAAATGCAAAATAGAGGATGAGATAGATGTTAGACTCCCATATAAATATCACAAATACTAAACTATACAAAACATAAACTAATAAATCAAACCTAACCTGGATCTCCATCTCGCCAGGATGGATCTTAGATCATCGATGGTGTGATGAGCTTTGTTGTCTGATCTTCAGCTGGGGGCATAGACCTACTACTCTCCCCCTGCTCTGTCTGACTAGGCCTCACATTGTCTATAGGAGTAGGACCACAAGCCTTAGACCGTGGTCTTAACTCAGTCTCCTCATCAGTGTCTGCCTCCTACTAGCTCTGTCGTGATCTTGCTCTGAAGACGTATTGTGATGGGACCTCCTTAGACTCATCCTCATCCTCCTTAGCGTCCTCCTCAAGATTGTAGTATCTCGCGAAGTCACTGACATCGTCCTCCACCCCTGTGTCACTAGTGTGACCAGCCCAAGGTTGGGCATATCTTATGGGATGCCCAGGTGTAAAAATAGGTGCAAGCCGTGATGTGTGCCACCAGGTCTGATATGCTCAGGTACACCTGACATCATCTGCGTCTGACACTGGCTCTGCATCCTCAGGACCCTCATTGTTGCTAAGTGGTACATCTACTATAGTCGACCGTCGGACGGTATTGGCTCTGACTGCACTCTGAGCTGCACGTACATAGCTTGGACAAACTGCAGGAGCATCCTGTATTTGTCTGAACTGTTCTGCCACTTTGTCAAAATAGAACCAAGATACAGTATGATTGAGGTGACCGGCCATCAACTGATCCCTCTGCATCTGAGCTAATTACCTCTTCTCGCCAAGCCATCTGATGTAGCCGCAATACGGTCTCCAGATGATGTCACCAAGCTATAATCTATCAAATACTACTCTCTAGTATAGCAGATTGTTATGCCTCCAACACCTGACTAGTGGATAGGCATAGACACGCGAATGGGTGAACACTACCTCTATAGGAAAACCCATTGATCATGTGCACCTGATGTGCTCAAAGGTCCAAACCTATAATAATGTATAGACCATCAGACTGTACATCTCATAATGGATATATCGCCCTAAATCGTGATATAGGTGCGCAAGCATACTACGCCCCCATGCGTAGACAATTTGGTGCTCCTCCATCACTCTAATAGTATGAACGAGACCCCCATGAAGGTGAGTGCCTTGTCCATTTGGTGTGATGGCTAGTGCAACTATGACAATCATGATCCTCTATAGTAAGGGAATGTCTCTGCATCCCTGCTCTAGTAAACGGAGCTGAATATGTCCTCGCTCTACCTGTGAAATAGTGTGACCCAAGCAGTACAGCTGACTCTCATGAGTATACTCCTCTGAGCGATGTCCAATAATCCTCACAATCTCTCCCTGGATCGGTAGTCAAAGGATCCTAAATACATCCTCAAGTGTGATAGTAATCTCGCCAATCGGTAGGTGGAATGTGGATGTATCTGCATCCCATCTCTCCATCAGTGCCATAAGCATCGCGCAGTGGAATCTGATTATGGGCATCTTGAACACCCACCATAGGCCCACAGTGTGTAAATGCTCTCTCTGTGGCAATCAAAGCACTAGTACGCTCTCGCAAAAGTGTCATTAGACAACGGCCTATGTGCTCACGCATCTCAGGAACATCCTGCAGATCAGAAAGCAAGCAAGAGTATCGACATGCCCGCTAGAAACCAAAATAAGCTATCAAAAATTGAATAGAGTGCCTATGCCTAGGGCCTATGTCCTCTATGGACTAGGGCACCCCAGGAAGACTAGGCCACCCCAGAGGGACACTGTTGCCCTTGTGGGACTAGGGTGCTCCAGAGAGACTCTAGCACCCTAGGTGGACCTGGGCGCCCTTGTCTGGGAACCCTGTCCACCTTCCCCCCTTGGCACAGACATCGATAAATGTGAAAGCAAAAGTACAATGAAAGATGACAAAAGGATGGAATCAGGACCCTACCTCAGCCTCGAAGCGTCTCTCCGCCACACGGGCTCAGAGCATCTCCAGTTGTAGTGGATGGTATGACATTGGCTCGGCATGATTGTTCTCCTATTCTCCTTCTCTCTCTGCAATGATAAGAAACAAGAATGAGTTAAGAGATAAGTGACAACTCTCTTTTACATAAAGTAAGTGAGTGAGAAATCCTATCCCTAACTAGGTGCAAAAGTGTGCTCTTTCACTCTTGAGCCCTTTTCTTGAGCTATCGAACTCTGATTTCAGTACTGTTTGTCACATTAGAATCTTGGTTCTGCTCCCATTCTTACCCAATGTGTTATGTCTGAGTGTTGTTTCTTCAAAAGACCCTCATAACACATTTCCCTTGAAATTGATGCATGTGGATATCTCCTTGTTTCTACTCTCAGACTAAGCAAGTAGAAATAAGGGGGGGCATATATCTCCCTTGATTTCCTCCCTCACCATGTCTCATCACTCAACCCCTTAGCATTTTGATCCTGACTCATTGGTGGTGGTTGCAGGTTGATTCTATTTGTAATTTTTTTGATAAGTGTTCCTTTACAGGATGCAGTTCCTAACTTTGTGGTCTTGCAGGATTACAGACTTGGGGGCTTCTCCCTTCTCGGTGATAACACTTTGACTTCCTCTATAGTATCCTTTTGGGTATCCTTTTATGATCAATGTATTTACTTTCCTTTAGTTGAATATGCACGTAGTGTCATATGGCCACTAAAGTGGGGGCTAAATGTAACATCAGAAATTATCCTCCTGTATGGAATGGTACAATTTCCCTCGGTTTAGCTCCTCACTCTTGGTGACCTTTCAACCTTTTCTTTTTCAACCTTCCTGAAACCTTGATTGACTTAGTCTCGGAGCAGTCTATTCACTTTTTGAGGTAACTTATTGATAGAACCCGAAAAGAGATTTGAGACTTGGGTCCCTTGGACCCCCAAAAATGTAGAGCTGAGCTAAAATTAGGGGCTAGGACTTGGGTACCTATGCCCTAGTCCTCCCCCGTTTCATGGGATTTTGAATTTTGGTAGGGTGTCGGTTCCCGCTGGGTGCCTCGGGATTCCATTTTCAAATTCTCAGTTTTCACACGATATCGAGACGTTATTTCAAAATTTGAATTTCCTAAAGGTAGGTATAAAAAGACATTTGCAAATCATTTTATAACACACAATTCTTATGCAAGCTTGATGCCAAAACTTTGCTATAATTACCATTGAAGATCAGCGACTTATTGAAGCTCTTTGAAGTATTCTTTATTTGCTATCTTGGTGACAATGGATGAAGATTAGGAATCAAGATCTTGAGTCTATCTTGCCCTTCCTAGGGTTTGTACACCCTTTGCATGATCAGGAGAAGGGTTGAAGCCTTCAACAACAAGCTTGGAGATCTTCTACGAACATTGCTGATTCATCTTCTTATTCATGCAAGTGTTCATTTATCTCATCTCCTTGAGGTGAAGTTGTATGTATTTATTGATGCAAAGCAAGTTGTTGATCTTCCCTTGATTGAGATATCTAAGGTTTGATTTTTATACATACACACATTGTTAGGTTTGCACACACCTCTGCAAATCTTTTCCTTTGGCTATTGTTGAGGTAGAAATATCGAAGACAGGGCTTGACTGAGAAAAGCTCCTATATAGCCGCAACAATTTCCTTCTTTTGTAGGTGTAGATCGTGTTTTGCAGGTTCCAGCTAAAAGAAGCTACAGGAAGAAGGATATTGCTAGTACAGTCGCAACAGACTTTCAGATTTTTAGATTCTGAGACTTGCGGGACATTGGAGCGAGCGCCCTAGTCCAACTAGGGGTTTATTCTAGGATCTGGAAGCCTTTTAGCAGTCTCAAACACCCTGTGCAAAGAATTTTCCTGTTTGAAAACTTTCAGGACACTGGAGTGGGTGCCCTAGTCAATACAGCCCTCAAAATCTGGGTGCACAGTCTTTGAAACCCTATCTCTACATTTCTGCAATTAGTTTTACTAGTTGCTTCATTAGTTTTTGTATATTTCTGATTTAAGGCATAATTAGGGTTTTACTTGGTTAAAAGGAAAACACTTGATAGAATCTTGATTAGGGCCTTAGGTTCTATAATCACGTGAGAGTAAGGGATAGACAAAGTGATTAGAAGCTTGTTCACAAGCTTGATCTTTGTCCTCCCAATGCTTAGTGGTGAAATGATAGTATTTAACCTAGTTTAAAAAAACTATCATTTTTCACCCTAAACATAATCTATTTAGCAATTAAGTAGAAACCTTGAGATTTGGGATCTATGATAAATCTAGTCCACCTTTAGTCTTGGATTGAATGCAGTAGAACCAAGAAGCAGCTCTAAAGCTAATAGAGTCATCCCATTTGGACCATAAAAATTTATGGATTAACTTAATTAGATCTTCATAACTTTTTTGTATGACATCCAATACAATGAATAATATACTTGTGAGGCAAGAAAAAACTTAAATTTTCCCAACCAATGAAAGATATTTCTTACCCTAATTATTTAACTTGTTTTTCAATTTATTCAACTACCAATTCCACATTTTAGTAAATGAGGCTCCCAACCTAAAGGGAATACCAAGATAGTGAGTTATCTTAATAAAAGTACTTTACAATATTATAAACAATTCTATGCAGAAACTACATGCCGTGGTCAATTCATTCTCATTCTTGAGTGCCTTCAGTTTTAATAGATTAATAAGCCAGCCAATCCCCTTGGAAAGATCATGTCTGCACTAATAGACCCCACACCAACATGATAATATCCTATTACAATGAATCTATTCATAGTTTTTATGGAATGTTTGCAAAACTTTTTTCAGTCTAGATATTGCCCTGAGTTCACATACTTTAAAATGCCTTTTTAAGTGGATTCCCTGAAAGATTCGCCATTAAAAAATCCTCATAATTAGGTTCAATCTTTAATCATCCAACTTACAGCCTGACTTATTAGGTGGAGGTCAATTTAGCTACTTCTCTTAGATGGAATGTTTGATAGCCATGGTTGTACATGCATTGACCTAGTTTGCCAATCTTCATTAATCTTTACAGTAAGTGTGACACTCACTTCTGACCAAGCATTACAATGTTGTCCTGTCCTGTTATGCTTTCCATGAATATATTGACATGGGAGCATTAACTTCAGCACTAATATTTGAAGTGTCACGTTAAACCCTATCCCTGCAATTAAAAAATTAGTAGGCAATGTCTGAAACTGGTAAACAGGTTAGGTCAAATGGGTATTTTTTGCAGGTTGAACTGATGAATTACAAGTTTCCTTGTTTCCATATTGCCAATAAAATAGCATCAATCAATAGGAAACTGAAATTTGATAACATAATTAAACAACTATATAGTACAAACATTGACTGTTATTAGAGTGTATACATTTCAGCAACTAGATACATTGACTATTATGGTGATTATAGTATAAACACAATCTGGAGTGGGCCTTGTAAACTTACGACCACAGTTTACTACAAGATTTTCTTTCTTTGTTTAGAACAAAGCAAATTTCTTTGCTTCTTTATAAATGGCTTAAATTCTATGATGTTAATTTCCCTGAGTAGATTTATATATAATGACAAAGCCATCTGTTACATCCTTTATCCGAAATCGTAGATTGCTGCATTCACATATTCAACAAGGTTATAGGTGGCATAATCTGTGGGACCTTATTCATGTTGATGTTTTTAGCTTCTGTCGGATCCTTCTACAGGCCGACCAATTAACATTGTAATGAGCCGACTGCTTGTGAAAGGGTGCATCCCTCACATATACATATATATATACAAGGTCATTGCTCTCTCAATACTACACATTCAATTACAAGCTTAATTCAGAAGGTAGAGCAGACTTCTGAAGCAGAGCAGATTTCTAAGGCAGAGCAGACTTCTGAAGCAGAGCAGATTTCTAAGGAGCAGATCAAGTTATTTCAAGATCAAATCAGATTTATTAAGTGTGGACTTATTCATTGTGCTTCAAGAAGTGAAGCCATACCTGTAGGCCTTGGATTTAGCCATTGTAAAGCAGATTGCTATTCTTATCATTCAATATATAAGAGATATATTGTTGCTGGGTTTTTCCCTTCAAGTTGGAGGGTTTTCCCAGGGTATCTTGTTGTGTTCATTGTTCATTGTGTTGCATTTTCTGATTGCTTTAAATCTGATTATAAAACTAACATGGTATCAGAGCGGGTTTGAAGAAGATCGTGATCAGATTTGTCATTGTAGCAATACTCTCTATTATTCCTATTTTAGTCAAGATGGTGAACGGTCTTAAAATTGAGGATAGACTCGAAGGAGCATCCAACTTCACGGCATGGAGATTTAGAATCATGCTCACCTTGGAAGAAAATGACTTGGCCGAATTTGTGGAAACCAAAGTTCCCGAACCTTCGGAGGAAGAAGAGAAGTTGCAATGGAAAAAGAAAGACATCAAGGCGAAGAAGATATTGGTTGACTCCATTAAAGATCATATTGTTCTGATTATCTCCAAGTTGAAGACGGCAAGGGACATGTTCAAAACCTTGGAGGAGATGTACGAAATCAACAACACCAGCCGGGCTCTTGCACTGAAGCAACAACTACATCATGTGAAAATGTCGAAAGGAGAAACGATTATTTCTTACTTCATGAGGATTTCAGAATTGAGAAATCAGCTCTCTTCAATTGGTCATGTGGTTGATGACAAAGACTTGACCATGCTTGCTCTCAATGGTCTTCCTTCATCATGGGAATCCTACATTCAAGGAATCAGTGCAAGATCAAAGCTTCCCAAGTTTGATCGATTGAGGATAGATTGTATTCAAGAGGAGTCTAGATTGGCCTCTAGAGGAATTGGTCAAAGCTCTACAAATGAAGACATTCATGTCCTTGCCTCTCAATCATCTAAGAAGAAAGGCAACAATGGGAAGAAAGGATTCTTCAAGAGGAATAGAGATAATGGAACTGATGATGCTCCTTCATTCAAGAAGAAGAGGGACCTCTCCAAAATCCAATGCTTTAGGTGTGACAAGTATGGTCACATTGCCAAGTACTGTCCATCCAGGCCTAAGCATCAGGCCACCATTGCAGATGTTGATGATGCCTCTCTTTAGAAGGACTCAAGTGAATACTTGTTCTATTTGGCATTGTCAAGCAATGTACCTACCGATACTAACACTTGGCTAATTGATAGTGGTGCATCTTGGCACATCACTGGTTTTAAGGAGCATTTATCAAACTTGGTGGAGGGAAATTCTAGTGAACAAGTCATCATTGGAGATGATGCTAGCTATTTAGTGAAAGGGATTGGGATCTCTACTCTCCACTTGGATTCTGGCATTACCCTAAAGTTAAGTGACATTCTCTATGTTCCAGGCATCAAACGAAATCTGGTTTCTATTTCTGCCTTGGAAGACAAGGGATACCAAGTTGCCTTCTCTGAAGGCAAAGTTCTTGTGTGGGTAAAGAACTCCAACTTCAAGACTACTCGAGTAATTAGAGTTAGACATGAGAGCCTCTATAGGCTTCTCACTTGTCCACTTCAAGCATTAGTACATGATTCTTCAAGCTTGTGTGACCTTTAGCATCGAAGATTGGCTCACCTACACTTTCGGGCTCTACCTTTCATGGAGAAGATGGTCACGGGTCTTCCAAAATTCAACCAGGAGCATGAAGGTACCTGCAAAGGTTGTGCCATGGGTAAGAATACTAAAAGTCCATTTCATAGTAGAGAAAGTAGATCTAAATGTATTCTAGATCTCATTCATTCTGATTTATGTGGTCCAATGTCTATTGCTTCCTTGAGTGGTTTCTTGTATTACATTATTTTTATTGATGACCACTCTAGAAAGACTTGGATTTATTTCTTGAAATCTAAAGAATCTAAAGAAGTACTTGAGAGGTTCAAAGAGTTTAAAGCTCAGGTAGAGAACTTATCTGGGAAGAGGATCAAAGTTTTGAGATCTGACAACGGAGGGGAGTACACCTCTGAAGAATTTCGTAACTTTTGCATTGAAGCAGGGATTAAGAGGGAGTTTTGTGTCCCTTACAACCCTCAATAGAATGGTGTTGCAGAAAGGAAGAACAGATCTATTGTGGAAGCCGCCAAAGCTATGATTCATGACCAAGATCTGCAAACCTTGCTTTGGGCTGAAGCATCTAGGACAGCTGTTTATGTTCAGAATAGAAGCCCTCACCACATTTTAGAGAACATGACTCCTGAAGAAGCATTCACAGGGATGAAGCCGGAAGTAAGTCATTTGAGGATCTTTGGTTGTCCAGTGTATGTTCATATACCAAAAGATAAAAGGACAAAGTTGGATCCATCTGGCAAGAAGGGAATATTTGTAGGCTACAGTGAGACTTCAAAAGCCTATAGAATTTACATTCCAGGTCAGAAGTTGATTGAGATCAGTAGGGATGTTACATTTGAAGAGGATGTTGCATTCAAAAGATCTAAGAGCATTCATATGGAGATAGATAATGAAGACCAAGAGTCTCCTCAAGATATGGACGTTGCCCATACTCTTGAGATTCAGAGGGAGGCTTTTGATTCAAAAGAAGATGATGATCCAGTTGAGCCTTTGGAACCAACCGATGGACCTAGTGATATTGTTGTAGTACGAAAAAGGCCTCGGTGGACTCAAGAAAACATGCAAGAGGCGGGAAAATATGCAGCTCCCCGAAGATCTCTTAGAGAAAGAAGGAGACCTCATAAGTTCTCAGATTATGTGTTATTAATGAGTCAAATTATTGAGTCTGAGCCTTCTAGTGTTGAGGAAGCTACTAGTCAGCAAGTATGGAGAGATGCTATGGCTGAAGAGTATCAATCCATCCTCAAGAATGATGTTTGGGATATCGTACCTAGACCCGAAGGAAAATCTGTTGTTTCTTCTAAGTGGTTTTTCAAGATCAAGCATGCCGCTGATGGAAGCATTGAGAAGTACAAGGATAGATTCATGGCTAGAGGATTCTCTCAGAAAGAGGGAGTGGATTATGAGGAAACCTTTGCTCCAGTTGCTCATTATACATCTGTCAGAACCATCATTGCTATTGCAGCATTTAAAGGATGGAAAATACACCAAATGGATGTGAAGATAGCATTTCTAAATGGTGTGATTGAGGAAGAAGTATATATTGAGCAACCTGATGGCTTTGAGGTTCATGGGAAGGAGTCTCATGTTTGCAAGCTGAAGAAAGCTTTGTACGGCCTTAAGCAGGCTCCTCGTGCTTGGTACGAAAGAATTGATCAATACATGATGAGCTTGGGTTTCTCCAAGAATGATGCTAATTCAAACCTATACTTCAAGGTAATTGATGGCAAAGCATTAATCTTGGTTCTCTATGTTGATGTTCTACTTATTACTGGAGAAGATCACCTCATTTTCAAATGTAAGGAGGAGTTAGCTTCAGAATTTGAAATGAAGGATCTTGGTCTCTTACATTACTTCCTTGGTTTAGAAGTATGGCAGAAACCAAATGAGATCATTCTAAGTCAAGGGAAGTATACTATTGACATCTTGAAGAGATTTGGTATGATGGATTGCAAACTGATGTCTACATCGATGGAGACAAATTTGTTGAAGTTAAAAGAGGCTGCAACTAGTTCAGATCTGGTGGATCCTAGCATGTATAGACAAATGATTGGATCATTGATGTATCTAGTTAATACTAGACCAGATATTTGCTATGCAGTGAGTGCACTTAGTCAGTTCATGTGTGAACCAAGGCAAATACATCTAGTCACAGTGAAGCATATCCTAAGATACTTGCGTGGCACAGTTGGGTATGGCTTGAGATATTCTTCTGGTGTAGACTTGAAGCTACATGGATATACTAAGTCTGATTGGGCAGGATGTGTCACTGATCGGAAGAGTACCTCTGGATGTTGCTTTAGTTTGGGATCTACTATGATTTCTTGGTGCAGCAGGAAGCAGTCATCTATAGCATTGAGTACAACAGAGGCAGAGTATATTGCAGCTTGTATGGCAGCTCGAGAAGCAGTATGGCTTCGTAAGCTCCTTATAGGATTGTTTGGACAATCAATGGAGCCTACTATCATTCATTGTGATAACCAGAGCTGTGTGAAGCTTTCTATCAATCCAGTGTTTCATGACAGAACTAGCATGTTGAGATCAAATACCATTATATTAGAGATATGGTAGTGAGGAAAGCTATAGAGTTGAGGTATATCAGTACTGATGAGCAAACGGCAGACATTCTCACCAAGCCTCTCTCCAAGTTAAAGTTTGTGTACTTTCCAGATAAGCTTGGTATAGTGGAGAATACAGCCTTAACTGAGAAAGAGTCTCAGTATCAGTGATCCCTTGATAATGAGTTCTCTGTGAGAGAAGTTCGAGGTGAAATCCCTTGATAATGAGTTCTTCTCTGTGAGAGAAGTTCGAGGTGAAATCCCTTGATATCGAGTTCTTCTCTGTGAGAGAAGTTCGAGGTGAAATCCCTTGATAACGAGTTCTTCTCTGTGAGAGAAGTTCGAGGTGAAATCCCTTGATAACGAGTTCTTCTCTGTGAGAGAAGTTCGAGGTGAAATCCCTTGATAACGAGTTCTTCTCTGTGAGAGAAGTTCAAGGTGAAATCCCTTGATTCCACCCTCTAGGAAAGCCATAGTGAATGTCATCCATTGTGGTTGACATCACGATGAGGTGATATGTCTCATGCAGTTGGAAGTATCCTCCCTAGCTAAGAGGGAGTGTTGATGTTTTTAGCTTCTGTCGGATCCTTCTACAGGCCGACCAATTAACATTGTAATGAGCCGACTGCTTGTGAAAGGGTGCATCCCTCACATATACATATATATATACAAGGTCATTGCTCTCTCAATACTACACATTCAATTACAAGCTTAATTCAGAAGGCAGAGCAGATTTCTAAGGCAGAGCAGACTTCTGAAGCAGAGCAGATTTCTAAGGCAGAGTAGACTTCTGAAGCAGAGCAGATTTCTAAGGAGCAGATCAAGTTATTTCAAGATCAAATCAGATTTATTAAGTGTGGACTTATTCATTGTGCTTCAAGAAGTGAAGCCATACCTGTAGGCCTTGGATTTGGCCATTGTAAAGTAGATTGTTGTTCTTATCATTCAATATATAAGAGATATATTGTTGCTGGGTTTTTCCCTTCAAGTTGGAGGGTTTTCCCAGGGTATCTTGTTGTGTTCATTGTTCATTGTGTTGCATTTTCTGATTGCTTTAAATCTGATTATAAAACTAACAATTCAATGGTTGATAGCACTAAACGTATTCAAGGTGGAATGAGATAGCTTTTTAAATCCCTTCGGCTTTAAAGCTATGATGGGAATGATCGAATCTGAATTAATTTAGTCAAAGTTATATGGGAATTGTATCTAACAAGAATCAAATTGTAGTGGGTTCTTTTTAGCTGAATTTTCTTGTCATATATGTTGTATTGAATGAATATCAGCTTTAGTCAATAGTGTTTACTAATAATAATAAAAAATTATATTATTCTATCCATATTGGATAAAAATTTTAATTATGGAGTATTTAAATATTCACAATCACACTTTTTCTTAATTTAAATTTGAATTTGTTTTATGAAATACTTAAGCATTCAGTACCACACCTACTTAATTTGTATGTAATTAAGTGTATTACTACTTATACTTTATTGTAATGTCACATAATCTTAATTTTATACATAAGTCTATATAATAGTTATAATCTTTTTTAATTAAATTCTTCAAATAGATGTTGGATCTCTTGCTTTCATTACAAGAAGACAAAAGAGTTGTCCTTCATGAGAGTTTATCAAAGGTCTGTCTTTGGTTTGCATTTAGCCTTGTTCTCTTTGTTAAGGTGGGTTAGTATTGTCTTTAGCTTTTTTTGGTTTTGTTTTCATTATTTTTGTTATTCTTCAGAGTGTGTACATGTTGATTATGAGTTATAGGGATCACTCTTGAGATGGATGAAGTACACAAATTGTCTAGTTAAATAGTGGTAAGTGGAACTAATGGTTTGATTGTGGTTATACAAAGAAGGAATTTGTTGTATGGTATGGGAAAGTGCTATAGTTTCATTGTTCAATGCAATATGCAAAAGGATTTTGAAGGAAAGAAAAGAAAGGAGGCAATGATCCTAAAACCTACCTACTTTGTCTTGGATGCATGTTCCAAACTTCTAATCCACCATACAAACCATCAAAAATCAAAGTCAATCCTTGAAAAGGGATAATTTAAAAGAAAAGATGATAGAATAGATAGGGATCTGTGGAGAAAAGACATGGATGTCTTTAGATAAAATATAAATATGGTAGGAACCTTTTTGAGTTGTGGTCCCAAATTAGGATACATGAAAATAATGTTAATTAATGAAGTGCTTAGACATAAAAATATAAAAATGTGTCCCACTTTAGGGTATTAATTTTTTTTAAATGATATAAAAATAATTCAAAAATATTTAAATATTTTTAAATTTTTGAACAAAGGCAAGTATAACATTTTTCCAATATCTAAGCTAAAATATGTATGTTTGATTTTTTTAACTAAAACTCAAGTTTTTTGTTAATTATGTGAATATTAATTTTTTATCTACTTATGCAATTTTTTTTTGTCAAAGTGGATCTTTTCCTTTATTTTTATTTTCCTAAAAAATGGTTTTTATAAGCTTCAAAAAGAGATTGTTGGCATTTCAAGGATTATTAATATAGAAAATAATTTTTTTAGTAAAAAAATGGAATATGAGAAGGTAATGTTAGATCTTTAACATGGGATCCCTTGATGGATGTTGAGAAAAATAAAATTTCATGTCCTTTAGGTGCTTGCTAGGAGCCCACCTAGATTTTAGGACTTAAATGCACAATCTTCCCTTTCAGAGCATTCAAATATTCATATGAATATTATAGACTATTAGGGCATACATGTTAGGTAGGAGTGGACCCCACTACCTAGTCACCACTCACTCATATTCCATAAGTCACTTAAGTGAACCTTATAAAGCGATTTAGTAGAACCATACTTATAAGCTAGTTAGGAAGCTTGGGTTCATCTAGACTTGTGCTATGATTGAAGTTGAGGATGCTTTAGGGTGGTTGGGTATATTATGGAATCCTAATTTTGTGTGTTTACACACTCTAGATAATTGTAAATTCTAGATGGTTTGTTTGTTTTATGAGTTTTAGGAAAATATTATGGGATATCTTTTCAATATTTATGGGCCCAACTCTCAGATCAAGAAGAAAAGGGTATGAGAAGAACTTCTAATGAATAATTTTGAGCTAGGTAACATCCCATTCTTTCTAAGTGGTGATTTTAATGATATTCTCTCTCAAGAGGATAAGATTGGAGGTTCATCATCTCTCTCTAAATCAACCTATGACTTGAGAACCTTTGTGCATGAAGGAAACTTGTATGATCTTAAACTAAATAAAGGTTTTTATACTTGGAATGATAGAAGGAGAAGATTTTGATATATTTCTAAGAGGTTGGATAGAACCCTACTTTCATCAAAATGGGTTATGTAGGTTTGGAGGTTTTCTTTAAAGGTTCTTCTTGTAGCAAGTTTAGATCATTTTTTGATTTGTTTGGAAGTGGAAAAGGATAAGAAGGTAAGGCAATTATTTTTTAAGTATGAGTTCATGTGGATAGAGAGTACATAATTGTACTATATTTAATGTCTAAATGGTGGAATCACAGTGGTATGGCTAATACAACAACAATGCCTAGATTGTCAACCAAGATCAAGAGAATTTAAATATTATTTGTAGGATTCGAATAGGAAAGTTTTTTCTAATATGTTTATCTATTCAAAGTGTAGGCCTTAATGATGCACTCTTAGAAGAGAAAAAAAAGACTAATGCATAAATAGGTTGAACTCCTCCAGTGTGAAGAAATCTATTAGAAGTAACATTCTAGAGATAAATGGGTGAAAGAAGGTGGTTGAAACATTAAACATTTCTTTGTTGTGACTCAATCTAGGAAGTTGCACAAGAGGATTTCTAGCATCTCCAAGGAGGATGGGACTATTCTCTTGTCTCTAGACGAAATTAGTAAAGAACTAGTCTCATATTGTACTAACATGTTGCAAGATACTAGGGTGAAAAATAATACACCCATAGGTTCCATTGAGCATATTCCAAAATTGATCTCACAATAGGATATTGATTATTTCTTATCCCCCTTTTCATTAGATGAAATTCAAGAAACAATGTTGGGTTTCAAGTACAATGTGCCAAGTCTAGATGGGATTCCAACTAATTCTTCCAGGTGTACTGGGATATAGTAGGCAAGGATATTACAAATGGTCTAAATGAATCTATTATGTTGGGATGAGTTTTAAAGGACTTAAAATCCACTCTTTTACCTATCATTCCAAAAGTCAATAATACAACTTCCTATACTATAATTTTTTTCTCAAAAGCTATAATAATAAGAATATTTAGGGGGTATCAATGCAAGTCATTATTTCTAGGGAACAAGCAAGGTTTATTGCAAGGAGGTCAATTCTTAATTATACAATAAATTCTCATGAAGTTATCTATTATTTGAATCAATCAAACATTCTGGCTATGATAATAAAGTTGGATATTCCTAAAGCCTATGATAGGCTTAGATGTAACTTTCTAGTGCAAGTGCTTCATTAGTTTGTCTTTGCAAAAAGATAGATCAAGTGGGTCATGAGTTGTGTGGTGGATCTGTAAGTGCCTAAAATTGTATAGGCATACATGGTAGTCCAATGATGACTTGATAGTCCAACACATGACCCACATGGTGTGAAATGGTTCTCTAATCGTTTTTGACCTTGATGGAAGTGTCCATTTAGTCCCTAGGACCATCACTCATTTTTTCTCATGTCCAATGGTCATGCTCCCTATTTGTGTGCTTCATTGCACTACAAAAACTTGAATTTTTCTTCTTAAGTGATGAAATCACCTATATTTCTTTGGATCATGCAAGGTATTTGTAAATCACCTAGGTGACTCAAGAATCACTCAAGTAGTTCATTTAATAGAAAAAGGGGTGATTTCATCATTTTTGTTTCCACTTGAAAACTTTAAATTATAACCATTTTGCATCCTATTTTGGCCTCTAACTTGAGTCTAGTCTAGTCCTGATTATACCTAGGCTTGTTAAACTCTCAATTATAACTCCTAATTATGAATTCAATCTTTATTAATATCGCCACAAATGAATTTAAATGGATCTTTTATTTCCTCTTCTAAGGAATTTTTAAACTCTCATCTCTCTATTCACAACCATTGCAATGGGTTAGAATGCCAATTCCAAATGTTTTTAGCAAAATTCCAATTCATTCTATAGCCATCAAGCTCTACATTTCATCAGTTTCCAAGTTTCCAAGCTTCACAACTAGAATTCATAGTAACACGGTTTTACATTCTTTTAGTCCTCAAGCCTTAGTAAATTGTCTTTCCTATCCTCTTCCTATTAAGTATAGTTTCTAGAATTGAGAAAAGAAAGGGAGGCTACCATGCTAGACCACTGAGGATACATATATGCCACAAGAATTTTCTATAAATCTAAAAGCATTCATATCCTAGGTGTGGGATCCAATTATTTTTTACAATAGATTATAATAATTTGTTGAGTAGAATAGAAGAAATAGTTGATTAGTTCCTCGTGTTGCTCTAGATCTATAACATTCCTCTATAGATAGTTCCTCAAATTTAGCATTTATAGCATGGATTAGATTTTACTATTTCATTAGATTAGTATAGATTCATTTTCAAGTTATTACTTTATTACAACAAGACATTCCTTTCAAAACTAAGCATTCATCAACAACAAAAATAAATATTTACCTTCACATAGACAACCATTGAGTCAAATTGGAAACCTAAATGATTAAGAAAAACACAAACATTAGTTGTTGATTTTGCATTTGTTTAATTAGTTTGAACCACTATAGTTGCATGCAATATTAAAGCTCATGAAAAGAAACAAAATAATAGTTGTGCTTGTGAACTATTTAATCATTTGTTGATCTCATTAATTATTCATGGGAAAAGTACAAATACATAGGACAAGATTTAATTCATTACATTTAATAGTTCATTTCAGCACTTAGTATAAATTGCAATAATTTAATTTATTAGCTTTAAACTAGCTCAAAATACAAAGGTAAAACAAAACATGACCTATAGGTCTTTATAATCTTGAGCTACAAGCTCCAAATCTAGCAATAAAACCATTAAATAGCCAAGCACAAATGATTTCACACGAGACATCTAGACTAATGCTCTAAGGGGATACTCACTCATATCTCATATTTATCTCACACTCAGCATATCAATCTCATGTGTCTAGGAATTAGAGAAGACTAGGTAAAGACTACCTTGAGTAAGCTAAGGAAAACCAACCAACTTTCAAGATCATTGACCAAGAGTAATTTTGAGAACAAGCCCAATTCTTATAGTGAATTCAAGAAGAAATGAGAGAGAATGAGATTTAGAGCTAGTGATCCTTAAAGAACTATTTGAGATAGAAACCATAATCTCTATACTTTCCTTGATAATTCCCAACATTAACTCAAAACAATATTAGCTAACAATATAAATATTTACAAAGGAATAATTGCCACTACACCATGGTTCAATATCCCTATTCAATATCAAACACTCCTTCCTTGTGAAGTGAGACATCAACTGAACATCAAAACAGCCCAATCAAAAACCCTATTGCCACATTTAGTACCCTTCTCCCTAAAGAAGAAGGTAGTCCCTCATACACTCCCCCACTCCACTTTATCTTGTCATGTGATAAAGATTGATATGTCCAAATGATTCAAGAAATCAAAAAAGAATAACAAATTTAGTTTCCAAGAGAGTAATGCAAATGCTCAAGAAGAAAAAAGCATTGAAAGAGCTCATAAAGTCAAAGCTACATGATGCAAATACAACCAGGAGAGTGAGTATACATAGACTATGTGAGAGGGATGAGGTCGAAAATACAACCTATAGGGAGAGTACACCAAAAGTATCCAAGAATAGAAAAATGTAATTCCCATGGAAGATGTTGAGTCCTTACTCCATTAATGCTAATACCCACTTTATTAACCTCAAAAATATTAAATAACAGTGTAGGAAAAAGCTAGATATATGAAAATAAAAACCTACACTAGTAGATATTTGTGAATTAGCGAATTTAGATTGGACAACAGATGTCAACAGTAGGCGATCCACTAGTGGATATGTATTCAATTTATTTGGTGGTGTTATTAGTTAAATTAGTAAGCAATATGTCATGGTCATTTTGTCCACTATAGAGGCTAAGTACATGGCAACTATTCATGCTTGTAAGTAGGCCATCTGGCTTAAGAGATTGTGTTCAAATGTGTGGCTTAGTCAAGGAGCTATCAGAGTTCTTTGTAATAGTCAGAGTGTCATATGTCTAGAAAAGAACATGACCTTTCATGCAAGGTTGAAGCACATAGATATCTAGTACCATTTTTGTTCATAACATGGTAGAGGATGGGAGGGTGATGCTAGAGAAAGTTAGCACTTTTTAGAATGTTGTAGATGTAATAATGAATCTAGTCAGCACATAGAAGTTCAAGTGGTACAGTAAGTCTATGGGCCTCTCAACCCCTAGAAAATAGTTGATAGTGCTGGTGTTCCATTTTCTCTTTCAAGGTGTTCAACAAGTAGGAGAATGGTAGGAAAGGTATCTCAACCTTGCATCCTAGTCTAAAAAAAAATTAAAATGCAATTTTTAGGCTATGACATAAAATTGTAATTTTTAGGGCTCTAGAGATTGATTTTGGGCCCAAAGAAATGTTGAAATGGGCCTTAACTAGAGAAAGTGGGTTACTATAACATGGATCTCTTCAAGATTGACGCAAGAGCATCCCTGGTTCAAGAGCAGTCTTGCATCAACCGAAAACATTTGCATTTTAGTTTGTTTTTCTTTAATTTTCCAGTTCAGTCAGTAGTAGTTTCTATATTTTGGTCTGCATTTTGCCATAGTTTCATTTCAGACCTTGCAAAGCTAGACTTAGCATCTAGACACATTCATGCACATCATATCCAAAATTTAGATCAATTGGATCAGGTATTGGAAAGATATCGCTATTAGAAGATAGACTATTTTCTTAGAGCAGAGCATCTTGACAATCTTAGATAATCAGCTAAAGGAGAAGACCTGCAGAGCATTTCACAACTTGTGGAGCTAAATGACACTGTTGATAACTGAGAGGGGGGGGGTGAATCAGTTATCCTAATTATTTCCCTTAATGAACTTTCCTCTTTTTTGAAGCAGCATAAAAACACAAAACATTAACCATGAAGTAAGAAACACATGACACAGTATTTTTGACGTGGAAACCCTGTTAAGGGAGAAAACCACGGGGTGATTAACCCAAGAATTATTCTCTGTTAGAAGAATAGGAAATTACAAAAATGGCACTTGCCAATTAGGGCTCACTGCCCGAGCACACTGCTCACAAGAGGCCCACTGCCTACAAGAAGACACACTGTCTACAAAGTGATGATAATCACAGTCTTGAACTGATTGGAAGCATCTGCATATGCTGGAGTTCAGTTCCAGTTAGGCTCAGTACACTGATCTGCTGCACTTCATCTTTCCTCTGTTCTTTGTTCTGCTATCTTTCACATACCGGATCCTTTTTGCTACCTCTGCTCTTTCTCTGGACTTATTCGCATATCTCTCCACATCCACACACCTTTCACAACTAAATCCATCCTCTATATATATCCGCACTAGTAATTTCATCACCTTTCTAGTCAGCATCCGGAACAGTCTAGTTTCTTACAAACTCTCATTCTGTCGGCTGAATCCTTCCTCACCAAGCAATGCGGATCAAGCATATACTTGTAGATATCATTAATCATGTCGGCCAAACATGATTCATGTCTTCACAACCTCTGTCATCAACAGTAACCCATCCGGAAAGTAGTCTGATACTCTGCCAGTCAGTTCTTCCTCTGTTTTCACTGTCTCTCAGGAATTCGGTACTCAACCATTCATATCTTTTTCCTTGTCCATCACCGGAGGCTAAATGCTTGGAATATACCACTCAAGGTAGTCCTCTTGACTTCCCCAAATCCGCACTGCACCAAGACACTTCCTCTGAGAGGTCCGGATCAATCTGTCGGACCTTGCCACATGCTCTGTTCTTCTTCACCGGACCACAACATTCTTTATTCTGACTTCCGGTAGAGACATATCATGTCTTGCGGATATGTGGGATGACCTTTGTTGCCATCAATGACAACAACCATGAATCCATATAGTGTCTCTTGCCAACAATCTCCCCCTTTGGCATTGATGGCAACACTTAGTGAAAAATGACTAAGTGTTTTCACTATGCTCCCCCTTTGCTGATGCTCTGTCTTTATATACAATTTCCGGAACTCCCCCTTAGTTGGATTCCTCTTTTTTCACTGCTTCTCACTCCCCCTTTGACATCAATGGCAAAGGGTAGGGTCCGCATATCAAAATTTTCAAAAATTTCTTATACTTAGCCGCATATTTACATACTCACATATATTGAAGAATGTCTGCAAAGGATGTCTGTAATTGAATCATTTCGGTAGCCCAACTTTGCTTCATTCTGTCCAAAATTGAAATGTGACCACTTAACAAAAATGCAAACGCTTCTGCCCGCTTGAGATCTGTCGGATCTTTTGTTTGGGCGGTGGTCCTAGCATCACTGATGGCCTCATGCATGGTTTCCAACTTAGGGATTATAATCCTTCTAAGTTCTCCCATCCGGTTGGTGATGTTCTTCCTTTCCTTCTCAAGATTCTTTATTTCGTTCAAGACTGCAATAGTCTGACATTCTTGATTTATTATAGAGGAAGAGAGAGGATCAAAACTTTGAGATAAGCTTTGTAGCTTATCCTGTTCCTCTTTTATTTTCTTGTCAAATGCTGCTGTTGCCTTTGACCAGGATATACAAAATTTATAGATATCACCGCCATCCTTAAGAGCATTCTCTAAGCTCCTTATTCCAATGCTTACAATCTTCCTATCCTTAGAGATTAATTCTAATATCTCTGAAAATCTCTTATCCAAAAATTCCTTCCGGACCTTTTCTTCAGCTGATTTTTCTAAAGAATCAAAATGTGTATCAACACTGCTGACTAAGGTTTTTAGATTACCGGAAGTGGAGGCTGTCGGATCTATCTGGATTGATGGCATGATCTTTACAAGTATTCCGGAAGCAGCCTCTATCAACTCACAGTCTTCCATATGAGACTTCAGGAGCTTTTCATTTGCCTTGGCATTTGCAAATGAAGCTATCTTCATTGTTTGTACCGGAGAGAGAGAGTCAAAATCAAATGGACCTTTGAGAAGCTCCGGTTCATCAATCTCTAGAGTTTCTTTACTCAAAAATTGTTGAACAGTTTGTGCAGTGTCTCTTGCCGGAGACAGATGTTTCTTTTCTTCTGCAGTCTTAGAACTGTCAACCTCTTTGTCTTTCACCACTGCTTCCTTCTCCTGTAGTTGCTCTTCTTCTTTGGATCCGGAGACTGTAGGGGAAACCGGAGGAGAGATGCTAACTTGTTCATGGGCCACTTCTTCTTGAGCAGAGGGTCCCAAGTCCTCACTTGTCTGTTCAGGGCTCACTTCTTCCGGAACAGAAGATTCCAAATCAGCAGCTGTTTCTGCACCTAAGTCCTCTACAACAGGAAGATTGAACCTTTTGAAGGCCTTCCGGAGGATCTCTTCTGTTTCTTGGGCCACTTTGTCAGTCTCACCAAGCATGAGTTGATTCATCCTGGCTTTGCTTCTGAACTCATCTTTACAGTCCTTGAAGATAATGTTCATTGTCTTGGGATCAATTTGAGGATATAGCTGAATAGCTATCTGCTCCCGGATCTCAAGATCTTTGGCATGAGCATTATTCTTTCTTACTTCCATTTCCTTCTCTAGGCTTTTAGGAATGAGAGATATGATCTCAATGAAAGCCTTATTGTATATGTTCAAATATTTAACTGTGGCTTCCTGCAGAGTCTTTTGGTCTGCCTCACTGAAGTCATCATAGGATTCAGTCATTGGTTGAAGGTTTCCATCCACCGTGACCGACTTGATTATGCTCTCTAGTGACAGAGTGGGCTTTTCAACTGTTACCTCTGCCATTTCCTCCTTGTCTTGGCCTGTGGAGGGCTTACCGGATCCTTTCTTTTTCTGTTTCTTTACTTCTCTTACTCCCTCATCTGATTCTGTTTCCTCTTCATCCTTTTGGCTTCCATAGGCCCTTGTGGCTTTTGCCTTTGATCTCTTACCGGATGCCTGGACTTCCGGTTTAGAACTTTTGGTTGAGGGAGGTGCAGATCTCTTTGTTGATCTAGTCCGGGTGGGAGCTCCAACTGGAGCACTTTCTTTGCTTTTCTCTTCTTCCTCGGCCTTCCTTCTCTTTTCCTGGCTGGCATCAAGTGCCTCCTTTGAGATTCCAAGACCTTGAGCAATGTGCTCTACTTCTTTTCTCACTTTTCTTTTGATCTCAGGTTCCCTGAGTTCTACATGTAACTTTATACTCAGCTCCTCAAAGGTTCCAAACCTTTCTGCCTTAGGATCTTTGGGTTGACTTAGCATGTGTTGAACATGCAGCTCCACTATCTGTTCATCAACTTCGTACCCCATGGGCATGATCCAGACAGTCCTTGGCTCCACTGCCTCCATCAGGCACTGATCAGTGTCAACCATAAAGCACACTGAGTCCTTGTATTTCTCAATGAGAGACTGGGGAATTCTCTCTCTTGCTTGCATCATGCTCTGAAAGTTTTTGAAGTATCCCCATAGAGCTGAATTTCTCGCTTTTGCATCCCCAAGTCCATGCAAGTAGTCCCTTATCTGGACTGCAACAGGTTTGTCATTCTGCCATACCCATCCACTTGTTCCGGGTAGCTCATTCATGAAGTAGAAGAATAAACATACAATAAGAGTACCATACTTGAAGGAATTCTTCTTATCCTTCTTGATTTTCTGTATATTTTCCATTAATTGGCTTAGCAGTAGTTCGCAGAGGTCATATTCTGCATTTTTCCTTAGCATTTCAAAAGCAGTGTATACTGCAGTTCCGGATACAGAATTCTCCCTGCTGGAGTGATAGATCTTGTATCCTATTATCATTGATGCATATTTGATATCCGGATCTGAAATATCTTCAATGGTCATTGCCCTCTTGTCAAATTTTGATCCGGTGGCCTCAGTTACAATGTTGTTCTTGACAGATTTGAGGATAGGTACTCCTCCGGAAGAGTATAGGCCAGTTACTGCTCTAATTGCCTCTTTTGTGATCTTGCAGGGTCTATCTAGCCATAAAAAGTTGTCATGCATCCTGCTCAGTACATACCGGACCCATTCATCCTCTTCAAAACAGGGGAAATGAATAAATTGCTCAAATTGTTTCTTCTGAATATCCTTATACTCTGGTTTAAGCTCAAAGGCATTGTCAATCAGCTGCTTGTGATAGAGGTCTCTTAATTTGAAATCCCCAAATTCCTCAATGTTTGCATGTATGTAAACCCTAATGTCTTCGGTGTGTAAAACTCCGTGAGGAACACTAGAGAAGGCTCCTAGTGGGTCAACCTCCAATGATTTGTAGGGATGTTTCTTGAATGAGGGGCGAGGTCTATCGGAGATCTTAACTATGTTTGGAGTAGCCATTTTTCAAAGATTTGCAATGAGGTAATGAAAAACGGAGAATACCTTATGCGCCTTCGGTTTGCACGGAGTGGTTGGATTGATTTCTTTATCCAATAGCTTCGGCAGGAGATCCTTGGTGTGCTTGAAGAACCTTGTTGCAGAGCTCCACTTTTCGCTTCTTCTCGAGTGCAGAATGAGCAAATGACCTTTGAGAGATCCCTTAAATTGCTCCGCGAACCCTAATACCTGTCTGCAATAAATGCTTCACCTACATCATTCCGGTTTGCCTTGTCTGGATAGCTTGGAGTATCCCGGATTAGTCCTGATCTATGGATATCATCCGGATCTATCAATCATGAATAAATCGAGGTGGCATATTACAAGATCATCTCAAACACTCTGTCCAATCCGCAGAACAAGATAGTGTATTTCCGGATCTTTCCGGACCTTTTTGTAATCCTTTATCATACCGGAGCATTTCCCTGAATAGGTCTTATTTGATCGATCATGGCTTCTTCATAACTCCATGCGGACCTCTGAAAACTTGACTGAAGTATCTCAAGATTCATATTTACAAACCCTTTGATCCGCATCTTGTGCAACATCCGGCACCACTTGTTTGGCTGGGGGAACAAGATTTTCTTTGAGTCTCCCCCTGAGCCAGAGCTCACTTTTAATTTCTGGAAGAAATATCAGCACCAGAGTCTGGTGCGGATCCAACCTCTACATTCTCTAAACTTTTCTTCACCCAAATCTTGCTCATCTGATTCCTAACCTCATCCGCATTCATCTTTTGTTTACCCTTGTCTTGATTCTGATTATACACCGGACCTCTTTTGTCCTGATTCTTGTTTCTGCAGACTTTAGCATTATGACCGGACCTATTGCAGATTTGGCAAATAACATTCCTTTGCATATTTGACTGATATCCTCTTGATCTGCATTGATTAGCCCTATGACCTATTCTATTGCATGTGAAGCATCTACCTTTGAATGATTTGTTTACTTGCATAATTCTACATTCGTGGGATTTGTGTCCATACCTTTTGCAGTTGAAGCACTGTCCGGAGAAGGATGAATTATTCTGATTCATTCTCATTCTGCACTGATTAGCTTTGTGACCAAAGTGGTTGCAGCTGTGGCAGTATCCATTGAAGGATGGATATCTTTGAGCATTTGGCTGTCTTACCGGAGGTCTTCTAGGCCTGCTCCTTGGATTTTCTGATCCAAGATTCTTCTGACCGGATCCGGAGCTTTCTCCTTTCTCATATCCCAAGCCATACTTGTCATCTGTCCTCTTTTGACTTCCAAGAAGAACTTCAAGTTGAGCAGAACTTATCTTGAATTTCTCTTTATATTCATTTGCTGTTTGAAGATCTCTTTTGAGAGAGGCAATTTGATCCTCAAGTTTTCCTTCATTATCTTTGGCATCTTCAAGATCAGATTCAAGGTGTCTGATAATCCTGTCCATCTGGTGGCATTCTTCTGATTTTTCTTTAAGAGATTGTCTTAGATTGTCTTCAGCCTTTCTTTTTTCTTCAATCTCTTGAGTAAACTTTATAGTTCCTGATTCCATTTCATGTCTTAACATAATGACTTCTTTTGATAACTTTTCACATAACTTGGTTTGCTCAGTCAATTCCTCATTTGTATTGCTTTCTTCACTTTGTCTTGCCAACTGTTGAAGCAGCTCCTTTCTCTTTTTCATAGAGAGACTTAATTTGTCTTTTAATTCTCTCATGAATTCATCAGCCTGTTTGAGTCTTTCCTTTAATTCACTGACTTCAGAATTTGACTGTTCAAGATCCTCAAGGGCAGTCTTGAGTTGCTCCCTTAAACCATATGCATCCATTTGAAATCCCAGATCTTCCTCAAGCTGTTAGGCTCTATTAGGAGGAACTTGGCTCTGATACCAATTGTTGATAACTGAGAGGGGGGGGGTGAATCAGTTATCCTAATTATTTCCCTTAATGAACTTTCCTCTTTTTTGAAGCAGCATAAAAACACAAAACATTAACCATGAAGTAAGAAACACATGACACAGTATTTTTGACGTGGAAACCCTGTTAAGGGAGAAAACCACGGGGTGATTAACCCAAGAATTATTCTCTGTTAGAAGAATAGGAAATTACAAAAATGGCACTTGCCAATTAGGGCTCACTGCCTGAGCACACTGCTCACAAGAGGCCCACTGCCTACAAGAAGACACACTGTCTACAAAGTGATGATAATCACAGTCTTGAACTGATTGGAAGCATCTGCATATGCTGGAGTTCAGTTCCGGTTAGGCTCAGTACACTGATCTGCTGCACTTCATCTTTCCTCTGTTCTTTGTTCTGCTATCTTTCACATACCGGATCCTTTTTGCTACCTCTGCTCTTTCTCTGGACTTATTCGCATATCTCTCCACATCCACACACCTTTCACAACTAAATCCATCCTCTATATATATCCGCACTAGTAATTTCATCACCTTTCTAGTCGGCATCCGGAACAGTCTAGTTTCTTACAAACTCTCATTCTGTCGGCTGAATCCTTCCTCACCAAGCAATGCGGATCAAGCATATACTTGTAGATATCATTAATCATGTCAGCCAAACATGATTCATGTCTTCACAACCTCTGTCATCAACAGTAACCCATCCGGAAAGTAGTCTGATACTCTGCCAGTCAGTTCTTCCTCTGTTTTCACTGTCTCTCAGGAATTCGGTACTCAACCATTCATATCTTTTTCCTTGTCCATCACCGGAGGCTAAATGCTTGGAATATACCACTCAAGGTAGTCCTCTTGACTTCCCCAAATCCGCACTGCACCAAGACACTTCCTCTGAGAGGTCCGGATCAATCTGTCGGACCTTGCCACATGCTCTGTTCTTCTTCACCGGACCACAACATTCTTTATTCTGACTTCCGGTAGAGACATATCATGTCCTGCGGATATGTGGGATGACCTTTGTTGCCATCAATGACAACAACCATGAATCCATATAGTGTCTCTTGCCAACAGACACATCATTCAAGGAACTTTAGATTGTGGCTGACCTTTCCTAAGATCTGCACGCTATTTCATTCATTTGTGGAGGAGTTCTTTATGATTAGGTCTGACCTATCTGTGTACACACGTTACATCTCTTTCTTCAGAGTTTGTAATCATCCTTGGCCAATGCAGAGGAATATTATGTTCCAGAGATGATATATAATCATGTAATAGATGCCTAGGAAAGTAGTTAGCATAATTTATAAGTTGGATAATTTGAATTCTTTGCAAAGGTGCTTCAAAGCTATATCCTGCACATATATTGTAACTAAGCCAGAATCAGGCCTGTGAGCCCTAATTGTAAGCCCGTATGTTGAAGACTTTTTTGTATTTTGAATCTATGATATACTAAATGATTGAATCTACAGTTGTTGTCTATCTTTGAGTTGTTTCCATTGTGTTTACTCTTGCTGCATGATCTGGACTATTCACTTTGTTGACCCTCCTAGTCGTGACTACACCAAGTGGTATTAGAGTGAAGTTAGAATCTTTTGGTAGCAAAGTGAGTGAATTGAGAAAAGTTTGTGAAGGAATTCCATAAGATCTTGTTGTGAACAGATTGTTGAATCCAAGGTAGACTACTTGTGTTGTCAACCGATCACTGATTGTGAGGCAATTGTCACCTTGTAGCCTGATCGCTGAATTTGAGGCAATTACACTTGATCTAAGGAAGATATGCTACCGAGGAGAATACCTGATATTGGTACTATGGTTAGAAGAATGGATGAGATGATGGAAATGATCAAAATGATGCAATTTCAATTGGATGTTGTTGAAGAAGATCAGAGAAGAGGACTTACACCTCGATCTAATGTTGAAAGTGATGATGATGAAGATCAAGTAAAGATGTTGCCAGTTATTCAGAAGATTGGGAAAATAAATAGAGTTGATGTACCAAACTATACTGGTAATTTGAATCCTGAGGAGTTGATTGATTGGATAAATGACCTAGAAAAATACTTTGAATATGAAGAAATTGAAGACCCGCAGAAAGTGAAATTTGTAAAGACAAAGTTGAAAGGACATGCTACTATATGGTGGAAAGAAGTTCAGTTGGATAGAAACAAAAGAGGAAAAGAGAAGATTACAAAGTGGGATAGAATGGTGACAAAATTGAAGAATCAGTTTATACCTGCTACCTATGAGTTGGAACTGTTGAAAAGATTGCAAAACCTAAGACAAAAGGAGAAATCTATGAAGGAGTATACTAAATAATTTCATAAGATGATCATAAGGACAGGACATAGTGAAGCAAGCAAGGAGAAAGTGTCTAGATACATCAATGGACTAAGATTGAACATTCAAGAAGAACTGAGCTTGGTGAGGATGACAACATTGGAAGAAGCATATCAATTTGCCCTAAAAGTTGAAGAAAAGTTGAACAAGAAGCTCGAGTATAGACAGAGAGGTAGAGGAGGTAAATTTTAGAGAGGTAGAACATTTTCTACAGGAGAGAGATCATATGCAAAGCAGAACAGACAAGATAGCATATTCAGGACGGAGGACAGAGATAACAATGCATACCAGAGAGATGATAGAACTTTCTACTATAGAGGAAACCCTAGTTCATACTGGAGTGAAGGATACAGAAGATATGGAAGAGGATCTGATAGGAGAACATTCAAAGGAACCTATTTTAAATGTGGAGGTGAAGGACATAGAGCATTTGAATGTAATCAAGGAAGTACAAGCAACAAAATAGAGAACAGTGGAAGAGCAGCCTATGTAGAAGAAGAACATGTTGGATCACCCAGTTCAGTTGGTAAACCGAAGAAAGGGGAATCACTTGTCATGAGGAGAGCACTATTTCAAGTAGAGACAAATGAGGAACCACCGTAAAGGAAATGTTTGTTCAGAACCATATGTAAATTGGAAGGTAAATGTTGTAAAGTTGTAATTGATAGTGGTAGTTCAGATAATTTGGTTTCAGAAGAGATGGTGCCTAAGCTGAAGTTGGAAAGATTGAAACACCCTAAGCCATATTAGATAGCATGGATTCAGGATAATCATAAGGTACTGGTGAGTGAACAATGTTTGGTGAAATTTCATTTTGGATCTTATCATGATGAAATATTGTGTGATATTATGCCTATGGTTGTATGTCATATTTTATTGGGTAGACCATGGTAGTATGATAGAAAAGCTATACATGATGGAAGAAACAATACATACACTATAACATCAAATGGAAAGAGAATTACTTTGATTCCTCTGGAAGATGATCCTAAGAGTGAAGTATGTGGGACTGCTAGAATCTATTTGGTAGATGGAAGAAAATTTTTGGATGGTTTGAGACATGAGAATATGTGTTATGCTTTGATTCCTAAGAAGCCTAAAAATATAAAGATTGAAGAATCACAAATAGAGGAGATAATTGAGTTGCTGATAGAGTATGAAGACGTCATATCAGATAATGTATCTGAAGGATTGCCACCAATCAAGATTATTAGTCATCACATGGATCTTATAGCTGGAGCTAGTTTGCCTAACAAAGAAGCACAATGAATGACACCAAAAAAGAATGAAGAATTGAATAGATACATACATGAGTTGTTGAGGAAAGGTTTGATCAGAGAAATTTTGAGCCCTTGTGTAGTACCTGTAGTGTTAGCATCGAAGAAGGATGGAGAATGGAGAATGTGTACAGATTCTAGAGAAATCAACAAGATCACAATTAAGTATAGATTTCCTTTATGATATTATGGATTGTTTTAGTGGAGAAAAATATTTTACAAAGATAGATTTGAAGAGTGGGTACTATCATATCAGAATTAGAGAAGGAGATGAATGGAAGATTGCTTTTAAGACAAATGAAGGACTTTATGAGTGGCTAGTGATGCCTTTTGGATTGACAAATGCACCGAGTACTTTCATGAGGTTGATGAATGAAGTCTTGAAGAAGTTCTTGGGTAAGTTTTTTATTGTATACTTGGATGATATTCATATTTTTAGTAAGACAAAGGAAGAACATTTTTGGCACCTGAGACAAGTATTGCAAAGACTGAAAGAAGAGAAATTGTTGATAAACATCAAGAAGTGTAGTTTCATGAAGGAAGAATTGGTATATTTGGGATTTTTTATTTCTACAGAAGGATTGAAGATGGATCCTAAGAAAGTGAGAAATTGTTGAGTGGCCTACACCTAAGAGCATTGGAGAAGTCAGATCATTTCATGGATTATATAGTTTCTACTGAAAGTTCATTAGGAATTTTAGTTCAATATGTAACCCTATGACAGAGACAATGAGAGGTGACAGAAAAGACTTTAAGTGGACATCGGGAGCAGATAAAGATTTTTAATTGTTGAAGGAAAAAGTGATAGAACAACCTATGTTGGCATTACCAGATTTCAATAAGGTATTTCAAGTAGATTGTGATGCAAGTGGAAATACAATAGGAGCAGTGTTAAGTCAAGAAGGTAGACCTGTAGCATATTTCAGTGAGAATTTGAATGATGCAAGGAGAAGATATTCAGTTTATGATCAGGAGATCTATGCCATAATTCAAGCCTTGAAGAAGTGGAGACATTATTTGTTGCCTAAGGAGTTTGTGTTGTATATAGATCATCAAGCATTGTAGTATTTGAACAACCAAGGAAAGTTGAATCAGAGACATATGAGATGGTTAGAGTTCATGTAGAGTTATACTTTTGTGTTGAAGCATAGGAGTGGAAAGTCAAACAAAGTTGCAGATGCCTTGAGTAGGAGAAGGAACTTGTTGACAAAGATGAGAGTTGAAGTGTTAGGATTTGAGGAATTAAAGAACATGTATGAAGAAGATCTTGATTTTGCAAAACCTTAAAAAGCATGAAAGGAACTTGTTGTGACATATAAGAGTAAGTGGTTGGATTATTTTATTCAAGAGAATATGTTGTTCAAAGGAAACTAGTTATGTACACCTAGGAATTCAATGAGAGACAATTTGATCAAAGAGAAGCACAGTGGTGGATTGGCAGGACATTTTGGCATTGATAAGACAATGGCTTTGATAAGTTAAAATTACTTTTGGCCTCAGCTACATAAGGATGTTAGGAAATTTGTGCAGAGTTGTAGAATATGTCAAGTTGCAAAAGGAAGTAGTCAGAATATTGGATTGTACAAATCTTTGATAGTACCGGAGAGACCTTGGGAAGACATAAGCATGGATTTTATAATGGGATTGTCAAAGACATAGAGAGGACATGTTTCAATATTTGAAGTGGTCAACAAATTTTCAAAGATGGCACATTTCATACCTTGTAAGAAGAAAACTGATGTAGTTCATGTGGTTGAGCCATTTTTTAAAGAGATTGTGAGATTGCTTGGATTACCTAAGAGCATAATTTCAGATAGAGATACAAGATTTCTAGGATACTTTCGGAAGACACTTTGGAAGAAGATGAAGACAGACTTGAAGTCAAGTTCATCATTTCATCCACTAAATAATGGACAGACATAGGTAGTAAATAGGAGTTTGGGAAACTTGTTGAGATGTTTGGTTGGAGAAAAGGCAGGAAGTTGGGATTTGATTCTATCACAAGTAGAGTTTGCATACAATAATTCAGTGAATAGGAGTACTAGAAGACCACCATTTGAGATTGTGACAAGAACTAACCCTAGAGGAGTAGCAGAATTGAGAGACATCAGTATGGAAGATAAGAGGAGTGCAGAAGTAAAAGAATTTATAGGACACATGGAGACAATGCATAATCAAGTTAAGAAGCATCTAGAGGAGATGAATAGTAAGTATAAAGAGCAAGTAGATGAGAAGAGGAGACACAAAGAATTTGTAGTTGGAGATGAAGTGATGGTGTATTTGAGAAAAGAAAGATTTATGGTTGGGACTTATAACAAGTTGAAGATGAAGAAGTTTGGACCATGTAGGATACTCAGAAAATTTGATTTAGAAAATGCATATGAAGTTGAGTTACCGGAGACATTGGGTATATCACCTATTTTCAACATTGTAGACCTATATCAGTATCATGAAGTAGAGTTTAGTGACAACATTGAAGAAGACTTGAAGAAGTAGTTACCACAACAAGCACCAGAGCAAATTGAGGACATCTTGGATAGTAGAATTGGACGTAGTACCAGAGGAAGACAATACAAAAAATTTATTGTGAAGTGGAAAGGCAGACTGGAAGAAGATTCATCTTGGATTTCTCAGGCTAAGGTGGATCATCTTGATTTTCCTCTAGCCCCAACAAAGTGAGGGACTCACTTTTTTTCAACAACCTTGGATGTCTGATGCAGGAGCATGCCTAGTTCAAGAGCAATCTTGCATCAACCAAAAATATTTGCATTTCAGTTTGTTTTTCTTTCATTTTCTAGTTAAGTTCAGTTAGTAGTAATTTCTATATTTTGGTCCACATTCTACCATAATTTCATTTCAGACCTTGTAGAGCTAGACTTAACATCTAGACACATTCATGCACATCATATCCAAAATTTAGATCATTTGGATTAGGTACCAGGGAGATATCGCTATCAGAAGATTGACTATTTTCTCAGAGTAGAGCATCTTAACAATCTAAGATATTCAACTAATGGAGAAGACCTACGGAGCATTTCACGACTTGTGAAGCTAAACGACACATCATTCAAGGAACTTTGGATCATGGCTGACCTTCCCTGAGATTCGCACACTAGTTCATTCATTTGCGAAGGATTTCTTTATGATTAGGTTTGACCTATCCGTGTACACACATTACATCTTTTTCATCAAAGTTTGTAATCATCCTTGGCTAGCGTAGAGGAATATTATGTTCTGAAGATGATATATAATCATGTAATAGATGCCTAGGAAAGTAGTTAGCATAATTTACAAGTTGGATAATTTAAATTCTTTGTGAAGGCACTTCAAAGCTATATCTTGTACTGAGGAATTAGGCCTGTGAGCCCTAATTGTAAGCCCGCATGTTGCCAGCCTGTTTGTATTTTGAATCTATGATATACTGAATAACTGAATCTACATTTGATTTCTATATTTGAGTTGTTTCCATTGTGTTTACTCTTGTTGCATGGTCTGGATTGTTCACTTTGTGGACCCTCCTAGCCATGACTGTACCAAAGATCTTCAAGTTCAAAAAATAAACTCAATCAGCTTCCCAAATCAAAGGTTATGGTCTCCAGAAGTTGGGCCTCCCACATCAAAAATGTAAGAGCATCTATGATGCATAGGAGAGTTGTAAGAGGGAGTTACACTAGTTAACCAACTTATGATGTATGTTATGACATGTCATAATGTTGCATATTTGCTGTCATTGGTGTTAACAGTGGTATGGAGTGTTGATCAGTGATGATTAGTAATGTCAACGGAGAAGCCAAAGAGAGATTATTGTAGAGTGGTGATCAAAAGTGTTGTAAAACAAAAGGAAAGTAATGTATATGTTGTGATGATTAGAGGAATAGACAAAGAAGAAGTTCAGAGGAGCAAATAGAAGAGTGATGATCAGAAAAGTTGTGAAGTGAAGGAGATGGATCATTATCATCTCTACATAGTCGTACCTTGTCTACTAAAGTTCATGGAAAGATGAAAGTTGTGTTCACATGAAGATTCTTGTTTTTGATTAAAAGTGTTGTGATTGTAGTCTCTGATGTGGTGAATATTGTATTCATTGTTTCTTTATGAAAAGCATTGCTTAAGGAATGAAAGAAAGTGTAAAAGGTTTCAGATAGTTTAAGGCACTAGAACTACATAGAAGAAGCTTAGGAGAATGCTCTGCATTCCTCTGCATTTGAAGGTATGGCCTTGTGGTTTGGAAGTTAGACAGAGACAGGTGTGAAGTATGTATGTTCCTGATTTCAAAGCATGAAATTTATTGCAGACGTTTCCGTAGCTTGCAGAGTGAAGACAGTGATTCTGTGTTGTTGTAATCAGAAAGAGTCAGAGAAATGCTCCACATTTGAAGATGTGATCTTGTGGTTTGAAGGATGGCTATATAAAGGTTAAAGGTGTGCATATTGCAAGTTTCATATGATAAGTTGTATCGCAAAGGTTCTCTGAAGTCAACAGAGCAAAGATTTATCATGTTGCTGATTAAGGTTGTACAGAGGAGAAAGTGAAATCCACTGCATTACATTATTTGGCTTTGATGTTTGGATATTGAGTTCAGATGGTCTATATTTTTTTTCATTCCAAGGTTCAGGTGTTGAAGTGTACCGCAAGTCTATTTTTCAATGTTTTATCTCATGACTATGTGTTCAGAGTTTGCAAATGATGTTAGGCTTAGTATTTGTTTATTTGTGCCAGAAAGATGATCTATTTTTAGAGAAAGGGATGTTTGAAATTTTTTTTGGAAGTCATGTAATTCTTGTGGAATGGTTTGCATGATGTTAATTGGTCTCTCTAGTACTGCTTTAGCTCTGGAGCTAATATGTGGAAGGATAAGTGTTTGTGAAGCCGACTTGATGTGTTTTGGTGATTGTGTCAGATGTTTGGAAGTGTACGCTAGCATGAAAGAGTGTGTTAACATAAAATAGGTCCTAATTAACTCATGATTTCAACTGCATTTAACTTCTACATGATTTTGGGTGCCGACTTGTTGTGGCCATTGCACGTTACATGCTACATGTTTCATCTTGGCTGATGAAGGAGAAAGATTTTGAAGTTTGCAGAGGATATACATGAAAGATCTTGTTTGGTATGAAAAGTATGAGTGAGTGAGAGTGTACGAGGATGTATGTGTGAGTGTGGATGTGAGTGTGTGTGTGTGTGTGTGTGGAAGGGTGATGAAGGTCGTAGAGTTTGTTGAGCAGAGGAGTGTGAAGGGTGTTGTTGCTACGGAGGTGATTGATCAGTAGAATTTTTCAAGTGTTATGTATAGAGGTTGTAGTCTCTTTCTGTAAGTGTTGTAGCACTATAGGGAGTTGTAGCTTCCTTTGGTTTAATCCATAAAAAATGTTATTTAGGTAGTTGTAGCTTTCTTTGGGTTGTAGCCCATAAAACTTGTAAATCTATTTTATTATTTGTGAGGTTGGATTTGGACAGTAGATCCAAGTAACTTGCTCATCGTGGTTTTTCCCTTCTAAGGTTTTCCATGTAAATCTAGCATTATGGTTGTGTGTTGATGTGTTGTGTTTTGAATTGTTTAATTTGTTGCATCATCTAAGGTAGTAAAAAGACTTGGTTGATAAAGTTGATTTGGATTAAGTTTTGGCATATAGTGATTCACCCCCCGCCCTCTTAGTATATTAGTGTGTTCTAAAAATTGGTATCAAAGCTGAGTTCCTTGGTGTAGCCTAACAACCAAAGGAAGATCTTGGAGTAGAACACATGGCTCAAAAAGAGTCCTCTTCTAAAGCACTGATATTTGATGGAAGCATCTATTCCTTCTGGAGTGTAAGGATGGAAATCTTACCTCACTAGGGTATGATATTTGGAGAGCTGTAATGGATGCTTATATTAAACCAAACATCCTATTATAGATTCAAATGCGAAGAAGGCTCATGAAAATAATTCCAAATCCAAGAATGTCATCTTAAGTGGTTTGACCAGTTTAGAGCTTGTCAAGATAGTGTAGTGAAAGACAACCAAGGAGATATGGGATAAGCTCAAAAATCTCTATGAAGGAAATGGCATTATAAAGCAAGAAAAATTACAATCCTACAAAATGGATTTTGAGAATCTAAGGATGAAAGAAGAGGAAAACATTGCTAGCTATTTGATCTGGGTAGATGAAGCAGTCAATGGAATCAGAAGTCTAGGTGAAGATCTAGCTAATACGGTGGTAGTGAAGAAAGTCCTGAGAACTCTCCCTCATAGATTTGATTCAAAAGTTTTTGCAATTCAAGAAGCCAAAGATCTGAAGACAATTACTATGGAAGAGTCATTTGGGTCCCTCACTGCCTATGAGATGAAAAATGAATTCATGGTCCATACAAAAGAGAAGTTGCTTTCAAAGCTATGAAGAATGAAGGAACATCTGATTTATACAATGAAGGTGAGAAAGAAGAAGTAAATTTTGTGAGAAAGCTGAAGAGGGGATCAGGCAAGTATAAAGGTAAGTTACCTTTCAAATTTTTTAAATGTGGAAGAGTTGGTCATTATGCTTCTAAATTTCCTTTTGGAGAAAATGAAAATAGTAGCAAGAGTTTCAAGAGGAACAATTTTAATACAAACCTCCTTTCCAAAGAAGACTACAACTCCACAGAAGAAGTAGATCACTACTCATCAGATGAGGAAAGAGGAGAATCTCTATTCATGGCCATGGTGATCTCTAATAAGACTATAGATGAATAAGAATGTGAAATTGATTTTGAAGGTGAACTCATTTCTTCTCTTGAAGACTTGGATTACACAAGGAAAGAGAATCAAGAACAAAGAGCTCTGATTAAAGCTAAGACAAAATAATGCACAAGACTTGAGAAAAAAATATTGTCACTCAAAAGGGAATTGGAAAAAGAAAAGTTTGGAAGTCCATATGACACTGAAGGGGTAGATCTCATCATGTCTCTATTAACACCCAGATTTGTACCCTTTGTTGCAGTTGTAAAACTTTAGCAATCTAGAGAAACATGGGAATGATCTCGAAGTGTGGGACCTTGCAAAATGAGATCAGACCTCTAGAGAAGGCTGGCTTCCTCATTCTAAGCCTAATGCTTAGATAAATGCATCTAAACCTAGTGCTAATGCTTGTTGGGAAAAGGGTTAGAAGGAATGCTGAAATAAAATAAGTGATACACTAGATTTAAATGTCTTTAGCTGTAACTGAATCAACATAGTAATAATCTCATAGTTGGAAAGACTTAAACATACTCATATTAATCCTAATAGAGGTCAAGATAGAATAATGGAGGAATGAAAGGGACCATTGTCCACAATACATAGCCTACAGTAATCCAAAGAGTAGAAACAGTGCTAAAAATAATAGAAGAGAGGCAAAAAATACTAGTTCATATGATTATAGAGGCCAAGAAGCCATTACAAAATAGCCCAGAAGAACAACCAATCACCATATACATCTATTTACATGCATATATATCATTTCCTTCTGACCTCAATCAATTACAATCAAACCGCCCATGGGCTGTCAAAAAAAACTGCCCGAAGGGACATCTACCTGCAAAAATTATGGCATGAAAATATATGGAATAGGGGTAGATGAGAGATATTTTTGGTCTTCAATGCAAGTTGCTGCATCATCAACCTATATCCATAAATGCAACAAATATCTACATTTGCATATGCAAAAATGGCCGCTGAAACATCAAGTCACCAAAACATGCAAATCTAGATCCAAATTTTGAGAGTGAGATAATCCTCCATTAAATCCCGCTAGATGAAAGAGGAGCCAAAAACAAGCATTTTTACCTTTTGCAACACATTGAAATTCACCAGAATGAGGGAGATATGGGCAGTCAAAGCTTTTGGTCAACTGCACCTGTATATCACTTTCATACGCAAACTGCACTTGTATATACAAATGCTCCTATACTTTTGTATCTGTGAATGTATGTGCTTAGATACAATTACAAACATACAATTGCGGGCTTTTACTTTGTATCCCTCTTTGCATATAGACCCCTGCCACATGTCATCACTTGATTGGTCGCTGAGCAGGGCCTAATACCATCGCTGAAAAACTACATCTTCTTATCGATGGTCGAAATGACTAAAAATAGAGTGGCCGATGCATATTGTCTCACCGAAATCCCTTGCATGCAAAACCCTTTGTATATCAGATTGTATATGTAAACATACAATCGCAAATATACATGCAATGTGGAACTCAAAAGATTATCAGCCATATTGTAACTTGAGAACAAATCTAGCCTGTATCTTTTCTCATTTGTATATCGGCACATACAAGCACCTTGCCATACAAACTGTGGAACTCAATGTTGAATTTGCCAAATTTAATTTTACAGTCGGGTCCACCTTGTATATCACCATTGTATCTAACCTTTGTATATCGCATATACAATGCGAAATATACAAAGGAAAACTGTGTACAAACCACTTGCATGCAAACACTTCATTTCGGCATATACATGTGACCTTTGTATGTTGGCTTTGTATATCGCCCTTGTATGTGTAAACATACAATGCGAAACATACAAACAAAAGATACATTCTATTACCTCCACCTGTATAAACCATAATGCAATATCTTTCGGGTCCGGGCTTTGTATGTTCCTTTACATCTTTTCCTTGCATGTTTCCCTTGTGTGTGCAAACATACAATTGTACATACATACAACTGATGGACCCCACCAAATGTATGTTTCCTTTTATATGTCTTTGCAGCCTTTCTTTTGCATGATTTGCGATGCATCTTTTCCTTTGTATATGTGCTTGTATATCGCATATACAATGTGACTTGTACATGAGATACAATGCCTTTGTATACAAAGTGGACCCCACCAAATGTATCTCCCCCCTTGTATGTCAACTTAGCATCTACCTTTTGTATATTTTCTTTGCATCTTCCCTTTGTATCTTTTCATTTGTATGTGCGATTGTACATTCAAACGTACAAAGCGAACATACATTCATCCCTGCATTCCACCCCTTGCATATGCCCTTTGTATATGGTACCTTGTATCTCGCCAATGTACATTTCCTTTGCATATGTGAACATACAATGGCGAATGTACATGCGAACATACATTCAAAAATGTATATACAAATACTAAGTATAAAATTGAGATTTATCTGCGATGGAAAGCACTTGAAGCCAAAGGGTTTCTAGGTTTTTTTGGGTTTTCAGCAAAGATTCTCAAGGTGAGATTTTTTGGGATTTTTGACAAGGCATAGCATAAATATTTGAAGGATTTAAGCCTTGTAGGGTCATTTCTAAAGGATTTTCAAGGAAAATACAAGGTGAACTATTTAACTCTGTACAGAGGAAAATAGGTCAACAGTCTCAAGGAAGACCTTGTCATGCAAGACAATTCTCCATAAACAAGTTCAATCATGTTTTCTTTGGTTATGTTTTATCTACAATAAATTTGGTCATAAGGCTATGGATTGCAAGTCAAATGAATAGGAGAAATCTTGTAAGTAGGAATTTTCTTGCTTCACCAGTGGATGTCAATGTGGTATGTCAAATTTGCAACAATGTTGGACATATAGAAAGGTATTGCAAGAGTGGATTAGCAAAATTAGAATCTTATTTGATAGATATTGTTGAGCAAGTCAAGGAAAGTGATTCCTTCAAAAGACTGGAGACAAACAATGAAGTTGAAAATTCAATGATTGTCCAAACAACATTTCATGCTCAAGGGAAAACAAATATCTAGGTAATAGATAGTGGATGTACAAGCCACATGACAGGTGATAAGAGAAAATTCATCAATCTTTTTGACTGGAATGGTGGATCAGTCAGGTTTGGAGACAATTCAACTACAAAGATTTGTGGAAAAGGTACCATAAGTATTAATGGAAAATCCAAAACAGATGATGTCCTTTATGTAGAAGGTCTCAAGAACAATATTCTCAGTGTCAGTCAGATGTTCAGCAAAGGATACAATCTCATATTTCATGATCAAGGATGTGAAATCAAAAGAGTAAAGTCTCAAAGATTGGTGGCAAAAGGTGCTAGGATAGAGAACAACTTGTACAATCTAAGAGGTGCTAATGGAAGGGCTTGTCTTCTAGGATAGACAAATGAATGTTGGTTGTGGTACAAAAGGATGGGGCACATTAACTTTGACAATCTTGTGAAGATCATCTCCATGCAAGCAATAAGAGGCATGCCAAAGATCATCAAGCCTGCAAGCACCTTATTCAAGGAATGTCAGATGGAGAAGCAAACAATTACAAGATTCAAGTCCAAGGAGTATTCTTCTACAAGGCCATTGGAAATAGTTCATACTAATTTGTGCGGACCTAATAGAACAAAGAGTCTACAAGGTGAGAGGTATTTTATGTTACTCATTGATGATTTGTCTAGAATGACATGGGTTACATTTTTTGAAAGAAAAATTAGAAGATTCCAATAGGTTTAAGATTTTCAAGTCCATGGTTGAAAATTAAATGAATGTTAGAATCAAGTGTCTAAGGTCTGATAGAGGTGGTGAGTTCACATCAAGTGAGTTTGATGAATTTTGTGAAGAACATGGAATAAAGAGGCACTATTCTACTTCAAGAAATCCTCAACAAAATGGAGTAGTGGAAAGAAAAAATAGAACACTTCGGGAGATGGCTAGAACAATGTTGAGTGAAGCCAAGTTGCCTGATACATATTGGAAAGAGGCAGTCCATACTATTGTCTAAATACTCAATAGAGGACAACTAAGAGTGCACAACACCAAGACACCTTATGAGATATGGTATGGAAGACCAGCATCAGTCAAGTATTTCATATTATTTGGAAGCAAATGACACATCAAAAGAGATGAAGAAGGTTTGGGAAAATTTGACTCAAGATCTGATGAAGGAATCTTTCTTGGTTACTCAACTAGGAGAAAAGCCTATAAATGCTACAACAAAAGACTAAGGAAGAAAATTGAGAGGCAAATGTTAGTGTTGATGAAGAGTCATATCAAATCGCAGATGTGTTGGAATGCACAAGACAACTGAGAGGGGGGTGAATCAGTTGTAGCCAAAACCTTGAACCCTCACAAATATTCAAATCAACCACTTAATTATCCTTCAATCTATTAGTGTGATTAAACATAAAAGCATATAAACATAAACTTAAGCACATCAAGATCATAAACACATGGAACACCAGATTTACGTGGAAAACCCAAGAAGGGAAAAACCACGGTGAGGATTAGCTCACAATATAAATGATATCAACAATTTACAACAAGGCTCACTGCCTTATGACTCGCTACCCAAGGATTCACTGTCCAAAGAAATGCTCACTGCAATAGGATCACTTTCGAAAGGGCTCACTGCCAAAAAGGGCTCACTACTAGAAATGAAAGAAGATAGAAGAAGAAAGTTACAATGAGAAGATATCTCAAAGAAACAGGAAATCCACCACAACAACACTCACAACATCCACATCATCTTTGAAAGAATTGTAAACACCTTCTACTCACTGCATCAAGTAGCCTAGCAGATGAAAATCCTTACTGCTCTTCACAAACTCGCATCACATAAACATCTCACACAACTCTTTTGTCTATCAACATCATTCCATGCAATCTTCAAACATCCAACACTTATTTATATCATCATCAACCTCAGGAACAATCTCCAAGGTTGGCACAACCTTCAAACTTAAGAAAAATCAAATTAGGTCTAGACCTAAACATTCCTGTGGTGGAAAGGAATGAATGTGAACCATACCACACCTTAGTAGGGACCTAGATCCACTCTCCCATGCTTCTACATGCTTCCACAAATTCTGAAGCACAATCGTAAAGAGTGTAAACAACTAGGTCGGCCCAAACTGGTGTTAACACTAGGATCTTTAGGCACATGCTTCAACAAGATCAAAAAGAAAACTCACAGAGAAAACACCAAGCATGAGCATGATCTAGAGGCATCCACAAGAAATTGAAAACTAACAAAGCCTTCCATAACAACTTCAACAACTCTCACTTGAAGAATCTTCACACTGGAACACTTGAACTGCACTGCTAGCAACTGCAACTTGGGAAAGATAGCTTGCAGAGCACCAAACCAAAAACCACTTGAACTAAAGAAAGATAAATGCATTACAAACATAAGTCTAGAACTATGAACCAAGAAACACAACTATGGAGGAATGTGGAGTAAAATAATTTCTCCCAATCACCTCTGCTCAACTTAGAAGCATTGTCCACACTCTGGTGAACATAACATTCTATGTATAATGAATCAACACCTCAAACTTGAAACATAGAAACTTTGAATGTATCCCTAAACATTACCTCCAAACTTCATAAGCATATTTTCAATAGCGGAGAAATGCAGAGCAAGATGCTAGCACTATTCTGCAAGCTAGAACAACTCTTAACACATTGTTTCCTCCGGAGAACAATTTTTCTCAAAAGCACTTGGAAGATCAACATCAGGAACTCACTCTAAACACCTTCAACTTCTTCTCAATGTAACTATACCAAGGAAACTTAACCAACAGGCTCATACTCTGCAACAACAACAACATCTGCAACAATCTCCCCCTTTGTCATTGATGGCAACACATGATGTGAAAAAACATCAAGACAAGATCTGAAACAAACTTTTTACTCTTTCTTTTTCTTGTACATCTCTCCCCCTAATTGTTTTCTTTCATTAACATCTACATCTCTATCTTGAACCACTTTCTCTCTCAACTTGAAGCCATTCATTCTCTTCCAGGGTCTCACATGCTTCTCTCTCCCCAACTATTTTTCACATGCCTCTATCTCCCCTTTGACATCAATGGCAAAGGGCAAGACACTTTACATTCTCCTTATGATAACATAAAAACAACTTCTATTACACTGCTCTACTCTAAATACTCCCCCTGAGAAGTACACTCCAATCTCAACAACACTTATTGCTTCTATCAGTAAAAAGCCACTACCTACTCCCCCTGAGAGGTAGCCTCCAACATCAATCTAGATCAAAGAGTAAAACCTTGAGCACCACTGGACTGATGCACCTCCTTATGCATCTTAGTTCAAAGCAGGAGAGGCAATGACCCCTAACTTCTCCCGGAGATACTCAAATGTATCGTTAAGAAGAGCCTTAGTAAATATATCTGCAATCTGATCTTTAGTAGGCACATACTCAAGCTTCACTTCATTCTCTGCAACCTTCTCTCTCAAGAAATGATACCTTATTGAAATATGATTTGTTCTTGAGTGCATCATTGGATTCTTTGACATGTTTATAGCACTTGTATTATCACAGAAAATGGAAATTGGTTCATCATACATAACTCTGATATCCTTCAAAGTTTGTTTCATCCATAATACTTGAGTACAACAAGACATGGCAGCTATACACTCAGCCTCTGCTATTGACAATGAAACTAAATCTTGCTTCTTACTTAGCCATGAAACCAATCTGCATCCCAAGAAGGATGCACCACCACTTGTACTTCTTCTGTCATCAACACATCCAACCCAATCTGCATCTGTATATGCACTTAGGGTGAAATCAGTATCTCTAGGATACCACAGTACATAATCTAAAGTGCCTTTCAAGTGCCTCAAAATCCTCTTTACTACCATAACATGTGACTCTTTAGGATCTTCTTGAAGTCTAGCCACAAGACAGACTACATGCATGATATCAGGTCTAGTAGCAATTAGGTAAAGTAATCCTCCAATCATAGACCTATACTTGCTCTAATCAGCCTTAGGAGATTCATCATTTTTTCTTAGCTTACAACTAGTTACCATAGGGGTGCACATAGGATTAGAGTCTTCCATTCCAAACTTCTTCAGCATTTCCTTCATATATTTTGACTAAGAAATGAAAATCCCTTTTTCTGATTGAATGATTTGCAAACCAAGAAAGAAATTCATTTCACCAAACATTGACATCTCAAATTCCTTTTGCATTTCCTCTACAAACTTCTTACACATTGCCTCATTGGATCCAAAAATAATGTCATCAACAAATACTACCACAATCAAGATCTGATCTCTATCAATTTGAAAATATAGATTGCTATCCACAGTACATTTACTGAAACCTAGTTGCAATAAATATTTATCCAATCTTGCATGCCAAGCTCTAAGAGCTTGCTTTAATCCATAAAAGGCCTTCTTCAATCTACATACCATATCAGACTTATCTGACACTAAAAACTTTCTGGTTGTTCAATGTAGACTTCTTCTTTCAACTCACCATTCAAAAAAGTAGACTTCACATCCATCTGATATACTTTGAAATATTTATGTACTGCAAATGCCAGAAACATTCTAATAGCCTCAATTCTTGCCATTGGAGAATAAGTCTCCTCAAAATCTATACCTTCAACTTGTGAATAGCCTTTGCATACAAGTCTATCTTTATTTCTTACCACTTCTCCATTCTCATTCAACTTATTTCTAAAAACCCACTTTGTTCCAATTACATTCTTATTTGCAGGCCTAGGGACAAGTTCCCAAGTCTTGTTCTTTTCAATTTGCATCAATTCTTCTTCCATTGCCTTGACCCAATGTTCATCTTTACATGCTATGCTTCAATGAATATCTTAGGTTCAACCTTTGAAAGTAATCAAAGATTTACCTATTCTTCTGCAACTCTTCTTCTTGTCAAAACTCCTTTGCTTTTATCACCAATGATTTAATCCTCTAAGTGATTCTTTTGCACATACTTGGGGGTTTTAGGAACTCTTTCTAGAGCTTCTTCTATATCAATTTGAACTTCCTTGCCTTTGTCTTCTTCAACTTCTTCTATATTAGCAGACTCATCAGATTCATATCTATTCGGCTCTAAGATTTTCTGAATATCTTCATCTACCTTCACATTTGCACTTTCAAAAATCTTTCTCAACCTTTTGTTGTAGCATCGGTAACCTTTGCTTTTAGTAGAGTAACCAAGGAATATACCTTCATCACATCTAGAATCAAACTCTCCTAACTCTTCATCTCTTCTGATATAGCATTTTCTTCCAAAAACTTTGAAATACTTGACAGTAGGAATTCTTCCATACCACAGCTCATAAGGCATCTTTGTTCCATTTGCTTTGACTTACACTCTATTTTGAATATAGACAATAGTGTTAACTGCTTCTTTCCAATATACTTCTGGTAGGTTTGCTTCCTTGATCATTGTTCTAGCAGCTTCCTAAACTATTCTATTCTTCCTTTCAACTACTCCATTTTGCTGAGGAGTTCGAGGAGCAGACAATTGTCTCTTTATCTCATGTTCTTCACAAAATGCATTGAATTAATTTGAAGCAAACTCATCACCTCTGTTAGACCTCAAAAACTTGATTCTCAAATCCATTTCATTCTCAACCATTGCTTTAAATGCCTTGAACTTGTCTAGGGCTTTTAATTTTTCTCTAAGAGAAGTAACCCAAGTCATTCTTGAATAATTATCAATAAGTAGCATGAAATACCTATCACCTTGTAGGCTTCTTGTTCTTGTAGGACCACACAAGTCTGTATGCACCAAATCCAACAGATTGGTAGAGGTTTGTTCTTTACTCTTGAAACTAGTCTTTGTTAGCTTCCCAAATTGACATTCTTTGCACATAGCATTTGCAGGCTTCACAATCTTAGGTAGGTCTCTTATAGCTTGAACTGAGCATATTCTCACCAAATTATCAAATTTAATATGACACATTCTCCTATTCCATAACCAGCTTTCATTTGTCTGAGCCAACAAGTAAAAATTATCAGTACCTTTCAATTGATAAACATTACCATGAGTCTTCTTACCAGCAACAATTATTGTTCCGGAGCTTTTCCTTATCTCACATCCATTAGCCTTAAACATCAGATTGTATCCTTTATCACACATATGTCCAACACTTAGAAGATTATGCTTTAAGCCTTTGACATAAAGAACATCATCTGTATTATGCTTGCCATCAAAAGTAACTGACACTTTTCAACAAATCTTACTAGTTGTATCATCACCAAATCTAACTAGTCCTCCATACTTTTCCAATTTAACAAATTTACTCATATCTCTTATCATGTGATTTGAACATCTGCTGTCAATGATCCATTCATCCTTTTCCTCTCTAGCATGAAATGCAGACATCACTTTCTCTTCTTCCAGACTTTCTTCCTTTACACAACTTGCAAGGTTAGTAGAAATAGGTTCTTCTTTTAAGGCAATAAACAAGCATTCACTAGCATTACCATCCTCAAAATCAGATTCATCATCAGTTACACCATCATTTTCTTCAACATAGTAACTTTTCCTAACCATCTTACCTTTAACTTCTTTGTTCTTAATCTTCAGAGCTCTATCAAGACATCTTGAAGCATAATGACCAATCTTACCACAATAGAAACATTTGAAAGGTAACTTACCTCTGAATTTTTTGGTTCCCTTTTTCATTCTACTTACAAAGTTTGCCTCAATCTCATCAGAGTCTTCCTCATCTAACTCCACAACATACTTTCCTTATTTAATCATCCTTTCTGATTTGGCCTTAAAAGCAGTCTCAACTTTCACAGGACCATCAATAGTACCAAATTCTCTCATCTCAAAGGCAGTCAGTTTACCAAGCAATTGATCTTTTGAAAGCTTGTCCATATCTTTCAATTCTTCAATGGTAGACACTTTATGACTATAAGATTTATGAAGTGTTCTGAGTATCTTATTTACAACTTCTTTATCATCCATCATTCCACCAAGACCTTTGATGTCATTGACAACTTCATCAATCTTTTGCATATAGCTTGTTATGTTCTCATCTTCAGACATCTACAGAGTTTCATATTTGGCCTTCAAATTTTGTAACTTGGATTTTTTGACAAATTCATCACCTTCATAGATATTCTTGAATTTATTCAAGATCTCATGTGCAGTTTCCATATCCAAAACTTTAGCCAGTTAAGTGTTAGATAGAGCATTTAGTAGGGCATTTCTAGCTTTACCATTAGTCTCATAAGTCCTAATCTCAGTTGTAGTCTCTGGACCATTTTTAGGTGTAGTGTATTCCTTTTGAACACTCTCCAGAAATCATAACCAAGAGAAATAAGGTAACTTTGCATTCTTACCTTCCAAAAGGCATAGTCAGTTCCATCAAACTGAGGAATGTCTTTCTTGTGCGCCATCCCAGATCTACCTTAAGCTGTTAGGCTTTCTTCCAAGGAACCCTCACTCTGATACCAATTGTTGGAATGCACAAGACAACTAAGAGGGGGGTGAATCAATTGTAGCCAAAACCTTGAACCCTCACAAATATTCAAATCAACAACCACTTAATTATCCTTCAATCTGTTAGTGTGATTAAATATAAAAGCATATAACAAAAACTTAAGCACATCAACACCATAAACACATAGAACACCAGATTTATGTGGAAAACCCAAGAAGGGAAAAACCACAGTGAGGATTAGCTCACAATATAAATGATATCAACAATTTACAACAAGGCTCACTGCCTCAGGGCTCACAGCCCAAGGACTCACTATCCAAAGAAATGCTCACTGCAATAGGCTCACTGCTAAAAGGGTTCACTACCAAAAAGGACTCACTGCCAGAAATGAAAGAAGATAGAAGAAGAAAGTTACAATGAGAAGATATCTCAAAGAAATAGGAAATCCACCACAACAACACTCACAACATCCGCAACATCTCTGAAAAAATTGTAGACACCTTCTGCTCACTGCATGAAGTAGCCTAGCACATGAAAATACTCATTACTCTTCACAAACTCGCATCAAATAAACATCTCACACAACTCTTTTGTCTATCAACATCATTTCGCACAATATTCAAACATCCCACACTTATTTATATCATCAACAACCTCAGGAACAATCTCTAAAGTCGGCACAACCTTCAAACTTAACCAAAATCAAATTAGGTCTGGACCTAAACATTCTTGCGGTGGCAAGGAATGAATGTGGACCATACCACACCTTAGTAGGGACCTAAATGCACTCTCCCACGCTTCTACACTCTTCCACAAATTCTGAAGCACAATCACAAAGAGTGTAAACAACCAAGTCAGCCAAAACTAGTGTTAACACTAGGATCTTTAGGCACACACTTCAACAAGATCAAAAATAAAATTCATGGAGAAAAAACCAAGCACAAACATGATCTAGATACATCCACAAGCACTTGAAAACCAACAAAACCTTCTGCAACAACTTCAACAACTCTCACTTGAAGAATCTTCACACTAGAACACTTGAACTACACTGACAATAATTGCAACTTAAAAAAGATAGCTTGCAGAGCACCAAACCACAAACCACTTGAATTAAAGAAAGATATATGCATTACAAACATAATTCTAGAACCATGAACCAAGAAACACAACTGTAGAGGAATGTAGAGAAAAATAATTTCTCCCAGTCACCTCTGCTCAACTCAGAAGCACTGTCCACACTCTGGTGAAAATAAATTTCTTTGTATAATGAATCAACACCTCAAACTTGAAACATAGAAACTTTGAACATCCCTAAACATTACCTCCAAACCGCATAAGCATATTTTCAATAGAAGAGAAATTCATAGCAAGATACTAGCACTGTTCTACAAGCCAGAACAACTCTGTAACACATTGTTTCCTTTGGAGAACAATTTTTATCAAAAGCACTTGGAAGATCAACATAAGAAACTCATTCTAAACACCTTCAACTTATTCTCAATGCAACTGTACCAAGGAAACTTAACAAATAGGCTCATACTCTGCAACAACATCTGTAACAATCTCCCCAAATACTAATCAACAAACAGACTTAGGTGTTGATGTCAATGACAACACTTGCTGCTCATACTTGCAACAAGAGGAGCAAGAAGATTGTTGGTCAGATGAACCTACTGTTGGCAAGAGACACTATATGGATTCATGGTTGTTGTCATTGATGGCAACAAAGGTCATCCCACATATCCGCAAGTCATGATATGTCTCTACCGGAAGTCAGATTGAAGATTGTTGTGGTCCGGTGAACAAGAACAGAGCATGTGGCAAGGTCCGACAGATTGGTCCGGTTCTCTCAGAGGAAGTGTCTTGGTACAGTGCGGATCTGGGGAAGTCAAGAGGACTATCTTGAGTGGTATATTCCAAGGATTTAGCCTCCGGAGTTGGACAAGGAAAAAGATATGAATAGTTGAGTACCGGATTCCTGAGAGACAGTGAAAACAGAGGAAGAACTGACTGACAGAGTATCAGACTACTTTCCGGATGTGTTACAGATGATGATAAAGGTTGCGGAGGCATGAATCATGTTTGGCCGACATAATTGATGATATCTACAAGTATATACTTGATCCGCATTGCTTGGTGAGCAAGGATTCAGCCGACAGAACTAAGTTTGTAAGAAACTAGACTGTTCCGGATGCCGACTAGAAAGGTGATGAAATTACTTGTGCGGATATATATAGAGGATGGATTTAGTTGTAAAGTGTGTGCTGAGCGAACAGGATATGCGAACAAGTCCAGAATAGAGCAGAAGAAACAAGAAAGATCCGGTATGTGAAAGGACAGCAGACTAAAGAACAGAGGAAAGATGAAGTGCAGCAGATCAGTATACTGAGCCTAACCGGAACTGAACTCCAGCATATGCAGATGCTTCCAATCAGTTCAAGACTGTGATTCTTATCACTTTGTAAGACAGTGTGTCTTCTTGTAGGCAGTGAGCCTCTTGTGAGCAGTGTGCTCGGGCAGTGAGCCCTAATTGGCAAGTGCCATTTTTGTAATTTCCTATTCTTCTAACAGAGAATAATTCTTGGGTTAATCACCCCGTGGTTTTCTCCCTTAACAGGGTTTCCACGTCAAAAATACTGTGTCATGTGTTTCTTACTTCATGGTTAATGTTTTGTGTTTGATTTTATGCTGCTTCATTTAAAAGGAAAGTTTAATAAGGGAAATAATTAGGATAACTGATTCACCCCCCCCTCTCAGTTATCAACAATTGGTATCAGAGCTAAGTTCCTCCTAATAGAGCCTAACAGCTTGAGGAAGATCTGGGATTTCAAATGGATGCATATGGTTTAAGGGAGCAACTCAAGACTGCCCTTGAGGATCTTGAACAGTCAAATTCTGAAGTCAGTGAATTAAAGGAAAGACTCAAACAGGCTGATGAATTCATGAGAGAATTAAAAGACAAATTAAGTCTCTCTATGAAAAAGAGAAAGGAGCTGCTTCAACAGTTGGCAAGACAAAATGAAGAAAGCAATACAAGTGAGGAATTGACTGAGCAAACCAAGTTATGTGAAAAGTTATCAAAAGAAGTCATTATGTTAAGACATGAAATGGAATCAGGAACTATAAAGTTTACTCAAGAGATTGAAGAAAAAAAGAAAAGCTGAAGACAATCTAAGACAATCTCTTAAAGAAAAATCAGAAGAATGCCACCAGATGGACAGGATTATCAGACACCTTGAATCTGATCTTGAAGATTCCAAAGATAATGAAGGAAAACTTGAGGATCAAATTGCCTCTCTCAAAAGAGACCTTCAAACAGCAAATGAATATAAAGAGAAATTCAAGATAAGTTCTGCTCAACTTGAAATTCTTCTTGGAAGTCAAAAGAGGACAGATGACAAGTATGGCTTGGGATATGAGAAAGGAGAAAGCTCCGGATCAGGTCAGAGGAATCTTGGATCAGAAAATCCAAGGAGCAGGCCTAGAAGACCTCCGGTAAGACAGCCAAATGCTCAAAGATATCCATCCTTCAATGGATACTGCCACAGCTGCAACCACTTTGGTCACAAAGCTAATCAGTGCAGAATGAGAATGAATCAGATTAATTCATCCTTCTCCGGACAGTGCTTCAACTATGGACACAAATCCCATGAATGCAGAATTATGCAAGTAAACAAATCATTCAAAGGTAGATGCTTTACATGCAATAGAGTAGGTCATATGGCTAATCAATGCAGATCAAGGGGATATCAGTTAAATATGCAAAGAAATGTTATTTGCCAAATCTGCAATAGGTCCGGTCATAATGCTAAAGTCTGCAGAAACAAGAATCAGGACAAAAGAGGTCCGGTGTATAATCAGAATCAAGACAAGGGTAAACAAAAGATGAATGCGGATGAAGTTAGGAATCAGATGAGCAAGATTTGGGTGAAGAAAAGCTCAGAGAATGTAGAGGTTGGATCCGCACCAGATTCTGGTGCTGATATTTCTTCCGGAAATTAAAAAATGAGCTCAGGCTCAGGGGGAGACTCAAAGAAGATTCTGTTCCCCCAGCCAAACAAGTTGTGCCGGATGTGGCACAAGATGCGGATTAAAGGGTTTGTAGATATAAGTCCTGAGATGCCTCAGTCAAGTTTTCAGAGGTCCGCATGGAGTTATGAAGAAGCTGTGTTCGACTAAGTTAGACCTGTTCAGGGAGGTGCTCCGGTATGATAAAGGATTACAAAAAGGTCCGGAGAGATCCGGAAGTGCACGATCTTGTCTTGCGGATTGGACAGAGTGTTTGGGATGTTCTTGTAATATGTTACCTAGATTTATTCATGATTTAAAGATCCGGATGATATTCAGTGATCAGGACTAATCCGGGATACTCCAAGCTGTCCAGACATGGTAAACCGGAATAATGCAGGTGAAGCATTTATTGCAGACAGATATTAGGGTTTGCGGAGCAATATAAGGGATTTCTCAAAAGTTATCTGCTCATTCTACACTTGAGAAGAAGCGAATAGTGGAGCTCTGCAACAAGGTTCATCAAGCACACCAAGGATCTCCTGCCGAAGCTATTGCATAAAGAGATCAATCCAACCACTCCGTGCAAACCGAAGGCGCATAAGGTATTCTTCGTTTTTCATTGCCTCACTGCAAATCTTTGAAGAATGGCTACTCCAAACATAGTTAAGATCTCTGATAGACCTCGCCCCTCATTCAAGAAACATCCCTACAAATCTTTGGAGGTAGATCCACTAGGAGCCTTCTCTAGTGTTCCCCACGGAGTCTTACATACTGAAGATATTAGGGTTTACATACACGCAAACATTGAGGAATTTGGGGAATTCAAATTAAGAGACCTCTATCACAAGCAACTGATAGATAATGCTTTTGAGCTCAAACCAGAGTATAAGGGTATCCAGAAGAAACAGTTTGAGCAATTCATTCATTTCCCTAGCTTTGAAGAAGATGAATGGGTCCGGTATGTACTGAGCAGGATGCATGACAACTTCCTTTGGCTAGATAGACCCTGTAAGATCACAAAAGAAGCAATTAGAGCAGTAACTGGTCTATACTCTTCCGGGGGGGTACCTATCCTCAAATCTGTCAAGAACAACGTTGTAACTGAGGCCACCGGATCAAAATATGATAAGAGGGCAATGACCATTGAAGATATTTCGGATCCGGATATCAAATATGCATCAATGATAATAGGATACAAGATCTATCACTCCAGCAGGGAGAATTCTGTATCCGGAACTGCAATATACACAGCATATGAAATGCTAAGAAAGAATGCAGATTTTGATCTTTGTGAACTACTACTAAGCCAATTGATGGAAAATGTACAGAAAATCAAGAAAGACAAGAAGAACTCCTTTAAGTATGGTACTCTCATTGTATGTCTCTTCTTTTACTTCATGAATGAGCTACCCGGAACAAGTGGATGGGTATGGCAGAATGACACACCTGTTGCAGTCCAGATAAGAGACTATCTGCATGGACTTGGGGATGCAAAAGCGAGGAATACAGCTCTATGGGGATACTTCAAAAACTTTCAGAGCATGATGCAAGCAAGAGAGAGAATTCCCCAGTCTCTCATTGAGAAATACAAGGACTCAGTATGTTTTATGGTTGACACTGATCAGTGCCTAATGGAGGCAGTGGAGCCAAGGACTGTCTGGATCATGCCCATGGGGTATGAAGTTGATGAACAGATAGTAGAGCTGCATGTTCAACACATGCTAAGTCAGTCCAAAGATCCTAAGGCAGAAAGGTTTGGAACCTTTGAGGAGCTGAGTGTGAAATTACATGTAGAACTCAGGGAACCTGAGATTAAGAGAAAAGTGAGAAAAGAAGTAGAGCACATTGCTCAAGGCCTGGGCATCTCAAAAGAGGCACTTGATGCCAGCCGGGAAAAGAGGAGAAAGGCTGAAGAAGAAGAGAAAAGCAAAGAAAGTGCTCCGGTTGAAACCCCCACCCGGACCAGATCATCAAAGAGATCTGCACCTTCCACAACCAAAAGCTCAAAACCGGAAGTCCAGGCATCCGGTAAAAGATCCAAGACAAAAGCATCAAGGGCTTATGAAAGCCAAAAGGATGAAGAGGAGACAGAATCAGATGAAGGAGTAAGAGAAGTAAAGAAACAGAAAAAGAAAGGATCCGGTAAGCCCTCCACAGGCCAAGACAAGGAGGAAATGGCAGAGGTAACTGTTGAAAAGCCCACTCTGTCACTAGAGAGCATAATCAAGTCGGTCACGGTGGATGGAAACCTTCAACCAATGACTGAATCCTATGATGACTTCAGTGAGGCAGACCAAAAGACTCTGCAGGAAGCCACAGTTAAATATCTGAACACATACAATAAGGCTTTCATTGAGATCATATCTCTCATTCCTAAAAGCCTAGAGAAGGAAATAGAAGTAAGAAAGAATAATGCTCATGCCAAAGATCTTGAGATCCGGGAGCAGATAGCTATTCAGCTATATCCTCAAATTGATCCCAAGACAATGAACATGATCTTCAAGGACTGCAGGGATGAGTTCAGAAGTAAAGCCAGGATGAATCAGCTCATGCTTGGTGAGACTGACAAAGTGGCACAAGAAACAGAAGAGATCCTCCGGAAGGCCTTCAAAAGGTTCAATCTTCCTGTTGTAGAGGACCTAGGTGCAGAAACAGCTGCTGATTTGGAATCTTCTGTTCCGGAAGAAGTGAGCCCTGAACAGACAAGTGAGGACTTGGGACCCTCTGCTCCAGAAGAAGTGGCCCATGAACAAGCAAGCATCTCTCCTCCGGTTTCCCCTACAGTCTCCGGATCCAAAGAAGAAGAGCAATTGCAGGAGAAGGAAGCAGTGGTGACAGACAAAGAGGTTGACAGTTCTAAGACTGCAGAAGAAAAGAAACATCTGTCTCCGGCAAGAGACACTGCACAAACTGTTCAACAATTTTTAAGCAAAGAAACTCTAGAGATTGATGAACCGGAGCTTCTAAAAGGTCCATTTGATTTTGACTCTCTCTCTCCGGTACAAACAATGAAGATAGCTTCATTTGCAAATGCCAAGGCAAATGAAAAGCTCCTGAAATCTCATATGGAAGACTGTGAGTTGATAGAGGCTGCTTCCGGAGTACTTGTAAAGATCATGCCATCAATCCAAATAGATCCGACAGCCTCCACTTCCGGTAATCTAAAAACCTTAGTCAGCAGTATTGATACACATTTTAATTCTCTAGAAAAATCAGCTGAAGACAAGGTCCGGAAGGAATTTTTGGATAAGAGATTTTCTGAAATATTAGATTTAATCTCTAAGGATAGGAAGATTGTAAGCATTGGAATAAAGAGCTTAGAAAATGCTCTTAAGGATGGCGGTGACATCTACAAATTTTGTATATCTTGGTCAAAGGCAACAGCAGCAATTGACAAGAAAATAAAAGAGGAACAGGACAAGCTTCAAAGCTTATCTCAAAGTTTTGATCCTCTCTCTTCCTCTATAATAAATCAAGAATGTCAGACTATTGCAGTCTTGAATGAAATAAAGAATCTTGAGAAGGAGAGGAAGAACATTACCAACCGGATGGGAGAACTTAGAAGGATTATAGTCCCTAAGTTGGAAACGATGCATGAGGCCATCAGTGATGCCCAGACCACCGCCCATACAAAAGATCCGACAGATCTCAGGCGGGCAGAAGCTTTTGCATTTTTGTTGAGTGGTCACATTTCAATCCTGGACAGAATGAAGCTTAGTTGGGCTACTGAAATGGTTCAACTGCAGACATCCTTTGCAGACATTCTGCAGTATATGTGAGTATGTAAATATGCGGCCATATATAGAAAATTTTTGAAAATTTCGGTGTGCGGACCCTACCCTTTGCCATTGATGTCAAAGGGGGAGTGAGGAGCAGTGAAAAATGAGGAATCCAACTCAGGGGGAGTTCCGGAAATTGTATATAAAGACAGAGCATCGGCAGAGGGGGAGCATAGTGTAAACACTTAGTCATTTTTCACTAAGTGTTGCCATCAATGCCAAAGGGGGAGATTGTTGGCAAGAGACACTATATGGATTCATGGTTGTTGTCATTGATGGCAACAAAGGTCATCCCACATATCCGCAAGTCATGATATGTCTCTACCGGAAGTCAGATTGAAGATTGTTGTGGTCCGGTGAACAAGAACAGAGCATGTGGCAAGGTCCGACAGATTGGTCCGGTTCTCTCAGAGGAAGTGTCTTGGTACAGTGCGGATCTGGGGAAGTCAAGAGGACTATCTTGAGTGGTATATTCCAAGGATTTAGCCTCCGGAGTTGGACAAGGAAAAAGATATGAATAGTTGAGTACCGGATTCCTGAGAGACAGTGAAAACAGAGGAAGAACTGACTGACAGAGTATCAGACTACTTTCCGGATGTGTTACAGATGATGATAAAGGTTGCGGAGGCATGAATCATGTTTGGCCGACATAATTGATGATATCTACAAGTATATACTTGATCCGCATTGCTTGGTGAGCAAGGATTCAGCCGACAGAACTAAGTTTGTAAGAAACTAGACTGTTCCGGATGCCGACTAGAAAGGTGATGAAATTACTTGTGCGGATATATATAGAGGATGGATTTAGTTGTAAAGTGTGTGCTGAGCGAACAGGATATGCGAACAAGTCCAGAATAGAGCAGAAGAAACAAGAAAGATCCGGTATGTGAAAGGACAGCAGACTAAAGAACAGAGGAAAGATGAAGTGCAGCAGATCAGTATACTGAGCCTAACCGGAACTGAACTCCAGCATATGCAGATGCTTCCAATCAGTTCAAGACTGTGATTCTTATCACTTTGTAAGACAGTGTGTCTTCTTGTAGGCAGTGAGCCTCTTGTGAGCAGTGTGCTCGGGCAGTGAGCCCTAATTGGCAAGTGCCATTTTTGTAATTTCCTATTCTTCTAACAGAGAATAATTCTTGGGTTAATCACCCCGTGGTTTTCTCCCTTAACAGGGTTTCCACGTCAAAAATACTGTGTCATGTGTTTCTTACTTCATGGTTAATGTTTTGTGTTTGATTTTATGCTGCTTCATTTAAAAGGAAAGTTTAATAAGGGAAATAATTAGGATAACTGATTCACCCCCCCCTCTCAGTTATCAACACCTACCTCCATGGAAGAAGCAAAAGAAGTTGAAGAAAAGGAAGAAACTCAAGAGAGGACTAACAAGACTTATGCCAAGTATGTTCAGAAGAATCATTTAGAAGATTAGATCATTGGAGACAAGAATGAAGGAGAGTAGACAAGAAGAAGGTTTGCAAGAGAAAATAAACAGGTAAACTTTTCTTCACTATCAAGAGTAGAACCTAAAATTTTTGTTGAGGCTAGTAAAGATGAAGGATGGATACAATAAATAGAAGAAGAACTAAATTAAATAGAGAAGAATCAAACTTGGGAATTGGTGCCAAGGCCTGCAAACAAAAATGTGATAAGCGCAAAGTAGGTATTCAAAAACAAATTGAATGAAGATGGAGAAGTGGTAAGGAACAAAGCAAGGTTGGTCTGCAAAGGTTATTCACAAGTAGAAGGAATTTATTTTAAAGAGATGTTTTCTCTGATAGCAAGAATGGAGGCAATCAGAATGTTTCTTGCATTTGCAGTTCACAAGGGTTACAAGATATATCAAATGGATGTCAAATCTGTATTCTTCAATGGTGACTTAGAAGAAGTCTACATAGAGAAGCCTCATGGATTTTAGTTATCAAAAGATTTGAACATGGTATGCAGACGTAAGAAGGCTTTGTATGGGCTCAAACAAACTCCTAGGGCTTGGTATGCAAGATTGGACAAGTACTTACTCCAGCAGGGCTTCAAGAAAGGTACCACAGATAGTAATCTTTACATCAAAATTGAGGTAGAACAAATTCTAATTGTTGTTCTGTATGTTTATGATATAATCTTTGGTGGCAATGATGAAATGTGTAAGAAGTTTGTAGAAGAGATGCAGAAATAATTTGAAATTTCTATGATAGGTGAGTTATCATTCTTTCTTGAACTCTAAATTGCTCAATCAAATGATGGCATCTTTATCTCGCAAGCAGAGTATGTTAAGGAGATGTTGAAGAATTTTAGTATGGATGATACCAAACCAGTAAGTACTCCTATGGTAATAGGTTTTCATTTGAGCAAAGATGATGAGTCACCTCAACTTGATCAGACTCTCTATAGGTCTATGATTAGAGGCCTACTATACTTAACAGCATCAAGGCCTGATATTATGCAAGTTGTTTTCTTGGTTTCAAGATTTTAAGCTTATATAAGAGAAACACATGTGAAATTTGTCAAGAGAATCTTCAGATATTTGAAGAGCACTCCAAAGTATGGATTGTGGTATCAAAAAGGTGATGATTTTTCTTTGAGCGCTTATACTAATGCAGATTGGGCTAGTAGTGTTGATGATAGAAGAAGTACCAATGGTGGAGCTTTCTTTTTGGGAGATAGATTGGTTTCATGGTTGAGTAAGAAGTAGGATTCAATGTCCTTATCAACAGCAGAAGTAGAGTATATAGTTGTAGCATCCTACTGCACTCAAGTGTTGTGGATGAAGAAAACATTAAAGAATATCAAGGTAGTGTATGATGAGCCCATTCCTATTCTTTGTGACAATACAAGTGCCATCAATATTTCAAAGAATCCAGTGATGCATTCTAGGACCAAGCACATATCTATCAAGTATCACTTTTAGAGAGAGAAGGTTACAAATCAAGAGATCAGATTGGAGTATGTGCCTACAAAGGATCAAGTTGTAGACATCTTTACAAAAGCACTTTCTAAGGACACATTTGAGTATCTCAGATAGAAGTTAGGGGTTGTTTCCCCTCTTCACTAGATGCATAGATGATTCATCTATCCAGGGGGAGCAATTCTAGACATATTTTTATCCCTAGATTGATGATGGCTACTTCTTAGGGGGAGTAGGTAGATAAGAGTTTAAGAAGGATGACAAGGATGAAACAGTTGAGGGGAGCTTATATGTTTTTGCAGGTACAAAGGAAGACCACTCACCCTTATCCCTTGATGTCAAAGTGGGAGAAATTTATATATCAGGTCAAGTGTTGCCATCAATGCCAAAGGGGTAGATTGTTGCATATGTGTTATCATTGATGTCAACAATGGTATGGAGTGCTAATCAGTGATGATTAGTAATGTCAATAGAGAAGCCAAAGAGAGATTGTTGTAGAGTGGTGATCAAAAGTGTTGTGAAGCAGAAAGCAAAGTAATGTATATGTTGTGATGATTAGAGGAATAGACAAAGAAGCAGTTTAGAGGAGCAAACAGAAGAGTGATGATTAGAAAAGTTGTGAAGTGAAGGATATGGATCAGTATCATCTGTACACAATTGTACCTTATCTACTGAAGTTCATGGAAAAATGAAAGTTGTGTTCACATGAAGATTTTTGTTTTTGATGAAAAGTGTTGTAATTGTAATCTCTGGTGTGGTGAATATTGTATTTATTGTTTCTTGATGAAAAGCATTACTTAAGGAATGAAAGAAAGTGTAAAAGGTTTTAGATAGTTCAAGGCACTGGAATTTGTACTGAAGAATCTTAGGAAAATGCTTTACATTCCTCTGCATTTGAAGGTATAGCCTTGTGGTTTGGAAGTTAGACAAAGACAAGTGTGAAGTATGTATGTTCCTGATTTCAGAGCATGAAATTTACTGTCTGGATATTTCTAGAGCTTGCAAAGTTAAGATAGTGATTTTGTGATGCAGGAGCATCTCTGGTTCAAGAGTAATCTTGTATCAACCCAAAAAAATTGCATTTTAGTTTGTTTCTTTTCATTTCCAGTTCAGTCAATAGCAATTTCTGTATTTTAGTCTGTATTCTACCGTAGTTACATTTCAGACCTTGTGGAGCTAGACTTAGCATATAAACACATTCATGCACATCATATTAAAATATCAGATCATTTGGATCAGGTACCGGTAAGATATCTCTATCAGAAGATCGACTGTTTTCTCATAACAAAGCATCCTGACAGTCTCAGACATTCAGCTAAAGGAGAAGATTTGAGGAGCATTTCATGACTTGTGGAGCTAAATGACATATCATTCAATGTTGTTTGGTTCATGTCTGACCTTCCCTGAGATCTGTACATGATTCCATTCATTCATGGAGGAGTTCTATATAACTAGGCCCAACCTATCCATGTACACATGTTACGACTCTTCATTGGAGTTTGTGACCTTCCTTGGTTGATACAAAGGAATCTTATGTTTTGGAGATGATATATAATGATGTAATAGATGCCAAGGAAAGTAGTTAACATATTTTTCCAAGTTTGATAGTTTGAATTCTTTGCAAAGGGAGCTTCAAAGCTAAATCCTATACATATTCTATAACTGTGAAATTAGGCCTGTGAGCCTCAATTGTAAGCCCGCATGTTGCCGGTCAATTTGTATTTGAATCCAATGATATACTGAATGACTGAATCTACATTTGCTTTAGATCTTTGAGTTGTTTCCATTGTGTTTACTCTAGCTGCACAGCCTAGATAGTTCACTTTGTGGACCCTCCTAACCGTGATTGCACCAAGTGGTATTAAAGTGAAAGGTTGAATCTTTGGGAGCGAATTGAGCAAAGTTGGTGAAGGAATTTTGTAAGATCTTATTGTGAATAGATCACCAAATCAGAGGTAGGTTACTTGTGTTGCAACCAATCATTGATTGTGAGGCAGTTGTCGCCTTGTAGCCCGATCACTGAATTTGAGGCAGTTACACTTTATCCTAGGAAGAGATGCCACCGAGGAGAATCCCTGCTGTTGGAACAATGGATGGAAGAATGGATGAGATGATGGAGATGATGAAAACCATGTGAGTTTTCTTGGATGTTGTTGAAGAAGATAGGCAAAGAGGATTAACACCTAGACCTAATGTTGAAAGTGATGATGATGAAGAATTTCAATCTGCTAATAAAAAAAGTAACCCTAGGAGATGATGAAGAAGAAGAATCAAATCAAGTTAAGATGTTGTGAACTATTTCAAAAATTTGAAAAAGGCCTAGAGTTGATGTACCAAATTATACTAAAAATCTAAACCTTGAAGAGTTGATTGATTAGATAAATGACATGGATGAATACTTTGAGAATGAAGAAATTGAAGATTCAGAGAAGGTGAAATTTTCAAAGACAGAGTCGAAAGGACATGCTTCTATATGGTGGAAAGAAGTTCAATTGGATAGAAATAGAAGAGGAAAAGAAAGATTACGTCAAAGTGGGACAGAATGGTGACAAAATTGAAGAATCAGTTTATACCTGTTGACTATGAGTTGGAATTGTTGAAGAGATTGCAAAAGCTGAGACAAAAGGAGAAATCTATGGAGTACACTGAAGAATTTCATAAGACGATCATAAGGATAGGACATAGTAAAGCAAGCAAGGATAAAGTGGCTAGATACATCAATGGACTGAGATTGAACATTCAATAAGAACTAAGTTTGGTGAGAATGATAACATTAGAAGAAGCATATCAGTTTGCCCTGAAGGTTGAAGAAAAGTTGAACAAGAGGCACGATCAGAAATAGAGAGGTAGAGGAGGTAAATTTTAGAGAGGTAGAACATTTTATAGAAGAGAAAGATCATGTGCAGAGTAGAACAGACAAGAGAGCACATTCAACAAGGAGGACAGAGATAACAATGCATACCGAAGAGATGACAGCACTTTCTACCGCAAAGGAAACCCTAGTCCATACCAGAGTGAAGTATATAGAAGAGAAGGAGGAGGACCTGATAGGAGAAAATTTAGAGGAACTTGTTTTAAATGTGGAGGTGAAGGACATAGAGCATTTTCATGTAATCAAGGGAGTACAAGTAAGAGAATAGAGAACAGTGGAAGAGCATCCTATGTAGAAGACAAACTTGTTGGATCACCTAGTTCAGTTGGCAAACCTAAGAAAGGAGAATCACTTGTCATGAGGAGAGCACTATTTCAAGCAAAGACAAATGAAGAACCACTGTAGAGAAAAAGTTTGTTCAAAACCAGATGCAAATTAGGAGGTAAATGTTGTAAAGTTGTAGTTGATAGTGGTAGTTATGATAATTTAGTTTCAAAGGAGATGGTGACTAAACTGAAGTTGGAAAGATTGAAACACCCTAAGCCCTATCTGATAGAATGGATTTAGGATGAACATAAGGTACTGGTGAGTGAACAATGTTTGGTGAAATTTCATATTAGATCTTATCATGATGAAGTATTGTGTGATATTATGCCTATGGATGTTTGTCATATCTTGTTGGGTAGGCCTTGGCTATATGATAGGAAAGCTATACATGTTGGGAGAAAGAATACATATACTATAGCATCAAATGGAAAGAGAATTACTTTAATTCCTTTAGAAGATGATCCTAAGAGTGAAGTATGTGGGAATGCTAGAATCTATTTGGTAGATGGAAGGAAATTTATGGATGGTTTGAGACATGAGAATATGTGTGATGCCTTGATCCCTAATAAGCCTGAAACATTGAAGAAAGAGATTGAAGAGTCACAACCAGAGGAGATAACTAAATTGTTGACAGAGTATGAAGACATCATATCAGATAATGTATCAGAAGGGTTTCCACCAATTAGGAGTATCAGTCATCACATGGATATTATACCTAGAGCTAGTTTACCTAACAAAGCAGCACATAGAATGACACCAGTAGAGAATGAAGAATTGAATAGACATATACATGAGTTGTTTAGGAAAGGTTTGATTAGAGAAAGTTTGAGTCCTTGTGCAGTACCTGTAGTCTTAGCACCAAAGAAGGATGGATAATGGAGAATGTGTATAGACTCTAGAGCAATCAACAAGATCACAGTTAAGTATAGATTTCCTTTACCTAGGATGGATGATATCATGGATTGTTTGAGTGGAGTAAAATATTTCACAAAGATAGACTTGAAGAGTGGATACCATCAGATTAGAATCAAAGAAGGAGATGAATGGAAGACTACTTTTAAGACAAATGAAGGATTGTATGAGTAGTTGGTGATGCCTTTTGGATTGACAAATGCACCGAGTACTTTCATGAGGTTGATGAATGAAGTCTTGAAGAAGTTCTTGGGTAAGTTTTTTATTGTATACTTGGATGATATTCATATTTTTAGTAAGACAAAGGAAGAACATTTTTGGCACCTGAGACAAGTATTGCAAAGACTAAAAGAAGAGAAATTGCTGATAAACATCAAGAAGTGTAGTTTCATGAAGGAAGAATTGGTATATTTGGGGTTTTTTATTTCTACGGAAGGATTGAAGATGGACCCTAAGAAAGTGAGAAATTGTTGAGTGGCCTACACCTCAGAGCATTGGAGAAGTCAGATCATTTCATGGATTATATAGTTTCTACCGAAAGTTCATTAGGAATTTTAGTTCAATATTTAACCCTATGACAGAGACAATGAGAGGTAACAGAAAAGACTTTAAGTGGACATCAGGAGCAGATAAAGGTTTTAAATTGTTGAAGAAAAAAGTGATAGAACAACCTATGTTGGCATTACCATATTTCAATAAGGTATTTCAAGTAGATTGTGATGCAAGTGGAAATACAATAGGAGCAGTGTTAAGTCAAGAAGGTAGACCTGTAGCATATTTCAGTGAGAAGTTGAATGATGCAAGGAGAAGATATTCAGTTTATGATCAGGAGTTCTATGCCATAATTCAAGCCTTGAAGAAGTGGAGACATTATTTGTTGCCTAAGGAGTTTGTGTTGTATATAGATCATCAAGCATTGTAGTATTTGAACAACCAAGGAAAGTTGAATCAGAGACATATGAGATGGGTAGAGTTCATGTAGAGTTGAAGAAATTCTTGGGTAAGTTTGTTATTGTATATTTGGATGATATTCTAATTTTCAGTAAGACGAGAGAAGAACATTTGTGGCACTTGAGACAAGTATTGCAGAGCCTAAGAGAAGCAAAATTACGGATAAACATCAAGAAGTGTAGTTTTATGAAGGAAGAATTGGTATATTTGGGATTTATGATTTGTGCGAAATGATTGAAGATGGACCCTAAGAAAGTGAGAGCAATTGTTGAATGGCCTACACTAGAGAGCATTGGAGAAGTTAGATCATTTCATGGATTAGCTAGTTTCTACTGGAAGTTCATCAGAAATTTCAGTTTAGTTTGTAACCCTATGACAAAGACAATGAGAGGAGACAAAAAAGAATTTAAGTGGACATCAGGAGTAGATAAGAGTTTTGAGTTGTTGAAGCAGAAAGTGATAGAGCAACCTATTTTGGCATTATCAGATTTCAATAAGGTATTTCAAGTAGACTGTGATTCAAGTGGGAATGCAATTGGAGCAGTGTTAAGTAAAAAAGGTATACATGTAGCATATTTCAGTGAGAAGTTGAATGATGCAAGGAGAAGATATTCAGTTTATGATCAAGAGTTCTATGCCATAATTCAAGCCTTGAAAAAGTGGAGACATTATTTGTTTCCTAAGGAGTTTGTATTGTATACAGATTATCAAGCTTTGTAATATCTGAATAGTCAAGGAAAGTTGAATCAGAGACATATGAGATGGGTAGAGTTCATGCAGAGTTATACTTTTGTGTTGAAGCATAGGAGTGGTAAATCAAACAAAGTTGCAGATGCACTAAGTAGGAGAAGGAACTTGTTGATAGATATGAGAGTTGAAGTGTTGGGATTTGATGAATTCAAAAACATTTATGAGGAAGATCTTGATTTTATAGAAACTTGGAAAGCATGTAAGGAATCTGTTGTGACAGATAGGAGTAAGTGGTTGGACTATTTCATTTAGGAAGATATGTTGTTTTGAGAAAATTAGTTATGCATACCTAGGAGTTCAATGAGAGACAATTTGATCAAGGAGAAACATAGTGGTGGATTGGTAGGACATTTTGGCATTGATAAGAGAGTGGCTTTGGTGCATGAAAACTACTTTTGGCCCTAGATACATAAGGATGTTAGGAAATTTGTGCAGAGTTGTAGAGTTTGTCAAGTTGCAAAAGGGAGTAGTCAGAATACTGGATTGTATAAACCTTTGACAGTACCGGAGAGACCTTGGGTAGACATAAGTATGGATTTCATAATGGGATTGCCAAAGACATAGAGAGGGTATGATTTAATATTTGTAGTGGTGGACAGATTTTCAAAGATGGCACATTTCATATATTGTAAGAAGACAACTAATATAGTACATGTAGCTAACCTATTTTTCAAGGAGATTGTGAGATTGCATGGATTACTTAAGAGTATAATTTCAGATAGAGACAAGATTTTTGGGATACTTTTGGAAGACACTTTGGAAGAAAATGAAGACATATTTGACGTTTAGTTCAGCATTTCATCCATAGATTGATGGATAGAAATAGATAGTGAATAGGAGTTTGGGAAACTTGTTGAGATGTTTGGTTGGAGAGAAGGCAGGAAATTGTGATTTGATTCTATCACAAGCAAAGTTTGCATATAATAATTCAATAAATAGGAGCATTAGAAGAATACCATTTGGGATTGTGAATGAACTAACCCTAGAGGAGTAGCAGAGTTGAGAGACATCATTGTGGAAGATAAAAGGAGTGCAAAAGTAGAAGAATTTGTAGGACACATGAAGGTAGTGCATAATTAGGTTAAGAAGCATTTGGAGGAAATGAACAGTAAGTATAAAGAACAAGCAGATGAGAAGAGAAGACAAATAATTTTTAGTGGGAGATGAAGTGATGGTATACTTGAGAAAAGAAAGATTTCCAGTTGGGACATATAACAAGTTGAAGATGAAGAAGTTTGGACCATGTAGGATACTCAAAAAGTTTGATTCAGTAAATGCATATGAAGTAGAGTTACCAAAGACATTGGGTATATCACCTATTTTCAACATTGCAAACCTATATCAGTATCATGAAGCAGAGTTCAATGACATAATTGAAGAAGAATTGAAGAAGTAGTTACCACAACAAGCATTGGAGTAGATTGTAGGGATTTTGGATAGTAGAGTTGGACACATCACTAGAGGAAGGCAATACAAAGAATATCTTGTGAAGTGGAAATGCAGACTGGAAGAGGATTCATCATGGATTTCTTAGGCTGAGGTGGACCATCTTGGTTTTCCTCTAGCCCCAGCAAAGTGAGGGACTAACTTTTTTTAATAACACTGGATGTTTGATGTCAGAACATCCCCGGTTCAAGAGAAATCTTGCATCAACCAAAAATATTTTCATTTCAGTTTGTTTCTTTTCATTTCTAGTTCAGTTAGTAGCAGGTTCTGTATTTTTGTTCGCATTCTACCATAGTTGCATTTTAGACCTTGCGGAGCTAGACTTAGCATCTAAACACATTCATGGACATCATATCCCAAAAATAGATCATTTGGATTAGGTACCAGTACGATATCGCTATCAGAAAATTAATTGTTTTCTCATAACAAAGCATCCTGACAGTCTCAAACATTCAACTAAAGGAGAAGACTTGCGGAGCATTTCATGACTTACGAAGCTAAATGACACATCATTCAATGTTGTATGATTCGTGGCCAACCTTCCCTAAGATCCACACATCATTCCATTCATTCATGGAGGAGTTCTATACAATTAGGCCTGACCTATTTGTGTACACACGTTACAGCTCTTCATTGGAGTTTGTGACCTTCCTTGGCCGACGCGGAGGAATCTTATGTTCTAGATATGATATATAATAATGTAATAGATGCCTAGGAAAGTAGTTAACATAGTTTTCCAAGTTTAATAGTTTGAATTCTTTGCAGAGAGAGCTTCAAAGATAAATCATGTGCATATTTTGTAACTATGAAATCAGGCCTGTGAGCCCCAATTGTAAGCCTGCATGTTGCCGACAAATTTATATTTGAATCCAATGATATACTTAATGACTAAATCTACATTTTCTTTATATCTTTGAGTTGTTTCTAGTGTTTACTCTATTTGTATGACCTGGATAGTTCACTTTGTGGACCCTCCTAACTGTGACTGCACCATTTTGTGTTGTTGTAATAAAAAAGAGTCAGAGAAATGCTCCGCATTTCTTTGCATTTAAGGATGTGATCTTGCAGTTTGAAGGATAGTTGTATAAAGATTAAAGGTGTGCATGTTGAAAGTTTTAGATGATAATTTTGTTATATTTAGGGAAAACAACTGAGAGGGGGGGTGAATCAGTTGTACAATACTTTCTCCCAATTAAACACTTAAATCCACTTTGTAATTCAGAAGTATAATGATAAATCAATCATGGAAATATAATGCATTAAATCAAGAGTAGAAACACATTAACACATAGGACACCAAGATTTTGATGTGGAAAACCCAGTTAAGGGAAAAACCATGAGGTGATTAACCCAAGATTGTATTCTCTATTAGAAGAATAGAAAGAACAAATGGCACATGCCAATTAGGGCTCACTGCCTGAGCACACTGCTCACAAGAGGCTCACTACCTACAAGAGACACACTGTCTACAAAATAATAAGTATCACATACATAAACTAGAGAATAGCATCTTCACCATGCTTGAATTAGTTCCATTTAAGCCCAATACTTCTGCTCTGCCTTTCGCTCTCCTCCTCGCTACCACACTCTCATCTTCACTAGATGCTCCTTGGAATGACTTTACAATTCCTTAGTTATACAAGACATTGACTTAGAAATGATCATCTAAGTTGGCAAACACTATAGAGCAAATACATAAATACAACATGACTAATTACAAAAAGACTTCACACGGATCAACACTCTGTCAGCCACACAGATCTGAGACTTCAATCTTCATTTGGGAACACTCCAATCTTCACACAACATCTTCAAGATCATCCGCAGGATATATAACTCATCTGGTCAGCCTGACTTAAGAAGAACACCATCATCCGAAAGTAATTCTTCAATTGTGAGCTCATACTCCAATACAGACCACCAACATGAACTAGACATGATCCAAAGATCTCCACAAGCTTGCCTGAATCACCAAGAACATCCACACTACATCTGCTTACTCAAATCCTTATCTCCTTCATCTAAAACCTCAAGAACACAGTGTGTCATCACTGTCACAATGGAATAGATGCTTGCGGACCTCCAAACCACGAACCAATTGAGTTGTTACTTCCCATGGACTTCCTTAACACTCCACCAAATTTGCAGAATAGGATATTACATTTCTAGATCTCATCGGACCTATTTGTGTCACTCTGTCACCTCTGAACAACTGCCAGAACTAGTTTTACTTGAATGGCCACAACTTCTTCAGATCTTTATGTGGACCTCTCAAATCCTTACTGGATCACCTTAAGACACATATATACAAACCCTTTGAACCACATCCTCTAATACTCAACTTATCTTGGATCTTTACCTTACTGTCTTCACTGTTCTTCTTTGTTCCTGATATGACCAATTTTATCAATATCCTCAGCAAACAGTTCATCCAATCCTTATCATTAATGCAACAGGAGTATGTTGACATCAATGACAACACCAATTAGGCCCATACTTGCAACAATCTACCCCTCTGTCATTGATGGCAACATATGATGTGAAAAACTATTTTGACCATCAAGACAAGAACTTTCCTTTACTAACACAACTCCCCCTGTCATCAACAACCATTCACATGTCTTCTCTTCCTTTACTGCTCCCCCTTTGATCAGTAACCACTTGTTTTTCACATGTCTTCTCTCCCCCTTTGACATCAATGGCAAAGGGCACATACTTGCAACTCCAACACTTCAGAATCATACCAACTGCTCCTCCTGAGTAGCAACTCCCCATCATCAATCCAGACCACAAGATATGACTATGATATCTACCAGACTGATGCACATCAGTGCACCTTAGTTCATCATCAGAAGGGCAATAAACCCTAACTTCTCCCTGAGATACTCAAAAGAGTCCTTAGGTAGAGGTTTAGTAAAGATGTCTGCAATCTAATCCTTGGAAGGCACAAACTCCAATCTAACTTCATTCTTGTCCACTTGCTCTCTCAAAAAGTGAAACTTAATGGATATATGTTTAATCTTTGAATGCAACACCATATTCTTAGATATATTTATTGCACTAGAATTATCACAGAAGATTGTGATAGGTTCCTCATACTCCACTCTGATGTCTCTTAGCATCTGCTTCATCCACAAAACTTGAGTGCAACTACCTACTGCTGGAATATATTCTGCTTCAGCTGTGGATAGAGATATTGCCTCTTATTTCTTTCTCAGCCAAGAAACCAATCTCTTATCTAAAAAGAATGCTCCACCACTGGTACTCTTCCGGTCATCCACATCTCCTGCCCAATCCACATCTATATATGCATGAAGAGAGAAATCATGATCTCTGGGATACCACAATCCATACTCAACTATTCCTTTTAGATATCTAAAAATCCTCTTGATTGCCATGACATGAGATTCTCTAGGATCAGCTTGAAATCTAGCAACAAGACCAACAACATTCATAATGTTAGGTCTAGTTTGAGTGAGATACAACAATCCTCCAATCATTGATCTGTACTTTTTCTGATCAGCCTTGGGAGAGTCATCATCTTTGCTCAATTTACATCCGGTTGCCATGGGAGTATTCATTGGTTTTGAATCTTCCATCCCAAATTTCTTCAACAATTCTTTCACATATTTGGTCTGAGAAATGAAGATTCCTTTCTTTGTTTGAATGATTTGCAAACCCAAGAAGAAATTCATTTCCCCAAGCATGGACATCTCAAATTCACTTTTTGATTTAATTTGCAAACATTTTACACATACTATCTCTTCCTCCAAAAATGATATCATCAACAAACACTTCAACAATCAAGATGTTTTCATGATCAATTTTGAAATACAAATTACTATCACCGATACCTTTCTTGAAACCAATCTTCAAAAGATGTTTATCTAATCTTTCATACCAGGCTCTAGGGGCTTGCTTTAGTCCATACAGTGCTTTCTTCAACTTGCAGACCATATCACCATGATCAGACAATTAAAATCCATCCGGTTGCTCAATGTATACTTCTTCTTCCAAGTCACCATTCAGGAAGGCATACTTGACATCCATCTGATATACTTTGAAATCCTTGAAAGTAGCAAAAGCAAGAAATAGTCTGATTGCTTCAATTCTTGCCACCGAAGCAAAAGTTTCTTCAAAATCAACTCCTTCTATTTGAGAAGAACCCTTGTAGACCAATCTAGCTTTATTTCTGATTACTTCACCAACTTCATTTAGTTTGTTCCAAAAGACCCATTTGGTTCCAATCACATTCTTGTTTCTAGGTCTAGGAACAAGATCCCAAGTGTGATTTTTCTCAATTTGCATCAACTCTTCCTCCATTGCTTTAGTCCAGTTTTCATCATTGCAAGCTTCATTCACTATCTTAGGTTCAATCTTTGAAATCAGACAATATTCTTTTGAATCTTAAGCAATCCTTCTTCTTGTTTGCACACATTTGCTTTTATCACCTATGATCTGATCTTTAGAGTGGTTCAGTCTTACATACCTGGGAACTTTGGGAGTTTCTTGCACTTCTGATTCTTTATCAAGCTCATTAAAACTCATCTCTTCTTCCTGATTTACCAGATTAGTTTGAATCTAAATTTCAAAAGGAACTTGGGCTTCTTGAATCAAAACACCATTCTAATCATCTTCATCATATTCATAAAACCTTGAGGGTTTTTCAATTCCTTCATCAAGCTTCACATTTGTACTTTCTATAATCTTTCTCAGCCTCTTGTTATAACACCGGTATGCTTTGCTTTGTGTAGAGTAACCCAAGAATATTCCTTCATCACTTCTAGCATCAAACTGGCCTAGATCTTCATCTCTCTTAATGTAACATTTGCTACCAAAAACTCTAAAATACCTCATAGTAGGAGTGATGCCAAACCAAAGTTCATAAGGAGTCTTACCGGTATTGCTTCTGATTTGAACTCGATTGAGAGTATAGACTGCAGTGCTGGCAGCTTCTCTCCAATAGATCTGAGGAACATTTGCTTCCATCATCATTGTCCTAGATGCTTCCTGGATGGTCCAGTTCTTTCTCTCCACTACTCCATTCTGCTGTGGAGTCCTAGGAGCAAACAATTGTCTCTTTATTCCATGTTTCTCACATAACTCTATGAACTCACCGGATGTGAATTCTCCACCTCTATCAGACCTTAGACATTTTAATTTAATCCATTTTCATTCTCTACCATAGCTTTGAATATTTTGAATTTCTCAAGAGCTTCTTATTTCTCTTTCAAAAAAGTTACCCACATCATTCGGGAGTAGTCATCAATTAATAACATGAAGTATCTATCACCTTGTAGACTTTTGATTCTTGTTGGACCACATAAATTAGTATGAACTAAGTCTAACAATCTGGTAGAAGATTGTTCCTTGCTTTTGAATGAGACTTTGCTTTGTTTACCCAACTGACATTCCTTGCACAAACTATTTGTAGGTTTCACCAATTTTGGAAGATCTCTTACAGCCTAAGTGTTGCTTATCTTGATGATATTATCAAAATTCACATGACACATCCTCCAATGCCTTAACCAACTCTGATCGATTTGCACAAATAGACAACTTTTACCAGTACCAACTAAATGGAAGATATTACCTTTTATTTGAGTACCAGATGCAATCTCTATTCTGGAACTTTCAAAGATATTGCATTTTCCATTCTTGAATCAGAGATCATAGCCTTTGTCCACCAACTGTCCAACACTGAGAAGATTGTGCTTCAATCCTTCAACATATAGTACATTACCAGTTTTGTTCCTTCCATCAAAGAAAATAGTTCATCTACCTCTGATTCTACCAGCAGAATTATCACCAAACTTTACCACTCCTCCTTCATACCTTTCCAAATCTATGAACTTATTTTTGTCACCTATCATATGGTGAGAGCATCCATTGTCAATGACCCAATCATCCTTTTCTTCAACTTGGGCAGCCAGAGCTCTTTCTACAACTTTATGATTGATAGATTTAGAGGGCATTGGTTCTTCTTCCTTGATGGCAATAAACACCCGATCACTTCCGGATTTGTTTCCTGTCTCTGATTCATCATCTGTTACTCCATTATCATCTTCTTCATGAATATAGTAACAATTCTTTTGGAACCTTAATCTGTTAGGATTTGGTCTTGAAAATCTTTCCAAAAATCTTGAGGCAAAATGACCAATCTTATTGTAGTTAAAACACTTAAAAGGCAATTTTCCTTCATACTTACTGGATCCTCTTGGCAGTCTTTTTGCAATAAGGGCTTCAAGTTGAGCAGTTTCTGTTTCTTCTTCTTCCAGGTCTTTTCTTGCTTTTTCATACCATGATAGTTTCATTGAAGAGTTCTCTCTTGGATCAAACCTTTGTTTACCTTTTACAAAGGCACTGGCTTTAAATGCAGATTCAGTCTTGGGGGGGTCATATCCAAACTCGGTCAACTCAAATGCAGCCAATTTACCAACCAATTGATCTCTTGTGATAATTGTATGGGCTCTGAATTCTTCAATGGTGGCAGCCTTGATTTTATAAGATGCAAGAAGGGATCTGAGAATTTTGCCAACAATCTCATCTTCATCCAAGACTCCACCAGCACATTTAATCCCACAAACAAGCTCATTTACTCTTGGCATAAAAGTAGTGATATTTTCATCTTCTCTCATCTTTAGATTTTCAAATTTTCCTTTCAGACTTTGTAGCCTTGCACATTTAACATACTTGTCTCCTTCATGTAGAGTTTCTAGTTTTTCCCAAATCTCAAAAGCAGTTTGTAGGTCAACAACATTTGTCAGCTCTGAATCAGACAATGCACTTAGAAGAGCTTCTATAGTCCACAGATTGTTTTCAGCATCAGTGATTTCATTTAGGGCTTTCGGGCCACCCTGTGGAGGAGTATACTTTGTTGTAGCCATGGTCTAGTACTGCATTCCCATACATCGCAAGTGACATTTCATGCGACTTTTCTAAAGATTAAAATTGGTTCCATCAAACTTCAGACTATCCTTCTTGTAGGACGACATCCTAGATCTCCTCAAGTAGTTAAGCTCTTTTTAGAGGAACTTGGCTTTGATACCAATTGTTAGATTTAGGGCAGACAACTGAGAGGGGGGGTGAATCAATTGTACAATACTTTCTCCCAATTAAACACTTAAATCCACTTTGTAATTCTGCAGTATAATGATAAATCAATCATGGAAACATAATGCATTAAATCAAGAGCAGAAACATATTAACACACAAAACACCAAGATTTTGACGTGGAAAACCCGATTAAGGGAAAAACCACGGGGTGATTAACCAAAGATTGTATTTCCTGTTAGAAGAATAGAAAGAACAAATGGCACATGCTAATTAGGGCTCACTGCCCAAGCACACTGCTCACAAGAGGCTCACTGCCTACAAGAGACACACTGTCTACAAAATAATAAGTATCACATACATGAACTAGAGAATAGCATCTTCAACATGCTTGAATCAGTTCCATTTAAGCCCAATACTTTTGCTCTGCCTTTCGCTCTCCTCCTCGCTACCACACTCTCATCTTCACCAGATGCTCCTTGAAATGACTTTACAATTCCTTATTTATACAAGACATCGACTTAGGAATGATCATTTAAGTTGGCAAACATTATAGAGCAAATACATAAATACAACATGACTAATTATAAAAAGACTTCATACGTATCAGCACTCTGTCGGCCACACAGATCTGAGACTTCAATCTTCATTTGGGAACACTTCAATCTTCACACAACATCTTCAAGATCATCTACAGGATATATAACTCATCTGGTCAGCCTGACTTAAGAAGAACACCATCATCCGAAAGTAATTCTTCAATTGCGAGCTCATACTCCAATGCAGACCACCAACATGAACTAGACATGATCCAAAGACCTCCACAAGCTTGCCTGAATCACCAAGAACATCCACACTACATCTGCTTACTCAAATCCTTATCTCCTTCATCTAGAACCTCAAGAACACAGTCTTTCATCACTGTCACAATGGAATAGATGCTTGCGGACCTCCAGACCATGAACCAATTGAGTTGTTACTTCCCATGGACTTCCTTAACACTCCACCAAATCTGTAGAATAGGATATTGCATTTCTAGATCTCACCGGACCTATCTGTGTCACTCTGTCACCTTTGAACACCTACCAGAGCCAATTTTACTTGAACTGCCACAACTTCTTCAGATCTTTATGCAGACCTCTAAAATCCTTACTGGATCACCTTAAGACACATATATACAAACCCTTTGAACCACATCCTCTGATACTCAACTTATCTTGGATCTTTACCTTATTATCTTCACTGTTCTTCTCTATCCCTGATATGACCAATTTTCTCAATATCCTCAGCAAACAGTTCATCTAATCCTTATCATTAATGCAACAGGAGTATGTTGACATCAATGACAACACTAGTTAGGCCCATACTTTCAACAAAGTTGTATAGTAGAGGTTCTCCAGAATTAGCAGAGCAAAGATATATCATGTTGCTCATTAAGGTTGTCGGGTGGAGAAAGTGACAGCCACCGCATTTCCCTGCATTACATTATTTGGCTTTGATGTTTGGAGATTGAGTTTAGATGGGCTATATGTTTGTTCATTCTAAGGTTCAGGTGTTGAAGTGTACCACAAGTCTTTTTTTCAATGTTCCATCTCATGATTATGTGTTCAGAGTTTATAGATGATGTCGGGCTCAGTGTTTGTTTGCACTAGAAAGATGATCTATTTTAGAGAAAGGGATGTTTGAGAATTTTTTTGAAAGTCATATAATTCTTGTGGAGTGGTCTACATGATGTTAATTGGTCTTACTTTTATGTGGTAAAAAGGATAAATAATCTTAGATTAATGATTTGATGTTTGTGGAAAATATCAATTTGAATCATTGATTATATGGATTACGATTAATGCTTAGATTAGACATGAGATTACATATTGAGATTATCTTATCATAATGTTTTATGATTTAATGATGATACACTGATCATGGTTATATGGTTGTGAGTGTAACCATAAGGAAAAGAATCTTCCTTCAAGAGTGGAAGGAGAGTATCACCTAGGAGAAGGAAATAGATGTTGTGGAAAAGGTCAGATTACCATTTGAGTATCGAAGTTGATCTTTCATGAACCCATATAAGATAGGGTGAGTATAAGCCATCTTTCCTTGTTAAGTCAATTTCAATTTGACTATTGTTGACAAGTCGATTTAAGATCTCTCGACGTCACCTACGTCGATTCGATTAAATAATGTTCTCAGAACATTCATATAGTTGTTAGTAACCTTTGTTTGGTTTTGGAGATTCCCTATTTATTTATTTCTATATTAAGTTTTGTGAATATCATTTAATTATTTTAACTATAGTCTAAGATAGCGAAGTGGGGGAGTAAGTCTCGACCCCATGTTCACATATTGATGCTATCACCCTAAGTTGGTAATGTAATTTTGATGATAACTTAGATTATTTTAGTAATCTCATAAAATCATATAGTTTTGTATGACATTATTTGAGATGTAAACAACTATCCACTTGTAGTGGAGTCAAGTACCATTGATTTATAAACTTATATTTCATTCTTGATGAATGTACCCATATTCCATGAAGAGTGGAATGAGTGGGAAGAATTATAACTAATTCATGTTAGAGTATGCCTCATAAGAAGCTCTCTATGGGAGTTTTGAAAGCAAGTGGATCGTTATTCACGCTAAGTGGATAGGAGTTTATTAATTGTTTTACTCAACCTCCATTTAGGGGGAGGGAGTGGTATCGCATTGAGCATACCATGAAGTCTTGTTTTGGGTAGGGAAGAAAATAGAGAACAAAAGCTACAGGAAGAAAGCTCGCAGGAAGAACTGTAAGCATCTCCAATAGGAGAAAATGATATCTACTACATCTCGTCAACGGTGCCTTTGTTACAAGTATGACTGGATATACAGTGTCAAGAGATAATATATATAGATGTTTTAAATAGTTATTACTATTAATACTTGCATATTGAGAAGTCAAAGATTATGATTATTTCATATGTTAGGATTATAAATTGATTAAATGTCTCAGTTGAGGCCTCGAAGCTAACTGTTTGATAAATAACTGTCGTAGTAGTATTATCATCCTCGAAGCCGATAGGATGAGGCTATTAAAGAGCTATATTATTAGTTGAAAGAAGATTGTTAAGTCTCCAATATGATTGAAACTCTCTCTTTTGCTTGAAACTGTAAGCCTCCATTATGGACGACACTTATCTTACCTTCATAACTGAGAGACTGATAAGTCTCCAAACTTTTATGTTATCGAAAGATAACTATTCTTTATGAGAATAAAGACTAGTGCATGGATTAAACAAGCTATGAGCCATGTTTGGATGAATGATAAGTCATTCATGATATTAATTGCCTTTGACAGTGTCGTGCCACTATGGTTTTCAAGGCACATGAGATGGGAAATAAGATATTAAGAATTGTTTATGAAAGTTGATATATGTTCTTTGGTTTATTCTTTATTATTAAATAAGTAGTTTGACTCTTTATTATCTTTGAAGGAAAACTAGGAGGATAACTGGTATTGTTATTATTTTACATGTAGGCTATTATGAATAACTTTTCATTTAAATGACATTACTTCGAGAAAGAAGTATAGGGTGATAAAACCCTTTTTGAACATTTTAGTTTAAGGACCTATGTATTATGGTCAATTTATTTATATTATTGACTTCAATGGTACGTATTATAATCAAAGTGAATATAAAGAAAACTTTGGAACAAGGTAACCATAGAGTCTTAGACTGGGAATGGTCTTAAGAACCGAAACAATGAACATTTAATTCTTTAAAAAGAAAGAACATGAATAGAGTGAGGTGGAGTCATAAGTTCCCTGTTGCATGGGCAACAAGACAATTTTTGGAATGTACTCGTGAAATTGGAGTTAGAAGTCCAAGGTAGATGGACTAATAGTAAATATAATAAATCTTTACCATGACCAGAGCACGTCAAATCATAAACATTGTAGGATGAGATAGCTTCTAAGTCAAGTTAGAGGTGTGTGAATATTCAACTACATTCATTGTGAAATGTCTATGTATATAAATCTTTGGCCAAGGTAATGCATCCATCTCTTCATGCATCAGTCGGTTCACTGTGATCTAGATGGCATAACCATCCAGTAGTGTCATACATAGTTAGAGTGGATCTATAGTTGTATGACCATGATGAGTTATGAAGGACACAACACTAGATACTTAGATGACAAACTAATTGGTTCCTTATATCTATTTACTTCATGAAGGGTAGTGCCACTTCCTAGAAGGAAGTTGAGCGTGGGACCTCTGATCTGTGGTTGGAGGAAAAGCACTCAGGTGATGCTCTCCTTCCCAAGTAGATGACAAGCTGAGACTTATGAAGATAGATGTCAAAACTCTAGATGTAGTATATTCTTTCATACGACTTGATAGTAAGATTTTATGTAAATTTATTATTATTTCTTTGAGCAAAACCATTATGATTGTAAAGTGAAGAAAATCACTAACATGTTGTCTTTGAATACATTGGCAATTTTCAGTTTTGAAATTATCCAAAAAAGATATGCATTTTGATTATTTATCATGATATTGATTATTGCTAAACATAAATGTGATTATGTTGATCATAACCATATACTTAATGAAAAATTAAGTTGTTTATTTTGGGTAATGTGAGTTGACATGTTACATATGTGCAAGGATAAGTGTTTGCGAAGCTGACTTGATGTGTTTTGGTGATTGCGCCGGATGTTTGGAAGTGTGAACCAACATGAAAGAGTGTCTTAAGGTAAAATAGTTCCTAATTAACTCTTGGTTTGAACCGCATTGGACTTCTACATGATTTTGGGTGCCAACTTGTTGTGGTCATTGCATGTTACATGCTACATGTTTCATCTTGGCTAATGAAGGAGAAAGATTTTGAAGTTTTTAGAGGATATAAATGAAAGATCTTGTTTGGTATGAAAAGTATGAGTAAGTGAGAGTGTGTGAGGATGTATGCGTGAGTGTGGATGTGAGTGTGTATGTGTGTGTGGAAGGGTGATTAAGGTAGCAGAGTTTGTTGAGTAGAGGAATTGAAGTGTGAAGGGTGTTGTTGTTATGAAGGTGATTGATCAGAGGAATTTTTCAAGTGTTTTGTATAGAGGTTGTAGCCTCTTTCTGTAAGTGTTGTAGCACTATAGGGAGTTGTAGCTTCCTTTGGGTTATAGCCCATAAAACTTGTTGTAAATCTATTTTATTATTTGTGAGTCTGGATTTGGACAGTAGATCCAAGCAGCCTGCTCACCATGGTTTTTCCCTTCTAAGGTTTTCCATGTAAATCTGGTGTTATGGTTGTGTTCTTATGTGTTGTACTTTGAATTGTTTATTTGTATCATCTAAGGCAATAAAAAGACTTGATTGATAAAGTTGATTTGGATTAAGTTTTGTCATATACTAATCACCCCCCCTCTCAGTATATCAGTGTGTTCTAACACATAATACATCTTTGAATGGACATAATGGATCCAAAATTGAGGAGCCAAGTTGGTGAGTGGATTATGATGAGCTTATGACAGGTGTAAGGAATATGCTATTTTTAGCCTAAGGACTCACCTTGGGATTTAGGCATTGGATTTTGACTATGAATTTGGGTGTCACATGTTGGGTGGTTTTAGCTCATGGTTTCCTAATTACCATTTGATGGTTTCATCTATTGATATTTCTATTTATTGGGTGCTTGAGATGGAGGTTTCATAGTGAGTTTTGTAGGTATTGTTACACTACCAAAATTACTCTAGATCTCTTATTGGTGATACTCCTATAAAGGCTTAGACTCTACAAGTAAATTATCACCATTTGATTACTAAATAATGCATTGAGTTAATTTGGAGTGTGGGTTTTTTCTCTTGAAAATATTTTCCCCACGTAAATCATCGTGTTGTGATATATTACTTTTATGTTTATTTCCTTGTAACTATATGATCAATTTAATTTTTGCACATACCTCATCTCATAGATTAGTGTAGGAAGTGTATTTTACACCTTTACTACCTTTCAAAAAGTAGATGTTTAGTTTTATGCATTATTCTTAACTTGTGCACACCTTGTGATCTGGTATCTGTTGAATTCACAAGACAACTGAGACAGGGGATGAATCAGTCGTATCAAAAATTTCAAACCCTCACAAACATATTCTCATCTACATCAATTCACTTAAACCCTTAATCTGTTATGAAGATTAAACTTGAAAATTAAATAACAAAAACTTAAACACATCAACACCATACACAAGAGAACACCAAATTTTATGTGGAAAACCCTAAAAGGGAAAAACCACGACTAGGATTAGCTCACAATATAATGTAGTAACAATACCAAATTACAAAGGGCTCACTGCCATAAGAAAGAATTGTCACTACAAGGGACTCACTGTCCAAGTGGACACACTGCCCACTAAGAAAGAAAGAAAGAAGAGAACAATGGCTCACTTCCATGCTTTGAACTGATATAATTGCATCTAACCTATGCATGAAATTCAGTTCCAATGAAGCTCAATATACACAACATACATGGTGCAGTGCACCTAGTTTAAGCATTTAATCAAATTTTTAAAATTTAGTGTCAAAAGGCAAAATGAGTTTCAAAAAAAAATAATAAATAAATGTAATAGAGCCTTAAAAAGGCATAGGAGGATGATTTTATTCATTTTATGTTAGTGGAGTTTGAAAATAGTTAGTTTCTTCTAGTGGGTCTGCAGTCATAAAAACAATGACAGTCTATTATTAGTAAAAACATTTTTTTATGAAAAATCAGAACTTTAGGCTATTTTGAGATTTATTCCCACGATGGAAATCTTGTAGGAGGATATGAAAACAATTTCAAAAGCATTGTAAGGCAGAGTATGGTTGGATTTGGAGATTTGGTTGAAGTTTGAAGAGAAAAAATGAAGATTATAATTGTTTTATTGTCCCATCTCTATTTTTTTGAAAATTGTTGTTCCCTCTCATTTTTCTTGGTCGTACAGTACTAATGCAAGAATTCTCATGCTTGGAATGTTGTAGTGTATGGTCTCATCTTTGTTTTAAGCTAGGTTGGAGGAGATTTGATGGAGGTTTGAGCACTTCCCCAACATTTTCTTTGGGACTGCTCTTTTTCACAATTTATGACTATTTTTTATTGTTGTTCCTCATGCATGTACTTGACCATACAATGCTTTCAAGGGTACAAATGTATATTCCTATGTAAATGATCAAGTCACCTTCCATTTAAACTTGGTTGGAGCCAATTTCATTGCAAAGAAGCATTTTATGACTATTTTTGTGCAAGTGGGTCTGTAGTAGGGTTTTAGTGCTTTTTCATGAAATCGATGGATTTAGGAGTTTCCACACTTGCTCCATAGATGGAAATGAATGTATTAAGATATTATTTTATGTCTAACAAATGGGTTTTCATGATCAGGGCAGAGGATAAGAATAAGAGTGATTGTTGCAGCTGTGGCACCTAATGTTTTCATGTACTAGGATTGGTGACTTGCATAGAGGAGTAAATTGATGTATGGGAGAGTTGAGACAACCCAAGAACCTTGAAATCAGTGTACTTAGACCTTATATGATCTGTTTGATGCCTTGGAGTGGGTTTGGGTATTGTGAAACAAGTTTTATAGCCATTTGTCATGTCTAGGAGGCCTAATTAGCCCTTGGGATAGTAGGGTACAGTCAAGTTTTGGGTATAGTGTTCCAAAACAACCTATGTTGCATGTTTAATATGTTCAAGAAAAAGGTAATGGGTAGTCAAAAAGCCATGAAAGTTAGAGAAGAGGTCTAAAACTAAAGTTATTGCATGACAGTCCTAAAAAGAGGGCTACAAGGAAGTGAGTGGGTTTGTGAAGGAAGTGGTATGAGGTACCCTCAGTGCATTTTGTGAGTTTTGTGAGCTTGGGATAGTCAAACCTAATTATTCTAGGGTCCCTATAAGGTTTGGGAAGGTCCCCATATGTTTTAACCTATAAATGGTGATATGGTGTTGTGTTGAAGTCATGGAATGTGAGTGGACAGTCAAGTCCAAATTGAAGACAAGTGTTGCTGTTTGGTCCATTGAGGCCTAGATGAGTTGTTTTCCTTGCCATACCCTGTATCCTTATCCTCCAATGTTGTTAGTTTGATCCTTTGTGGTCTTTGTTTAGTGAGCTCTGCATCAATACACAACACCTTCACAGCATCACCAAAAATTGTAGACACCTTCTACTTACTGCATCTAATAGCCTAACACATGAAATCCCTTCCTACCTTGATCAAATTCATGTCATAACATCATATCCCCCATGTGTATGTGAATCCACAACTCCTTGACACTCATTTATACCATCGTCAATCATGAAAATAGTCTCCAAGGTCGGCAACACAACTTAACCTATAAAATTCAAATTAGGTCTGGACCTAAACATCCCTGTAGAGGAAAGGAATGAATGCAGACCACATCATGCCTTAGCATGGACCTAAATCCACTCTAACACACCTCAACATGCTTTTACAATCACCAAAGCATAGTCAGAATTAGTGAAATCAACCAAGTCAGCCAAACTTGTGTTAACACCAAGAACTTTTAAGCACACACTTCCTCAAAGATAAACACACCTTGCAGACCTTGCATGAAGCTTTAACATAATCTAGAAACATCCACGAACAACTTGAAGTCACCTGGAAGCCAACAAATTCAGCCATAACAACTTTCACCTAAACACAACAACACTGTCGAACTCTGCCACACAATAAATTGCTTTTCGGAGCACCAAATCACAAACCTTTTGTATGGAAGATAGATAAGGACCTTATAAGCATATATCCAAAAATGCAACACTTGAAACCATTCTACGAAGAAATGTGGAGCAAAATATTGTCTCCTAGACACACTGTAAACACTATTAGACACTGTCTTTATACTCGTGAACATAACTTTCACTATATAGCGATCCGAAGTACCAAATTATAGATTTATCTTCAAACACTTCTCAAAAACATATCCAAACCATACACTTAGGTCTTTAATATAGATGAAATGCGGAGCAATAACTCAAATAGTATTCTGTAAGCCAAAAGACTTCTTCAACACACTGTTTCCAATATTAATCAAATTTTCTCAAAAGCACTTGGAAACCCAGAAAGAGGAACATATTGTTAACACCTTCAACATTTCTTCAAGGCAATCAAATCATCATTAATTCAATAACTTAATCAAATAACAATAGTAACAATAGAGAACACAGTTGACACTAATGAGAACACAAACATGTTGACATCAATGATAACACCGATTAGTACATACTTGCAACAATCCCCCCCTTTGTCATTGATGGCAACATATGATGTGAAAAAACATCATGACATAACTCTGCATTAATCTCACTCTCCCCCTTTATTTTATACATCTTTCTCTCTTTCTCTCCCTTTGTTTTTCACATGAACTCTCTCCCCCTTTGACATCAATGGAAAAGGGTGACATATCTCTTTCAAGCTCTCTCCTAATTATGATACTACACATACTTGCACTGTTCTCAACTACTCTGAATACTCCCCCTTAGGAGTACACACCAACTTGTATCAACTCTTACTCCCCTTGACTACAACAATCATCAACACCATTACCTACTCCCCTTGAGAGGTAGCCTCCATCATCAGTCTAGACAAGAATGAATCTTGAAGCATACTAGACTGAAGCATCTCCTTATGCATCTAGTTCAAAGGAGGGGAAATAACCCCCAACTTCTCCCAGAGATACTCAAATGTATCCTTAGGAAGAGCCTTCATGAATATGTCAGAAACTTGATCCTTTGTAGGCACATACTCAAGCTTCACTTCATTCTCTGCAACCTTCTCTTTCAGAAAGTGATACCTAGTTGAAATATGATTTGTCCTTGAATGTATCACTCAATTCTTTGAAATGTTAATTGCACTTGTATTATCACAAAAGATAGGAATTGGCTCATCATACACAACTTTGATATCCTTCAATGTTTGTCTCATCCATAACACCTATGTGCAACATGATGCTGTAGAAATATACTCTACCTCTATAGTAGATAAGGACATTGAATCCTACATCTTGCTTAGACAAGACACAACTCTATCTCTAAGAAAGAATGCACCACCACTTGTACTTTTCCTATCATCTACACATCCAGCCCAATCTACATCTATGTAGGCACTTAGGGTAAAGTCATTATTCTTATGATGCCACAAACCATGATCAGGAGTGCCCTTCAAATATCTGAATATCATCTTCACCACCATGACATGTGACTCTCTAGGATCTTCTTGAAATCTTGCCACAAGACAAATTGCATGCATGATATGCAGTCTAGTAGTAGTCAAATATAACAGTCCTCTAATCATTGATCTATATTTTCTCTAATTAGCCTTAGGTGATTCATCATTCTTTCTCAGCTTACAACTAGTTGTCATGGGGGTACAAACTAGTTTAGAATCTTCCATTCCAAACTTCTTCAATAATTCCTTGACATACTTTGATTGTGAAATGAAAATGCCTTTATATGTTTGATTAATTTGTAGCCCAAGGAAGAAGTTCATCTCTCCACACACTAACATCTCAAATTATTTTTGCATCTCATCTGCAAAGTCCTTACACATACCTTCATTTCCACTGAAGATTATGTCATCCACATAGACTTCAACAATCAAGATTTGATCTTTGCTTACCTTGATGTACAAATTACTATTTGTAGACCCTTTACTAAATCCCTACTGCAACAAATACCTATCTAGCCTTGTATACCAAGCTCTTGGAGCTTTCTTTAGTCCATACAATGCCTTCTACAATCTGTATACCATATTTGGTTTGTCTGACAACTGAAATCCATTCGGTTGCTCTACGTATACTTCCTCTTCCAACTCATCATTTAGAAAAACAGACTTCACATCCATTTGATACACTTTGAAATCCTTATGTCCTGCATAAGCTAGAAACAATCTAATAAATTCCATTCTTGCCACTGGAGCATAAGTTTCCTCATAATCTATTCCTTCCACTTGTGAGTACCCTTTACACACAAGTCTTGCTTTGTTTCTTACCATTTCTCCATTCTCATTCAATTTGTTCCTGAATACCTAGTTTAGTTCCAATCACATTCTTATTCTTTGGTCTTGGGACAAGTTACCAAGTCTGATTCTTCTCAATCTGCATTAGTTCTTCTTCCATAGCCTTGACCGAATACTCATCTTTGCATGCCTCTACCACTATTTTAGGTTCAACTTTAGAAATTAAACATAGGCTTACCTATTCTTTAGTAGCTCTACTTCTTGTCAACACACCTTTGCTCCTATCACCAATGATTTGGTCTTCAGTGTGATGCCTCTACACATACTTGGGTGTTCTAGGGATTCTTTTCAGATCTTCTTATTCTTTAGCTTGTACTCCTTTTTCTTTGGTTTCTACTTCTTCTCTAGTCTGTACTACCTTTTCAAAAACATTTTTTTCTTCTCTGCAAGAGGAGTCATCTAAGTCTGATATATATCCATTAACCTTTGAAGTCTTCTATATGTCTTCATCCACCTTAACATTAGCACTTTCAACAATCTTTCTTATCCTCTTGTTATAGCACCGATAAGCTTTACTTTTGTTAGAGTACCCAAGCAAAATGCCTTCATCACATCTTGCATCAAACTTTCCTAGTTCTTCATCTCTTCTTATATAACATTTGCTTCCGAAAACTTTGAAATATTTAATAGTAAGAATCCTTCCATACCATATCTCATAGGGATTCTTTGTGTCATTTGCTTTTACCTATAGTCTGTTCTATATGTAGACAACAGTAAGAATTGCTTCTCACCAGTAGACTTCCGATAGGTTTGCTTCTTTTATCATTGTCCTTACAGCTTCTTGAACAGTCATGTTCTTTCTTTCAACCACTCAATTCTACTGAGGGGTTCTAGGAGTAGATAAATGTCTCTTTATCCCATGATTCTTACAAAAAATGTTAAACTCATTAGAAGTAAATTATCCACCTTTGTCAGACCTCAAACATTTGATTTTCATATCCAATTCATTCTCAACCATTACTTTAAAAGCTTTAAACTTATCTAGGGCTTCTGATTTTTTCTTAAGAAAAGTGACCCATGTCATTCTAGAGAAATCATCAATAAATAACATAAAATACATGTCACCTTGAAAACTCCTTACTCTAATAGGACCACACAGGTCTGTATGCACCAATTCCTAAAAGGAAGCAAGGTATGCAGAAACTCTTCAAACACTAATCTACTAAGGAAAGATTTATGCAAATTTTTACTTTTACAGTTACAGATTAAGATACACATTAACAAAAGATAATAACAACTTCCAAATGCAAACACAAAACTCATAACACAAGATATACGTGGGGAAAACCCTTTCAAGTAAAAAACCCCACACTCCCAAGAAACCCAATATATTATTCAGGAATCAAGAAGATTACAATATACTTGCAGAGTAATCTTTTACAGGAGTATATCCAACCAGAGATCTAGGAGGTAACTCGACATCTATAAGATTCTTACACACAACCTCCATCTCTAGCTCCTGATATATAGGAGATACAATACAATAAACTGTTATTGGTAATTACAAAACCACGAGCCAAAACCACCCAAAAGTGGTGCCCAAATTATCTCCAATCAAAGACGCCTTGTGATGTGCCAAAAAACACACCAACATGTGTAACTCTCCCCTTTATAGCTTTTTTATGTGTCCAACACGGTTTTACATTTCCCAAAAATAGGAGGTCCAACTTCCGGAGGTCATAACTTTTGATCCGGGTGTCTAATTGATGAACTGTTTGATGCGTCGGAAAGCTCATGAAGAGATCTATCACCCTGTAACCCACTTAGTTAGTTATGACAATTTTTAAGATTTTTAGGGAAGTTTCAATTACGACAATTGACTTCAAAATTTTTTTTGGCAGTTTCAAAAAATAGAAATGTTAATATCTCGCAATCCAAATATGATATTGAGTCAAAACTCACCCAAGATGTTTACTTAGTTGTTCCGCACCTTCTAGGAAAATTTAAGGTCAATCCAAGGTCAAACGTAAACTTACTAAAAATAGTAAGTCCCACCATTTTTAGCCCTTTTGAAAACTTTGAAAGTTCTAGATCATTCTTCAAGATAAAAGGTATTTGAAAAGACCAAAATTGGGAAGAATAGTAACCTTTTGAAGTTACAAGGTTGAGACACTTTTCTTAACATTCTCCCACTTGTCAAACACCTTGCAAGAGAAAAAGGAATATCAACACCATGATTTAATTGCTAGGGGCCAAGAGGCCCATAGACTCTTAACACCATCTGAACTTCCTTGTGCTCATAGGCTTTGTCAAGGAATCTGCAACATTCGTCAAAGTATCAACTTTCTTCAAGTTTACCTTCCCATCCCCTACCATTTCATGAATAAAATGGCATTGGACATCAATATTCTTAGTCCTCATGTGGAAAGTAGGATTCTTCACCAAACATATGGCACTCTAACTGTCACAACAAATAGTAATCTTCCCTGCATCAAACCCAACATCAGAACACAATCTCTTAAGCCAAATGGCTTCTTTACAAGCATGAGTTGCTGCCATGTACTCAGCTTCAGTAGTGGACAAAGTGACCATGGGTTGCCACTTACTCATCCAATTAATAGCACCACCAAACATAGAGAACATATAAGAATTGGTGGATTTCCTGTTGTCAATGTCACCTAACCAATCTGAATCCACAAATCCACGAATACAAAGTGAATGCCGAGGTCCTATAGGATAACCATGATAACATAAGGAATACTCAGAAGTACCTTGCAAATATCTAAACACTCTCTTCATTACATCCCAATGTACCCATCCAGGATTAGCCATAAATCGACTAAGGACTCCCACTACTTGGGCAATGTCTGGTATTGTACAGACCATCGCATACATCAAACTGCCAACCACACTAGCATAAGGAACTCTACTCATATCCTCTATCTCAGAAGGAGACTTTGAACAATCTACAACATATAACTTTGTCCCCATTGTAACAGGAATAGTCAAAGGTCTAGAATCCACCATGCTAAATCTCTCCAACATAGTGTTAACATACTTACTCTAGCCTAACCAAAGTTTTATGTTTGTTCTGTCTCTTCTGATCTCTATCTCCAGAATGTACTGATCTGCCCCTAGATTTTTCATCTCAAATTATGCTGACAATTGAGACTTCAAATCAAAAATCAAACTTTTACCATTCCCAATGAGTAACATATCATCGACATATAATGCAATAATGAGAATCCGATCATTTTCAAACTTGTAATAAACACAATGATCTAATTTTGATCTCTGAAATCCAATACTCAACACAAAGGTATCAAACTTCTGGTACCACATCCTAGGAGACTGTTTCAAACCATACAAAGACTTTTTCAACTTTCAAACCAGATTTTCTTTACCTTTCACTACGTAGTGCTCTAGCTATGACATATAGATTTTCTCCTCCAAGTGACCATGAAGGAATGTTGTCTTCACATCCATCTGTTCCACTTCTAGATCATATGCTACTGCAAGAGATAATAGGAACCAAATAGATATCAGCTTTGGCAATAGGAGATAAAATCTCACCATAGTCAATTCCCTCCACCTGAGAATACCCCTTCGCAACCAATCTAGCCTTATATTTCTCAACACTACCATCTACACTGAATTTCTTTTTGAACACCCATTTTCATCTAACAGGTTTTCATCCTTCAGGAAAAGGCACCAAGTCCCAAGTATTATTCTTTCCCAAAGAAGCCATCTCCTCTTCCATGGCCTCCTTCTAGGAACCTGTATCTTTCATATCCATAGCCTCTTTAACAGTTCTAGGCTCATCAGTGTTAGAAATCAAAGAGAAAATACAACTTGAATCATGTAATGAATAACCAAACCTATCAGGTTGTTGTGTTATCCACGTGGACCTCCTCAAAGATTAAGGTTGAGGTTCTTCATCTTCTTCTGAACTTTTAGAGCTACTAGAGCTCTCCTCATTATCAGGTCCAATAGATGTTTTTGGTTCAACGTTCTCAGGGGTGGAAAGAAGTTGAACCACATCATCTTTCTTCTCTTATTTCTATGGCTACAAGACAACAAAAGAAGGATTGAGCTCTCTGAAGATCACACTTCTGCTATACAAAACTCTCTTAGCCACAGGATCCTAAAGCTTGTACGCTTTCACACTGATGCCATAACTGATGTAGATACACTTCACAACCTTGTTCTCCAACTTAGACCTCTTCTCCTTAGGCACATGTGCATATGCCTCACAACCAAATACTTGAATGTGTCTTAATGAAGAATTTTTACCAGACCATACCTCCATAGGTGTCTTATCAACGAGTGTTGATGTAGGAGACCTGTTAACTAGGTAACAAGCGGTAGCAACAGCTTCAGTCTAGAACTTTTGTTCAAGACCAACTCCACTTAGCATACTCCTTTCCCTCTCCATCAACATTCTATTCATCCTCTCTACAACTCCATTCTACTGAGGGGTATACAGAGTTGTCTTGTGCCTCTTAATCCCCTATTCTTTACAGAACTTCTCAAAATCTACTAAACATAACTCACCACCGTTGTCAGTCCTCAAACACTTAATCTTTCTATCCTTCTGATTCTCTACAAGAGATTTGAACTCTTTGAATCTATTAAAGACTTTAGATTTACTTCTAAAGAAATGCACCCATGTCCTTCTACTGTAGTCATCAATGAATGAAATAAAGTAAATAGATTTTAAAATTGAAGGAACGTTAACAGGACCAAACACATAAGAATGAATCAAGTCCAACACCTCATAAGATTTGTGAGAATTGGAATAAAACTAAACATGATTTTTTTTTCCATAAATGCAATGTTCACAGAAATCAAACTCAAGATTTAGTCATTCATACCCTCAACAAGATTTTAATTTTTTAGGGTCCTCAAACCATTTTCACCAATCTGACCAAGCCTTTGGTGCCATAACATTGTCTTCTCAACTGGAAGTTTCATCTCCATAGAATGAGCACCTTTAGGTACCCAGAAAGCACGACCATCAGAAGTGCTAATGGTTCCAATGGTGAGGATGACTACTTTGAAGCTCTCTTCTTCTAAATAGAGGCACTATTGTACTAAACTGTGCATGCATCAAGCTGAAATAGAGTGCCAATCTAAACACCCTTAGCCAACACCATAGATCCTCTAGTCATCTTGCATCCTCCATTCGAGGAAACAACCTACACACCCACATCATTCAACTTACTTATAGAAAGAAGGTTCCATGTCAAACTAGGGATATGCAGAACACCATTGATTCCCTTCACTCATCCATCAGGGAATTAAATCAAGACTCTTCCACAGCCAACAATCTCTAGGTGAGAATCATCACCCAAGTACACCTTTCCACCATTGTATTTTTCATACTTCAAAAACCAACCCTGATGCAAGGTCATGTCAAAAGATGCACCAGAGTTAATAAGCCACATATCCTCAAATGCATGCATTGCCAAGGCAACAACAAATGATTCTCCTTCATCCTAAGAGGAATTGTCATAATCTGAATCATAATTCTTCTTCTTTTTCTTTTTCTCCTCCTTGTGGAAATGACCATGTTTGCCACAGTTCCAACACAAGGCCTTGGACATTTTGGGAGACTTAGATCTCCTATGGGATTTGGATCTTCCTTTTTCTTCCTTCTTCTTATCCTTTTTCTTTCCCTTCTCTTCAGATCTACCACAAACCACAAGAGCCTCCTTAGCTGATTCAGAAGACTTTCTTCGCATCTCTTCAAACAATAGCTAAGAAACCACTTCATCCATCTTGAAGGTGGTAGTGGTACTCACAATGGCCATAACAAGGTGGTCCCACAAATCTAGTAAGGAACACAATAATGTCATACATCGATCCTCCTCCATCTTCACACCAACATAAGTCAATTGGGCAACAAGCATATTGAATGTATTTAGGTGATCAGCGACAAACCCTCCATCTTCCATCCTTAGAGAATACAATTTCTTTTGTAGGAATAACTTATTCACCAGGGATTTAGCCTAATAAACATCTCCAAGCTTCTTCCAAAGATCCTTTGCAGTCTTCTCTTCATGGATATTCAAGAGCACTGAATCAGCCAAACAGAGTCTTATCAAACCCTTATCTTTTTGATTTTTGAGATCCCAATCTTCTTGAGGCATTGCCATTGGTTTTGTACTAGATATGGCATCCCGTAAATCCCAATCTACAAGCATGTCCTCCATTTTGAGTTTCTGCAACTCAAAATTACTACCATTAAACTTCTCTATCTTAAACCTCCCAGATGTGCTTGCCATCTCTTACCTGCAACAAAGATTTCAAAATCCTCTACACAAGCTCCCACTCAAATGAAGATCAACTCAAAAAACCCTCTACCCAACAACTAGAACCAAAGGTGATCAGACTCTGATACCAATTGAAAGGAAGCAAGGTATGCGGAAATGCTTCCTACACTAATCTACTGAGGAAACATTTAGGCAAATTTTTACTTTTATAGTTACACATTAAGATGCACATTAACAGAAAGATAATAACAACTTCCAAATGCAAACACAAAACTCACAACACAAGATATACGTGGGGAAAACCCTTTCAGGTAAAAAACCCCACACTCCAAAGCTGTCCAATATATTATTCAGGAATCAAGAAGATTACAATATACTTGCAGAGAAAGATTTTATAGGAGTATATCCAACCAGAGATCCAAGAGGTAACTCAACATCTATAAGATTCTTACACACAACCTCCATCTCTAGCTCCTGATATATAGGAGATGCAATACAATAAACTGTTACTAGTAATTACAAAACCATGAGCCAAAACCACCCAAAAGTGGTGCCCAAATTATCTCCAATCAAATATGCCTTGTGATGTGCCAAAACACACACCAACACATGTAATGGTCCCCTTTATAGCTCTTTGATGTGTCCAACACGTTTTTACATTTCCCAAGATTAGGAGGTCCAACTTTCAAAGATGATAACTTTTAATCTGGGTGTCCGATTGACGAACCATTTAATGCGTCAGAAAGCTCATGAAGAGACCTATCACCTTGTAACCAAATTTGTCAGTTACAAAAAATTTTGATACATTTAGGGAAGTTCATATTATGACAATTGAGTTCAAAATGTTTTTTTGCAGTTTCAAAAAATAGAAACTTTAATATCTCGCAATCTAGATATGATCTTGAGTCGAAACTTAGCTGAGATGTTTACTTAGTTGTTCAGCACCTTTTGGGAAAATTTTAGACCATCCAAGGTCAAATGTAACCTTACTAAAAATAGTAAGTCCAGCCATTTTTAGCCTTTTTGGAAACTTTGAAAGTTCTAGATCATTCTTCAAGATAAAGGGTATTCGAAAAGACCAAAACTGGGAAGAATAGTACCCTTTCAAAGTTGCAAGGTTGAGACACTTTTCTTAACAATTCCAACAATTTGGTAGATGACTGATCCTTGCTTTTGAAGCTTCTTCTAGTTTTCTTTCCTAATCAGCATTCCTTACAGATAACATTAGAGGGTTTTGTAATCTTTGGCAGATCTTTCACATCTTGAACTAAACTTATCCTTACCAGGCTATCAAAATTGATGTGACACAATCTCCTATGTCTTAACCAACTCTCACTAATCTAAGTCATAAGGTTGTAACTAACACCACCTTTGAGATGATAAACATTTCCACCTGTCCTCTTTCTAGCAGCAATTACTGTTCCAAGCTTTTCCTGATCTCACAACCATCATCCTGAAACATAAGATTGTAACCCTTGCTACACATCTATCCAACACTCAAGATATTATGCTTTAAACCTTTGATATAAAGAACATCATCAGTGTTGTGCCTTTTCAACAAATCTTAGTAGCTTCATTACCACCAAACCGAACTACTCCACCGTCAAATTTTTCAAGTTTAACAAACTTACTCTTATCACCTGTCATATGATTTGAGCATCCATTATTAATGACCTAGTCATCCTTTTCACTCTTAGCATGAAAGGTAGACATTACAGTGCCTTTAGGGTTAGCACTTGCTTCTAGACCCTTTTCCTTTACACAACTTCCAAGGTTAGTAGAACTAATTTCATCTCTTAGGGAAATAAATAAACATTCATTATTATCATCCTCATGATCAGATTCTTCATTAGAAATACTTGCATCTTCTCTAACATAGTAACTTTTTTTTTACTATCCTTCCTTTGTTTTCCCTATTCTCAATTCTCAGAGCTCTATCTGGACATCTTGAAGCATAATGACATATTTTTCCACAACTAAAATATTTAAAGGGCAACTTACCACTAAACTTTCTAGTACCCTTTTTCAATCTTCTCACAAAGTTAGCCTCTACTTCATCAAAGTCTTCCAGATCTGATTCAACAGTCTTCTCTAATTTGCCATCTTTAAAAGTAGTCTCGTCTTTTACAATTCCACTAGGTGTACCAAACTCTCTTATTTCAAAAGGAGTTAGGGTGCCAAGTAACTGATCTTTGGTAAACTGATTCAAATTTTGTAATTCTTCAATAGAAGAAACCTTATGAATGTAAGCTTTAGGAAGAGTTCTAAGTACCTTCAATATCACTTCTTTATCATCCATAGTTCCACCAAGTCCTTTGATGCCATTGACAACTTTATCCACCTTCTGTAAGTAGCTTGTAATGTTTTCATCTTCAGGCATTCACATGGTCTCAAAAGTGAGCTCCAAATTGTTCATTTTAGCTTATTTAACCTTATCATCTCCTTCATAAACACTTTCCAACTTTTTTCCAAATCACATTAGCAGTTTTCAAATTCACAACCTTTAACAATTTAGAATTAGTAAGACCACTTAAGAGAGCATGCTTTGCCTTACCATCAATTTCAGCTTCTTTGACTTCATCTTCAGTATTTATACCATTCTAAGGTACAATGTAATTAGACTTGATGCATTTCCAGACATCATAACCAAGAACAACTAGAAAGGCTTCCATCATTACTTTCCAGAGTGTATAGTCAAATCCATCAAACAAGAGAATCTGCTTCTTGTGTGCCATCTCGGATCTACCTCAAGCTATTAAGCTTTCTTCAAAGAAACCTTGCTCTGATACCAATTGTTGAATGCATAAGACAACTGAGAGGGGGGTGAATCAGTTATATCAAAAATTTCAAACCCTCACAAACATATTCATATCCACATCAATTCACTTAAACCCTTAATCTATTATGAAGATTAAACCTGAAAAGAAAATAATAGAAACTTAAACACATCAACACCATACATAAGAGAACACCATATTTTACGTGGAAAACCCTAAAAGGGAAAAACCATAGTGAGGATTAGCTCACAATATAATGTAATAACAATACTGAATTACAAAGGGCTCATTGCCATAAGAAAGAATTCTCACTACAGGGGACTCACTGCCCAAGTGGACTCACTGCCCACTGAGAAATAAAGAAGAAAAGAGAAGAATCGCTCACTGTCATGCTTTGAACTAATATAATTGCATCTAACCTATGCATGAAGTTTAGTTCCAATGAAGCTCAATATACACCACAACATACACAGCACCTGTGCAACATCACCAAAAATTGTAGACATCTTCTATTCACTACATCTGGTAGCCTAACACATGAAAGCCCTTGCTGCCCTGATCAAATTTGCATCATAAAATCATATCCCCCATGCACATGCGAATCCATGACTCCTTGACACTTATTTATACCATCGTCAATCATGAAAATATTCTCCAAGGTCGGCAACATAACTTAACCTATAAAATTCAAATTAGGTTTGGACCTAAACATCCCCGCAAAGGAAAGGAATGAATATGGACCACATCATGCCTTAGCACAGGCCTAAATCCACTCTAACATGCCTCAACATGCTTTCACAATCACCAAAGCATAATCGGAATTAGTGAAATCGACCAAGTCGGCCAAACTTGTGTTAACACCAATAACTTTCAAGCACATGCTTCCTCAAAGATAAAAACACCTTGTGGACCTTGCATGAAGCTTTAACATAATCTAGAAACATCCACAAACAACTTGAAGTCACCTGGAAACCAACAAATTCAGCCACAACAACTTTCACCTGAACACAACAACACTATCAAACTTTGCCACACAATAAATTGCTTTCCAGAGAACCAAATCACAAACCTTTTGGACAAAAGATAGATAAGGACCTTATAAGCATATATCCATAACTGCAACACCTAAAACCATTCTACAGAGAAATGTGGAGCAAAATACTTTCTCCTAGACACACTGCAAACACTGTCAGACACTGTCTTCAGATTGGTGAACATAACTTTCACTGTACAATGATCCAGAGTACCAAATTCTAGATTTATCATCTTCAAACACTTCTCAACAACATATCCAAACCACACACTTAGATCTCCAACATAGAGGAAATGTAGAGCAAAAACTCAAATAGTATTTTGTAATCCAAAAGACTTCTTCAACACACTTTTTCCAATATTAATCAAATTTTCTCAAAAGTACTTGGAAACCCAGAAAGAGGAACATATTTTTAACACCTTCATAATTTCTTCAAGGCAATCACATCATCATTAATTTAGAAACTTAATCAAATAACAACAGTAACAGTAGAGAACATAGTTGACACCAATGACAATACAAACATGTTGACATCAATGACAACACTGATTAGCACATACTTGCAATAGTATCTTACCACATGTGAATGTTTTGTTCTATTGACTTTCATTTCTCACATGATTTTTTATCTATTAGCATGCCCACTTGCATCTATATGGAGGGAAAGTTCATGTATGTTGAAGACTCAGTATATCATTGGATCACACAACCTATTCCCCAAATGTGCACTTCACCATAATCAATGGATGTCAAATGTCAAGAGTGGTTGGTCATCCTATCAAAATACATGTGTCAAATAGTGCAATCAAGTCTTTTGATTGCATGATAGCTCCAGTGTCATGAATGTTAGCTTCAATTTTATTATGAGATGGCTTGATTGTTTTCATATTCTCTATCAAATAGTGCCCTATCAATTAGATTGTCTTTAGACCATGCATTTATTTATGATGGACTCTCATCCTATCTTATAACACAAGTGGTATGTGCTATATATTGTGGAGCATTGGTCATATGTAGGGGTTTTTTGATGGTGTTCATAGTTAGAAGGTTGGTATATTGTAACTAGGTAATGGATAGAGTATCTAAGCTTGTAGTTCTATAGAGAGTCTCTACAGATCTCTTAGATGGGTTGGGTAGCATACTGTAGTGTATCACATATTGGTGGTCCTTTTGTATCCTTCCATTGTTTCTACAATTTCATTTGGATTTCATTATTACCTCGCTGTTTATCCCTTGTTGCTTCTATTGTGTGCTTTATGTATGCTTGTTATCTTTGTGTTAGCTCATCCCACTATGGTATTGTACTAGTCTAGTATCAAATCTTAGTGTTCTAAATCCTAGAGGTGATATTGTGAGAGTTCCATTAATGGAGCATTTGTACATAGTGTGTTGCATTGTAATTGAACCAAAGGAGATGGCTCATAGATTAGGAAGAAAAGTTGCAAGGAACCAACAAACAACCCATGTGGAAAACCTAGTTGATTGTTAGGAACCATTCAAGCATAGTTTGAGGGCAATGAGACTCCATAGAGAAGAGTTCATGTGGCAATGGAGGATATCAACAATGATGAAGGTCAAGATATGCAAGGAGATTCCATGAATGCAAAAAATGTTAAGTAGAACATCTTAGTGGAAGAGATGTTTTCTAATGCCTTATGAAAGGATGGGAGAGAACTAAAAATTGATCTCCCATTCTACATTAGAAACTTAAATATAGTAGAGTCAATTGATTAGATCAATGAGTTGGAGAGATAATTCAGACTTGAAGACATTAAGGACCTAAAAAGAGTCAAGATCATAACCAAAACATTGAAAGGGCATGTTGCCTTATGGTGAGAATTGATCTAGAAAAGACGATTGGAAGAGAAGTACAATATCTCACAATAGGATCACATGGTGGCTAAGCTTAAGAACAAGTCTTTTTCAACTAACTATGCACTAGACCTACACAAGAAGCTCTAAAACCTATGCTGCTAAGAGTCATCCATGAAAGAGTACATGGATAATTTCTATGGGCTATGCATTCACACTAGTCATGTAGAGGATGACACTAAGAAAGTGTCAAGGTATGTCAATGGATTGTGCATCTCCATTTAGGATGAGATGTGCTTGCTAGCCATTGATCCATTGAGGAGGCCTACCAAATCATTCTCAAAGTGGAGTTATCTCATAGACAACATATTTCACATAGCATTGGTAAGGGAAAGGATTTGAAGAGAAAGCCAAGTACAAAAGGCATACCTTTGTGCATAGAGAGCACAAAAACCAATGGCATCATGCTAGGTGTAGAGTTTAAGTAGATCTCCAACAAACATGGAGATAGGAGGTAAAGTCAAAAAGAGGGATTTTGAGGGATTTACTTCATATGTTGGAAAATAGGTCACCATTACATTTGAGTGTCCAAATGAGCAAGGTCACACATAGAAGCATGTGCATGTTGCGTGAGCTAAAGACGTGAGTTCAACAGGAAGTGGAGAAAAAAGTGCAAGCTATGAGGCTAGTGAGAACTTGATGATGCACAAGCCTCTTTTAAAACCCATGCACAAAGATGATGATTCATGGTTAAGGAATACCCTATTCTAAACTAAGTGTAAGTTGGGAGGACAATGTTGTTGTTAACATAGACTAGCTACCACTACACCAAAAGCCTAAGTTGTCAGTGAGGGCACCACTGGAGAGGTTAATGGGGTACCGACGGAGGGTTGAGGGTCCCAGCATGATAATAGTTTACCCCCGGAGCCAAGAGGTCAATACTAGACATAGTCGACCATGAGGTGAGCAAGCCTGTTGAGGGAAAGAGTTGAACCCTCCCTAGTAGAGTTGCCAATTTTGTTAACATAGATTGGCTGCCACTACACCAAAATCCTAAGTTGTCAGTGAGGGCACCACCAAAGAGGTTAATGGGGTAACGACGGAGGGTTGAGGGTCCCAGCACAACAACAGTTGCAAGTTGATCATTGATGAAGGGAGCACCAACAACTCAGTATCCATGAAGATAGTCATGCACCCCATGCCATAGAGAGTGTCTTGGTTGTAGAAGGGACAAAAATTAATAGTGACACAGTAGTGTCAAGTTACATTCTGCATTAGAGGATATGTCGATGAGGTATGGTGTGATGTGATTCCAATGGATGCATGCCATGTGTTATTGGGAAGGCCTTAGTTGTATGATTGATGCAATATTCATGATGGGTGCAAGAACAACTTTACCATCAAGAAGGATGGGAAGAAGTTTGAGTTACTTCCCCTAAAAGAGGAAGAGGAGTTCCCATAGAAGAGTGAGGTTTTGATATTGTCAACAAAAGTGTTTCTTAAGGTGGTGGGAGACTCATAGGACTACTATGCACTAGTATGCAAACCCGCACAAACAAAGTAGATGGAGCCATGTAACTCTAAGGAGCCCCAAGTCATTGTGATGGTTGAGGAGTTCCCAGATGTGTGGCAATGGAATGCCAGACAAATTTTTGTCAATGTGCAACATCTCACACTACATGGATCTAATTTTGGGTCCCAATTTGCTAGACAAAGCACCACACATAATGAGTCTTGATATGAGTATGAAGTTGAACAATTAGGTGGAAGAACTATTGAAACAAGGCTTGATTGGATAAATTTTAAGTACTTGCAGTACTTGTGTAAAAGGATAGACAATGGAGAATGTGCACTAGTTCCAACATGATCAACAAGATCACCATCAAGTATAGGTTTCCACTACCATGCATGGATAACCTAATAGATTCCTTGAGTGGAAGATACTGTTTCTCCAAAATAGACCTCAAGAGCATATATCATCAAATCAAGATCAAGGAAGGAGATGAATTGATGCAGTCAAGGTAGCAGGGTCCGATGAGGGACTATCCAACCTTGCAGCCTTAAACTATTAACAACATAAATAATTAGAAATGCAATGGAAGTAAATAGTTAACAACAAAAAGAAAGAGATATTCATCAACACATGACACCAGATATATCCTAGGAAAACCCTAACAGGGAAAAACCCAACCTTCAAAGCTCATTCTTCTTATATTATGATCACAAAACATATTACATATGCCACTCAGGCTTTGTAGATACTAGGACATAGCCCAGGGTTACAGAATAATCATATAACAACACTCTTTCATGAATTCCATCTTCTACTTTCCTCAATTGTCTTCTCTCTTCTTTGTTCTCTGCTTCACTTCGGCTTCTTCTTTGGATCAAAATACTTATTCTTTTGCTTCATATCTTCGCATACTTAATCATTTCGTCACTACTGCTTTGTAACAAATCATTATCCTTCATTTATATCCTCCACAATCCTTCAAATCATTATCAAGTTGGCCTAATTGCAACGGCTAGTTATGAAACGTGTAGACACGGATAGGTCGGACCTAAACATAAGGTATTGCTCCACTAATGCATAGAACTTTGTGTGGATCTCCATGAAGGTCAGCCAAGTCCTAAAATTCCTTGAATGATGTTCCTTTAAGCTCTACAAGTCTCAAAATTGCTCCGCAAGCCGATTAGACTTCACTAAACACTGTCGGATCTACTTTGTGAAAATAAGTAATCTTCTAATAGTAACACCTCTTTGGAAACAAACCCAAATGATCTAAATTTTGGATATGATGTGGATGATTATGTCTAGATGCTAAGTCCAGCTCCGTAGCCTCTGATATGCAAATACGGTAAAATGCGGTATTCTCCAAGGTCACTCTCTCGGTACTCTGCAACTTCATTGTTAACTGTCCTAATTAATTTGAATGGTTCTGGATGCTCCTGCATCAAACTCCTAAGGTTAATTGAAAAGTGAGCCTCTTCACTTTGGTCTGTATTATGTCAACATAATTGTGATCCCTTAGGATAAGTTCGGCGGTCTATTCATAGGTAATTTCAACTGCCTCAAGGTCGGCGGTCTGTTCAAGTCCACCCTGCAAAACTGCCTCAAGTTCTTCTAAGTTCGGTGTTCTACTTACAATCCTTGCACCGCCTCAATGATCAGTAGTTTGAGCAAGTCTTCTTCGCAAGTTGCCTCAAGATCAATGTCTGCTTCAATAAATTAAGAGTCAATTAATACATACATGCATCCTCTAGAACAATCATGTGACTTCCTTTAATATAGTCAATGCATTTCTAAATTTCTCTACAACACTTTCAGATACAGTCTCTCACACACATCAAAATCTTACAGTTTCTACTCTACTTATACTTCTCCTATACTTATCTCTACTTCTTTATTCATGTTTCCTTTACTCGGGTACACAAACTTTCTCCTCCGATAGAATATCTTGTCATTTCTTCTTTCTCTACAACATGAATTTCCTTTCTCTACTATGCTTCACACTTGTCCACACAAACTTTCTCTGGCACTACTTTCTTAGTTCTATAACACAAATCTCCTTAAGGTTAATAATTCACCTTCTTCTAGTTTCTCTGTCAAACTTAGTGAGTCAATAGGGTCTTCTCCCTCTGCATAAACTTCCTCTACATCAGTTATTGTTTATGAGCATCATTAGCCTCTCCGATAACATGCTCTTGTTGACATTCACTACTTGATTCTTTTCTTCTCCAAACTTGAAAACAGGTTCTTCTGAATGGTCTTCTACCAAATCCTCTTTCATCTTTCTGGTATCCTTCACTATGATAAGAATTATGACTTCTGTCATCTCTTCCTCTATGGTTTGAATTACTGTTCTTGTCCTGTTCTGCATAAGGTTTGCTCTCTCTGCATCCTGATCCATATCCTCTTTTCTCTCCAACATATGAATACTTCCATCTATATAGCCTTCTGAATATACAAGTAACATGTTTCCATTTTGCTCCATCAATCCATCCATAATCCATCTGCATACAATCTATCATAGGCGTTCTTCTTCTCATTTTATTCCAACACATCTTTTCAAAATGATTCCTTAATCCACAAAACTTACAAGGGTATAGATCCCAACACAATTCCTTTTCATGTCCATGTCTATTACAATGTGAACACTACATACCTCTTCTTCCCTGATTTGATTTGTTTGAATTTGTAACAACATCCTTACCTCTTTCATATCCAAGGCCTTCACTCCTTGATATTATTACTGGTTCAATAGGTTTTGTAATTCCTTTTTGATGCTTTCCCAATCCTTGTCCTTCATATCCCATTCTCTACTTGATTTTGAAACCAATACCATCACCAACAACTACAGGTCCACTTACATTGTCATCTTCAATCTCAATCTAAAGAAACTTCTGCATCATCACATAAGTCATTAGTATCACAAGAAACATCACAAAACTCAAGCTTAGATCTCAGGCTCTCATGCTCTTTTCTGCATGCTACAAGTGATTGCTCCAACTGATTAATTTGTCCTTTCAATCCTGATATTTCATTCATTTGCAAATTGTTTCCCTTTCTCAACTCTTCCAAATTTTCTTCTAGATCTTTGTTCCTCTTTTCCACCTTCCCAAACAGTTTAAATCGTTCTTCCAATTCTTCAAATCTCTTTTCAACATCCTCAAACAATTTCATCTCTACTTCCAGTTCCTCATTTCTCCTTCTTACATTTTTTAGTTCTTCTTCAAGAGCATCATATTTGTCTTCTCCTAGTTCTTTTAGCCTTTCCTTCAATTCTGAATTACACCTCTTGATTTTGCACAATTCTTCTTCCAAATATCCTTTTCGCATATGTTTAGGGTTTAAATCCTCCTTTCACCCGTTACATTCAAGGACCTTCGGATCGAGTGGTAGAGCACTAATAGGTCCTTGGTCACTTATAAATGTAGGGAAACTTGGATTAGGGTATTTGTATCAATTTTCCTTCTCGTATGCTCAATTATCCATCAAATCCCTAATTATGCAAATATGGTAATAAATAAATGAATAACGAAAAATACCTCTACAGAAAGTTGTAAAATTACAAATGACTATGCACCTATTTTCAGGGTTGCGAGGTGGAAAAGTCAGGGACAAAAGAGTGGGCACCCAAGTCCAAGGCCTTGCTTTTTGTCGGGATCTGGAAACAAGGTCTACAACCTGTATCTACTGTCCCGAAGATTTTCCCATTGCGGAACTTTGAAGACTAGTGAGCAGGCACCCAAGTCCAGGGTGTCCTTTTTTCTACTATTCTACAATTCTGACACTCCAACATGCCCTCTTGCAACTTCACTTTGTCTGCACCATCAACTTGTAACCTGCAATCATAAACTTTGGGAGGGGGTTGTGTTTAGGAGCTTGCCTCAGTCAAGCCCCAGAAGGACACTTAAGTCTTCCAAACACCTTTGTCAGATAGAGAGTGCGTGCCTTGGGAGGCAGAGGTAAAATCCAAATGAATAATGATGAAAACACAATATAATGTCACCTTGTAGTGAAGATCTCATGAGAGGAAGAAGCTCTTCATTCCATGAGGAAATGGATGCTCAAATCTACAAACACAAACACATAGACAACACAAATCTACTCTTGCCACACAATGAAAGCCTTGAATCACCTTTAGGATGCCAAAATCACATGAACATAATCTAGTTTATAAATGAATGCATAAACATGCTTTTATATGCAACTACAAACACTCCCGCCAAGAATTTCGTAATTCAAACTTACAATGTCGGCATAGGGCCCAAATAATGGTCACAAGCTAACACCCAAAAATTGGGACTGCCCCAAAATAGGGTAGGACTAGGGCGCAGGAACCCAAGTCCTCCCCCTTATTTTGGGCAGGGGTCATCTCAAGTAGATCCCCTAGGTCCTATTTGTCAAGACACTTAGGGGTTTTCTCATTAGGGTGTTGAAATATGATGTAAAATGTCCTAAATGCACACAGGAGACCTGGGAGCTAAACCTAAAGAGGGAAAAGCCCCCAAGGGGACATTTTCTGACGTTACATTTAGCCTCCACTTTAATGTATGTATAAATGCAAGGCCAATACATGCATTAAAGTACAATCACAAACATAGCAAACACACCAAGCACGGAGAAGACATGCCAATCACATAGAAGACAGTAATAGGTACGCAAAACACATAGAAGACAGTTACAGTCATGCAGAACATGGAGAAGACAACAAATGCATAGAAGACACATTAATGCATAGAAGACGGGCATGATTTCTTTTCTTTTCTTTTTCTCATATATATGAAATGCATATGCAAATATTGGAAAGTAAACAAACCTCCCATAATGCAAGAAGAACTCATCGCGCTAGTCTTTAAGCTGCATATATGGGGCAACACACATGCAAGACACGCAAAACCTCCCAAAATGCATGAAGCACTCATCGAGCTAGTCTTTAGAATGTGTATGGGGCAACAGACACATCAAACACACACACTTGAAGACACGGAGAAAACACGGCAAACAAGCGATGGAGTGTTCCTATTTCTAGGCTCAACACGATCTCAGGCACATTACAGGCACACATCGACGATTGGGCTTCACCAAAAACAATCGTTGAAGACATGCTTAAGGGTTGAGTTAGTCATAGAAATGCTCCCCACCTCCACAGAGGATTTTTGAAAATGACAGGATGATGCAATCTGCTCCAAGAAATACACCATCCTTGCCTACGCAGATGGCTTAAGAAAATGGATATACGCGATATGCCACCTCCGCAGAGGGCTTACATGATTGATTGATTGATTGCAAACAAACTCAGGATGCAAGAAGAGCTAGTCTTTAAACTGCATCTGAGGACAAACACATTGCTAACATCTACAACAGATAACTTACCTTATATGCCCCCACCTTAAGGTGGTTGATATCAGGTATTGATATCAAGCACATTAAGGTAAGAAGAAAACACACAAGGGAACACAAGCTCTCACAAAGCCCATGCCCCCTGGAGGTGACATTTACTTTACATTCGCTAAATGTTCCCACAAACACATCCCTGCAAGAAACATGTTAGTGTCTACAAAATCATGATAAACAACATCAATGCAAATGATTAACCACACAAAGAGCCAAGGTTATACAATGAAATCAGAGTTCGAGGATAACTGTGGGGCTATATCACAAAGCTCTTCGAATTGCATATCACCAAGACTAGATTCAAAGACAAACAAATGTGCACAGAGCAATAGTATTGTCAAGGTTTGTAAATGAGATAATAAACATCATAATCACTACGCGGAAAGCAAGAGTGCTTCCACTAGCCAAGCGTCAGATAAAATTTACAACCCCATCATCATATTAGGAACTAAGTCCATTTTTTGATTGCTCTTGAAAGGGACACTAGGTTTGCATCAATGTAAATGTTTTTTGTCATCTGCCTGCTAGATAGAAACACTATAGGAAGGGAAAAAATAAATAAGGGAGGAGAAACAAGTGTCTTAGGGACAGTCACGTAGGAGGGTGCCCCCAGGTCACCAACCGCAACGCTCTGTCTGTAAGACACAACACACAATGATAAAATCAGAGAGAGAGGTAATATAGAAGAATGATGATACAAATAGAAGAAGGTCACAACAGAGGTAGTCTCCTGGTATCCCGGACCTTACAGGAGAATCTAAGGTCATCCCAGGAGGCCTAAACAACACATAACACATCACGAGGGAAGCACATCACAAGAGATAAAGGGTTAGAAATACTTACCTATAGGGTCTTCCAATCTAACCTTTGTCAACAATTAAATCAATGCCATTTTTCCATGGATTAGGTGAATTCTTAACTTTTTCCTTGTCCACTTCTATTAAACCAACTATTGCATCATATTTCGGATATTCATCTTCATCATCATAAGTTTCATTAAGATAGTTTTTAATATCATGTCGAGGCATTAAATTAATTTGTATGATATGCATTAATCCTTGAACAACATCAATACCATCTTGTCAGTCTTGTATTAATTTTCTTATGTTGTGAATCACAGGTATAGCTTCTTCAGCTATCCTCTCGGTTTGCGCATATTCTTGGAATTCAGCTAGTTCTTTATCAAGTTTGTCTCTTTGCTCCTTAGTTACATATATTATCTCAACATCATGAGAGATTTGTTCTTCTATTGTAGTTGTAGGAGGCATGATGTCTTGTAAATGTTGTGTTTTTTTCTATTGTGTCATTGATTTCATCATTTTGGACCAACATACCCTCATGGGAAGAAGTATTTTTGAAAGAATGACTAGAGGACAAGTTTATATCATCATCACATGGAGCAGGTATTGAATGTATGGGAGAAGTGCTATCACCATCATCTTTTTCATTGCTACTCATGGAGAAGAACTCAGTTAAGCTTTCTAATATCGTAGGATATTCATTCATGAGGATTTAAAATTGGTCAAAATCAAGATCTTTGATAAATGTATGCAAAGATACCATTGAAAAATGACATGATGGTGCCATTTCAATAAAAGATTAGATTTTTAGTAGTTTTTCCGAAAGTATGCAAAAGACAAGTGCAAGGCTATATGCAAAAAAAAATCCTAAAATGCTTGATTTTTGTACTTTTTTCAATGCAAATGAATGAAACAAAGGGTGTTGGAAGAATTTTGATCAAGGGAAGAAAATTATATGCCTGATATCAGTCCAAAATAGCAATAAGATTCTTCACAACACACTCTTGATGCAAATCTAAAATGACGATAAGTCAAAATATAGTGAAAATATGTCAAAATATGCAATTTTTTCACCAAATCTTGATACAAAGGAGCATGAAAAAGGGTTTTGTGAGGAAAATGATGATGGATAGAAAAATATATTAGTGATAACAACCACTTAATGTCAAAATATCTGTCACAACACGCTTTTAGTGCCACTTAAGGTCAAACCCTAGTGAAAATATAGAAAAAATAGGTTATATTTTTCACGGTTTTTCAACTCCAAGACCTAGCAAAAGGGGTGTTGTAATGAATTTTAGGAGGTGAATAAAATTAAATAAATTTTATAAGTCACCTCAATCCATAAAATTTGTTACAACACGCTTGGAGTGCAAACTAGGACAAACCGTAGGGCAAAAATAGCAAAAATGTGCAGTTGTTCACCAAATTTTCAATACAAGAGGCCAATAAAAAGGTGTTGTGAAGATTTTTAGGAGAGGAAGAAAAAAATTACCCTAATAACAGCCAATTAGTGCAAAAATATTCTTCACAACACACCTATGGTGCAAATTTAGAGAGTCGATAAGGCCAATTTTAGTGAAAATTGATGTTTTCCAAGCCCTAGGTTTGAGATCTTGACACAAAATTATGTATGAATGCTTTGAAGTCTGATTTATGATGAAAATGAAGTGTACTCAGATCTGAAAATGAATTCCAAGCTCTAAGATGCAAAATGCAAGTGCAAATCTAATGAAAATGCATGAAAATTGATAGTTTTTTGTTGAAATTTTCTATGCAAAAATGCAAATATTTAAAATCTAAATGCAAATTTACACTAAAATGCAAGACTATAGCCAAATGTAAATTTGAATGAGTCTCCAAAATCAGTAGAAAAATCTGAAAGAAGATTTTGCCTACTAACCCTAGATTTTGGAATTACTAGGTTTTATGAAAATTGTCAAAATTTCTACAAAACCCTAGCAATTATATGATGAAAATGCAATGCAAATTATTGAATTTTTATAATTTTTAATAGTTTATATTAGTTCTGATGCAAAAATCATAAATTAGGAAAAATTAGAGTGAATTGATGAAAATTAGTAACCCTAAAATGTAATTTTTTTCAAATTTTTCAATTTTTTTGTAATTTTCTCAATGCAATAAGATGAATGACTATATGAATGAATGAAATCAACCCAAATCTAAAGACAAACACTCGGCAAGTTTCAATTAAGTCCAAAAATATGGATTCACCAAAATGTTTAGGGTAAAAGTTAGATTGTTTAGTTTAGTGTTTAAATCCTCCTTTCACCCATTACATTCAAGGACCTTCGGATCGAGTGGCAGAGCACTAACAGGGCCTTGGTCACTTACAAATGTAGGGAAACTTAGATTAGGGTATTTGATTATCAATTTTCCTTCTCTTATGCTCAATTATCCATCAAAACCCTAATTATGCAAATACGGCAATAAATAGATGAATAACAGAAAATGCCTCTGCAGAACGCTGTAAAATTACAAATGACTATGCACCTGTTTTTGGGGTTCTGAGGCAGAAAAGTCAGGGACAAAAGAGCGGGCACCCAAGTCCAAGGCCCTACTTTTTGTTGAGATCTGGAAACAAGGTCTGCAACCTGTATCTACTATCCCAGAGATTTTCCTGTTGCGGAACTTTAAAGACTAATGAGTGGGCACCCAAGTCCAGGGTGTCCTTTTTCCTGTTGTTCTACAATTTTGACACTCCAACATGCCCTCCTACAACTTCACTTTGTCTGCATCATCAACCTGTAACCTGCAATCATAAACTTTGGGAGGGGGTTGTGGTGTTTAGGAGCTTGCCTCAATCAAGCCCCAGAAGGACACTTAAGTCTTCCAAACACCTTTGTCAGATAGAGAGTGCATGCCTTGGGAGGCTGAGGCAAAATCCAAATGAATAATGATGAAAACACAATATAATGTCACCTTGTAGTGAAGATCTCATGAGACGAAGAAGCTCTTCATTCCATGAGGAAATGGATACTCAAATATGCAAACACAAACACATAGACAACACAAATCTGCTCTTGCCACACAATGAAAGCCTTGAATCACCTTTAAGATGCTAAAATCACATGAACATAATCTAGTTTCTAAATGAATGCCTAAACATGCCTTTATATGCAGTTCTACAAACACTCCCGCCAAGAATTTTGTAATTCAAACTTACCGTGTCGACATAGGGCCCAAATAACGGTCAGAAGCTGACATCCAAAAATTGGGACTGCCCCAAAATAGGGTAGGACTAGGGCATGGGCACCCAAGTCCTCCCCCCTATTTTGGGCAAGGGTCATCTCAAGTAGTTCCCCTAGGTCCTATTTGTCAAGACACTTAGGGGTTTTCTCATCGGGGTGTTGAAATATGATGTAAAATGTCCTAAATGCACACAAGACACCTGGAGCTAAACCTAAAGAGGGAAAAACCCCCAAGGGGACATTTTCTAATGTTACAGCATATTAGGTTAAATCATTTTCTTTCTTCATTCTCTTTCCAATCTTCCCCATCGAAACCAATCAAATAGACAAATTAATTTGAAAAGTTTAACCAAATCTTTCTTGCTTTGATCTTCTTCAATGGTGACACTTGTTACTTCTAGGGTTTTGCACTTCTTTTAACACCATCTGCCTTCCCAGCAGGTTTGCAACCATCCCAGTAGATTTGTAACTAGATCTGACACCACTTGATGTAGTCAAGGTAGGAGGGTCTAATGAGGGACTGTCCAACCTTGCAGCCTTAAACTATTAATAGCATGAATAATCAGAGATGCAACGGAAGTAAATAGTTAACAACAGAAAGAAAGAGATATTCATGAGCACAACACCATATATATCCCAGGAAACCCCTAACAAGGAAAAACCTATCCTTCAAAGTTCATTCTTCTTATATTATGATCATAGAACACATTACATATGCCACTTAGGCTTTACAGATGCTAGGCCACAGGCCAGGGTTACAGAATAATCATATAACAACACTCCTTCATGAATTCCATCTTCTACTTTCCTCAATTCTCTGCTCTACAACTTCTTCTGCTCTCTGCTCTATTCTCTGCTTCACTTTTGCTTCTTCTTTGGATCAAAATACTTATTCTTTTGCTTCATATTTTCGCATGCTTAATCATTTCATCACTGCTGCTTTGTAACAAATCATTATCCTTCATTTATATCCTCTGCAAGCCTTCAAATCATTATCAAGTCGACCTAATTGCAACGGCTAGTTATGAAACGTGTAGACACGGATAGGTCAGACCTAAACATAAGGTATTGCTCTGTTGATGCATAGAACTTTGTTCGAGTCTCCATGAAGGTTAGCCAAGTCCTAAACTTCCTTGAATGATGTTCCTTTAAGCTGCGCAAGTCATGGAATTGCTCTGCAAGCTAATTAGACTTCACTGAACACTATCGGCTCTGCTCTGTTAAAACAGGTGAAAATAGGTAATCTTCTGATAGCGATATCTCTCCAGAAACAAACCCAAATGATCTAAATTTTGGATACGATCTAGATGATTATGTCTAGATGCTAAGTCCAACTCCGCAGCCTTTGATATGCAAATGTGGTAAAATGCAGTATTCTACAAGGTCTCTCTCTTGGTACTCTACAACTTCACTGTTAACTATCCTAATTGTTTTGAATGGTTCCAGATGTTCCTGCATCATGAATGGAAGACCACATTTAAAATAAAGGAAGGCTTGTATAAATGGATGGTGATGCCATTCAAGTTGACAAACACCCCAAGCACATTCATGTGCTTAATGAACAAGGTTTTAAAATCATTTCTTGGTAATTTGGGGATTGTTTATCTCAACAAAATTTTGGTGTTCAATAAGATGAGGGAGGTACATCTTGCACACCTATAGTAAGTGTTGGCATAATTGAGGAGAGAGGACCTATACATAAATGTAAAGAAGTGTAGCTTCATGAAGGAGGAGCTAACATACTTCAGATTCATGATATCTCGAGGAGAATTGTACAAGGATTTAGAGAAGGTCCACCCGATTGTGGAGTGACCCAAACTGAAAAGTGTAATAGGAGCCAAAGGCTTCCACCAGTTGGCAAGCTTCTATCGAAAGTTTATCAAGAACTTTAGTGGTATTTGTGCACCCTTGATGGAGTGGACAATTGTTGTTGTTGAGAGTTTCTCTTGAAGAAGAAGAAAGTGATCGAGGAGTGCATGCTCGCACTCCCAGACTTTGGAAAGGTTTTCCAAATTGACTATGATGCTAATGGAATAGCAATCAGTGCTATCTTGAGTCAAGAGGATAGACCAATCATGTATTTCAACAAGAAGTTGAATGAGGCTAGGCAATGATATTATGTCTACAACTAGGAATTCTATGCCATAGTGAAAGCTTTGTGTTAATGAAGGCACTACTTGTTGTTGAAGGAGTTTGTGTTGTACACAAACCACCAGGCACTGAAGTTCATCAATAGTCAAGCAAAGCTCAACCAAAGGCACATGAGGAGGCAAGCTTTATTGTCCAAAATGATGGTTAAACTAGTGGGCTTGGAGGTAATGAAGGATTTGTATGGCACAAATCCAATTTTTTCCTATGCATGGCATGCATGCATGGATCCCTAGGCTAGAGATAAGAGCATGTATGAGTACTTCATGTAAGAGGGATACTTGTTTAGTAGGCAATAGTTGTGCATCCCATGTTCAATGAGGGAGAACCTCATCAATGACTTACACAAAGGTGGACATGGAGGAAACTTTAGTGCAAGCAAGATGTAGACCATGTTGGAAGAGGAATATTACTAGCCAAGTTTGCACAAAATGCGCATAGACTTGTGGACAGGCATAGAATATGCCAAACAACAAAGACGACAGCACAAAACACTGGGATAGATAAACAATTGCACATGTATACCAAATAGACTATGGGAGAAACTATCCATGGATTTTGTCCTTGGATTGTCATGTACACAAAGAAGCAACATTTTAATAGTGGTAGATAAATTTTCTAAAGTGGAACATTTCATTCCTTCTCAAAAGCCAAATGAAACATCTAGGATAGCAAATTTCTTCTTTAAGGAGATAGTTTAGTTGCATGGATTGTTGCATAGCATCATGTTAGAGCACAACACCAAGTTCCTTATTCATTTCTAGTGCACCTTATGGAAGAAGTTGGGCACACAACTTAGCTATAGTTCTACATATTACCAATAGATGGACTAAGAGACCAAGGTTATCAATCATAGTCTTGGCAATCTACTCAAATGTCTAGTAAGAGAGAAGCCCATGCAATGGGATTGTGTTGGCACAAGCAGATTTTACATACAACTTAGTGAGTAAATCATCAAGGAAGACATCATTTCAAGTGGTGTATGGGGCATCCTTGTGAAGGAGTCACAAATCTATTCGAAGTGGAAGCAAAGGGAAGGTGTGTGAGCACAGAGGCTAAGGACTTCATGCAACACATGAAGGAGATTCATGTGCAAGTCCAAAAGCAAATGGAAGAAAGCAATGCAAAGTATAAGTTGGACATAGATAAGAATAAGAGAGAGGACAACTCAAAGGGGAGTTGGTCATGACTACAACAAGCTAAATTCCAAGAAGATCGGTCCATGCTCCATTTTGCTCAAGTTTTTTTAGAAGTCTTATGAGATTGAGTTGTCGGAAGGGTTGGATATCTCGTCAATATTTTATGTATTTGACCTTATTTCTACCATGTGACAAAGGTTTCATATGCATAGCTAGTAGAAATGACTAATTGGAAAAAGGAGATACTAAACAAGCAATGAGAGAAAATTACACAAATCTTGGATGTATGCATAGACAAGAAGACCCGGCATAGCAAGTGCAAAGAATATCTTATTTACTAGAAGGGTAAGGGGCCAAAAAAATGACTTGTGGATTTCTAAAGCTGAAGTAAGCCAACTTGGGTGGCCAAATTAATTGCCCATGCAATTCGTATTGTGAGCACCATGCTCATAATCTTTTAGCAAGGGTGTCTGATTTAGGAGCATCCTTGGGTCAATACAATCTTACATCACCAAAAATGGGTGTTTAGTTTTATGAACAAAGCTTAACTTGTGTACGCCTTGTGATGTGGTAGCTTGTCACATGTTGACTTAACCACGCACATGTTGTGTTGTGTCACTCTACTTAAATATCATCCACTTCAATGGTCAAACAATCAATAGTAATTTTACACGTCATTCACAACAAAAAGTGATAAATATTTATCCTATTTTTATTGACCAAAATTGACTTTTGACTGTTAAAATAGATGATATTTAAGAATAACTGTCTTGCATTAGGCAACTTTTGTTTCCAGCACACTTTCCTATCTTTTGGTGCACCACATATCCATCTCTACTGAGTAAGTACAAGTACGTGTGCACTAAAGACCTACCATGTCGTTGGATCATGCACCCTATCCTTTCAACTCGGAAGCAAAGTCCCTATAAAGGAGAAGACCATATGCATGATCTGATGTACCCACTACCTTGTTGTTCCACAGGCACGCACTTCACCATGATCAATTGATGTCAAATGTTAGGAATGGCTAATTCTTCCGTCAAAATACTCTCCAAATCTTCTAATTGTGTGACAGCTCTAGTGTCAAGAATGTCAACTTATTTCAAATTTATTATGGGATGGCTTGATTGTTCTCTATCAGACGATGCCTTGCTGATCAAATTGTCTTCAAACCATGCATATATTTATGTGATCGATTCTCATCCTACCTAGCAACACAAATGATATGCATTATACATTGTAGAGCCTTGGTCATTCATACGAATTTTGTGGTGGTGTTTGCAGTTAGAAGGTTGGCATATTGTAATTGGGTTTTGTGTAGAGTTTTTGAGCTTGTATGTAAATGTAGCATAGTCTCTGCAAACCTCTTAGAAGGGTTGGGTAGCATAGCGCAGGGTATCACATATTGGTGGCCCTTTTATATCCTTCCATTATTTTTGCAATTCATTTGGCTTCCATTATTACCTCATTATTTTCTCTCTTGTTGCTTATGTTGTGTCTGTCATGCTCGTTAGCTTCTTGTTAGCTTGATTCACTACGGTGTTGCACTAGAATGTCAAGTTACAGTTCATAATCCAGTTGTGTGCGTGGGGGCAGGGTGGTTTTGAGTAATTATCTTGTAACTTGGGGCGGTGTGTTACATGTTGGTGTTCTATTAAATGTAGAAATGTCAGTTATGTAGATCTTATGAGTCTATTTCAGAAATGAATCTTGTTTGTGTAGAGAAAAATAAATCTGATAAACTTGTACAATAGATGATAATAGAAGTTGTGAATATAATTTGTAATAATAATAGAATAAATAGAAAGTAAAGACAATACGCAGTATTTTTACCTGAGAAAAATTTTAAAATCCAACACACTAAAAATTTTCACTATTGCAAAATATTAGCTGTTCTCCAATACAACAATGAATCTCTCTTACTTCACCTTTAAACATGTGAGGATATAAATAAACACATTGAAAGCAATTTTCCACATTGCATGAAATCATACAAAAGATAAACATGAGTGCTTTAAAATATGGGTGAAAATAGAAAAAAACCCAAAACAATACTAAATTTTTTTTTGAAAAATGCCTTAAATTGCTTCACAATTTTCTCATCACCAACAAAGTTGGCCCCATCCTAACTATTAAACATGGAAAATATACAACACTTATCCAACACTCTCCCACTTGTTGAATACATTCCATAAGGGTCACACTCTTGAAATGTCAATTGCTAAGAGCAACCATGCCCATTGATTTCCTACACCAAAAAAATTCTCAATAATCAATTCCTTTGGCAATGAATCAGAAACATTATTTTTTGTATCAACTTTTCCCAACAATACTCATTTACTTTCAACCATTTCTCTCACAAAATAGTATTGTACTCCAATAAGCTTTGACCAAACATGATAAGCAGAATTTTTGGCCAAATATATTGTACTATGACTCACTATGAATCCTTACCATCTTTTGTACCAAACCAACTATTGGGGATACTCCTAAAATTGTCATGATTCATCCCTTAGGGTTTTTGAATTCACACTATGCTAGGGTTATCCCATTTTATGTCTAAAACCCTTTGTTATTTTGAGGTTTTTGCCTTTGCTGAGAATGTTTTTTATTTTTACATTGACTTCTTAGTCGGTTGAGTTCACTTAAGCCATTGTGCCAAGCCTCAATACTCATTTTACTGGCCCCACCTAAAGGTAACTTGTTATCGCCCGTCCCCGAGAATACATTACTCGGAATTTAAATATTAAATCTTTCTGGTAGTTTTAGTCAGCCCTCCACGTGTCACTTTATTATTGCATCGTACCGAACTAGTGCATCACATACTTCAATAGGCTGTCTGACCTCGTGGACGTTATTAAAAACCTTCATTCATTCATTCATTCATTCTATTCCCAATTTATATTCAGTCTACAAGCTTGCACTTTGATGACACCTTAAAGTGTCCATTGAAGAAGTTGTGGTAAGTCACGGTCTTGTGGTCATATTCCAGCTGGCAGTCTCCCTATTGCATTGCATTGGATTGTATGTATCATGAACTCAAAAGGGTGTTTATATTATTTGAGAGGGCCCACAGTCCCTGTCCCGGTGTATACATTCTATTGGGCCATGTGGAAACTAGATGGAGGATCGTGTCAGGGCTGGGGGTAAAATTTGACGCCCATCACCTCTTTTGAAATGCTCACGATATTGTGCAGATCATTAACCTTAATCAAGGATCAATGGCTGAAATTTAAAGTTAAGAAAAAGGGCAATGACTACGCCTGGACACGTACGTGCATTAATTTGGAGGGTAGCAGATTGCATATTCCCCCTAAATTATAATTCTTGAGATAATTTCAAGAAATTCTCTAGCGCCAAAGCATAAATTTGTGTTAGTAGCCATCACCGGGGTTCGTTAACTTCAAAAGGGAATTGTGCTACAAGCATAAAAGGTCATATGATTCCCAAGCGTGCCAAAAAGGTATGTGCTCTGTGAAATTTTGTGTCTTGTGCTTGTCCAAGTAATTAAGATTTTTCAATCAAGTCAAATACAATTTTGTAGGTTTTATGCATTTGTAAAACCCATAAGCTATCAATTATCAAATTGTGTTGCTCCTATAAGAGTTGTAGACTACCACCATGAGCCATATATCATCATAGTTTAGTAGGTTAAAGAGGAGTTTAGATGAGGATATCCTTGATTCATTGTTCGATTCATCAAAGAGGGCTAAACAGGCCCAAGGTGCCAGCATTTTTATTGAGAGATTGGAGGACAAGATGGAGGATATTAGAGAACCCATTATCCCTATAATGGGCTGGGATTTATTCAAGTATTGTTACAACCATGCTAATGAGTGCACCCCAATTTCAAATATCTAGCCTTTTGATTTAGGGAAACTGGTTGTCCCTAATATTTTTGTAAGCTTTGATTTGGTATACACAATCAATGGACAGTATGACAGAGAAACTAGATAATTAAAGAATTTTCAGAGGGATGAATTGTTCGCATTAGATAGAGAGTTGATAAGGAAGGCCTTCAACTTAAACCTACATGCCAACATCAAAATTGACTTCGATGAATTGTGTCGAAAGTATAAAAGAAACAAAAGTAGTTACAGAGTGAAGTGGTTGCCACAACATAGAAATCCTGACAATCATGGAATCAAGAGGATCCATCTGAGTGAGGGAGAACCATTGGATGTTGATACCTTTGTGGATTATTTTAGATACACTTATATGGCTTTGTGTCGAGTTCTAGGGATAAATTATAAAGTGCAGATGATCATTCATCTAATGATGATAGCTATTGATATTCAACATCGAGATCTCAATAGGTTATTTGATTTTGCCTCCTTTATAGCAAAAAAAATCAATCAGGGATTGAGTGCCCTCAAGCGAGACAACCACACACCATATTTTAGGTGGTATTCTATGCTATGTCATATCCTATTATACCAAGGAAATGATATATGGCACCTTGCCTTAAGAATGACATTTACATCACCAAACAACCAGCCCATGCCAATTTAGATGAGGACTTACATATGGGATTCACATTGCACTACATCTAATTATTGTACTTTTGAAAGATACTTTGTGTAGAAAGTGTTAGGTTTGCTAGGGCATGAGAGAAGAAAGTTATCTCCTACTTTCATGAGATTCCTAAGACCTAAGCAACTTGAGCCAAAAAATGGTTGGGAGCACAATTGAGGAGATTGGCTCTTCCACAAGGATTTCATAGTTATCAGAATTTATGGGGCTGGGGTAGAGCCATGCTTATTACCTCTTTTCGTATCAGACAGAGTAGCCTTCCTTGAAGCAATGTGGCAGCTAAATGAGGCTGACAAGATGCATCTGAGGCGGAGAAAGAAGGGATCATTTTTTCCTTCTACTATTAATTTTTCAAACTTTCTAATCACTACCAAGGAATGCCTTGATTAATTAGGGTTAAATTGATGGAATACTGAATGAAGACAAAGAAAAAGATGAGTTGTAACCCTCAACACTATATTGACCAAATAAGGAACTTAGTATGTTGGATTTAGACCAGACAACTGAGAGGGGGGGTGAATCAGTTGTCCCACAATAAAAACTTTTTTTTCTTTTAACCTTCTTTATTATCTTACTTATCAGATTAATGATGTAATCATTAAAGCATAGATCAACAACATAAGAGCAGAAACATAATCAACACACTTGACACCAAGATTTTGACGTGGAAACCCGGTTAAGGGAAAAACCATGGTGGGGGTTAACCCACAAGATTTGTACCCTGTTAAAACTACTTTAGAAAAATAGAAGGCACATGCCTTCAAGTGCACTACCCAAAGCTCACTACTCAAAAGAGAGGCTCACTATCTACAAAATTTATTTAGAATAGAAAGAATTAACTAAGAAATAGCATCTACTTCATGCTTGATTTAGTTTCAATGAATGCTCAAGAACTTCTGCTTTGCCCCAAATTCTTCTTCACACTCTATATTGCTCTCACTCCTTTTCTTCTCTGTTCTTCTCCTGATCCTTTATTTGGATTTTATCTGTTTTGCACAACAAGTATTTATACACTTCATCAACTTTGGAATGATCAACAAGGTTGGCTAAACTAAACGCGGATCTTTACACTATCAGCCAAACATAGCTAAGACTTGAATCTTCCTTTATTAACATGCCACTCTTCATAAAATGCTTATTAGATCATCCGCAACACACTAGGAACATCCGGCCAGCCAAGACTGGGAAGAACAGCAACCTCAAAGAAGAATTCTTCAACAACAAGCTCAAAACTTCAATATGAACCTCCAACATAGTAGCCACACAATCTAGAGACCTCCACAAGCGCATTGAAATCACCAATAACATTCACTCTAAACCATATTATTAGAAACATTTGAATCTTCCTCTGGAACCTCAAGAACACTCTCTGCCATGACTATCAAACTAGAAGGATAGCTTGCGGACCTCCAAACCATGAACCACCGGTGTTGATGATACACACTGACTTCCCAAACATGCCTTCAGATCCACAGACTAATCCCTTTTTTGCTTCAGACTAATCCCAAAATTTGCATACTGACTACTCCCCTTTGAGTAGTACCTTCTTAACATCAATCCAGATCACAAGATATGAATGTGAATTCCACCGGACTGATGCACCTTAGTGCATCTTAGTTATGATCAGGAGGGGTAATAACCCCTAACTTCTATCTGAGATACTCAAAAGTATCCTTGGGAAGAGGCTTAGTGAAGATGTCTGCAATATGATCTTTGGAGGCACAAACTCCAACTTGACTTCATTCTCATTTACTTTCTCTCTCAAGAAATGAAACTTGCTAGATATATGCTTTGTCTTTGAATGTAATACTGGATTCTTTGAAATGCTTATAGCACTTGAATTATCACAGAAAATTGTGACTATCTCCTCAAACACAATTTTGATGTCCTTTAGCATTTGCTTCATCCACAAAACCTTAGTACAATTATTTGTTGTTGCTATATACTTTGCCTCTACAGTAGATAGAGATATTGCCTCTTGCTTGTTGCTTATCCAAGAGACCAATCTTCTCCCCAAGAAGAATGCACCACCACTAGTACTTTTTTTGTCATCCACATCTCCTGCCCAATTAGCATCTGTATATGCATGAAGAGTGAAATCATTGTCCTTTGGATACCACAGTCCATAATCAGTTGTCCCCTTGAGATATCTAAAAATTCTTTTGATTGCCACAACATGGGATTCTTTTGGATCAGCTTGAAATCTGGCAACAAGTCCAACTGCATTCATGATGTCAAGTCTAGTCTGAGTCAGATAGAGAAGTCCTCCAATCATTGATCTATACATTTTCTGATCTATACCTACTAGCTTTGAATCTTCCATTCCAAACTTCTTCAACAATTCTTTCACATACTTGGACTGAGATATGAAGATACCATTATCTGACTGAACAATTTGCAGACCTAGGAAGAAATTCATCTCACCAAACATTGACATTTCAAACTCACTTTTCATCTTATCAGCAAATGCTTTGTACATGCATTCATTTCCACCAAAAATAATATCATCAACAAAGACCTCAACAATTAGAATGTCCTCATGATTTATCTTGAAGTACAGATTATTATCAGGATTACCTTTGCTAAATCCTAGCTTAAGAAAATGTTTATCCAATCTAGCATACCAGGCTCTTGGAGCTTGCTTGAGTCCATACAAGGCTTTTCTTAGTCTACAAACCATATCTCCCTGATCAGACAACTGAAATCTTTCCAGTTGTTCAATGTAGACTTCCTCCTCCAAATCTCCATTTAGAAATATTGATTTGACATCCATCTGATAGACCTTAAAATCTTTGAAAGCAACAAAAGCAAGAAATAATTTGACTGCCTCTATCCTTGCCACTAGAGAAAAAGTTTCTTCCACTTGAGAATAACCTTTACATACCAACCTTTCCTTGTTTCTTACAACCTCACCATCTTCATTCAGTTTGTTTCGAAAGACCCATTTGGTTCCAATCACATTTTTGTCCTCAGGTCTAGGAACAAGATCCCAAGTGTGATTCTTTTCAATTTGCATCAATTCTTCTTCCATTGCTTAATCCTTTTTTCATCATTGAAAGCTTCACTTACTGATTTAGGTTCAATCTTTGAAATCAAACAAATCTCCTCTTGATCTTCAAAATTTCTTCTCCTAGTTCGAACACCTTTACTCTTATCTCCTATGATTTGATCTTCAGGATGATTTAACCTTACATACCTGGGAGTTTTGGGAATTGTTTGAATTTCTATTTCTTGAACGTGTTCCTCATCATCTGCACTAACCTCTTATGTTACTAGAGTTACCAAATCAATCTGAACTTGAACTTACCTTCCTTGATTTTTACTTTCATCTTGATCATCTGAATCATATTTGGAGTACCTGGAATGTCTTTCTTTGCCTTCATCAACTTTAACATTTGCACTTTCAACAATCTTTTTCAACCTCTTGTTGAAGCATCGATAAGCCTTACTTTGAGTTGAGTATCCTAAAAATATTCTTTCATCACTTCTTGCCTCAAACTTTCCTAGATCCTCATCTCTTTTGATATAGCATTTACTACCAAAGACTCTGAAATATCTCACAGTAGGAGAATGACCAAACCATAGTTCATAAGGAGTCTTACCAGGATTTCCTTCGATCTACACCTGGTTAAGAGTGTAGACAATAGTACTCACGACTTCTCTCCAATAAACTTGAGGGAAATTTGTTTCCATCATCATGGTCCTGGCAACTTCTTGAATGGTCTGGTTCTTCCTTTCTACAACTCCATTTTGCTGAGGAGTCCTAGGAGCAGATAACTATCTTTTTATCCCATGCTTTTCACAGAAAGCATCAAACTCACCAAAAGTAAATTCTCCACCTTTGTCAGATCTTAGACACTTCAATTTTCCACCAATCTCATTTTCAACCATCATCTTGAACACCTTAAACTTATCAAGAGCTTCTAATTTTTCTTTTAGGAAAGCCACCCACATTATCTGGGAGTAATCATCAATCAGCAACATGAAATATCTGTCTCCTTGCACACTCCTAATTCTAGCAAGACCACAAAGATCAATATGTACCAGTTCCAATCGTCCATTTGAAACTTGTTCCTTACTTTTGAATGAAATTTTGCTTTATTTCCCCAATTGACATTCTCTACACATGCTATTAGGTTTCACAAGTTTTGGAAGATCTCTTACAGCCTAAGTGGTACTTATTTTGACAATGTTATCAAAATTCACATGACACATTCTTCTATGCCATAACCAACTTTGATCTATCTGAGAAATCAAACAACTTTTGCCAGAGCTACTTAAATGAAAAATGTTACCTCTAGTTTGAGTACCAGATGCAATTTCAATTCTGAAACTTTCCAAGATTCTGTACTTTCCATCCTTGAATCAAAGATCATAACCTTTATCAACCAACTGTCCAACACTGAGAAGATTATGTTTCAGTCCTTCCACATATAGAACACCATTGGTGCTATTCTTACCATCAAAAGAGATGGATCATCTACCACGGATTCTACCAGCTGAGTTATCTCCAAATTTCACAAGCCCACCTTCATAATTTTCAAAATTCACAAACTTACTCTTGTCTCCAATCATATGATGAGAACATCCACTATCAATCACCCATTCATCTTTCTCAATAACTTGAGCAACCAAGGCACTTTCCATATTTGCATAGCTAGTAAATTCAGTAGACACCGGATCTTCTTCTTTGATGGCAATGAACACCCAATCATTTTCAAGAGTACCTCCATGATTAGATTCATCATCTGTGACTCCTTCTCTAGTTTCTTGGACATAGTAACATTTGTTTTGATTTCTATATCTATTAGGGTTTGGTTTTGAAAACCTTTATAGACATCTTGAGGCAAAATGACCAATCTTATTACAAGCAAAACATTTGAGTGGCAATTTTCCTTCATACTTACTAAATCCTCTTGGCAATCTTTAGGCAAGAAGAGATTCAAGATCTGTAGTTTCAATTTCAACATCTTCAAGATCCTTCCTTGTCTTCATAAATCTATTTGATCTTGCAGAAGAGCTTTCACCCATATCATATCTTTGTTTTCCATATATATTGGCCTTAAATGCAGATTCAGACTTGGGAAGAGAATCACCAAACTCACTTAATTCAAAAGCTAAAATTTTGCCAACCAGATGATCTCTTGTAACCTCTGAGACAGTCTCGATCTCTTCTATAGCTGCAATCTTATGTTTGTATGAATCTAGTAAAGATCTGAGCACTTTTGATACAATTTCTGATTCTTCCAAAGTTCCACCAGCACACTTGATGCCACACACAAGTTCATTATCTTTTGCATGTAGATTGTGATGTTTTCGTCTTTGTTCATCCTCATAGTTTCAAATTTTCCTCTCAGACTTTGCAACTTGGCACATTTGACATATTTATCACCTTCATACAGATACTCCAACTTTTTCCAGATTTCATAAGCAGTTTTTAGACCAAAGACATTTGTCATTTCTGAATCAGTCAGGGCACTCAACAAGGCTTCTTTAGCTCGAAGGTTATTTTCAGCATCTTTGACTTGATCAGGAGTTGAAGGACCTTTCTCCGGAGGTTTATACTCAACACTAGTTATTGGCCAATAGGCATCTCCCATGCATTACAAATGGCACTCCATGCGATTTTTCCAAACAGAATAATTTGTTCCATCAAATCTTGGACTATCCTTCTTGTAGGTCGACATCCTGGATCTCCTCAAGTGGTCAGGCTTTTATAAGAGGATTTGGCTCTGATACCAATTGTTGGATTTAGACCAGACAACTAAGAGGGGGGGTGAATCAGTTGTCCCACAATAAACACTTTTTCTGCTTTTAACCTTCTTTATTATCTTACTTATCAGATTAATGATGTAATCATTAAAGCATAGATCAACAACATAAGAGCAGAAACACAATCAATACACTTGACACCAAGATTTTGACATGGAAACCCGGTTAAGGGAAAAACTACGGTCGGGATTAACCCACAAGATTTATACCCTATTAAAAGTACTTTAGAAAAATAGAAGGTACATGCCTTTGGGCGCACTACCTAGAGATCACTACTCAAAAGAGAGGATCACTGCCTACAAAAATTATTTAGAATAGAAAGAATTAACTGAGAAATAGCATCTACTTCATGCCTGATTCAGTTTCAATGAATGCTCAAGAACTTCTGCTTTGTCCCAAATTCTTCTTCACACTCTATACTGCTCTTACTCCTTTTCTTCTTTGCTTTGCTCTTGATCCTTTATTCAAATTTTATCTATTTTGCACAAGGATGATTTCCAGCAACTCTTCAACAAATATTTATACACTTCATCAACCTTGGAATGATCAACATGGTTGACTAAACTAAACGTGGATCTTTACACTGCCGGCCAAACATAGCTGAGACTTGAATCTTCCTTTATTAACATGCCACTCTTCATAAAATGCTTATTAGATCATCCGCACCATGCTAGGAACATCCGGTTGGCCAAGACTGGGAAGAACAACAACCTCAAAGAAGAAATCTTCAACAACAAGCTCAAAACTTCAATACGGACCTCCAACATAGTAGCCACACAATCCAGAGACCTCCACAAGCACATTGAAATCACCAATAACATTCACTCTAAACCATATTATGAGAAACATTTGAATCTTCCTCTGGAACCTCAAGAACACTCTCTGCCATGACTGTCAAACTAGAAGGATAGCTTGCAGACCTCCAAACCATGAACCACTAGTGTTGATGATACACACTAACTTTCCAAACAGGCCTTTAGATCCACAAATCAAGATATTTCACTACGGAGCAATCTGGACCAACTTATTGTCACACTGTCTCTTCTGAATACTGCAAAATCTAGTTCTACTCAGATGGCCATAACTTCTTCAAATCTTCATGAGGATTTCTTAATTCTTAACTAGAGCAACATCTAATAATCCTCTTTACAGCCATATGGTCTGCATGCATTGTTTGTTATTAATTTTCTCAATGTCCTCAACAATCTGGTCTTCTATATAGATAGCAGAATGGGATATAGTTGACACCAATGGCAACAAGAATATGTTGACATCAATGACAACACCACTTAGGCACATATTTGCAACATAGTAGGAAAGTCATGCTATGATCACCAATTCTACCTCTTTGAAGATTTAATCAGAAATTGTATAACTAGAGAAGAAATTGTCATAAGGAGGAATTGGGAGTAAATTACAGAATGTGAAATGAAAAAGAGGGATTTAGTTCTCACTTACAAAGGTTAATTTAGTACCACTAAAGATCTACTCACTAGAATGGAACTAATGATTAGTAGTGTGGATATTTTTGGGGTTATGCCTAAGGGGAGTATGAGAGAGGTCAGGATAGCATCTCGCCAAGCCCCATCTATGTAGGATCTAACTGTGAGTGGTGTGCAGTTTATTGAGGGAAGGAGCCCTAATAGAATTGAACCGTAGAGAATGATGCAACTAGGCTAGTAGATTATGATGTCAATGAGTGTATTGGTAAAAATAATGTTGCATTTCAAGAAATATTGTAGATTGTCCCTTCACCCCGAAGACCTAATGTAGATGATCTTCCTCTTGGGAGAACACTGTTAAATTTAGAAGAATGTGACAAGGTTGTTCAAGATGTCAAAATCTTGGCTTGTGAACAATTCCTCTCAGATGATGAATTCATCAAGACTGAGAAATTCAAAATGTTATTACTCAAAGATAAAGTAAATGTAGAGTTACAGAAGAAGGACAAGGCTCAACATGTGGAAAAGGATAGTAAAGGAGAATATGGGCAAAGCATCCAGAAGCAACTTGAATTTGGCATATCCAAGATGACACCTGAGGAAGAAAGAAGGCTAGTTTTGGAGAGTAGGTGTTTGCTACCATCGAGATGGGATATAGCTTTTTCTATAGACCTGGATACTATTCTTAGACAAGATACAAATGAAGATGTCTTTGGGGATGAAGAACATGCTAGGGATCTTTATTTTAGATCTAATTTATGTTTGTGTGAAAATAGTTTTTACCTATCTAGATTGACTAGGTTCTATTCACACTAGGCTTAAGCTCACTTAGAGAGGTTGTTTAGACTTTGTCTCACCTCGTTTGTACTCAACATTTGTCCTCACATTTGTCTCATGTGAATCAACATATGTAGCATCTTTGGAAGGTTAGTCAGTCATTGTGTTTGACCATCTCACCTCCTCATCCTTGCCTATTTATGTAAGGCTTATTTATACATTTTACTTAACTTTTGATAATGTCATTTGGCTTATTTTTGTGCTCGTAGCTTGTGGAACTATATCCTAGTTCTTGCTTTCTAATCTTGGCAATCCCAACATGGTATTAGAGCCATGCTAGTACTGAGGATGGGGGTGAATCAGTAACTTATTGCACTAACAATCCATTTACCTCATACAATAACAAAGCAAATTAAACATAGAACAAACAACCAAACTCTATCACACATGAACACCAGGATTTTTATGTGGAAAACCCCAAACTGGGAAAACCACAGTGAGTGTTAGCTCACAATATATTATGTAGGATCAATATCAAATTACAATAAAGGCTCCCTGCCCAAAAGAAGTGTTCACTGCAAGAAGGCTCACTGCCTAGAGAAAGAAAGAAAGAAGAAGAGTGACTCACTGCCAATTTGAACTACTCAGATTGCATCTACTCATGCATGGATGCAGTTCCAATGAATGCTCAAAACACTGTCTCAAAACTCTTCATCTTGACTACTCTGTTTCATTGCTCTACCTTTGCATTAGACAAGATCTCTCTTCTTTTGCTCTTGTCGCCTGCTTTGCACTTTCACATATTCCACCCATTCATATTACAAAATCACACCTCAAACACCGAATTCAATCTCATATTTATATCTGCAACAAACAAAAATTTCATACTAGGTCGACCAGATAATGTGTACCATGTAGTCATACATTACATATTCTGTCGGAAAAATTCATTCTCCAAAATCTACAGCGAACCCAAACAATATTTGAAACACCATCATCCATGTCAGCCTCAACTATTTTACCACTTAGGATTAAGTTCCAAACACCAAAACTTACCGCACACATATCATACTATCATGTCGGCCTTATTCATAAACTATTCACTAGTTCAGTTCAACTATTAGACAACATCTTCCACTGCAGACCACAAGACCTACTCAAATCCATATCAGAGACTCCTCACATGTCAGAGATCACACCTCTAGAACCGTAGAGTAAAATATTCTTTTGCGGTAGAATGCGGACCATTGAAACACATGCCCTATCACAATCACACTGCACCATACCAAGTAGCAATACTTAGGCATTCAGAATTGACTCTCTGGTGGAACTTAGAACTTTTAACTTTGGATTTGGATACTTCAAACACGTGTTTACAGCACCTCAAAATTGCATAACAATATATGTAATAGTGGACGAATGCAGACCAATTTAGTTAAGTGTTCTATTATAATTTTCTTTGCTCACTGTACTACCAGACTAAGGCTTCTTGAAGATGAACTTCTGGCACTTTTCAAAGACTGAAATCTTAGACAATTGATCATTTGAGGACTGTGAACAACATACTTGATCCACATGATATGATCTTCTACTGTAGATCAATGTCATCCATTACATGGTTGCTCTATTGCTATCTCATGTATACTACTAACACTTAGCCAAAATAGCTAAGTCTTCTTCTCCGGATCAAAACACTATTCCAATTATGTTCCTTTGCTTGTTGCCATCAATGACAACATCTTTAGATATCATACACAAGTTACCAACAATATCCCCCTTTGGCATTGATGGCAACACTTGATGTGAAAAACTTGTTACAACTCCCCCTATCTCTATACACTGCTTCCCCTGTCTTCATGCTTCCTTTATTGTTTTTCAAAATTGTTTTTCACATGCTTCATTTCTTCTCCCCCTTTGACATCAATGCCAAAGGTGTATGATACAAGGATATGTATAAGTTGCTCAAAACTATTTTTCTACTCTACCGCATATATACAAATGACGTTAAAAATGCTTACTATTGTTGTTGTTGTTTCAGGAGAATATCTTTATAAATTGTCTTCAACTGTACCATTTCTTCATCCCAACTGGTCTTAGCATCACTCAACATTAGTATATGCCCATTAATCTGGGACACCAAGTCTTCTACTTTCTTCACTATATCAGGGACCTCAGTGCTTTGCCTTGTTTTGTTTGCAACTTCTATTAACTTGGTCAAGGACGCAATTTTGAAACTTGCTACTTCTCTGAGTTGACTCATTCTATGCTTTATGATTTCCCTCTGGGTCTATAACTTATGTATATTAGAATGAATGGTTTCAACTTGAGCCCTCTGATTACCAATAGCATCTTTTTTCGAATCATAAGATCTGGATATCTTCATTATTTGAGCTTCCCATTTATCTATTTTATCTTTTATATCCTTAGTCTTAACTGGACATGTGAGACAAAATTGATACAATTCACTAGCTTCTTTAAGGGATAACTGTGCATATTCTATACTTTTATCTAACAAAATTATGTCTTGAGAAGCCTTATCTTTTAGCTCCACTAATCTTTTGTTGTCTATTTCAGCTCTTACCCTTTTATCAACAACTTTCTCAATGATTCAAAATGGGAATTCATAGACTCTATAAGCTTGTCCATCTTTTCTATGGGAGAGAGTGTTCTATCTCTCTGAACTCTAGGCATGATCTTTTCAAAAATATTTATTGCTTTGCCAAGTAGCTCACTGTCTTTCATGTGAGACTTTATTATTTCTTCTTGAGCATTTAATTGAAACATTGTGTGTTAGGGTTAGCCAGTAGAAGATATCAATTAAATGCAAATAAAGATTAAATAGAGGAATGAAAATACACAGAAATAATAACAGCGAGAGACAAGTTTTAATGTGGTTCACCCAAACTCGGGCTACATCCACCAACAGAGAGTCCAATATTATTATTCATTAAATCAAACCGATTACAACTAGTAGTCCTTGCAACTCAATACCACTGCAAAATGCTACAATACAATATCAACGGAAACCCTAACCCTTAGCCATTTTTATCACAACTTTTGTCAGTTACAAAATAGGGTTTTTTTTTATGTCAGCCAATAGAAAAATAACTCCTAACACCTTAATAAAATAATAAAAAATCGTGTGAGGTTTCAAGAGCGTTTGCCCCCGAGCACCCATGGGGGCGCTGCCCCTCGACCTCTTCCTGTATCGCGACAGGGAGCATGCCAGGGGCACTGCCCCTAGACCCCGCAAGGGGCACTGCCCCTTGACCTCGTAGGAATTTGGGGAAAACTGCACCGATAAAAGTGGGGTTAATTTAACCTCCAAGTCTGATTAGGCTCCATATAACAACATTGTGCCCAATTTTAATTTCTGCAAAGGAGACATAGTGGTCAAGTTTATTTGTCCTTGCAGTAAATCTGATGTGTCTGCACTTTGATCTTCTTTTTTCTCCAATAGAAATTCCCTTAATGAATCAACATTATCTCTTTTCATCTCTTCACAACGAGACACTACAACTTCTTGTCTTTCCAGAGGGGGATCTTGAATGTTTTCTTGTTCATTTCCTTCAGGATCTGGAATAGGAATGTCCATCATTTGTTCATTTTCCTCTTCTCTTTGCTCTTCTTGTTCCTTAGAGATATCTTGTTCAGGGACTGTTCTTGCTTCCTCAGACTTCTCTTTTTCAACCTTTTTCATTTGTTTATCTAGAGGAAAAATTTCACTTTGTTCTATATTCACCTCCTCTTTACTCCTTGTGCTCACCAGAGGATTAACTGTACCTTGATCCAAGGTCTATTCCACATCTATCTCTGGAATTGTATTGTTACCACCAACATTCTATTCCTCTTCATCAGTATTAACAACGGTTGAAATTTGTAGTTCATGTAGCACTTTTAGTGTTATCTCCTTTGTCTCCTTAACCACATTCTCTATTTCACCAAACATCAGAGCATTGACTCTTTTCATGGTTCTGAATTCCTCATTGAGATTTTTGGTAACTTTGGTTCTTTCTTCAGGGGTGATGTCTAGACAAAGTTTTAACAAGACATACTCTTTGATCTCAGTATCCTTGGCCATAGCTCCTTCTTTCCTTGCTGACATTATGATGGCTAAGGTATCTGGTAACTCATCTATTACTTCAATCAATGTTTTGTAAAACATGTCTAAATATCTTACAATTGTTGTTTCAATGATTACTTTGTCTGTATCTGATCTTTCATCATACATGTCAGTAATAGGCTTCAAGGTACCGTGTTGAACAAATGCATTAAACAAGGCTTCCAAGGATAAACTTGCTTCTTCTTCTGTGTTCTCAGTCTTTTCTTGTTTATTCTTCTTCTTCCCCTTAGCTTTTCTAGAGGGCTTCTCAGTAGTGACTTCATTTGTTTTTGTCCTTTTTGTTTTGACTTCCTCATCTGTTTCTGTTTCCTCTTCTTCTTCATCCTTTCCAAGGCTCACATATACTCTTTTTGTGGCCTTTTCTTTCTTTCTTTTCTTCTTCTCTTTTGTTTTCTTCTTTGGTTCCTAGTCTTCTATCTTTTCTTTCTCAGGTCCAGAGCTCTTGGAAGTAGTTTCTACAATGGTGGAGGGTGTGTGCAAGAAGTTGTGTCCACTTATTGGCCAAAAAGTGGAAGTGTTTTCCCTGATTTTCAGAATTTGTCACATTTGACCTAAAAATTTGAAGCACTTAACAGTGGAATCTTAGAAAAATTCACTAAATATGAAATGTAGTACTCGGAGTCTAGTTTCCAAATATGTAATTTTTTTCAATACCCAGATGATAGAAAGTGATTTTGAATAGGTGTTTCTAAAAACCACTATTTAAAAGTCACTTTTTTTTACTATACCATGTATGTGTACGTCATCCATATTTTGACCTAAATAATCATATTTTTCAAAATCCTTTTGGGAAAATATTTTTAACTCACTGAAGCACGTTTTCATATTTTTTTGTAATTTTTTATTGAATATATTTTTTTTAATTAATTTTTTATCGGCCATTTTTGGTCTTTTAAAAAATCATCGTGTACGTCACGCATAAGATGACCTAAACTTAACATTTTTTGAATTTTTTTTTTAAATTGAAAAGAATTGTCTAAAGTACGTTTTCCTACAATTTTTTTTACAAAAAAATATGTTAATAAAAAGTTATTAAAATACTAAAAAACCCTAATAATTCAAGTTTATGGACCTATTTCATCAGAAATTGATTAAAAAATAGAAAAATTAATCTAATTGTAAAAAAAATTACATATTTGGAATCTACACTATCTCATCTATAATGGGTTTTAATTTCGTCAAAATATCCTGCAAAATAGACCTTCAGATATATGCCCAAAGTGACTATTTTGTTGTGACATTGACAGGACCTTCAAGTTGCAGGTCAAACCTGGTCCAGAGGTCAGGTTCGGGTCCCCAAAGCATTTTCTGAACTGGGTTACAAAGCAAAACCTGAGCTTAAAATTCAAATTTTAAATAACGGGATCCCGTTTCATAAAAGGTTAATATTTTAACCTTTAAATAACAGGATCCCGTTCCATAAAAGGTTAATATTTTAACCTTTATGAAACGGGATCCCGTTTTGAAAATGGGATCCCGTTTCATAAAGGTTAAAATATTAACCTTTTATGGAACTCAAAACGGGATCCCGTTTCTTGAAAACGGGATCCCGCTTTTAGCTCGGGAACCCGAAGCAAAACGGGATCCCGTTTTGGTTAACCCGATTTCGAATTTTTTTCTAACTCTGAAACTTCCACCTTAAGTGGACACAACTTCTTGCATTTACCCTGGAAGCTCTTGTTCTTCTTCTAGATCTTGTTGTGGGCTTGCTTTTCTTGCTCATATTTCTCCTCTTTCCTTTCTAGTGCCTTTGATGTTTTCCCTTTCTAAACATTTGATGCATGTTCTACAGGAGCACTTGCAGTTTTTTAGGTCTCTACTTTGGCTCTTGCTTCACTTATTTCTTCATCTATAAATCCTTTTCTTTTAGCAAACTCCTCTTCCATCTTTCTTGCATTCTTCTTTATTTCAAGTTGTTTGTGTTCCATGTGCACTCTAAGAGATAGTTCCTCAAAAGTACCAAACCTTTCTTCCTTGGGATCGCTAGGTTTGCTCAACATTAGATCTGCCAAACTAGTCAGGACTTCTTATGTCACCTCATAAGCCATAGGGGGGACCCAAACTATTTTGGGTTCAATAGCCTCGATGAGGCATTTGTCCTTATCTACCATGAACACTATTTCCTTCTCATACTTCTTTATAACATTTTCAGGGATCCGGGCCCTATTCTGCATTTTCTTTTGAAAATTCTTAAAATATCCCCATAAGACTGCATTCTATTTGTCCGCATTTCTCAAACTACTTAGGTGATTTCTGATTTGTGCAGCTATAGGTGCATGATCAAGCCAGCCAATGTTCCCCATGCTAGGTAGCTCTCTCAGGAAGTAGAAGAATAGACAAGTGATCAAAGTTCCATATTTAAAAGGATTTTGTTTCCTTTATTCTTTTCAAATTCTCCATTACTTCACCCTAGAGTAATTCACATAGGTCATAATCTATGTTATTTTTTACCATGACATATGCTATGTATATAGTAGTTACAGAAATAGAATTCTCCCTGCTGGAGAAGTAATCTTTGTATCCAGTGACCATTGACACAAATCTAACTATTGGATTCTTAATGTCATTTATGGTGAGAGCTCTCTTATCAAATTTAGCTCATGTCAGCTGCATTACCACATTGTTCTTCATTTTCTTCAAAGCTGGAACCTTTCTGATGGAGCACATACCAGTTATAGCCTTGATGGCTTCTTTTGTTATCATGTATGGTTCATCAAGCCATAGAAACTCATCATGAACCCTGCTCAAGATATACCTAACCTAGGCATCATCCAAGATCACATGAAAATCCAACCAAGTATCTAATTTCTTCTCACTCAAAACTTTGTATTCTTCTTTTAATTCAACATTAACAGTAGTCACTTCATCCAAGTACAATTTTCCTAGTTTCATGTGATCATATTCCTCTAGGTTAGCATGAATGTATGCCCTAACATCTTCCATATGCATGACACCATACAACACTTCCGAAAATGCACCATCAGGGTCAACTTCCATTGATTTGAAAGGGTGTTTCTTAAATTTTGGACGAGGCCTTTCTGTGATCTCTATTACTTGTGGGACCAACATTTTTCCACAACAATTCAAACAATTTCACAGAGAAGTTTCAACTATAAATACCTCTTTTCACCGGATTAGGGTTTCTTCGCTTTGAATTGTTGGAAATTGCTGAAATTGCTTAGGGTTCTCGCTTCAGATCTTCTTGGATACTTGAAAACTTGACTACAAAGTGATTATTCCTTCTAATGCAAGACTTTTATCCTTTATTCACCAAAACCTAATAGCAATAAATGTCATCTTTCAAAAAGTTGTCAAATACTTCATTGTCAAGCACAATTGATCTAGATTGCTCTACAATTTACCACATTAGATCATTTTCTGCCAGAATCTTCTTCATAAGATCCATCATTCAACCTTACAACTCATATCATTTTGCTAGATGTTAGCACCATTTTTCTAGCTGGGGCTTTAAGAGTTTTCACTGAAGCTCCCCCTGATCCAAAGCTCCCAATTTACTTCCCAGAGGAAGTGTCTGCACCAGAAGCTGGTGCGGACCCATCCTTGACCTCTTGTGCTTCCTTTTTCACCCATATTTGGTTAATCTCCTTCTTTATCTCTATCAGATCAACCATTTTCTCTTATTTCTTAAATCCTACCTGATTATCCCCTTTCATATTCTTGCTTCTATGGAACCTTGCAATATGTCCAATATTATTGCAATTAAAACATACAACATTTCTTTGTCCATTGTTCCTTGTATTCATCCTTGATCTGCATTGGTTAGCCTTGTAACCATGTCTATTGCATGTAAAACAATTTCCACTGAAAGATTGAACATTCCTTCCATTGTTATAATTGTTCTTAATCTGACTTCTGCATTCACTAGCTATATGACCAAACCTCTTACATATAAAGAATTTACCTTTGAAGGTCTGAGCATTCCTTCTATTGTCATTCCTTATCTGACTTCTACAATCATTAGCCTTGTGACCTACTTTGTTGCAAGTGAAACACAGACTAGAGAATGATGGAACATTTTGATTCACTTTGCTCCTACACTAAGTAGCCTTATGACCAAATTTATTGCATGCATTACAATAGCCATTTGAAAGAAGGGTCGCTTTGAGCATTTGGTTGCCTGACCGGTGGTCTTCTAGGTCTATTCCTTTGATTTTGAATCTATTTGCCTTTGTTCCTTTTGATCCTAGCATTCTTTTCTTGACCGGTTTTGGAGCTTTCACCTTTATCAAATCCCAAACCTTCTTTGTCATCAGGACTCTTCTGGCTTGCAATCATCTCATCAAGCTTTGCAGAGCTTATCTTAAATTTTTCTTCATAACTTTTTGCTTTTTTTCTAAATCAAACTTCAGGTCCCCAACTTCCTTTTCAAGCTTTGTGCAGTGTTTAGTTTTGCTTTTCACCAACTGCTTTAGGTCTTCTTCTACTTTTGCTCTTTTTACAACTTCCACTTTCAAATTACTCAAGTTGTCTTCTACAGATATCAAATGTTCACTAACAGGGTAAGTGCAAGAAGATGAGTTCACTTTTTGGCCACAAAGTGGAAGTGTTTTTCCTTTTTTTCAAATTTTGTCGTACTTGGAGTGACAATTTGAAGCACTTGCACATAAAATATTAAGATGATGTAAAAATAAGAAATGTAGGATTTTGTTTCTAGTTTTCAAATATGGAATTTTTTCTAATACCTAGATGATGCAAGTTTTTTTATTAGATGTACAAAAAGTGGTTTTTTAAAAGTCCCCTATTTTTTGCAAAAGCATGCATGTGTACGACCAACATAATTTGACCTAAATTAATGTATTTTTCTAATTCCTTTTGTGGAAAGATTCTCAAGATGCTGAATTTTGGTCAAGATATTTTTTTGTAATTTTTTGATAAATATTTTTTTTATTAATTTTTTAATGGCCCTAATTAGTGTTTTATAAAACTCCTCGTGTATAACCAACGTAATTTGAGCTAAACTAATCAATTCAGTAATTTTTTTTTTCATCATGTAGAGAATGATGTCTAGTTTGGTCAGACATAATTTTTCTTTCAAGAAACTTTCAAAATCAAAAGTTATTAAAAAAATAGTAACTTGTGTTATTTCAAGTTTATGAGTTAGTTTGTTTGGAAAATAAATAATAAATAGAAAATTATGTTCAATAGAAAAAAAAATTACATATTTGAAAACTAGACTTTGAGATCTATAATGGGTTTTAATTTTGTTAAAATATTCTGAAAAAAAAAAAGTTGTCAGCCATAGTGGTGAAACTAGTTTTTTCTCTTGTTGTTTTCATGGTCTCCTAGTTGTAGGTCCAAAGTTAAGGCTTGGATTTCCAAGCCTAAAACCATTGCAAATTGGCAGGTTTGAAATTTCAATTTTTTAGAAATGGGTACCTGTTATAAACGGGTACTCATTTTAAAAATAACAGGTACCTGTTTCTAAAAAATAAAAAAATTAGCAATAGGCATGTTAAAAAAAGAAAAAAAAAAATTTTTGAAAACGGGTGCCCGTTTTCAAAAAGTTTTTTTTTGTTTTTATATGCATATGGCTATTTTTTTTAATTTTTTTGAAAACGGGTACCCATTTTGCTTCAGGTGCTTGATCCTAAACGGGTACCTATTTTTTTCAAAACAGGTACCCGTTCCAAGCGACATTTTTCATCCACGGGAGACTTCTGTGAAATGTATACTCATCTTTGTGCTTTCACCCAACATCCTTGTATTTTCTATTGAGTCTCTTGACTTGCTCCCTCAATTTCTTGATACACTCATCTGCTTCCTTGACATTATCTTTCAGATCCTTGTTTTTCAATTCAAATTTTTCAAGATCTTCTAGTGCAAGTTCAAGTTCTTCATTGACAAGTGTGCATTCTTCTTCAGTCTTAGTTGCATCAATTTCTTCAGGAGGAGTAGGACATTTTTTACCTACCATGTGTTCACTTCCCAAGATTCCTCAAGCTGTTAGGCTTCTTCCAAGGAACCAGGCTCTGATACCAATTGTTGAAAACCCAAAGTACTAAGAGGGGGATGAATTAGTACATTATTGAACTTCTTATTGAACTAACAATCCATTTACCGCATGCAATAACAAAGAAAATTAAACATAGAACAAACAACCAAACTCCATCACACATGAACACCAGACTTTTTACGTGGAAAACCCAAAACTGGGAAAAACCACAGTGAGTGTTAGCTCACAATATATTATATAGGATCAATACTGAATTATAATAAATGCTCACTACCCAAAAGAAGTGTTCACTACAAGAAGGTTCACTGCTTAGAGAAAGAAAGAAAGATGAAGAGTAGCTCACTACCAATTTGAACTACTCAGATTGCATCTACTCATGCATGGATGTAGCTCTAATGAATGCTCAAAACACTATCTCAAAACTCTTCATCTTGACTATTCTATTTTCCTGCTCTACCTTTACATTAGACATGATCTCTCTTCTTTTGCTCTTGTCGGATGCTCTGTACTTTCACATATTCCACCCATTCAAATTACAAAATCACACCTCAAACACCAAATTCAATCTCATATTTATATCCGCAACAAACAAAAACTTCATACTAGGTCAGCCAGATAATGTGTACCGTGTAGTCATACATTACATACTCTGTCATCCAAATTCATTCTCCAAAATCTACAATGGACCCAAACAATATTTGAAACACCATCACACATGTCAGCCTCAACTATTTTACCACTTAGGATTAAGTTCCAAACACCAAAACTTACTGCACACATATCATACTATTATGTCAGCCTTATTCACAAACCGTTCACTGGTTCAGTTCAACTATCAGACAACATCTTCCACTATAGACCACAAAACCTACTCAAATCCATATTAGAGACTCCTAACATGTCATAGATCACACCTCCAAAACCGCAGAGCCAACTATTCTTCTGCAGTAGAATGCGGACCACTGAAACACATGCCCTATCACAGTCACACTACACCATACAAAGTAGTGATACTTAGGCATTCATAATTGACTCTTCGGTGGAACTTAGAACTTGTAACTCTGGATTTGGATACTTCAAACACATGTTTACAACACCTCAAAACCGCATAACAATATATGTAATAGCGGAGGAATGTGGACTAATTTAGTTAAGTGTTCTGTTATAATTTCCTTTGTTCACTGCACTTCCAGACTTAGGCTTCTTGAAGATGAACTTCCGGTACTCATCAAAGGATGAAATCTTGGTCAATTGATCATCTGAGGACTATGAACAATATACTTGATCCGTATGATATGATCTTCTACTACGAACCAATGTCATCCATTATATTGTTGCTTTGTTATTATTGTTACCCAGATTTTCACTACAGCTAAATCAGGTAGAGCTCATTGTTTTAAATAGGGAAGTGAAATTCATTTTATTACTTTCCAATGTTACATTCAATTGTATAAGCAAAATCAAAAAAGGATTACAAAAAGGCTGTAATGGATTATTGCATTGACACAAGTGCATATAACAGAGAAAAGTAATCTTTATTGAGTGAAAAAATATCCATTGTCTCACACAAGCCGTGAGATTAACTTTCCCTTATTCAATACAAATTGAGAAAAGCATATACATGAGTAAGTAATGAAAGTAAATAAAGGGGTATAGAATGAGGGTAACCAGTCATTGCCTGATTGACTGGTTTGTTTGGTCGATTGTGTTGTTGACTTGAGCCTCCTTGGTCCGTTGTCTTGGTTCCTTGCAAAAATGAGACAAGGTGTTAGAGCAATGTGGCTCTAAGCAATGACTGATTACATTCATTATATACACATTATTTATGCATGTATAGGCTTTTCAACAAGATACAAAAAAGTAGTCATGCATACCTTAAATGTACTAGAAAACTACTAAAGTTATCTAATGCATCCAGGGTATGCATTTGTTTTTATTAACAAGTTTTCTTCATGTGTCGATACAGGTGTAATTATATTTCTGTTTGATTCATCAGGTTACATTATGAGTGGAGAAAATGTGGCTCCCACAAGGGTTGAGCCCAGCTCATAAACATTGCAGAAGATCTCAGAATCATCATGAGTTAATGAAGATGTGTAGCAATAGTCATCAGGTACAGTCATGCATCTCAACCAGGGACAATGTGCATTTTAAAGGACAACAATCAATGAGGAATAGTTTTCAAGTATTTGTCAGCAACATTAAAGGTGATAGGTGAAATGCACCATGATATGAGGACAACATGATTTTCAGAAAGCAGTCATTAGATGAACAAGAATAGTCAAATATGTAGAGAAAAGACAGTCCATATCTCATTTTGTTCATGATTATCTATTCAAATATCTGAGAGGACTTCATAAAAATAAAGAGTATGCTACAATAAAAGATGGTGATAAGCATTAATAGTAAAAGCATGATGCATGAGCACTTTGAGCAAGGATAGTATACAATCATCAGTAATTGAGGCATGTAGAATATGAAGCTACAGGCCTGAATAGTAATTGCATATGGATTTGCTAAAGATGTTGTCACATAAGAAGGCACAGTAATGAGAAGTGTTATGCACAAGATGACAATCTGGAGTAGTTTAGATAACACAAGTGTAGTGATAGTTTGTGTTCAAGACTTACAGATAAGAGATACCACATCTATGGAAGCAGTTACAATAGTTATCGATCAATGAAGACCATTAATGACTGTCATCAAGAGTTATCACCAACCAAAAGGAAAATTGCATAGCCAAAATCTTTGTAGCTTTTGTCTATTTCAGATATAAATTGGAAAATATATGTAAAATAGGCAAAATATATAGATTCATATGTATAGCTGCAGACCAGTTACCACATTTCTAGATCAGAGTGGCTATTCTTTCAAGCCAGAACATTTTGTTTTCAGAATAGTTTTAGAAAAGTGTAGATACAGAATGCTTGTTGGGATATATCACAGACATGAGACAGTCATGTGGAAATTAAGAGACCCAACAATAGATGGTGATCTGATAGCAGTGAGCAAGATCTACAGAAATGACAAGAGTGGTAGATGCAATCATGTATTTTGATAGTATAGGAACCAATCAGAATGCTATAAACAACCTCACAATGGCAAACATAGTCATAATCAGAATACTATAAACAACCTCACAAGGACTTTTCCCAATAGTCATAGACTGTGTTGTTGACAACCACCATAGATTAAGTGAAGAGAAACAATGGAATCTTTCAGCAACAAGTAATGAATGAGGCACTAACAGTCATGAAATGGCTATAACAGTGATAGAGCAGTTACTTCTTATACTAGAGCAATCTTCAATTTTTGCCTTAAATAATCATAAATGATTGGGCCATAGGCACCTAAATACCAGATCTTAATGGTCAAGATAACCTTAAAGGGTGCACCCCATAGCCATTGCCAGGCTCAGTAGTAGGACAAGATAAGTAGTTAGAAAGAAATCCGTCACAGTTGAAGGAAAAATCACTTTGATAGCAACTACTGGATAGGAATTTCCATATAATGATTGTCAGAGACCATCAAGTAGAAATGGAAAATTGTAGAAAGGTCTTATAGGATAAAACAGTCTATCATCAAGTAAAATCTGGCATGGTGATGCATCAAAGATAGAGCATAGACAGAGTCCAGCTAATAATAGCTGATACAGGAAAATATGCTCAGAAAAAATGAGAAGTGCAAAAGTGTATAGCTAAATGTCAAAATACCTTCTTCAGATACAAAAGTCAGAGAATCTCATACAGGAGAGATATATACAAAAGAAGTAAACAAAGTGAGAGTGTATATCATCAAAATCTTGAGTTTGAAAAGACCTTTATTCTTTATTGACAGAAAAGAAAGCAAAGAAGCCAATAAGAGCTTCAACAACTGTTGTTATGTTTCATAGCTGTTCTCAAAAGGTATTGAGGGTTTTGATTTATTGAAACCCTAGTTCTATAAGAAACCTTGGTCTTTCATTCGAAAATGCCTTATTTTTATAGAGAAAACCACAGTAGGACTTATTTGTTTCATGACCTTTCAAGAACACAATTAGGGTTTTGAAACCCTAAAATACAAAAGAAAAAGAATACTAAAAACCATATACAAAAAATTCACAACCATCACAGAAAATGAGCATTTACAGCATATGCAGTGGTAAAAGCAGACAAAAATGACAAGTTTTGCAGTATTATTTCAGGAAAGGAACTTCATCATGCTTACCTTCAGCATTGGAGTAGAAAATGTTGAACCAGAGAGAACATGCCTTCAAAAAATGAAAGAGATAGCTACAGACAATTCTTGGAGAAACCCTCTTGTCGACAGTAAGAAAGATGCAGAGCAAGATTGCACAAAAGGAAAATGCAAAGTGAGGCAAAAGTTGCCTTTTTGTCTTTAGAGTTTCATAGCCCTAAGAGCCCGATGGGCCTTTTTCTTTTTGTATTTTGTATTCTTTGCCTACGTTTTAATGAGCTCGTGTGATGCAGAGGCATCCACACTATAACCTTACAATACAGCATGGATGTCTGCAGCCCATCATCATCATCATCATCATCACCATCATCATCATATTTTGCTTAACACTGTCAGCATCATCATCATATTTCACCTGCCGACCGATATCCTCTTGATGACAAGCCCTCGCCCGTTCGCATGTCAACAGCATCACCTTATTCGATTATCGACAGCATCATCATGTTCGACCAGCGCGAACATCCTCCTGACGTCCACTATTCACTTCAGCGACAACTTCCGTCTTCACTATCTTCAGCATCATGATATTCAACATCATGATAATCAACAGGATAAAGAACATCCGGTTCCTTCCATTTATCCTGATGATGACAAACCTTAACTTCTCGCACCGTCCCTTCCGATGCTTACGTCACCCGATATCCTGATGACGTATATCCTGATGACGATGACGTCATATCCTGCTGTTGGCCAAACTTAGCCTTTTCAGCCCGCGATCAACCTGATCTTCTTCTTCCTTATGCCGATGCGCTCCTCCTCGGCACCTCCTGATGATGATCACCCCGACGCTCATTCACTTCATGCACTCAACCGCATCATGCCGATCTCCTCTTACTCGGATGATGATGCCCGAAGCGACTGCAGGATATAAGCAGAAATATCCTGATGATGCCGTTTTGACGACTTTTCAACCTTAGCAGATTTTCACTTCGCCGATCCTCCTGGGATGACTCGATCCACTTCCAGGTGATCTTCCAAACTCTATCAGCTCGACCTAGCACATGCCCATGCTAGGGTCTTCAACACCTTTCAGCCGCGATCCTGCACACCTGCATGCGAACAAACAAACTAACACCTACCCTACTGTACATAACCATTCCACCGATCAGACGAATCAACCGGTGGAATGGATCAGTGAATCCATGAAACCACCCAAATCAGCAAATCGATTAGATAATGGAAGTCAACAGAGGATGAACACAAACAGGAACACTTTATTTGATTTCAAAAGATGCAAATACAATGATCAGTTTCTCTCGCTGTCTCACTCTCTACAACCTAGCTCGATCGATATCTCCAATACCAACCGATCCTCATGCTTAAATAGATTTTCCTGCGAGTACTACTGACCCAACTCCAAGCGTCTGGGAACTCTCCAGGCAGCTGGGAGATCCAACCGAACATACATCATGACAACTGTCCTAACAAACTAACTAAAAATAGCAAAGCATGGTCAGCATGATCTTATCATGATCAGCATGACCTTATTACATGCATTTGGTCTTATCAGACCTCCTTGGAAACATAAACAAGACTCAAACTAACTAACTGCCTCATGAAGGCCAGCTGTCAGGTAGGTGCTCCTGCACCATACTCCCCAACAGAAAAGAACTCATGTCCCATGAGTTTAGTATGTGGAAGTCCTCCACCTTTACACTTTGCTTTAGCAATATACTGATCTGTTCCAGCTTTGTCCTCTGCTGGCTCTTGGCTGCTCCAAGACTTCTGTACTGTAACTTGCTGTCTGGCAAGTAAATCCTCATGCCTGTCAATGTAGGCCTTTCTCTCATATACCCTGTGTTTGACCAGAACCTCTGTCTGAACTGCCTCTTGAACTTCTGCAATGTTCAATCCTATCTTCCTTTCAACTTTTATAGGACAAGCAATAGTCCCAACTATGACAACATCCTGGTCATTCCTCTCAACTGATGGCTGTGTGCAAACCTGTTTCTGCACCTGCTACTGACCTCTGTCAGTCAAAACTAAAACTTTCTTCAACCTGTTGTCCTGAACAACTTCTTTTCCTGCAGTATCCTTATCTGCCTTTATGCCTGCTCCTCTAGGCATCTGCACATACTCCTTCTTTCCCATTAAAATGATTTTGGCTGCCCCCTGTGCTGCAGCATCTGCCTGCAATGGCATCAACTTCATAGTCTTCCCATCTTTCTTGATGGTGTAGGTATTAGCGTACCCATCATACAGTACCCTTCTGTCAAATTGCCATGGTCTACCCAACAGTAGGTGACAACATTCCATAGGCAAAATATCACACAAAATTCTATCCTAATATGCTCCAATCTGAAAATCCACATATGCCTATTCAGAGACAAAAAGTGATTGACTATCACTCACCCAAGATGCCTTGTAAGGGTGTTGATGTGGAATCCTTTCCAAATTCAGTTTATCCACCATTTCCTGAGATACCATGTTGTCTGTTGAACCAGTATCAATGACAACCTTACATACCTTACCTTTGCTCTTGCATATGGTCTTAAAAAGAGCTCTTCTTTGTGGGGATTCTTTGTCATGTACCTTCATGGTAGTTGCTGTTCTTCTCATCATCAGAGATTCTCCACTCTCTGGGTATGCATAATTATCAGGCTCCTTATCCTTTTGATAAGTGTTTGAACTCTGCACACTTTGCTCTACTGTCTCTTCCTGTACCAATTGTACCCTCTTGTCAGGTGTTCTATCATTTCTGGATGATGAACCTTTGTTTTCTGGACATTTAAAGGATGGATGACCAAACTCACCACAGGTGTAACATTTTCCTGAAAATGTAGTAGAACCTCTACCACCTCCAAATCTACCTCTATTACCTTTCCATCCACCTCTGAAATCAGACTGTCCCTGTCCTTTACCAGTGTCTTCTTGACCCTCACTTGTTTGCTTTTGTGTAGGGGCTGATCCTCTTCCCCTCATATTGTTTCCTCTTCCTCTCATGGACTTATCATGTCCTCTATTCATCTTTTCTTCAATCCTGATTGCCATTTGGTAACAATCCTCCACATTCTTAGGGTTAGCTAAAACTAACTCATCCTGTATGTTAAATCTCAAACCAGCCAAGTACCTAGCCACCTTCTCTACCTCATTCTCATGATGACCAGATCTCATACTCAACTTATAAAACTCTTCTGTATAGGCCTTCACATCCCTTTCCTTCTGCTTTAAAAATTGTAGCTTCTTAAACATCTGGATTTCATAATCCCTTGGCAAGAATTTACCTTTGATCCTTGCTACCATCTTATCCCATGAAGTGATCTTTGACTTCCCTTGTTTCCTTCTCTCAGATTGTACATAATCCCACCATACCAAAGCATGACCTCCTAACTTGGTCTTCGCAATCTTTACCTTCTGATCCTCAGCAACATCTTCACATTCAAAGTGATTATCAAGTGCAGCAATCCAATCCAGTAACTCATCTTCATTCAAACTTCCAGTATACTTGGAAACATCAACCTTTACCTTAGGTTTATCACTCTGCACTGCCTTTAACAATTTTGCTAATCTCTGGTCTTCAGCATCCAGATCTTCAGCTACCTCTTCATACTCTTCAACAGTATCTTCATCTTCTTCAGACTCACTGTCTGCCACTTCCCTCTTTTTGTTCTTTTCCAGGGCTACAAGCCTGGCTTGAAGTGCTTCAGCAAGCTCCTTCATCTTCCTCATCTCTCTGGCATGTTTTTCCTTCATTTCCTGCAATTCCCTTGCAGTACCACTACCTTTCGGAGGCATTTTATCAACCTCTCAATCAACACACAACACAATCAACTCTACCTCTGCCCTTTCGGTGACAGAATCAACACACAATAGCCCAGACCTTTTGCTGAGCTCTGATACCACTATGATGCAGAGGCATCCACACTATAACCTTACAATACAGCATGGATGTCTGCAGCCCATCATCATCATCATCATCACCATCATCATCATATTTTGCTTAACACTGTCAGCATCATCATCATATTTCACCTGCCGACCGATATCCTCCTGATGACAAGCCCTCGCCCGTTCGCATGTCAACAACATCACCTTATTCGATTATTGACAGCATCATCATGTTCGACCAGCGCGAACATCCTCCTGACGTCCACTGTTCACTTCAGCGACAACTTCCATCTTCACTATCTTCAACATCATAATATTCAACATCATGATAATCAATAGGATAAAGAACATCCGGTTCCTTCCATTTATCCTGATGATGACAAACCTTAACTTCTCGCATCGTCCCTTCCGATGCTTACGTCACCCGATATCCTGATGACGATGACGTCATATCCTGCTGTTGGCTAAACTTAGCTTTTTCGGCCCGCAATCAACCCGATCTTCTTCTTCCTTATGCCGATGCGCTCCTCCTCGGCACCTCCTGATGATGATCACCCCGACGCTCATTCACTTCATGCACTCAACCGCATCATGCCGATCTCCTCTTACTCGGATGATGATGCCCGAAGCGACTGCAGGATATAAGCAGAAATATCCTGATGATGCCGTTTTGACGACTTTTCAACCTTAGCGGATTTTCACTTTGCCGATCCTCCTGGGATGAGTCGATCCACTTCCAGGGTGATCTTCCAAACTCTATCAGCTCGACCTAGCACATGCCCATGCTAGGGTCTTCAACACCTTTCAGCCGCGATCCTGCACACCTGCATGCGAACAAACAAACTAACACCTACCCTACTGTACATAACCATTCCACCGATCAGACGAATCAATCGGTGGAATGGATCAGTGAATCCATGAAACCACCCAAATCAGCAAATCGATTAGATAATGGAAGTCAACAGAGGATGAACACAAACAGGAACACTTTATTTGATTTCAAAAGATGCAAATACAATGATCAGTTTCTCTCGCTGTCTCACTCTCTACAACCTAGCTCGATCGATATCTCCAATACCAACCGATCCTCATGCTTAAATAGATTTTCCTGCGAGTACTACTGACCCGACTCCAAGCGGCTGGGAACTCTCCAGGCGGCTGGGAGATCCAACCGAACATACATCATGACAACTGTCCTAACAAACTAACTAAAAATAGCAAAGCATGGTCAGCATGATCTTATCATGATCAGCATGACCTTATTACATGCATTTGGTCTTATCAGACCTCCTTGGAAACATAAACAAGACTCAAACTAACTAACTGCCTCATGAAGGCCAGCTGTCAGGTAGGTGCTCCTGCACCATCGTGGTCAAAACCTTACCACATATGATACCTAGTAGCATGCCACGAGGTGGCAATACATTTTAAGACTTTTGTGTTAAGTCTTTTATTACTTTCATGCTAGGGTAAACACTTCAGTGCTAGTTGTTATTTTTTGTATTTATTTTCCTTGCACAAAAAATGAAATGTAAAACAATAAAACCTAAATGATAATCCTATAAATCATTTAAGGGTTGTTGTTAGCTTTTTAATGCAAAGGAGAATAAAGAAGAGTAATAGAACCTATCTATGAGACTTTTATTGTCTTTGAGAGAATATAGTTGACTTGTGAGGATGTGGCATACTCATGCCAATAATATAGCATCTTGTTTTGCCTTGGAAGAGAGAAGGTTTGACTGGGTCTTGTTCGTAGTTAGCAGTTGGTTTGTTTGGAGAGGGTATCTAGGAGTGTTTTGTTGCTCTTAGGGTCCTTTTGGACTTATTTTCATGACCCTTCATGTTTGGCTAAGTCCTGATGGACTTTTCCTTGCATTTTGGACTCTTTTGGATGAGATCTAGTGGCTAGATTTTAGGCTTTTTTTGGGCATCCGACCCAAATCAGTTTGGTTTTCCTTCTTTTGTGGAACTACTTGGATGATTATAGTCACTTTTGTGACTCTATTGTACTCAGTTCTGATTATGTAAAATATTTTTTTCTAGGGATTATGACTGATATAGTCCTTTGTTACAATGTTGAGCATCTTTTGTAACTCATTATTTTTGGAGTATGGAATACAGATTTTACCTTGGAGATTATTGAAGAATTTTGTTACCTTCTTGTTCTTGCAAGCATTGTGCATTACTAGGTGATTGACTAAGCTATTTGTGAGATTACTTTTCTCCTTTAGTTTTTGTCTCATTTTATGCCTTTTTTTGCAAAAGTAGGAATTTGCAGGTTATAAATTGTGTCTTAGGATTGCATAGAAATGTCTAGTTTGTGAAAGTTTTATCTTTCCTTCTTGAAAGTATGTGCAGGATAGACCTATTTGTGAAACATTTATGCAGAAACTTACAGTAACATGTTGTGTATTTTCAGTGTTCATCATAAATAGCCAAGTGTATATCAGTCTTAGTATCTCATAGCTCTTGTTAGTTTGGTGTATCACCCATTTTCAATTCATTTTTATCACCTTTGTTTAAAACAAGCATATTCTTCCCCTTTTCTCCATCAAAGTAGTATTTTAGGTGATATCCATAGGAAGCCAGCCTTCTCTAGAGGTTGACCTTTGCTCATAGTGTAACCCACAACTTTAGAGGTCCTCCCATGTTTCATCAAATAGACTAATTTTTGCAAATTAGTCAGGGTATGTATTTAGGTGATAACAGTTTTTGGCACACCTGGTGGGACTGTTCAAGTTTGAACAGTACTTATGTTTCAATCATATTGCTAGTTTTGATATGCTACCAGCATTATCAGGCCTTTAAGAGGCAGTTTTCTACATATCTGGTGACTCATACTTAACAAAGACAAGTAGATCAGTGTTGTCACATTTTTTATGAGAAAGATACAAACTTAGAGTTTGAGTTCCTTTGATTATTTGTAGATGTCTCTGCCTAGAAGACAAAGTAGAACTGTGGTAAGGACTCCAGTTTCAAAAAGAATCTTCAACCCCACCAAGTTTTAGACCAGTAGTACCTGCAATTCCTGTACTGGTTCAAGCAAACCCACCTATAGCTATTCCAATGGCAAAGAATCAACCGTTTGTAGCATTTGATGGGGGCAGCCCATTGAACTTGACACAGCATGATAATATACCCATGGCAGCTTTGAAGAGCCTACCTTATTTCACAGGGGAGGATCAAACTACCCCAATCAAACACATTAGAGACGTGGCTTCTCTATGTGGTGTTCATCATATAACTCAAGAAAATGTAGCCATCAGGCTGCTGGCTACCTCATTTAAAGGAAAATCATTACATTGGTTTAGGAGTCTACCAGTACAAACCATTGAAACTTGAGATGACTTAGGTGACAAGTTGAACAAGGAGTTTCAAGACAAGTCTGATAACTCATCATTGGTTGAATAGTTAACTACAATAAAAAGAACTCCCCAGGAGCAAATGATGGATTTCAATTTATGGTTTTAGAAGACATGGAGTATAATTCCTACCACAGTAAGGCCTTCATTAGAATATGCATTTCTGTATTTTTTGAAAGCTCTTAATAGTGATATTTTAGTAATGATACAATCAATGGGAGGTACAAGTTTACCTGATGCATATGAAATAGCTATTAGAGAAGAAAACAACTTGATTCAGGCTGGGAAAATAGCACCTAGACCACCAGTGCCCATTTTTCCTGAGATTCAAGCTTCAATGCCTTTGCCAATTCCATCTTTTGCCCCTTTACCTGTTGTAGTAGCATTGCCAAGTACTGCCAATCCTGAGGCTACCGTTTCTAGCTCATCACAAGAGTTAAGAGAGATTAAAAACAACCAACAGAAGAGAGAGACCATTCTACAAACTTTTGGGAATGAGCTGGTGAATATCATAAAACAACAGTCCCAGAATAGACAGCCTTATCAACCACACAGCCAAGGGCAAAATCAGCCTTATCAAGGACAATACCAACCATACCAAGCTAATAGGCCGCCTTATCAAAGCAATTACCAAGGTGCTAGGCAGAACATGAACCAGAGGCCTTTCCAGCCTTACAATCCTGCACCCATTAATGCAGTTAGAGACCTTGTCCCTATTCAGAACAACCTTGCACCTGAGTATGAATGGTGTTTTCCCTACAATCAGCCACACAGTCAGGCAACCTATTCAAATGGAGTGATAAATTAGGCCCTAATGGTACAAAATGTTGCATTTTCATAGCTAAACACACCTAATGATGGGGCTGTACAGTAGCAAGAATAGCCTCAAAATGATATTGCCTTCCTAAATTGGTAGGGAGATGAGTTTTGTGGTGTGAACAGAGATGATACTTCAGTTGCAACAAATACGAGAGCTAAAAAAGAGGGGTTATGAGATAGATCAAGCAACAAACAAAGGAAAAGGACTTGCCAATCCTTCTACATCCCAGATTCCCTATATTTTGCAAAGGAACACTCAAACAACTGCCAAGGAACAACCTCATTTTCAGGCTGATATTGTTGTTGCAAAGTCACATCAAAAGGTAAACGTCACTTCACCTTTTAATATCATTGAAAATATGAAGAAAATGAATGTGACAATATCTATGTGGGATTCCTTAGCCATCCCGGGTCAAAAGGACATGTTACAATCTGCCTTGTCTGATTTAAAAGTGTCAAATGATGCAACTGTTGACCCAGCTAGGGATGTCCTTACAAATTCATCCTAGGACGGTAATAAGAAGCCAAATAAGAGTGCTAAACCACTTCCATTTTATGTGTCATTAATAATCAAAGACAAATTAGTACATAACTGCATGGTGGATAGTGGTGCAAGTAGTTCTTTAATGCCAAAATAGATTACAAACCAATTAGGACTGAAATACCAACCCCTTGAGAAGGGTGTGCTCCAGCTAGATGGTACATCTATAAACATTGTAGGAGTGATAAAAGATCTAGGTCTCACATTGCATACCTGTCCAAATGTTTCCATTTCTCAAGAAGTGTTCATCATAGATTTACCTCCTTATTTTGCCATGTGTTTGTCAAGAGTGTTCACAGCCAAGATAGGAGGATATTTATCCTCAGATTGGTCCCACATGTTTTTTAGGACCTGATATGGTACAAAAGTGATCATAAAATCTGAATTGCTTGCCAAGGATCACATAGATCCTTATGTGCCAAGTGTTGTTAATGCAAATTGCATTATTTCTGATGATAGTGTGCTTGTTGCTGCTCAAGAACTACAAGATAAAAGTATACCAAAAGTGTTGTTAAAGGAGTGGGCAGTAGAAAATATTGTAGATGATCCTAAGGGACACATTTAAGAAACTGGTATGGAGGTTTATATGCTGCATGAACCTAAAACAACAATTCCAAACCTTGTAAAGAGTGCAAAACAACAGATAGAACAACAAGATGAGGTATGGAAAATGTACTTTGATGGCTCTAGGAATAGGAATGGATCTGGTGGGGGTGCAATGCTTGTGTCTCCACAAGGTGACAGATATTACTCTTCTTTCTATTTTGCTTTCTTGTGTACAAATAACACTGTTGAGTATGAAGGGTTCATTCAAGGTTTGCAATGGGAAAGGAAAAGGAAAATTGGCTGTTTGTAGGTATATGGGGACAACGAACTTATTGTGAATCAAGTGAGGGGATTGCACATTACAAAAGTTGATGTTTTGAAATGCTATAAACATAGGGTATGGGACATGATTGAGGAGTTTGATGCTTTCAATCTAATCTCTATTCCAAGAAATCAGAATAATCATGCAGATAGGTTAGCTATAATTGGGGCTCAGTTTGATATCCCTAGTGATATTCAAAGAGAAAAGGTACAGCCTCATATGAAGATTGTTGATAGACCCTCTATTCTTGACAATAACATTCATTGGCAGGTGTTTGAGAGTGATGAGCAGGTTTTGTGTTTCCTATTAGAGGAGAATGAGCTTTCTGTGATGAATCAAAACAAACTTAAACAACAATATGGTGATGATCAAGTTGTTTAGTTAAGGACTAATAAGCTACCCAGGGGATTGGTAACCTTGAAATCCATTTTTGGTATTGATGATCAGTTGAAAAAGAGCAAAACCAGCATGTAGGTCAAAGAAGAACATTATGAGGAGCTAGAAATTTTCAAAGGTAAGCTTCTCAAAATTGGTAAAATCTGTTCACCTGAGGATAGGAAAGCTTTTATTGCTCTTTGTCAAGAATTTGAGGTTGTGTTTGCTTAGGAATACTCAGACTTAAAGGGATTTGATCCTCAAATTACCCAGCATACTATAGAGTTAGAGCCAAGTGCAAAACCTGTAAGGTAGAAACAAAGACCTTTACATCCAAAGCTTGAGCCTCTAATGATTAAGGAATTAACCAAGCTAATTGAGGGAAATATCATTTTTCTGATCAAGCATACGTCCTGGGTCTCTAATATTGTTCCTGTGAGGAAGAAGAATGGAGAAATTAGGCTCTGCATTGACTTTAGAGACCTTAATAGAGCTTCCCTGAAGGACCACTACCCACTTTCCTCAATGGAGCAGATTCTTCAAGTAATGGCTAGTTCAGAAAGATTCTCCTTACTTAATCGATATTCAGGTTATAATCAAGTTTTAGTCAAGGAGGAAGATCAATTTAAAACTACTTTCACCACAAAATAGGCACCATAGACTACAAAAGAATGCCTATTGGTCTGTCAAATGCTGGCTCTACTTTTCAGAGAGCTATGGATATGGCTTTTAAGGGTTTGTTTTATAAATTGGTACTTGTGTATCCTGATGACATCACAATTTTCTCTAAGGATGCAGTTGAACATTAACCTCACCTGAAACAAGTATTTGAGAGATGTAGGGAGTTTGGGATATCTCTCAATCCCAAGAAATATATTTTTGTTGTGCATGAAGGCAAGCTTTTAGGACACACTGTGTCAAAATAGGGAGTTACCATTGATACAAAAAGAGTAAGAGCTATTTTGGAGCTGCCTTTACCCAGCCACAAGAAAGGCCTGCAAAGTTTTATTGGTAGAATTAATTTTCTATGAAGATTTATACCTGACATTGCAAATTTATTGAAGCCATTGACCTCTATGTTGAAGAAAAATGTAGTTTTTAGCTGTACAAAAGAGGGCAAACTCTGTTTTGAGTCCATAAAAGAAGCCTTATCAGCTGCACCAACTCTGGTAAATCCTGATTTCTCAAAAGATTTTATTTTGTATGCTTATGGCAGTATAGATACAATTTTTGTAATTCTGGTACAACAGCAAAATGAAGGCTTTGAGTAGTCAATTGCTTTCTTTAGTCAAGGACTAGAGGAGTATGAACAGAGGTATAGTTTCATTGAAAAGTATGTCCTTGTAGTGGTTAAGAGTCTAAAGAAGTTTAGGCATCTTATTTCTAACAACAAGGTACATTTGATGGTTGCTCACCCTGGTGTGAAAGAGTTTCTGTTAGGTAAGGATGTTAATGAGAAAAGGGCTGGTTGGATTACCAAAGTCATGGAATATGACATAGATATCAAGATAACCAAGCTCATCAGAGGTAGAGGACTCAATCAACAGCTTGCTGCTAGGTTTGACAATGAAACAGAGAAGGAAGAAGTGCTTCTAATCATTGAAGATGAACCTCAGAATGATACAACAACAATTGGAGCAAGTTGGGTTAGAGACATGGCTCATTTTCTACAAACTGGTGAGTGTCCAATAGGTTTAGATAGAGCTAAAAGGAGATACTTTAGACTATAGTCTATTCCTTATGCTTTAGTCAATAATATCCTTTTTAGAAATGATTTTAATGGTGTGTTGTTAAGATGCATTGATAATGATCAGACTGACAAGGTGCTGCATGAGTTTCATGATGGAACAACAAGGGGACATTTTGCCCCAAGGACTACTGCCTAGAAGATAATGAGAGCTGGCTATTATTAGCTGATGCAGAGGAAATTAACAAACTTAACTCCTTACTAGCATAATTCATATCAATGGATTTCAATTCCACAACTTATTATGAACCAAGGCCCTCTACAAAGCACAACTTTGATTTTCTACTTCTTAGGCCAAACTAGACTTCACAAGGCCTTCTCATATCTTAGGAATATCAATTTAACCGAAACAAAGCACATACCAAGGACTGTCTCATCATGCAAGCAACCAACTCTTCATAGACTGTCGTAACTCCTAATAGCCCTGTTTTAGGGACTGTCAAAGCATAACTTCTACCATAGGACCCTTCTCAAGACTATGATTACATATTTGGATACCCATTAACAAGGTTTAAATCATATCTAAAAACCAACATAGGTTACTTTGGAAAGAACTGTCCAAAAATGGACTGTAACAGTACTAATTAGGCCTATTAGGCTTTACCCTACCAAGGGCTTATTGAAAATGGAGACTCCACAACTCCCCACACCTTGCCAATGTTTGGAACACTTCATAAAAGGCCTGCATAAGCTTATTAATCCTTAAGAATATCATTTCAAGACTATTTTCTTCCAACCCTAGGTCTAAACCTCCCACTAAACTCTATTTTTCTACCTGTGCACAGTTTTACAGTCTTGAACTTCAATTTTCTAAACCTTAGACTTTAGCATTTGATTGGTGGCCTTTGGAATATGAAATTACATGCCACAAGGAATATCTACACAAGATATTGAGGGATGTCACCAAGTAAAGTGCAAGAAACATGAATTATTAAGTCACTGTTTGCCCTAACAGAGGGTTTTGACAGTTTCTTGAAAAATCACAACTAATTCAAAATACAATCAAAATGCATGAGACAAACTTCAAGTGGAAGGTGATTGAAAGAAATTTCATTTGAAATCAAAAATAAATGTCCTCCTACCCGTATTGGGCCGTACCATGCAAGAAAACAGTAAATTTATGGAAGAATACACATAAAACAGTGCCTTTTCTCATTCCATTCTCAATCCTCAATCACCTCCAATTACAAAATGGTTACAAAGCCTATTTAAATGCATTACACTCATGTCTTTTCAGTTTCAACTACCTTCCAACGACCCAAGACACAAATGACCTTTCATATTCCTTGTTTACATCTTTTTTTGTTTTGCAATTTTACAATTTAGATGACAACTTTTACATTCTTGACACAAAACATTAAATATTGTCCTCCTAATGACCTAGACACATGAAAAAATAATCAATATAACCTTGATACAATGTTGAAGCATTACAAATTTAATCAAACTCAAAGATTTGTCTAGGGCAACACTAATTTGCCAAGGTGCTCCTGCACCATTAGCCCAGCTTATTCAAGGATGCCCATTCATGGGCCAGAAAATGTGTAAAATGTGCCATTTTTGCAGGCAAAGAAAGGCTGCCAGCTTTACCTCTACAACCAATTCAAGTAGAACAACCCTTCATGAGATGGGGCATAGATTTTATAGGTCCCATTAACCCATCATCAAGTGCAAGTACAGGTGGGTACTTACAACAACATACTATTTCACAAGGTGGACTGAAGCAGTGGCTTTGAAAGAAGCCAATGAGAATGTTGTTTTGAACTTTTATTATGATTTGGTATCTAGATTTGGAGTACCTGAATCAATCATTTCAGACAATGCTTTAGCCTTTGTTGGATTGAGAGTAACTGACTGGGTTGTGAAGAATGGCATCTATTTAAACACTTCATTGACTTATTACCCACAGGGTAATGGTTTGGCAGAATCCACAAATAAGAATCTCATAAGGATTATCAAAAGATCAATGGAGGATAACCAGAGGACCTGGCACACCAATCTAAAATCTACTCTATGGGTAGATAGAATAAATCCCAAGAGGTCTATTGAAAACTCTCCATTTATGTTAGTTTATGGAAAAGAGGCAAGACTGCCTTTGTCTGTTAAGCTGAGTTTATGGAAAAGAGGCAAGACTATCTTTGTCTATTGAGCTGCCAGCTCTGGATATCATGAATTAGTTGGAGATGTTTGAAGAAGAAGATCCTATAACTATTAGATATGCTCAGCTTATGGAGCTTGAAGAGATCAGAGATAAAGCTATGAAAGCTATAGAGTATCATCAGCTTCAAACAAAAAGAGTTTTTGATAAGAAAGCCACTCCCAGAAATTTTAGAGAAGGTGATATGGTACTCAAATGGGATGAGTTGAAAAGTAGGCCAAGGAAGCACTCCAAGTTCGACAACATGTGGAGTGGCCCATTTATCATTACTAAATGCAAAGAGCATAACGCATTTCAGTTATCAAATATGGATGGAGAAAATTTGCCTATCCCAGTCAATGGGATACACCTGAAGAGGTGTTTTAGGTATGAGTTGCCTTGTAAACAATAGATTAGTTTTCCTGCTATTGCACAAAAGTTTAGATGCCTTTTTGTTTTCCCTAAGTGTTGTCTAGCACAGTTAGGTGAGTTGCTTTCATCAATTTTGTTTTTGTTTTGGATTTCCAAGAGTTCTTCATAGTTGACATGCTGATTTACAAAAGTCAAAATTGTTTGTCAAAAGTGTTTTGAAGTCTCTGAGTGACCCTATGCCCAATGGATAAAGTCTAGGCAACTGGTCTGATGTTTAGCAGGCAAACATATAGCAGATGTCACTAGAAATGTTACCCAGATTTTCACTACAGCTAAATTAGGTAGAGCTCATTGTTTTAAATACGGAAGTGAAATTTATTTTATTACTTTCCAATGTTACATTCAATTGTATAAGCAAAATAAAAAAAGGATTACAAAAAGATTGTAATGGATTATTGCATTAACACAAGTGCATATAACAAAGAAAAGTAATCTTTATTAAGTGAAAAAATATCCATTGTCTCACACAAGCTGTGAGATTAACTTTCTCTTATTCAATACAAATTGAGAAAAGCATATACATGAATAAGTAATGAAAGTAAATAAAGGGGTATAGAATGAGGGTAACCAGTCATTGCCTGAATGACTGGTCTGTTTGGTCAGTTGTGTTGTTGACTTGAGCCTCCTTGGTCTGTTGTCTAGGTTCCCTACAAAAAATGAGACAAGGTGTTAGAGCAATGTGGCTCTAAGCAATGACTAATTACATTCATTATATACGCATTATTTATGCATGTATAGGCTTTTCAACAAGATGCAAAAAAATAGTCATGCTTACATTAAATGTACCACAAAACTACTAAAGTTATCTAATGCATCCAGGGTATGCATTTATTTTTATTAACAAGTTTGCTTCATGTGCAGATATAGGTGTAATTATATTTCTATTTGATTAATCAGGTTACATTATGAGTGGAGAAAATGTGGCTCCCACAAGGGTTGAGCCCAGCTCATAAACATTGTAGAAGATCTCAGAATCATCATGAGTTAATGAAGATGTGTAGTATCAGTCATCAAGTACAATCATGCATCTCAGTCAGGGACAGTGTGCATTTTAAAGGACAACAATCAATGAGGAACAGTTTTCAAGTATTTGTCAGCAGCATTAAAGGTGATAGGTGAAATGCACCATGATATGAGGACAACATGATTTTTAGAAAGCAGTCATTAGATGAACAGGAGCAGTCAAATATGCAGAGAAAAGACAGTCCATATCTCATTTTGTTTATGATTATCTATTCAAATATCTCAGAGAACTTCATAAAAATAAAGAGTATGCTACAACAAAAGATGATGATAAACATTAACAATAAAAGCATGATGCATGAGCACTTTGAGCAAGGACAGTATACGGTCATTAGTAATTGAGGCATGTAGAATATGAAGCTACAGAACTGAATAGTAATTGCATATGGATTTGCTAAAGATGTTGTCACATAAGAAGGCACATTAATGAGAAGTGTTGTACACAAGATGACAATCTAGAGGAGTTCAGATAACACAAGTGTAGTGATAGTTTATGTTCAAGACTTACAGATGCTTGATACCACATCTATGGAAGTAGTTACAATAGTTATCGATCAATGAAGATCATTAATGACTGTCATCAAGAGTTATCACCAACCAAAAGGAAAATTGCATAGCCAGAATCTTTGTAGCTATTGTCTATTTCAGATATAAACTGGAAAATATATGCAAAATAGGCAAAATATATAGATTCACATGTATAGCTGTAGACTAGTTACCACATTTCTAGATCAGAGTGGCTGTTCTTTCAAGCTAGAACATTTTGTTTTCAAAATAGTTTCAGAAAAGTGTAGATATAGAATGCTTGTTGGGATATATCACATACATGAGATAGTCATGTCGAAATTAAGAGACCCAACAATAGATAGTGATCTGATAGCAGTGAGCAAGATCTACAAAAATGACAAGAGTGGTAGATGCAGTCATGTATTTTGACAGTATAGGAACCAATCAGAATGCTATAAACAACCTCACAATGGCAAACACAGTCACTTCTAAGCTTGAATAGTCATGAAGGAGGTATGTTTGATAGTCTACATGTCTACCAACTAAATTTTCAAGACTATCAAGCATTAAAAGAATTTGGGAAACATAAGAGCCTCTTAGAACCATTGAGGGCCTATGTAGTCATAGGTCACATTATGCATTCTAACACACAAGTGCTCAGTGATACATGAAGAAGACAGTCAGAAGGACTTTTCCCAATAGTCATAGACTGTGTTGTTGACAACCACCATAGATTAAGTGAAGAGAAACAATGGAATATTTCAGCAACAAGTAATGAATGAGGCACTAACAGTCATGAAATGGCTATAATAGTGATAGAGGAGTTACTTCTTATACTAGAGCAATCTTCAGTTTTTGCCTTAAATAATGATAAATGATTGGGCCATAGGAACCTAAATACCAGATCTTAAGGGTCAAGATAACATCAAAGGGTGAACCCCGCGGCCATTTCCAGGCTTAGTAGTAGGACATGATAAGTAGTTAGAAAGAAATTTATCATAGTTGAAGGAAAAATCACTTTGATAGCAACTACTGGATAGGAATTTCCATATAATGACTGTCAGAGACCATCAAGTAGAAATGGAAAATTGCAGAAAGGTCTTATAGGATAAAACAGGCTATCATCAAATAAAAGTTGGCATGGTGATGCATCAAAGATAAAGCACAGACAAAGTTCAACTAATAACAGCAGATACAGGAAAATATGCTCAGAAGAAATGAGAAGTGCAAAAGTGTATAGCTAAATGTCAAAATGCCTTCTTCAGATACAAAAGTCAGAGAATCTCATACAAGAGAGATATATACAAAAGAAGTAAACACAGTGACAGTGTATATCATCAAAATCTTGAGTTTGAAAAGACCTTTATTCTTTACTAACAGAAAAGAAAGCAAAAAAGCCAGTAAGAGCTTCAACAACTGTTGTTATGTTTCATGGCTGTTCTCAAAAGGTATTGAGGATTTTGATTTATTGAAACCCTAGTTCTGTAAGAAACCTTGGTCTTTCATTTGAAAATGCCTTATTTTTACAGAGAAAACCACAGTAAGACTTATCTATTTCATGGCCTTTCAAGAACACAATTAGGGTTTTGAAACCCTAATATACAAAAGACAAAGAGTACTAAAAACCATATACAGGAAATTCACAACTATCATAGAAAATGAGCATTTACAACATATACAGTGGCAAAAGTAGACAGAAATGACAAGTTTTGCAGTATTGTTTCAGGAAAGGAACTTCATCATGCTTACCTTCAGCATTGGAGTAGAAAATGTTGAACCATAGAGAAGATGCCTTCAAAAAATGAAAGAGATAGCTACAAACAGTTCTTGGAGAAACCCTCTTGTCGGTAGTAAGAAAGATACAAAGCAAGATTGCACAAAATGAAAATGCAAAGTGAGGGCAAAAGTTGCCTTTTTGTCTTTAGGGTTTCATAGCCCTAAGAGCCCAATGGGCCTTTTTCTTTTTGTATTTTGTATTCTTTGCCTACCTTTAATGAGCTCGTGGTCAAAACCTTACCACATATGATACCTAGTAGCATGCCACAAGGTGGAAATACATTTTAAGACTTTTGTGTTAAGTCTTTTATTCCTTTCATGCTAGGGTAAGCACTTCGGTGCTAGTTGTTATTTTTTGTATTTATTTTCCTTGCACAAAAAATGAAATGTAAAACAATAAAACCTAAATGATAATCCTATAAATCATTTAAGGGTTGTTGTTACCTTTTTAATGCAAAGGAGAATAAAGGAGAGTAATAGAACCTATCTATGAGACTTTTATTGTCTTTTAGAAAATATAGTTGAGTTGTGAGGATGTGGCATACTCATGCTAATAATATAGCATCTTGTTTTGCCTTGGAAGAGAGAAGGTTTGACTAGGTTTTGACGGTAGTTAGCAGTTGGTTTGTTTGGAGAGGGTATCTAGGAGTGTTTTTTTTCTCTTAGAGTCCTTTTGGACTTATTTTCATGACCCTTCATGTTTGACTAAGTCCTGATGGACTTTTCTTTGCATTTTGGACTCTTTTGGATGAGATCTAGTGGCTAGATTTTAGGCTTTTTCTGGGCATCAGACCCAAATTAGTTTGGTTTTCCTTCTTTTGTGGAACCACTTGGATGATTATAGTCACTTTCGTGACTCTATTGTACTCAGTTCTGATTATGCAAAATATTTTTTCTGGAGATTGTGACTGATACAGTCCTTTGTTACAGTGTTGAGCATCTTTTGTAACTCATTATTTTTGGAGTATTGAATATAGATTTTACCTTGGAGATTATTGAAGAATTTTGTTACCTTCTTGTTCTTGCAAGCATTGTGCATTAGCAGGTGATTGACTGAGCTATTTGAGAGATTACTTTTCTCCTTTAGTTTTTGTCTCATTTTATGCCTTTTTTTGCAAAAGTAGGAATTTGCAAGTTATAAATTGTGTCTTAGGATTGCATAGAAACCTCTAGTTTGTGAAAGTTTTATCTTTCCCTCTTGAAAGTCTGTGCAGGACAGACCTATTTATGAAACATTTATGCAGAAACTTACAGTAACATGTGTATTTTTAGTGTTCGTCATAAATAGCCAAGTGTATGTTAGTCTTAGTATCTCATAGCTCTTGTTAGTTTGGTGTATCACCCATTTTCAATTCATTTTTATCACCTTTGTTTAAAACAAGCATATTCTTCCCCTTTTCTCCATCAAAGTAGTATTTTAGGTGATATCCATAGGAAGTCAAGCTTCTCCATAGGTTGACCTCTACTCATAGAGTAACCCACGACTTTAGAGGTCCTCCCATGTTTCATCAAATAGACTAATTTCTACAAATTAGTTAGGGTGAGTATTTAGGTGATAAAAATTATCTCCTGTATATTGCTAACACTTACCCAAAATAGCTAAGTCTTCTTCTCCAGATCAAAACACTATTCCAATCTTGTTCCTTTGCTTTTTTCCATCAATGACAACATCTTCAGACATCATACACATGTTGCCAATAGTTTAGACATTTGTCCTCACACTTGTCTCATGTGAATCAACATATGTAGCATCTTTGGAAGGTTAGTCAGTCGTTGTGTTTGACCATCTCACCTCCTCATCCTTGCCTATTTATGCAAGGCTTGTTTATACATTTTACTTAACTTTTGATAATATCATTTAGCTTATTTTTTGTGCTCGTAGCTTGTGGAAGTATATTCTAGTTCTTGCTTTCTAATCTTGGCAATCCCAACATGGTATTAGAGCCATGCTAGCAACACCCTTCCCTTTTTTAAGCAAATCCCACACCTAGCCTAGTCAAGAGTTCCTCATAGAGCCAAGAAGACCTCGCCATTGAGTCTAGAAGGCCCGAGATAGCCAAAAAAGCCTATCATTTCATCACAATTGACATAGGCAAATTTTTGCAAACAAAATTTTGCCCCCAACCCCCTGTACCATACAACAGTACGGTCATATGGAATTATTTGAAGGAGATACAAAAAAAAATTCAAAATAAAATTTCTTGCAGATTATGAGGTGATTTTAGGTGATTTTTTTTCAATCTAGTGGTTGATTTTAATTTGTGCTTAGTGATCATCTCATTTTCTAGAGCAATCGGGTCAAGGGTTTGTTGTTTTATCACCAAGATTTCTCTTCTGGTTCGAAGGTTTCTGGTTTGAAACGACATCTTTTGTTGTTCTGGGCACCATTGCTAAGGTTTCAACTCTGCATCGTAGGCACCAACCATAGTTATCTAGTCATGGTTTTGTTTTTAGAGGTCAGCTTCACAATTCATCAAGTCATCGGCTTCAAACAGTCACAAACTTCAAATATTCCAAGCCATCAATTTGCATTTGAGAAGTCACATTTCCTGCTCCAAGTCGATGCTTCACCAATAGGTTGAGGTTTCCATTTTTGGTCGCCATTGTTCATTCAAAGGTTGCCATCGATTTTGAGATCTCCTTCAAGGTCACTTTGGTCTTCCAACACTGACACAACTTTCCTCACTGATAGGCATCGTCTTTCATAAACCGCCCAAGTTCTTGTTGTAGGTTGTGATTTGATCAGTGGTAGCATTTATTGTTATCCTTTTATGTTTGTAATATACATTTGTGTGATCACAGTTAGGTTTAAACTAGCATTAAAAGTTAGCAATTTTCGTAACATTTAGCATTTAATTCTAACCACTAGCGATTAGATAAATCTTAACATTTAATGTTACATTAAATTTAACAGTCACATTTTGTTTGACCACTAGCAATTTTTAATAACTACCAGAGATAACATTTTTTGCCAGACAGACTGCCAGCAACAAATGCTAACCCCTAGTGGTTAGTTGACCACCAAACCTAGTTGTTTATGCTAGGCTAACCACCATGCTCCTTCAAAGTGCCTAAAGTAGGTATTTTTTCATTTTGTCATAATTTTCTCCCACTGAGGCAAAATTTGACAAATTTATAGTTAACGAAAAGATATTTTTGTCCTCTTCAACATAGCATTGAGACATTTTTCAAATTGTATTGGTTTGACACATTTTTTAGCCTCCACCTATTTTTCATCTAAAAAGTTTTTTTTTTATATTTTGAAGTGCATTTTTTAGGCAAGGTAGGCAAATAGTAAAATTTTTGTATCTTTTGATTGGTCACTTGAAGTCAAGAATAATTTTTTGAGCCCAATCCATTGCATATGATTTCACATTATCATTATAAAGTGTCATTTTTCATTCCAATTGGACTTGCTTATGCGGGGATCTCATATTGAATCATGGGGGGTGTCCTTTGTATTGTCTCATGTACACTTCCACACTTGTTTCCGCATTTTCACTTTGGGGGGAGTAAATTGAGCAATTTTTAAGGGTTTTTCATACATGCACTCAAATTATAAAGTGTCACTTTATGTATCATTCTTTGGGGCCCAGAATTATATAGGAATTTTGTAATCAATGTACTCACATAAATTTCCAAATTAGTTAAGGGGATAATCTATCTAAGTAGCTAAAAATGAGGATAACAAATCATCCATTTATCATTACTTTAGAAAAAAGGAAACTAAAAGTCATGGCGTGATGGCATCCTTGGCATCCTAACGCACTACTGATGGATCCATGTATTGCGACTGTATGGGGAAATAAAAATGATCATGTCTTAGGATTAATTGGTTTAAGTGTTGGGAATCACACATCATGGGCTCTATCACACATTGGGTTCCCTCACACTCTCTAGACTGCACTATGGGAAATGTATGGAGATCCTAATGAATCTCTATTCCTAGATGATCCTACTTATTCCCCTAAAGAGGAACTTTCTTATTGGAAAAGTCTTGAATGTGTTGATGACATAGAGACATCTCCTCTTGCTTCTCCTCTCTCTACACCGCTAGCATTGGTAGCTATTCTACTACCTCCACCATCACCTATTGCTACTTCAGAGTTTTGTGTTGCTTCTTTGATAACTTCTAGTGATTCCTTGCAGCACCATATTGATACCAATTTTCTAGATCATTGGGACACATTTCTACCTGACATCTCTTGCTTGTTTGTAGAGTCCCACATTTCAGATCTTGATGACAATATTGAGGATATAAGTCTTCTCTTTGATAGAAGAACTTCTTTTCCTACTATAGAGTTCAAAGAGGCTTCAGTGAGGGATTCCAAAATTCTTTGTAGCAAGACTTCACATGGGATTTGGATTGTAGCCACATGGCATGCATTGACATTCCACACATCACTTCTTTGGATCCTTCTCTTTGTCAATTTTCACATGACTTTGAGAGGTCACTTATTTCAATTAGGTATGGGATGCTTGATTTGGTTATGACTCATTTCAACATTAGCATTGGGAAACATGAGCAGCTTCTAGAACCATTGTCTTCTTTTGATATTGCTCTTTCTTTTCCTACATCATCTTCTATAGCACTGACAAATTTTGTAGATATTTATGAGTCCACATATTCGACTTAATCATTATCTATTTTGACATCCTTTGCAGTAGTATCAGATTCTGATTGATCTACAATCAACACTGAGAGGGGGGGGTGAATCAATGTTGATACAAAAACCAAATATTATCACTTTCTCAAAATTGTCAAAGAGGTTTATCAAAAATTGAACTAATTACTTGAACAATCAATCATCAAATGTTTAATCACATAAATCACATATGATAAATGAAGCTATGCAAGACACCAAGACATGAGATTATAACACAAGAAGATTCATGAGTGGAAAACCCTCCTAGGGTAGAAAAACCACTCAAAACTGCCTCACTGGCTTAATCTTGAAAACATCTTTACAATCCTCACTCGCTTAATCTTGAAAACATCTTTACAAGCCTCATTGGCTAATGTGGGTGTCTCATTGACAAATGTAAGGTCTCACTGACTACAAGCCTCACTGGCTAATACAAGGCCTCACCATCATCAAAACATAAAATTTTGTGTGCAAGAAATGATTGCACCTCAATCTGATTTGCACCAATATACATTCTGTGTTTCATAAAACATCCTTATACCTCCTATTTGATTTTCAAATCAACACCATAAAATAAATCCTTTTACACATCTCTGCAAACAAGCTCTCCTTACAAATCTCAGTAAACAAATTTGCAAATTATCTCTATCAATCTTTCATCAATCACTGCAAACAATTCTTCATCATTTAATTACAAGTCTTTGCAAGTGCCTTTATGCAATCTGATACACATGTCTTTTACTCTGCAAATTGGTTCACTCAATCATTCATCTGTATCATCAATTTATCTTCATCATTGATCTGCACAACAATAACTCTATCGGCACCTGTAATGTCATTAAATATCATATGACCCTTCACATTCTTCATCTTCTCTGTATTTACATTTTCATCTTCACAAAAAAAAAACCTTTTTCATTTGCAATCTCTTCATCTTCCTGTAAAAACAAAAATCCATTCGCCTACAAAATAAAGAATCTTATTCACAATGTTATGAAAATAGTGTTGGATCTAGGGCATACAACTGAGAGGGGGGGGGGTGAATCAGTTGTATAAAACTTCTTCTTCTTTCAAACACTTAATTCTCTGTTGTTAGTTAGCAGCATATCAAATACTCATCCATGGAAGCATAATACATAAACACAAGAGTAGATAAGCATCAACACATTGAACACCAAGATTTTGACGTGGAAAACCCGGTTAAGGGAAAAACCACAGGGTGATTAACCCAAGAATTATTCTCTGTTAGAAGAATAAAGAAAAATGAATGGCACATGCCAATAAGGGCTCACTGCCCGAGCACACTGCTCACAAAGAGGCCCACTGCCTACAAGGAGACACACTGTCTACAAAGTGATGAAAATCACAGTCTTGAACTGGAGAATGACATCTCTACCATGTCCGGATCAGTTCCAATTAAGCCCAAAAATCTCTGCTCTGCCTTTCGCACGTTTCTTCGCTATGCCTCACTCATCCACTCACCACACTTTGAAATGAACTCATAAACCATTATTTATACAAGACATCGACTTAGGAACAAACATCTAAGTCAGCAAACAACCATAGGAGTATCCGCAAGATGAATAACACATCCGGTCGGCCATCACAAGAACATTCGCAGGATGAACAACTCATCCGGTCAGCTAAACAGAGCAAGAACTTCATCCGGAAGAATAACTTCAATTCCGGGCTCTACCATCAATGCGGACCAACACCACAACCTAAACATGATCCAAGAACCTTCACAAGCCTGTCTGAATGTCCGGATACATCCGCACTTCCTCTACTTACTGGGATCTCTTGTCTTCCTCATCCGGAACTTCAAGAACACAGTCTGTCGCCACTGTCATAATGCAAGAGGTACTTCCGGACCTCCAAATCATACACAAATCAGGATGACACATCACAAGGACATCCCAAACACTCTGTCCAATCCGCAGATTAGGATGATACAATTCCGGACCTCACCGGACCTTTTTCTGATCCTCTGTCACCTCTGGATACTTGCCGGACCCGGTTCTATACCGGCAGCCACAACTCCTTCAGATCTTCATGCGGACCTCTGAAATCTTAACTGTGGCATCTCAAGACTCATATCTACTAACCCTTTAATCCGCATCCTCCGGTTCTCATCCTATATAGTACATTTACCTTCTTCTCATCACTGTTCTTCACTATTCCTGACTGAGGCTAATTTTCTCAATATCCTCAGCACACAGCTCATCAAATCCTTCTTGTCAATGCAATATGAGTATGTTGACATCAATGACAACAATGGCTCACCTCATACTTGCAACAATCTCCCCCTTTGTCATTGATGGCAACATATGATGTGAAAAACCATTAAGACAAGAACTTCAACTTTTCATATGTCTTCTCTTCCTTTACTGCTCCCCCTTTGATCATCAACCACTTGTTTTTCACATGTCTTCTCTCCCCCTTTGACATCAATGGTAAAGGGCTCATACTTGCAATTCTCATACATCAGAATCATACCAGCTGCTCCCCCTTAGTTGCAGCTCCCCATTAGTCCGGATCACAAGATATGACTGTGATAGCCACCGGACTGATGCACATCAGTGCATCTTAGTTCATCACCGGAGGGGCCATGACCCCTAACTTCTCCCGGAGATATTCAAAAGAGTCCTTGGGAAGAGGTTTTGTAAAGATATCTGCGATCTGATCCTTGGAGGGAACATATTCCAATCTGACTTCTTCCTTGTTTACTTGTTCTCTCAAAAAGTGAAATTTGATAGATATGTGCTTAGTCTTAGAATGCAATACCGGATTCTTGGAGATATTAATTGCACTTGAATTATCACAGAAAATTGTGATAGGCTTCTCATATTCAACTTTGATGTCTCTTAGCATCTGCTTTGTCCATAAGATTTGAGTGCAACTACCTGCTGCTGCAATGTATTCTGCTTCAGTTGTAGACAGAGATATTGCATCTTGTTTCTTGCTTAGCCAAGAAACCAATCTCTTCCCCAAAAAGAATGCTCCACCACTAGTGCTCTTCCGGTCATCCACATCTCCTGCTCAATCTGCATCTGTGTAAGCTTGAAGAGAGAAGTCCTGATCTCTAGGGTACCATAGACCATACTCAACTGTTCCTTTCAAGTACCTAAAAATTCTTTTGATTGCCATAACATGAGATTCTCTAGGATCAGCCTGGAATCTTGCCACAAGACCAACAGCCTGCATTATATCTAGTCTAGTTTGAGTGAGATACAACAATCCACCAATCATTGATCTATACTTTGTCTGATCTGCCTTTGGAGAATCATCATCTTTGCTTAACTTACATCCGGTTGCCATAGGAGTGTTCATAGGCTTTGAGTCTTCCATACCAAATTTCTTTAACAATTCTTTCACATATTTGGTCTGAGAAATGAAGATCCCTTCTTTTGTTTGAGTAATTTGCAGACCCAAGAAGAAATTCATTTCACCAAGCATAGACATTTCAAACTCACTTTTCATCTGATTTGCAAAAGTTTTGCACATACTATCTCTTCCTCCAAAAATGATATCATCCACAAACACTTCAACAATCAAAATGTTTTCATGATCAATTTTGAAATATAAGTTACTGTCAGCAGTACCTTTGTTGAATCCAATCTGCACAAGATGCTTATCCAACCTTTCATACCATGCTCTTGGGGCTTGCTTCAATCCATACAAAGCTTTCTTCAACTTGCAGACCATATCATCATTATCAAACAATTGAAATCCATCCGGTTGTTCAATGTAGACTTCTTCTTCCAGATCACCATTTAGGAAGGCAGACTTGACATCCATCTGATATACCTTGAAGTCTTTGAAGGCAGCAAATGCAAGAAGTAATCTGACTGCTTCAATTCTTGCCACCGGAGCAAAAGTCTCTTCAAAGTCAATTCCTTCTATTTGAGAGTAGCCTTTGCAGACCAATCTAGCTTTGTTTCTGATTACTTCACCAGCTTCATTTAGTTTGTTCCGGAAGACCCACTTGGTTCCAATTACATTCCTATCTCTAGGTCTGGGAACAAGATCCCAAGTATGATTTTTCTCAATTTGCATCAATTCATCTTCCATTGCTTTGGTCCAGTTTTCATCATTGCAGGCTTCATTTATTGTTTTAGGTTCAATTTTTGAAATCAGACAGCATTCATCCTGATTTTGAGCAATATTCCTTCTAGTTTGTACACCTTTGCTTCTGTCACCTATAATCTGATCTTCAGAGTGATTCAGTCTCACATACCTTGGAATTTTGGGAGTATTCAGTACTGCTGTTTCTTGATCAGGCTCATTCAAACCTATCTCTTCTTCCTGATTTACCGGATCAGGCTGACTCTGTCTCACCGGAGAGGATTGAGGTCCTTGAACACTGTCTTGGTCATCTTCATCAAACTCATAAAATCTTGAAGGCTTCTCAATTCCTTCATCAACCTTTACATTGGTGCTTTCTATCATCTTCCTCAATCTCTTATTGTAACACCGGTATGCTTTGCTTTGAGTGGAGTAGCCCAAGAAAATTCCTTCATCACTTCTAGCATCAAACTTTCCTAGATCTTCATCTCTTTTAATATAACACTTGCTACCAAATACTCTGAAATATTTCACAGTAGGAGTGATGCCAAACCAGAGTTCATAGGGGGTCTTACCGGTGTTGTTTCTGATTTGAACTCGATTGAGAGTGTAGACTGCAATGCTAATAGCTTCTTTCCAAAACATTTGAGGAACATTTGCTTCCAACATCATTGTCCTAGCAGCTTCCTGGATGGTCCGGTTCTTTCTCTCAACTACTCCATTCTGCTGTGGAGTCTTAGGAGCAGACAACTGTCTCCTTATACCCTGTTTCTCACAAAAGTCAATGAATTCACCAGATGTAAATTCACCACCTCTATCAGACCTTAGACACTTTAGTTTCAATCCGGTTTGATTCTCCACCATAGCCTTGAAGATTTTGAACTTCTCAAAAGCTTCTGATTTTTCTTTTAGAAAGGTAACCCACATCATCCGGGAATGATCATCAATTAACAACATGAAATATCTATCACCCTGCAGACTCTTGATTCTTGTCGGACCACATAGATCAGTATGTACTAATTCCAACAATCCGGTAGAAGACTGATCTTTGCTTTTGAAGGAGACTCTGCTTTGTTTACCTAACTGACATTCTTTACACACACTATTTGTAGGTTTCATCAACTTTGGAAGATCTCTCACAGCCTGAGTATTGCTTATCTTGATGATGTTATCAAAATTTACATGACACATTCTTCTATGCCATAACCAACTCTGATCAATTTGAACAAACAAACAACTTTTATTTGAACCAACCAGATGAAAGATGTTACCTCTTGTCTGAGTACCGGATGCAATTTCAGTTCCGGAGCTTGTAAAGATTCTGCATTTTCCATTCTTGAACCGGAGATCATAGCCTTTGTCCACTAACTGACCAACACTAAGAAGATTGTGCTTCAATCCTTCAACATACAGTACATTTCCTATTTTGCTCTTACCATCAAAGGAAATAGTTCCCCTACCTCTGATTCTGCCAGCAGAATTGTCACCAAACTTTACCATTCCTCCTTCATATCTTTCCAAATCTAAGAACTTATTCTTGTCACCAGTCATATGGTGAGAACATCCACTGTCAATAACCCAATCATCCTTTTCTTCCACTTGAGCAGCCAAGGCTTTTTCAACAACTTTGTGATTGACAGATTCAGAGAGTATTGAATCTTCTTCCTTGATGGCTATAAACACCCACTCATTTCCGGATTTGCTTCCTAGTTCTGATTCATCATCTGTTACTCCTTCATTGTCATCTTCTTCATGAACATAATAGCAATTCTTTTGAAACCTTTGTCTGTGAGTATTAGATCTTGCAGATCTCTCCGGACATCTTGAGGCAAAATGACCAATCTTATTGCAGTTGAAACACTTAAAGGGTAGTTTTCCTTCATACTTACCGGATCCTCTTGGCAGTCTCTTTGCAATGAGGGCTTCAAGTTGAGCTGTTTCTGCTTCTTCTTCTTCCATGTCTCTTCTTGCTTGATCATACCATGACATTTTCCTTGATGAGTTTTCACCCGGATCAAATCTCTGTTTGCCTTTCACATAGGCACTGGCTTTGAAAGCAGATTCAGTCTTGGGAGGATCATCTCCAAACTCGGTCATTTCAAATGCAGCTAGTTTGCCAGCCAGTTGTTCTCTTGTGACAGTTGTGTGGGCTCTGAATTCATCAATGGCAGCAACTTTGATTTTATAGGCAGTAGGAAGGGATCTTAGGATTTTGCAGACAATCTCATTTTCATCTAAAGTTCCACCAGCATTTCTGATTCCACATACCAGCTCATTTACTCTTGGCATAAAGGTAGTGATGTTTTCATCATCTCTCATTTTCAATCTTTCAAATTTTCCTTTCAGACTTTGCAACCTTGCACTTTTGACAAACTCATCTCCTTCATACAGAAGTTCCAGTTTAGTTAGGATCTCATATGCAGTTGGTAGGTCAATGACATTCGAGAGATCTGAGTCATTCAATGCGCTTAGAAGAGCTTCCTTGGTCCGCAGATTGTTTTCAGCTTCTGTGATTTCATTCAGAGTTGTCGGACCACCTTGTGGAGGTACATATGGTTTTGAAATCATAGCCAAGTATGCTTTTCCCATACATTCCAAGTGACACTTCATGCGACCTTTCCAGAGAGTGAAGTTGGTTCCATCGAACTTCGGACTATCCTTCTTGTATGACGACATCCTGGATCTCCTCAAGCGGTTAAGCTCCTATTAGAGGAACTTAGCTCTGATACCAATTGTTGGATCTAGGGCATACAACTGAGAGGGGGGGGGGTGAATCAGTTGTATAAAACTTCTTCTTCTTTCAAACACTTAATTCTCTGTTGTTAGTTAGCAGCATATCAAATACTCATCCATGGAAGCATAATACATAAACACAAGAGCAGATAAGCATCAACACATTGAACACCAAGATTTTGACGTGGAAAACCCGGTTAAGGGAAAAACCACGGGGTGATTAACCCAAGAATTATTCTCTGTTAGAAGAATAAAGAAAAATGAATGGCACATGCCAATAAGGGCTCACTGCCCGAGCACACTGCTCACAAAGAGGCCCACTGCCTACAAGGAGACACACTGTCTACAAAATGATGAAAATCACAGTTTTGAACTGGAGAATGACATCTCTACCATGTCCGGATCAGTTCCAATTAAGCCCAAAAATCTCTGCTCTGCCTTTCGCACGTTTCTTCGCTATGCCTCACTCATCCACTCACCACACTTTGAAATGAACTCATAAACCATTATTTATACAAGACATCGACTTAGGAACAAACATCTAAGTCGGCAAACAACCATAGGAGTATCCGCAAGATGAATAACACATCCGGTCGGCCATCACAAGAACATTCGCAGGATGAACAACTCATCCGGTCAGCTAAACAGAGCAAGAACTTCATCCGGAAGAATAACTTCAATTCCGGGCTCTACCATCAATGCGGACCAACACCACAACCTAAACATGATCCAAGAACCTTCACAAGCCTGTCTGAATGTCCGGATACATCCGCACTTCCTCTACTTACTGGGATCTCTTGTCTTCCTCATCCGGAACTTCAAGAACACAGTCTGTCGCCACTGTCATAATGCAAGAGGTACTTTCGGACCTCCAAATCATACACAAATCAGGATGACACATCACAAGGACATCCCAAACACTCCGTCCAATCCGCAGATTAGGATGATACAATTCCGGACCTCACCGGACCTTTTTCTGATCCTCTGTCACCTCTGGATACTTGCCGGACCCGGTTCTATACCGGCAGCCACAACTCCTTCAGATCTTCATGCGGACCTCTGAAATCTTAACTGTGGCATCTCAAGACTCATATCTACTAACCCTTTAATCCGCATCCTCCGGTTCTCATCCTATACAGTACATTTACCTTCTTCTCATCACTGTTCTTCACTGTTCCTGACTGAGGCTAATTTTCTCAATATCCTCAGCACACAGCTCATCAAATCCTTCTTGTCAATGCAATATGAGTATGTTGACATCAATGACAACAATGGCTCACCTCATACTTGCAACAAATAGTCTTTCATATTCCTTTGAAAAAAAAACTCTTCAATCTGCAAAATTAATTTTCCAAAATAAAAATTTGCCCCTTCAATAAAAAACTTTCTCATGACTTCAATGACCCTTCAATTTCATCTTCTACAAATCTTCATCTTCATTAAATTGAATGTCTTCAACAACAATATTTTCAATCTGTAAAAAAAATTATTTCCACAAAAATATGTCTCAAAAAAAATCTCTTCCATATTCTTCAAATCACAAAACCCTTCAACTTCTTCTCCTTCAATCTAAAAAAAAAACTTCAATGATGTTTTGATTCATTTCCCTGTGCATAAGAAAAAATCATTTATATACAATGAAAAAATCTTCTCCATCAATGAATTTCAAATCTTCAAACTATCACCACCAAAATTCTTCTACAAAAAATCCCCATACATTCCTTTTTAATAAAAGGCATTAAAAAAAAACTTCCACCCTATTAAAGTTCCATTTTTTTAGCTTCTATGTCATGAGGGAAATAGAAATAAATCTCCATAAAAAATTGTGCTTCCAAATCCCTTAAAAAATGCCTTTATGGAGGGCTAAAAAATAGCTCAAAAAAATCACTCTATTTCATGTCATAAAAATATGACATTTAGAAGGCGGACATATTAGAAGATAAAAACAAAGTTTTTAAATTTAAAAACAAAGCCAATGATATGGCTTATACGTGCCCTAAGTCACATATTTGAATAAAGTCTTTTAAGGTTTTCTAAGGCTCATTTAATATAAAAGGAAACCGGTCAACAAAAGGTAAAGAGGGCCGGTTTTTTCATATGACAATAGAACCCTTAAGAAGGTCATTTTAAGTGATCTGACCTATAATAACAGGTCAACTGAAATTTAAAAGAAAAACATAAAGTTTCTTGATGCATAAGATTTAGAAATTATAACATGGGTCTTAGACTAGTAAGGTTTAGAAATATGCAAATTAGGTTCAGAGGTAACAATAAACTCTAAACCCAAATTTGACAATTGACATAGTATAGTGTAGACCCTAAAAATGGACATGATATGTAGCAAGATAGCATATACAAGACAAGCATGAGGGCAAGCATCAATATCCACTGTGATTGAATTAAGTATCAACTCCTGAAGAAGAAGCAAGCAAGCACCAACCAACATCTGAGAACCCAAATTATGAACACCACAATAAACTAAAAGCATGAGTATCCATCAACAACTCCATATATCTCCTAATGACAAGATGATCCAGAATCACTATCAACATATCATTAAGAAATGAGAAAACATCTGAGCCTCTTAATTTTGCCAAACCATCTGCCTTCAACACTGCCATGGAGAATAAACAAGTGTAGTAGCTCAAAGATCTCCTTCAACCAATGTCATCATGTGAACTCCTTTGAATGAACTACACCATCATGTCATCATGACAAACTTATGTCCTAATATAAATTATGAAGACTTTGAACATAATCAACCATACTATAAAGAATGATCTCTGCATTGGAGGATAACCTGTGAAAAACATGGCTACATGAAACACACCTTGTTAATCAACCTTGCATAACAAGACATATGCACTGAATTATTCTTACATCATCATTTCTTCAAACAAGAATGAACCAAGAAACATAAACAAGATATGAACTCCATCAAGCATCATGAAATAAACAACTCCTGAACTGTGAACATGAAACCATGAGCAATCCCATGATGAGGACTTTGAACATCCACTGATCTGATGACATGAACAACTCTTGTCAATACCAACACCTTTTTGACATCAATGACAATCTACTTTCATCACATACATCCATGGTTCCTGTTCCTGGGTCTTTTATGGTACCTGATTCATCCTATCAGCATTTTTCATAGTTTAGCATTGGCTTGGAGATCCTTGAGCAACATTCGAAGACATCATGGGCATCATCTACGTCTTTGGATCATGTACAAAGTTCATATATTTTCATCCTTCTTTCTGCATATTCCTATTTGGAATGGGAAGATCACTTGCACACTTCTATGGTTTTATTTCTTCCCAATGGGAGAAATGTTGTTCATCATTCATGGATCATCTTCAGCATCTAGTGTCAAGCTTCTACCAACACTACAAGAGACATTTTGAGGGGAGGTTGTATGGTTTATCTTCTCACATTAGTTTTGGGAGGAATAATTTATGTGCATGGATTTCATTCCTTCTTATTTTTTGCGGGGGTCACATAGACCTTCTCTCTTTTTCTCTCCTATGGGGGGAAAATATATTGTACATTCACATTAGAAGTAGTCCTTGGGGGTCATTTTGAGTTCTCCTTCTTCACTAGTACAATTTTAGCTTTTATCATTTCTCATTTGGAGAAGAGTTTTATTTCCCAGTGGGTTTTCTCCTTTTCTCTAGATTTGAGAAATTTGTTTATGGGTACCTAACATGGCCTAGTAGTTGGGACCTATCATTAGTGCTTAGCTTTCTCCCTAAGTACCACTTAAGGGGGGTGTTAGTGTGAAAATAGCTTTTACCTATCTAGATTAACTAGGTTCTATTCACACTAGGTTTAAGCTCACTTAGAGAGGTTGTTTAGACTATTATCTCACCTCATTTGTACTCAACTTGTGTCCTCACACTTGTCTCATGTGATTCAACATGTGTAGCATCTTTGGAGGGTTAGTCAGTAATTGTGTTCGACCATCTCACCTCCTCATCCTTCGTAGCTTGTGGAAGTATATCTTGGTTCTTGCTTTCTGATCTTGGCAATTCTAACAATTTCAATGCCAAACATGAGACACTAACAATTTTTATTTAGTGAAGCTGCAACTAAGAAATTGCAGGCACATCATAATAAGTTGCAAGCATAACATACTGATCCAAATAAATTAGAGTATCTAAATTAAATAATATCCTCATCCAAATGTTATTTTCAAAGAAATAAATGAGTGTGGTGACCTTTCAATTTTTGGTTGCCCATTCGAATCCCAAGGAAGACAAGGTGTGGTGACTTTTCAGCTTCTTTTGAAAAATGTATAAATGGGTTCAATTCAAAGCAAAAAGTGGGAAGTTTGAGGCATTCATCTCTTCTCAGAGATAGTCTCCAGGGCATACATCTCACCCGTGAGATTGCCCACATTGTATGAACTATTCTTTTATGAAATAAAATCTGGTTTGCACATTTCTTATTGTGTGTTTTACAATACTGTCATCCCAGCACTAAGTATTGTTCTCTAAATTGACAAAATAATTTAGATCAGTGGTATCAGAGCCAGGTTGTGTTCTTGGACTAATGATCTCCTTTCTTGGTCATGGACACCTTCTCGCCCTCCATCTCTCTATACTTGTACAGAAGCAAATGGAGCTTTCAACCTTTTCCTACGCCATTGATTGGGCATAAATAGAATCAAACCACTCCTGTATTTTTTCTCTCTTTTTATTACGCAGAGTCTTTGTTGTAATTTCACCCCCAACAAGCTCAATTGGAGTTTTCAATCAACACAGCTCATTTTGAAAGTGGGTTCAGGCTAGATCATGGAGAGAGCAAAGCGTTGTGAGACAAAGCACTTGCAGAGCGAGCATGAGCAATTGAAGGGTTAATCCAAAGCTAAAGATGGGTGTTATAAATCCTTTAGAATGGCTCGAGTGTCTAGGTGATAATTTGAATGTCGAGGATAGCTTTCTAATTTCAAGATTCTTGCACATGGTATATTTAAGGTTGTGTATAGACTTGGTTTATCCGTGGAGATAGGTCAGCCTGCAAGCTTATCAGTACAAACAACACAAATTTCCAAACGCGAAAGATGTCGATTCATAGGTTGGAGTGTGTTCCATATAGCTCAGAGTGGAGTGCATGTACATGGTCCAAAATACGTTTTGTGAATGGTGCATCTAGTTCCTGCAATCGTCCAACCCGATCCTTACTTGGACTTTTCACAAAAGACATTTCATAGAAGGAAAATAGGAAGTGTACTTCAACTTCCACGAATGTTGCTTAAAAAGACCTTAGCTTGAAATCATGTCTAATAGATTTTGAAATATTTTTTGTCAGATCATTTTTATTCACACTGACAATATATAGAGCATTTTGATTTATGTGCACTAATTTAGGTCGTTCTACCTAAAACTATCAAGAACATTATAGATATTTATTATTTTCTAATGAATTTCCTTTTTGGAATAGATTGATATTATAAGAATGCATGTGGTATCTCTGTCAAGTTGGAGAACCATAATAGAATGTTTATTTTATTGTCAGTTTATCTGGAAACAAGGATTCGTCGAGTAAAGCATATGGATGCATTGGTAAATTGCAAGCCGCACTGGAATGGGCAAAAAAATCTTTGATTCCAAATATGCAAGCAAAGATTGAAGTTTTTGTACAAAAGATCAGTGAATCCTATATATGGAACATTGGGTCTTCTATGGTCAGGAAATTGGCAAATATGCCAGGCAGCAGTAGAAAGCATTATGAAATGATGCCCAATATAGCCCATATCACCAGCGGACACCTTCACTTCCATAAGTATTCTAATCACAGGATAGGGCAACAATAAAACAAATCCTCTTCCTCCTTCAGCATTGATGCAATCAATTGCTGACAAGATTCACAAAGTAAAACAAGGGCTGCGCTGCAGCTGGAGTCCCTGCCTAAAGCTGCAAGGTAATTGAAAGGGCATTGTTTTGAAAGCAATTTTGTTGGATTGAAAACTGTATCCATGTTGTCTTTGGGTGTTCTTCGCATAGTTCTTACAGGAGACTGGAGCACAGATTCAATTGTCTACAAATTTGTTTTCAATGAATTGGGTCAACATTATGGAAATTAAATTTAAAACAATAAATGAAAGTAATTGTGCACAGATTATTTGTAAAGTGGGACAAAGGCAATTAATTTTGTAATATAGAAATATAAATATTTCAAAAACAAACACATAGAGTCGAACTGAGGGACTTTGAAACAAAGACTAGTTTAAATCTAACGAAATTGACTAAAACATGTTCAATCAAGTTCAAAATAGTAACTAGATCAAATTTTGCCACTTGAAAGTTTAAATATCCACCAAGTTAATGTAGCAGATAGAAATTGATATGACTAATGCTGATGAGTTAGCCTGAAATTTTGAAGATTTAACTGAATTCCGTACTGCCATTTGAACAGTTAACCAATATGCTTTTTAAAATAACAAACTCATGCAGCTCACAACTTCTACTCCACTTATACCATACAAGTTTAAAGCATGATGTCAATTCATCCTCAGCAGCAATCCTACTCTTTAATCAGTCAGGCGTGTTTCTAGCTTAGGCTTGTGATCTGAAAGGAAGTGTTTCTTCTGTCTAGGTTTCTATGTCAATTGAAGGTCATAGACTTCTCCAAGGAAAAAATGTGATATGTAAATGTCATCAGATGTTTCTCTTCAACGAAACCCATGATAAGGACAAAGTATGGTAGTTTTCCCATGCAACTTTGATTTGCCACACAGCAGAGCAGTCAAACGCAGGAATTACCACTGATGGCAGGCCCAGCAAAATGCAAATGCATAATATAATGTAAAATGATATAATGCATAGCATGAAACAGATTAATACTGCCAGCCATTATCCATATTCACTATTTCACAAGCTGAAACAATATCCTACAATTCAACAGTAGAACATGATCAGGAAAAAGTCGGTTATTAGAAAATTACATAACATATTTCTTTGGCTTAAAAGTTCCAATTATTGAAATTGTTGTACCCGTCACTTGGTAGTTAATAAAATATGATACACAACCAAGCATTGAAGATAGGAAAAACAGGCATGTCATATTATATATAATGTAAGTCATGTTATATATTGCCGACAAAAAAACTAAGCATTTCAGTAGCTCTATCTTGGGAGGCCCTGTCTTACAAAATACAAAGCTCCTAGCAGCACATTTATCTTTTCCAGATCCTACAGCAACAACTCCTGATCTATCAATGTGCTTTTTTGTATCTGTAACCTTTCTAAGACCTGCAAGTCAAAACAGATCAGATCAGTTTTAGCGATTTTAAATGTGACACTTTTTTGAATTTTTCTATGCTTAAACCGGCTATGTGACCCTACCTGCAGTTACAGATTCTCCTACATTTATCTCTTGAAATATTGCATTCATTCCTTCTTTTGGGCTTTCTGCAACTTCTATAGGCACAAAGGCTTATATCAGAACCCAGCAGCTGCACCATAATCAGGTCCAGGTTCGACTCCCCTACCTCTCCTTTGACCCCTTCCTTGACCACATGCTGAAAGATCTCCAAAAATTATGAGAGGAAGGGGGAAGCAATCCTAATAATGGTGGAATCAACACCTGAAAAATTTCAAGGTGGAAAAAATTCCTATGTGCCAGAGGTGGATGTGGGGCTTTAGCTAGTTAAAAGCACAAGAAGTTTTGTGAACTTTTACATTAGATAGTATTTCCAATTCTTGAAAGTTTTGTTTCTCATAATAATTATATTTAATCTTAAAATGCTTGTTGAGCAAGGCTATTGCAGAGGATCTATTAAATTATATATAGCAAGATAAAGAAGCCAATAACTGTTTATTGTTACTAAGTTAATAAGTTTCCTACATGAGCTTTTGACAACTAATTTTCAGATACAGATCAGACCACTTTTTGGGCCAATTTTTCTAAATACATAAAGGTGGCAGTGGCATAACAAATAATATTTATTATTTGTATAGAATATGATAATATTACCAAATAAGACTGCGGTTGCCTACCAAATTTGCCTATTTAGATTAAAAAATCAAACATTGCCAATTAAAAACAGACAAGAAAGAAAGAATGTTCACAGAGACCTCATTCACCGAGCCTGCAAGTGTTTATGGTGGGCAACGTTTGCATAAGTCATTACAACTGTAATCTTGACGGAATCAACCCTATTTCATAGGTGCAGATTCGCCAAAAGTTATAATAAGAACAAGAAACTTTTGTAACAAGGACAAAAGCATTTTAGTATAGAAAAAATTCTAGATTTTTCTCAGGCCTAAAAATGATTTAAAAAAGGCAACTTAGGGAAGGCAGAAAATAAACACAAACCCTGATCACAAGCCTCACAACAATGAAAATTATCATGTAACGAAAACAAATATTCAAATTCAAGCTGTTGGAGCTATTTTTAAATAAATGCCGAAGAGTGAAATACCTTCTGAATCCTCATAAACTTGGGGGCAACTTTGCTTGATTTCGTTGTGAGCCAAAGAATACTTTGACGGGCCATCCTCTATATTCTCTTTATTTTCTTTCACCCAAGACGAATTAGATTTTTCTCATGCAGTTATGCCCAAAACAACTTGGAATCAAGATGCATGCTATCTTTAACATCAAGCGAATGAACATAAATTCATAAGAAACAAGTAAAAACCAATAAAATCAGGGGCTAAACAAAAACAAATTTTACCAAAGTATCTGAAATTGGGTTAAATCCAGATTCATAAAAGAAATCACTACCCATGGAACTAAACAGCAAAACCTTGAAGTAATTTTAAATTCAAATCTGCCTTAGATTCTTTCTGTAAACACACTAAGATCCTTGAAGTAATTTTATATTCAAATCTGTTAGCTTCTTTCTGTAAACACACTAAGATTTTTTTAAGAAAATACTGCAGGAGGCAAATAAATCCTACCTCTATGGCTACCCGCCCGACTTCCTTGAACTGTCTGGAAATGATGGAAGACATACCAATTCAATTCAAATTACAACAAACCACCCATCTCAAAATGTAATTCGTTAAGCCCCGGATAAAGCATTAAAAAAAACCTGATCTGTAACACTGTTACTTTCATGTGAGCGTGTGTATTATTAATAATAAAAAAACTGCTTTGTTTGGCGTGATGCATGCCGCCCCACCACGTATCCAAGCATGCAGCCATGGTTTTCTTCTCTCAAAAAAGTAAATAACATGACAAACATATCAAATTGCCCCCAGAAAATTTTAGAGGATTTTAAGAATTGTAAAAACAAATGCCAATGGGCTGAAAAAACAATGGACCAATGAAAAAATCATTACTGTTGTCATTGCACACCGGAAAATAATACCAAGGATAGACTAAAAAGCTTAAGCTAAACTATCTCAACTAAATTGCCAATGGGCAAACAAATTGCCAATGCAACTTAGGTTTAACCTTGATTATTGTCATTGCACAGATATCAACAACAGGAAAATAATATGAAGGATAGACTAAAAAGCTTAGGCTAATTTCAATTATAACACTTGCACAAAGTCCAAAGTCCAAAGAAATGCGAACGCCCAGAGAAATGCCAGAGAAATGCTAATACGGTGAAAACAATAGTTACCCTGCCGAAGGTAGGGACTAAAAAAAGGCAGATATAAGCATATCCAAATATGTCTTTGTCAGCTTCGGTGATGGAAAAGTTAGTCAAGTAATTGACGGAAAGAGCGTAATTTTAAGAAGTGCAATGGGGCCCATTACCTCTCAAGGGGGAGATGAATGATCGAAATAAATTAGGATATCTAAATTAAATAATATCCTCATCCAAATGTTATTTTCAAAGAAATAAATGGGTGTGGTGACCTTTCAATTTTTGGTTGTCCATTTGAATCTTAAGGAAGACAAGTTGTGGCGACTTTTCAACTTCTTTTGAAAATGTATAAATGGGTTCAGTTTAAAGAAAAAAGTGGGAAGTTCAAGGCATATATGTCTTCTCAGAGATACATGTCATCTGCTAAGATTGTTGAACTATACAAACTCTAAGAGACATTAGATTTCCACAGTCCATGATGATAGTAATTACATATTTCAGGAATTAACTGTGTGTGAGTTTTTTCCTCAACGTTTCGGATCACACTCTATGATCCATCATCAGGAGAAAGAGCAAGAGATTGAAAACGTTGAGGTAAAAACTTGCACACAGTTAATCCCTGAAATATATAATTACAATATACAAACTCTCCCAAATGGAGTCTCCAAGGCATACATCTCACCCATTGAGATTGCCCACATTGTATGAACTCTTCTTTTATGAAATAAAATATGGTTTGCACATTGCTTATTGTGTGTTTTACAATAACGACATCCCAACACTAGGTACTGTCCTCTAAATTGACAAAATAATTTAGATCACACACTAAGTTGATACATGAATATAACAAGGTCAAATCCATGATAGCAGCCTAAGATCACTTTGACAGAATCAGTGTCACCTCTTGTATATTTGATCTCATTGTCCCCACAAGATAGGGATACCTTCATGCTCTGAAGTGAGGGTTTGAAAGAGTTAAAGAAAATCAAAGATGTAGAAGTTGCAACAAAAGCCAAAGGGGTGCATGATGCTTCTTGATTGATGAAAAATTTGTTTGACCATAAGATTTCTTAGATTTTGGAAAAAATTGATGATACATGGGCTTATTTTAATAAGCTAAGAAAAGATAGAGATGCCTAAATTAGGCGGAAGCCCATTTTGAAACAAATTGTGAGCATGTGAATTCTAAGGCTGTCATCAATGAGCGTTATTCAAGGAGTTAAAAAGTTCATTCCAGACACCCTGCAAGAGATATCACGTACATTTGATGTGGTAGATATTTTAAATGATGTCTCTACTTTCCAAGGTAGTCTTGATTTGATGATCAACGATCTAAGTTTAAAAACTTCGAAGCTCTAGAGGGATGCCCACTATCAACAATTTTGGAAACCAAGGGAGAAATGAAATCGTTGGATCTATGAAAAGCAAAAATCTGGGACATCACTCCTACCTAGTCACATCAGTTATCTAAGAGGATAAAGTAGATCCAATTTTATGTAATGCAAAGCTAGATAACTTGCTAAAACTAGAATCCAGACTTGATAGTTTGTGAAGGAAACCAAAATACTATTGGATACAAGGTACCAAGATCATCTAAATAAGTTGGCAAAGAACTTGGAATATTCCTGGCCATCTGATCAGGGATCCACAAATTGGATGCACAAATATTCTTAGAGCTTGTATAAAATGAAATTTTAGCATCTGGGAGACACGTTGGGATGTTTCATATAAGACAATCTAGTTGATGGACACTGAATTTGAATTACAATAAGCTAGGTTTGAATGTGATTAAGAAATAATCAGCGTGGTCTTGGTTATAAAAGGAATAGAAACTACATTTTGTGATCAGTTTTGGTTGATAACCATTTTAGGAAACTATTGAGATGGAGTGCAATTTTACTTGACTAAGTAGGCAATTATAATGGTGGGAAAGTTAGGTTGTTTTGAATATCTTGAAGGACCTAGTTGTTGTAATGTGAAAAGTAGGAATCATGCAAGTTTGAACTCCTTAACTGACATGGGAAGATCTGGAAAGATTGAAACCAGTTTCCAGTTGTTGCTAGTTGGTTAGGAAAATCCTCCCACTTTATTGGAAGGGAGGATAAGAGTGCATATTTAGGAGGGTACTCCTCAAAGGAGATGAATTTTCCTCTATTGTCTACAGAAAGAGGAAAGAGGATGGTCCCTTCTCACATCATTGTTCTTTTCTTTCAATTTGAAGTTGAGTCACCTTGGTTCATAGTTCTAGTCCCCTAGGCAACATGATAGATGCTCATGCATCTATTTGGTGATACATGGATGGTGGCATCTCCCCATTTAGTCCCTCCATTTTCTAGGCTCACAACACATTCATTTGGTGAAGGCTTCTTCATCCACACTATTAGTGGCAACAAGAGAAAAATTTATCCCCATCATCTAGACAAGACAACTGCTGGATCCACATTAGCAGAGGCAATTAGAATTTCATCTTTTTCTAATTGCTCATTCAGACAACCTCTGGGAGTGTGAATGTCTCCTAAGTGAATCCACATGTCATCTACTTATGAAATCTACAAATTGGTTGTATTTCTCTTGTAATGTGACAAGTGTCATCCATTCATGGGGCCTTCTTCTGTAGCCTTTTCTAGAAAAGGATGTAATCTTTTCTTTTTAAAAGGGGGAAATACAAGGGAAAAACTCTATTGTGTAAAGTGTTACCATTTGGAAATATATAGTGTCCATTCTCTGTTAATTGGTATCTTTCTATAATACTTGTTTCTAAATGAATAATGTGAAAGATGGTTGTTAATCTACTCTCATCTCCAATTACTTGTCTCACAATTTTTTGAAATGAAGTAATTAAGAATTATCAATTTCTTTGCACACATTTGTCATTTCAAATAATTACTAGTGTTAGCAATTATTAGAGGAATAATAGAAATCTTTCATGTTAGTTGTGAAAAGTTTAAGATTAGTAATGGATCACTAAGTAGGATTTAAGATTTTTAGAATTACATTCGTTGGTTTCATTGTTGCAAGGCAATAATCTATAGAGAAACTTTTAGGAACATAGCTATTATGGAATACTAGTTGGGCACGGACTCTAAAACCCTAGATAGGATGGAACTGATCTATAAGGAACTCTCTAATCCATCCAAATTCAAACATAGAAGTTCTAATGGGAAATAACTTAAATTTATAAATTATTATGGTCATACCTAAACATTAATGATACAGGGAGCATTTTGTATTTACACTAATAAATTCTTGTTACATTTGTATGAGCCTTTATATCTACTGCATGTCATGATGAAGTATTGCATCTATTTCAAACCAATGTGTCAAAAGGAATACTTGTATTGGCTTTACAGAGCCTAAAGTGCAGGGTAGAATATTTCCATCCTCTCTCGCTTGCTGGCCAACCCTTCAATAGTCTTAAGGATATGTAATTTAAAACTTCCTTAGAGAATATTGATGGCAGGTTGGAGCACCAACACCAAAAATCAAGCATAACCCTTGTAGCCACATTGCTTCCTTACATGCATGAGTAGCTACCACGTATTTTGCCTCTGTTGCAGATAATGCAAGCACCACCTATAGTTTTCTCATCCAACTTATTGCTCCTCTAGAAAGGTTGAATACATATCCACTGGTAGATCTTTGACAATCAACATTTCTAGCCCAATTAGAATCCACAAATCCTTGCAAATTCAAAGTTTTATTTCCATATACTCTTCCTTGGTAACAAATTTCATAATTTGAAGTGCCACATAGATATCTAAAAATCATTTTCACAACAATCTAATGTTCTTTACCCAGTTTGGACATATATCTACTCATTTCTTCTGCTACATGTGCAATGTTATTTCTATACGGACCATTGCATACATGAGGTTGCCCATAACACTAGCATAAGAAACCTGATACATTTCCTCAATTTCTTCTTCTATTTTAGGACACCGTTCAGCAGATAATTTTTTAACAAAAAATGGAGTACTCACATGTTTATTGTCTTACATCCTAAACATATGCAAAATCACCTTAACATATTTATTTTAATGTAACCATATTTTTTTGTTTGAATGATCCCTTTTAATTTCCATGCCCAAAATAAATTTTGCACCACCAAGATCCTTCATGTCAAATTGTGAATATAACTGAGACTTAACTAAATTGATCATTTTCATATTATTATCACTTAATAACATATCATCTACATACAATAACAAAAATTTCACCTTTCTGTTTGAAATACACATAGATCAATTTTTCTACGATCTAGCCTAAGTCCCATAACATACATGTCAATTTTTATTCCACATCCTTGTTGATTGTTTCAAACCGTAAAGAGACTTTTTTAGCTTACACATTATATCCTCCTTACCTTTCACCTTATAACATTTTAACTATGTCATGTAAATTTTTTCCTAAAGCTCACCATGCAAAAATGATGTTTTTACATCCATATGTTCAATTTCAAGATCAAAATTAGCAGCAATAGCTAAAAAAAATTAATTGAATTTAGTTTTACAACATGAGAAAAATTCCCCAAAGTTAAGTCCTTCTACGTGAGAAAATACCTTCGCTACTAAACAAGTTTCATGCTTCTCTATTTTTCCTTCTATATTCTACTTCTTCTTAAACAACCATTTACAACCAACTGGTTTTCTTTTAGAGGGTAATTTAACCAAGTCCTAAGTTTGATTTTTATCTAAGGAATCCATCTCTTCCTCCATGGCCACCTTCAAAGGCTCTTTTTCATTTGATATACATGTTTCCTTAACAGTATTGGGGTCTCCATTAGTAATAGATAAAGTTGATAAAAGAGATGCATACTAAAAATTAGGATCTCTATACCTTTTTGGTTTTCTTTTTACCCAATTTGGTTTCCTCAAATCTAATATTTTTGTTTTTTCATCCTCTGAATTTGTATCCTCTAATTTTACATTTCCTATTTGTATCCTCTAGTTTTTTTACTCATCTTATGTAGTTGTTTCTTATTCAGACATAGATCTACCCTATTTTGTTTCCACATGAACTCTTTTAGGTTCTTTCTCTAGTTGTTTCTCTTGTTTTAAAGCCCTCTTCTCTGAAAATTGCATTATGATTGTATTCCATTTTCTATGTTTCTAGGTTCCATAGCTTATATCCTTTAATACTAGTACTATATCTCATAAATATACACTTTTTTGATTTATAATCTAGCTTAGTCCTTTCTTTGGGAATAACCATTTAAGCATCACAATGAAAAACCTTTAAATGTTTGAGTGAGGGTTTTTTACCAGTCGATGCTTCTTATAGAGTTTTATCCAACAATGCTAAGGTGGGTGACCTATTTATAAGATAACAAGTGGTTGTTACTGCTTTTGTCTAAAATTTCATGTCCAAACCCACACAACTAAGCATCCTTTGAGACTTGTTCATAAGAGTTATATTCATTATTTCAACAACTTCTACTATGGTGTATAGGAAGTGGTATTTTTCCTTTCTATTCCACACTGCTTATAGAACTATTCAATAGCATCTGAGTAACATTATCTACCATTATCTCTTCTTAGAACCATGATTTTATTTTTGTATGATTTTCTACCAAAGCCTTAAACTTTTTAAATTTAATGAAAACTTCAAATTTATTCCATAAAAAATACACATAGCTCTTTCTTAATAAATCATCTATTAAAGCGACATAGTACATAGATTTTCCAAGTGATGTAACTTTTTCTAGTCTAAAAACATCATTATGCACTAAATATAAAATTTATTCTGATTTTGTAACACTACTAGGAAACTTCACATGAGTTTTCCTGTCAAATACACAATGTTCACAAAATTTAAAGTTTAAAGGGAAATAAAAAATTCCTTCAACTATACCTTTGGTTTTTAAATCTCAAAAATATTTCTCTCCAATATGCCCTATTTGCTGATGCCATAAACATTCTCTTTTTTCCAGAAGTCTAGGAGCCTTATCTACAATATTATTTACTTAAATAACATGAGAGGTATTACATCCACTACTTATAGTGCTTGCCTCAAGTTTAAATAGTGTTCCTAACTGAACTCATTTTGCCAATACCATAGCACTTCAAATTATTTTGCATCCATCCTTATTGAATACCACCTCCACACCTACATCATTCATTTTTCTTGCCAAACCTAGAATATACAAAACATTGAGAATGGTTTTAAATCTTCCATCTTTCAACCTCAGCTTCACTTTTCCTTGACCTACAATCTTATATTTTGAATCATCTCCTAGGAATACTTCACCTCTATTAATTTTTTTATATTCACTAAACCACTCCTTGTGAGGAGTCATATGAAAAGAGGCACACCTAAATCTATTAGTCATTCATCATGACATTCATCTGAGCTTGTAGAAAGCAAAAATGTATCCCTTGAATCTTCATTTGAGGTCTTTAATTCCATAGAAGAAGCATCTTCAAATGGCTTTCCCTTCTCAACCTTTTTAGATTTACAATCCCTCTTATAGTGCCATGTTTTACCACAGTTCCAACACTTTCTCTGACTTTATCTAGAACATTAGATTTGATGAAAGAACACTAGTACACTGAGAGGGGGGTGAATTAGTGTATGTTAATTTTTTACAATATTAAACCAAGAGATAAGAATCAAGAGCACACATAAATCACATAAAACCAAATGTACGTGGAAAACCCTAAAAGGGAAAAACCACAGTGAGAATGTTGCTTGAGTCTATGGCTCAAATCCAACCCCACAAAAAGTTTTTACAAATGTTTTGTAAGCATCAACTTACAGGTACATTAACACCCAAGATAATGTTTTGAGGCACCGACTCCAATGAGGCACCAACCCATGAATCCTTACAAGTTCTGATATGCTAACAATGGTTCTTCACTAACTTGAAATGCATCTTTTTAATTCATATATTTTGCTCTCCTTTTCTGCCTTGTGTTTTCATGAACATAATCTTCTCCTCTCTCTCAACTCACCCTATAATCTGTGTTCTCAGCAATACAGTCTCCCTTTTTACTCAATACTCTCTGCACATGCCTTTGAACATTTGTATGTTCATACAAACCCCTCACACATTGCCTATTAAAAAAATGTTCAATAGAGTAACAATTTTTCTCTTCAAAACCAAACATATATAACTCTTGCACCTGTATCAATAGTTGAACCACCACCAAATGCTAAAAAAACTAAAATTTGATAGTTTCAGAATCATTACATAATAGCCACCAATCAACTAAATAATCACCCAACAATGGAACAGTTATAGACAAGCTATCAACAAATTTTTGCTTTTATGAACCTATCCTTTATCACCTTTATCAACAAAAACTTTCTTTTACAAACCTTCAACCTTTGTCACCTTTATCAGAGAAAAGTCTCTTTCATGAACATAGGCCTTTGTCATCTTTATCAGAAAAATTTCCCTTTTAAGAACCTTGAGCACACTGCCTTTACTATCGACAATTTATCATTCTCATGAACCATGACTTGGTCACTTTTAACCTTTTCCTTGAGCCATGATCTAGCTTCCCTTTTATCAGAAAAAACATTAAACCACAAACTTACTTTCCTTTGTGCCCTTTGTTGCCTAGTCGGCAAATCGGTGAAATGACAGACTCTCAAACTAGTTTGCAAAATAAAAAAACTGTCAATAACACAAACCTTGCACTTCACCCTTTCTCCTTTATGTCTTTGTCGATAACGATACTTACTAGAGGAACTAAGAGTTTTCCTAACAATACTTCCTTCAACCAACTTAAAAATGCAAACTATTCTTTATGGCTTGTTAGCAAACTGTTAGATTAGGTAACTGCTGGGTCGACAAACTGAGTAGTTTGCGAACTGAGCAGTTTGTGAACTGAGCAGTTTGCGAACTAAAGAAATCTCCAACTAACTATGACTTAGCCAATTTTTGTCCAAACTTCACCAAAATGAAACTGGGAATACCCAATTGGGTCATTAACAAGATGATATCCTTAGTTTGGACAAACAATCTAAAATGGCCTCCAATCCAACAATCTCCTAATCTCAATGCAACCACACACAAGATGATGTCCTCAAAATCACATCAGTGACAAAACCAACAATCTCCCTTCTCATCAATGACAAAACCAACAATCTCCCCCTTTGTCATTGATGACAACTAAATCCTCCATCCTCTTTTTCACACACTTGAATTTGAGTCTCCCCCTTTGAGATCAATTACAAAGGGAGTCAGAGAAAATGCCTAATCTAAAATGGCTCCCCTAGAGGACTACTCTAATAAAGGAATATATTGACATGCTCCCTCTAGATGAATACTTTCATTATTCAAGAAGAGATAGGAGAAGGGACAAATCCCAACCTCTGCCTGAGGTGTTCAAAAGTCTCCTTTGGAAGGGATTTTGTAAAGATATCTACCAGTTGTTCTTTGGTGGTAACATACTCCAACTTTACTTCTTGGGCAACAACCTTTTCCCGTAGAAAATTATATTTGATAGATATATGCTTTATTCTTGCATGCATTATAGGATTCCTAGAAATGTTTATGGCACTTGTATTGTTACAAAAAATATTGATCGGCCCATAAAACTCAACCTTGATATCTTGTAGAGTTTGTTTCATCCATAGGACTTGAGTGTAGTACGATACAACAATGTATTTTGCCTCAGTTGTTGACACTGACTCTTGTTTCTTACTCAACCAAGCAACCAAGTTATCACCTAGAAATAATGCACCACCACTAGTTCTCTTTCTATCATCTACACAACCAGCCCAATCTGCATCTGTATATGCAGTTAAAGTGAAGTCATTACCAATAGAATACCATAGACAATATTTTAAAGTATTCTTCAAGTATCTAAATATCCTTTTCACAGCTTTGACATGTGTCTCCTTAGGAGAATATTGAAATATAGCAACTATGTAGATAACTTGCATGATATCAGGCCTTGTTGTAAGGTATAAAAGACTTCCAATCATGGATCTATACAAGGTTTGATCTACTGCTATAGACTCATTATCTTTTGTGAGTTTGCACCCAGTGACCATAGGTGTATTGACTAGCTTGCAGTCCTCCATCCTAAACTTTTCAAAATCTTCTTTACATACTTGGTCAGACAAATGAAAATCCCTATTTCTAATTGATGCACTTGTCAACCAAGAAAAATTTTCAATTCACCTAGCATCGACATCTCAAACTCTTTTTGCATTGAGTTAGCAAAGTCTTTGCACATCTTATCCCTATTACCACCAAAGATTATGTCATCAACATAAATAATAACAATCAGAATATGCTTACCTTCACATTTGAAATACAAATTACTATTAGCTATACCCTTTTTGTAGCGTTGTTGTTGGAGATATTTGTCCAGCTTGGAGTACCAAGCCCTAGGAGCTTGTTTTAGACCATATAGTGCCTTTTTCAATCTGCATACATAGTCTTTGTCTTCAATCACCCTGAACCCTTCAGGTTGCTCTATATAGACTTCATCTTCCATATAGCCACTAAGGAATGTAGACTTTAAATCCATCTGGTATACTTTGAAGTTTTGATAAATTGAATATGCAAGAAGCATTCTAATGGCTTTAAGCCTATCCATAGGTGCAAATGTCTCCTCAAAATCTATGCCCTCAAGCTGAGCATAACCTTTACAAAGTAATCTAGCTTTGTTTCTAGTTATCTTCCCATCTTCGTTCAATTTGTTTCTAAATACCTATTTTGTGCCCATGACATTCTTATCATCGGGTCTTTGAACAAGTTCCCAAGACTAATTTTTTTCTCTTTGACTGAGTTCTTCTTTCATGGCCTTAACCTAGCTCTCATCATTACTAGCTTCTTCATAAGATTTGGGTTCTAGTTTAGACAATAAAGAATAGTTTACCTATTCTTAGTTTTTTGGCATTCTCCTTGTCATGACACAATCAGTTTTGCTTCCAAGAATCTAATTTTTAAAATGGTTTCATTTCACATACTTGGGTAGAGATTTTGAATTTATTCTTGTTAAGGATGAAAAACGAGAATTGGTGCAGTCATGGCTAGGAGGGTCCACAAGGTGAACAGTCCAGACTACGTAGCAATAGTAAACACAACAGAAGCAACTCAATTATAGAATGCAAATGTAGATTCAGTCATTCAGTATATCATAGATTCAAAATACAAACATGCTGACAAGATGTGCACTTACAATTAGGGCTGATAGGTCTGATTCTCTAGTTACAATGTATGCGCAAGATATAGTGTTGAAGCACCGGATACAAAAGAATTCAAACTATCTAACTTGTGAATTATGCTAACTATCACTGACTGACTACCTAAGCATCTATTACATGATTATATATCATCTCCAAATCACAAGATTCCTCTGCATCGGCCAAACATATTACAAACTCCAATGGAAGAGATGTAACATGTGTACGCGGATAGGTCGACCCAAACATATGGAAATCCTCTGCAAGTAAATGAATCAATGTACGGATCTCAGGGAAGGTCAGCCACATCCCAAAGTACCTTGAATGATGTTTCATTTAGCTCCACAAGTCATGAAAGTGGTTCGCAAGTCTTCTCCTTTAGCTGATTGTCTAAGACTATCTAAATGCTCTACTCTAAGAAAATAGTGGATCTTCTAATAGCGATATCTTTTTGGTAACTATTCCAAATGATCTGAAATTTGGATATGATGTGCATGAAGATGTCTAGATGCTATGTCTAGCTCTGCAAGGTCTAAAATGAAATTACTGCAGAATGCAGACCAATCTACAGAAACTACTACTGACTGAACGGACTAGAAAATGAAAGAAAACAAAATGAAATGCAAATATTTTTGGTTGATGCAAGATTGCTCTTGAACCAGGGATGTTTTTGCATTAGAAACCTAGGATTGTTGAAAAAAAGTGAATCCTTCACTTTGTTGGGGCTAGAGGAAAACCAAGACTATCCACCTCAGCCTGAGAAATCCAAGATGAGTCTTCTTCTAGTCTACCTTTCCACTTCACAAGATATTCTTTGCATTGCTTGCCTCTGGTGCTACGTCCAATTCTACTATCCAAGATGTCTTCAATCTGCTCTAGTGCTTGTTGTGGTAACTACTTCTTCAAATGGTCTTCAATGTTGTCACTGGTTTTTGCTTCATGATACTAATATAGGTCTGCATTGTTAAAAATAGGTGATATACCCAATGTCTCCGGTAACCCCACTTCATTTGCATTTCTAGAATTAAACTTTCTGAGTATCCTACATGGTCCAAACTTCTTAATCTTCAACTTGTTATATGTCCCAACTAGAAATCTTTCTTTTCTCAGATATACCATCACTTCATCTCCCACTGAAAATTCTTTGTGTCTTCTCTTCTCATCTGCTTGCTTTTTATACTTACTGTTCATCTCCTCTAAATGCTTCTTAACTTGATTATGCATTGTCTCCATGTGTCCTACAAATTCTTCAGCTTCTGCACTCCTTTTATTCTCCACACTGATATCTCTCAACTCTGCTACTCCTCTAGGGTTAGTTCCTGTCACATTCTCAAATGGTGTCTTTCGTGTACTCTAGTTCATTGAATTATTATATGCAAACTCTTCTTGTGATAGAATCAAATCCCAACATCCTTCCTTCTCTCCAACCAAACATCTCAACAAGTTACCCAAACTCCTATTTACTATCTCTATTTGTCCATCAGTCTGTGGATGAAATGTTGAACTAAACTTCAAATCTGTCTTCATCTTTTTCCAAAGTGTCTTCCAAAAGTATCCAAGAAATCTTGTATCTCTATCTAAAATTATGCTCTTAGATAATCCATGCAATCTCACAATCTCCTTGAAAAATAGGTTAGCCACATGAACTGCATCAGTTGTCTTCTTACAAGGTATGAAATGTGCCATCTTTGAAAATCTATCCACCACTACAAATATAGAATCATGTCCTATCTGTGTCTTCAACAATCCCATTATGAAATCCATGCTTATGTCTTCCCAAGGTCTCTCTGGTACTATCAAAGATTTGTACAATCTAGTATTCTGACTACTTCCTTTTGCAACTTGACATACTCTACAAATCTACACAAACTTCCTAACATCCTTATATATATGAGGCTAAAAGTAATTTTCACTTACCAAAGCCATTGTCTTGTCAATTCCAAAATGTCCTGCCAATCCACTACTGTGCTTCTCTTTTATCAGATTATCTCTCATTGAACACCGAGGGATACACAACTAATTTCCTTTGAACAACATATCCTCCTAAATGAAATAATCCAACCACATACTTCTATCCATCACAATGAGTTCCTTACATGCTTTCCAAGGTTTTGCAAAATCAATATCTCCCTCATACAAGTTCTTCAATTCTTCAAAATCTAACACTTCAACTCTCATCTTTGTCAGCAAGTTTCTTCTCCTACTCAATGCATCTACAACCTTGTTTGATTTTCCACTCCTATGCTTCAGTACAAAAGTGTAACTCTGGTGCAGGAGTGCCCTCATGCACATGTTAATCAACATCATACACAAAATTTGTGGAAATAAAACAAATATTTTAATTCTCCAACACTCCAAGTAAAAGACAAGGCAAGTTGCATATGGACAAAAATCCTAGTCACCTACATGCTAGAAGACAAAGATTGGACAATGAAGAGTTTTCAAGCACCCAAATCATAAAAGAAAGAAATAAAAGAATCCCAAGAGTCACCTTTCTCCAAGTTGGACACCACCAAGCAAAAAGATGAATACCAAGAGTCATTGGAGCCTAAAATGAGAAAGATGAAACTATGCAAAGGAGATCTTATAAATAGATTGAAGTTTGGCTCCAAAGAGGCATTGAAAAAGAAGAGAAGAGCCCACATTTATTTCTAATTTTTGTAGGTCATCAAGAGGACATCCATGGGTGATGTTGAAGATAATTCTCTAAGGGAAATACATCCATTTTGATGAGGCAAAGAAGGTGAACATCCATGGTGACTTGTTAGATGAAAAATTTCTGAATTTGTAAGCTTGTGGAGGTGGATAGTTGGAAAGTTTGTTGGAGATATTTCATAGTTGGATTTGTGGAGGTTATGTATGTGTGTTACCATCTTGATTGGATACATTAAAACATTTGTGTTGTATGTATTTTCTGTTGTTCATGTTTTATGAAATTCTCAAGATATGGTGTTACTTCATAGCTGAATTTTTTGCTACAACATTCACAATTTATTTGAACTTAAGGGCTGCAAGTTTAAGAGATTAATATACATTTATTTTGCTGCAACTAAAGGAATCAAAGGGGCAAAAAAAATCCTTAATGGATGGAAATTATCAAAGTTAATTTTCATCTAAGAGAAGAGGAGCAATCTTGGTAAACAACAATCTTAAGGCTAAAATTTAACAAGGATATGTTAGCACATACAATTTGTTTCAATCTTTGAAGTTTTGAGCACATGATTATGATAATTTGAAGGCATGAATATTGTTGTTATCACAATGCACATAAGATAAGTTGATTGGGGCTGCATGATGGGACAATCCTTCATTGGATTCTCTTGTCTTGTCTACATCAAATTGGTATCAGAGCTAGAAGATTTTAGGAAGTGATTTGACTAATTTGGATAACATGGTTCAATAGATTTGATGTTTAAGGATGGATCTTAATAAGAAGAAATATGGGAAAAGGGCATCATCATTGTTAAATAATTTGTTCAAGTTGGCTAAGAAGCTAGAGGAGGAAGAAATGGTGGAGGAAGAAATTGCAGCCAAGAAAGAAAGCAAGATGGAAAAGGAAATCTTATTCTGAACTACTTGCAAGTCCAAAGGTAAATGTTGTCAAGTTGTGATTTCAAATATCTGCATGGATAATATTGTTTCTAAATACATGGTAGATAAATTGGGTTTGGAAAGAATACCACACCCCACACCCTATTCTGTGAGTTGGCTTCAAACTGGTAATCAGGTAATTGTAAATGAGCAATGCAAAGTTGAGTTTCACATAGGCGGTTATAAGGATGAAATAGTTTGTGATATTATGCATTTGGATGTATGTCACCTTGTGTTTGGAAGGTTGTGGAATTATAGTAGGGTAGCAAAGTATAATAGAAAAAACAACACATATGACATTATGGACAAAGATGGGATGAAATTTGCATTAACAACCTTGAAGGATGAGTGCATAGGAATTGAAAGCTTATTGTTACGTGAGAAGACAATAGTACAACAATATGAAGGAAAGCCAAATGAGGTAATGGTTGAGGTAACAAATTTTGAAAACATGTTTGAAAAATTAGTTGAACGAGAAATGGAAGAGTTTTCTTTTGAATTTGCTCAAACTTATGAAAGTAATAGTGACATTGATGTTGAAATGGGTGATGTTCAGGAAGAAGAAGAAGAGGAAGAGACATCAAAAGAAGCTGTAGATGACTCAAGGATAGTCCAAAGAGAGAAGATAGTTATGGAGGATAAGGAAATAGCATGGTTCTTAGGAGAAGAACCAAGAGTTGAGAATGTTGATGTCAAGGAGAATGGAAGAATGGATGAGCAATTCAAAAATGAAAATGAATGGCTAAGTATGGTTGAGGTGCAGCCAAAGAATTTGGAGAATAATGAAGAGAAAAGAATGTGTGGCAAACAACATGAGGTGATGAAGAAGTAAAGTATGAAGGAGAAAAGTATGATTTCTTTAATATGTTTGTTTCCTGTGCAGGTAAAGAAGACAAAGTGGATGAAAGAGAAAATAAATTTACAATTGTAGTCCAAGGTCAAGTTAGAACAAGAAAACAAACAAAATCACATGGCTTCATTGTACCAAGTTAGCCTTGGCTCAAGAAGTGTGTTGTTGGACAAAAAAGCACAAGTGCACCAGTAGATACAAATGTACTTGAGATCCAGCAAAATGAAAATAATGCACGCATGCAAAGGAACTGGAAGAGAAGAAAGAAGATCCATATTTGAGGTGGAACTCAAATTTCTTTTTTCTTGGGGAGTATGGTGCAGGGGTACCCTCATGCACATGTTAATCAACATCATACACAAAATTTGGGGAAATAAAACAAATATTTTAATTCTCCAACACTCCAAGTAAAAGACAAGGCAAGTTGCATATGGACAAAAATCCTAGTCACCTACATGCTAGAAGACAAAGATTAGACAATGAAGAGTTTTCAAGCACTCGAGTCATAAAAGAAAGCAATAAAAGAATCCCAAGAGTCACATTTCTCCAATTTGGATGCCACCAAGCAAGAAGAGGAACACCAAGAGTCATTGGAGCCTAAAATGAGGAAGATGAAACTATGCAAAGGAGATCTTATAAATAGATTGAAGTTTGTCTCCAAAGAGGCATTGAAAAGGAAGAGAAGAGGCCAAATTTATTTCTGATTTTTGCAGGTCATCAAGAGGACATCCATGGGTGATGTTGAAGATATTTGTCTAAGGGAAATACATCCATTTTGATGAGGCAAAGAAGGTGAACATCTATGGTGACTTGTTAGATGAAAAATTTCTAAATTTCTAAGCTTGTGGAGATGGATAGTTGGAAAGTTTGTTGTAGATATTTCATAGTTGGATTTGTAGAGGTTATGTTACCATCTTGATGGGCTGCATAAAAACATTTGGGTTGTAAGTATTTTCTGTTGTTCATGTTTTATGAAATTCTCAAGATATGGTGTTACTTCATAGCTAAAATTGTTGCTACAACATTCACAATTTATTTGAACTTAAGGGCTGCAAGTTTAAGAGATTAATATACATTTGTTTTGCTACAACTAAAGGAATCAAAGGGGCAAACAAAAATCCTTAATGGATATAAATTATCAAAGTTAATTTTCATCTAAGAGAAGAGGAGTAATCTTGGTAAACAACAATCTTAAGGCTAAAATTTAACAAGGATATGTTAGCACATACAATTTGTTTCAATCTTTGAAGTTTTGAGCACATGATTATGATAATTTGAAGGCATGAATATTGTTGTTATCACAATGCACATAAGAGAAGTTGATTGGGGCTGCATGATGGGACAATCCTTCATTGGATTCTCTTGTCTACTCTACATGAACTCTACCCATCTCATATGTCTCTGATTCAAATTTCCTTAACTATTCAACTATTGCAAAGCTTGATGGTTTGTATACAACACAAATTCCTTAGGTAACAAGTAATGTCTCCACTTCTCCAAAGCTTGAGTTATGGCATAGAACTCCTAATCACAAACTAAATATCTTCTCCTTGCATCATTCAATCTCCCACTGAAATATGCTACAAGTCTACCTTCTTGACTTAACATTGCTCCAATTGCATTTCCACTTGCATCACGATATACTTGAAATACTTTATTGAAATCTGGTAATGCCAACACAGGTTGATCTATCACTTTCTACTTCAACAATTCAAAACTTTTATCTGCTCCCGATGTCCACTTAAAGTCTTTTCTATCACCTCTCATTGTCTATGTCATAGGGTTACATACTGAACTAAACTTTTTGATGAACTTCCGGTAGAAACTAGCTAATCCATGAAATGATCTAACTTCTCCAATGCTCTCATGTGTAAGCCACTCAACAATTGCTCTAACTTTCTCAGGGTCCATCTTCAATCCTTGTGTAGAAATTACAAATCCCAAGTATACCAATTCTTCCTTCATGAAACTACACTTCTTAATGTTTATCAGCAATTTCTCTTCTCTCAACCTCTGCATTACTTGTCTCAGGTGCCACAAATGTTCTTCTTTTGTCTTACTAAAAATCATAATATCATCCAAATATACAATAACAAACTTACCCAAAAATTTCTTCAAAACTTCATTCATCAATCTCATGAAAATACTTGAGGCATTTGTCAATCCAAAAGGCATCACTAACCACTCATACAATCCTTCATTTGTCTTAAAAGTAGTCTTCCATTTATCTCCTTCTCTAATTCTAATATGATGATATCCACTCTTCAAGTCTATCTTTGTAAAATATTTTCTCCAGTCAAACAATCCATAATATCATCCATCCTAGGTAATATAAATCTATACTTAACTATGATCTTGTTGATTGCTCTAGAGTCTATACATATTCTCCATTCTCCATCCTTCTTCAGTGCTAATATTGCAGGTACTACACAAGGACTCAAACTTTCTCTAATCAAACCTTTTCTCAACAATTCGTGTATATGTCTATTCAATTCTTCATTCTCTGTTGGTGTCATTCTATGTATTGCTTTGTTAGGCAAACTAGCTCCAGGTATAAGATCCATGTGATGACTAATACTCCTGATTCGTGGCAATCCTTCAGGTACATTATCTGATATGATGGCTTCATATTCTGTTAGCAGTTCTGTTATCTCCTCTAGTTGTGATTCTTCAATCTTTATCTTTAGGTATTCAGGCTTCTTAGGAATCAAATCATAACACATATTCTCATGTCTCAATCCATCTAGAAATTTCCTTCCATCTACCAAACAGATTCTAGCATTTCCACATACTTCACTCTTAGGTTCATCTTCCAAAGAAATCAAAGTAATTCTCTTCCCATTTTTTGTTATAGTGTAAGTATTCTTTCTCTCATCATGTATAGCTTTTCTATCATACTGCCATGGTCTACCCAACAATATATGACAAACATCCATAGGCATAATATGACACAATACTTCATCATGATAAGATCCAATATGAAATTTTACGAAACATTGTTCACTCACCAGTACCTTATGATCATCCTGAATCCATGCTATCTGATATGGCTTAGGGTGTTTCAATCTTTCCAACTTCAGCTTAGTCACCATCTCCTTTGAAACCAAATTATCAAAACTACTACTATCAATTACAACTTTACAACATTTACCTCCTCATTTGCATCTGGTCTGGAACAAACTTTTCCTTTGTGGTGGTTCCTCATTTGTCTCTACTTGAAATAGTTCTCTTCTCATGACAAGTGATTCTCCTTTCTCAGGTTTACCAATTGAGCTTGGTGATCCAACATGTTCTTCTTCTACATATGTTGTTCTTCCTGCTCTGTTCTCCGTCTTCTTGCTTGTACTTCCTTGATGACATTCAAATGCTCTATGTCCCTCACCTTCATACTTAAAATAGGTTCCTCTGAATGTTCTCCTATCAGGTCCTCTTCCATCTCTTATGTATCCTTCACTCTGATATGAATTAGGGTTTCCTCTGCGTAGAAGGTTTTTTCATCTCTCTGGTATGAATTACTATCTCTGTCCTCCTTCTTGAATGTGCTATCTTGTTTTCTCTACTTCACAAATGATCTTTCTCCTCTAGAAAATGTTCTACCTCTTTGAAATTTACCTCTTCTACCTCTTTGTCTCTGCTCATGCTTCTTGTTCAACTTTTCTTCAACTTTCAGGGCAAACTGATATGTTTCTTCCAATATTGTCATCCATAACAAACTCAGTTCTTCTTGAATTTTTAATATCAGTCCATTGATGTATATTGCTACTTTCTCCTTGTTTGCTTCACTATGTCCTATCCTTATGATCATCTTATGAAATTATTCAGTGTACTCCTTCACATATTTCTTTTTTTGTCTCAAGTTCTACAATCTCTTCAACATTCCAACTCATGGTCAACAGGTATAAACTGATTCTTCAAATTTGTCACCATTCTATCCCATTTTATGATCTTCTCTTTTCCTCTTCTATTTCTATCCAACTAAACTTTTTTCCACCAAATAGAAGCATGTCCTTTCAACTTAGTATTTGCAAATTTCATCTTCTCCAAATATTCAATTTCTTCATATTCAAAGTATTCTTCTAGGTCATTTGTCCAATCAATCAGCTCCTCTGGATTCATATTGCTAGTATAGTTTAGTACATCCACTCTAGGTCTTTTCCCAATCTTTGAAATAGCTCACAACATCTTCACTTGATCTGATTCTTCTTCTTCTTCTAGGGGTTCTTTATTTTGATCAACGGATTGAAATTCTTCATCATCATCACTTTCAACATTAGGTCGGGTTGTCAATCCTCTTCTTCAATCTTCTTCAACAACATCCAAGAAAACTCACATTATCTTCATCATTTCCATCATCTCATCCATTCTTCCAACCATAGTACCAATAGCAAGTATTCTCCTCCATAGCATCTTTTCCTAGGATCAGGTGTAACTGCCTCAAATTCAGTGCTCAAGATACAAAGTGACAACTACCTCACAATCGGTGATTGGTTGAGAACACAGTTAGTCTGCCTTAGGTTTGACAATATGTTCATAATAAGATCTTATGAAATGCTTCGCAAACTTCACTCACTTTGCTCCCAATGGATTCAAACTTCACTTTGATACCACTTGGCACAGTCATGGCTACGAGGGTCCACAAGGTGAACAATCTAGACCGTCCAGCAAGAGTAAACACAATGGAAGCAACTCAATTATATAATTCAAATGTAGATTTAGTCATTTAGTATATCATAGATTCAAAATATAAACATGCTAACAACATGCAGGCTTGCAATTAGGGCTCACATGCCTGATTCTCCAGTTACAATGTATGTGCAAGAAATAGCTTTGAAGCGCCATATACAAAACAATTCAAACTATCTAACTTGTGAATTATGCTAACTATCACTGACTAACTTCCTAAGCATCTATTACATGATTATATATCATCTCTGGATCACAAGATTCCTCAGCATTGGCCAAACAGATTACAAATTCCAATGAAAGAGATATAACATGTGTACACGGATAGGTCAGCCCAAATATATGGAAATCCTCCACAAGTGAATGAATCAATGTGTGGATCTCAGGGAAGGTTGGCTACATCCCAAAGTACCTTATTCATGATGTGTCATTTAGCTTCACAAGTCTTCTCCTCTAGCTGATTGTCTGAGACTATTTGAATGATCTACTCTGCGAAAACAGTCGATCTTTTGATAGCGATATCCTTTCGGTAACTAATCTAAATGATCTAAAATTTGGATCTGATGTGCATGAAGATGTCTAGATGCTAAGTCTAACTTTGCAAGGTTTGAAATGAAACTGCAACAAAATGCGGACCAATCTACATAAACTACTACTGACTGAACTGACTAGAAAAATGAAAGAAAATAAAATCAAATGCAAATATTTTTGGTTGATGCAAGATTGCTCTTGAACCAGGGATGCTCTTGCATCAATAATGATGACAACTAGCATGCACACTAGATCAAACCCTCTTTCACAATAACAATCAATGACAAGACTGAGCCAAATCACTACCAAAGGGAGGTGGACTTAGCTACAGACCTTATACTTAGGAGTGCTATAGAAAGATCAGATTAACCAAGTCTCTTTATCAAACCCTAGGTTAATAATGCACTAAACCCTAGCTCTAGGATGTTCATCTTGTAATAGAGAAAGTACAGAAGATATCCTAAAATTAATTATGCAGGAATGATCAAGAAGATAGCAAAACCTATGTCTCAGAAGCAGAGGTGTCAGAGGACTAATTTGGGGCCACCCAAGTCCTAAATGATAGAATCTACCCGAGGTCTAAACTAGAAAGATGTTGTAGATGATGTCCTAATACCATATATGAAGCCAAAAAGGGCCAAAATACTAGGGTACCACCACCCAAGTCTTGTATAGAGGAATATTCCCAAACTATTGTCAAATCCTAAAACCCTGATCCTTGCTCAGTCTTCCTATATCTTCATATTTCCTAGATCTCACTCCTGTAACCTATACATAATAAGAAGAGGAGGGGTTTGGGGGTTATGGTGTTTAGGGACTTGACTCAGTCAACTTCTGGGATAGCATTCAAGCTTCCCAACACCATTGATAGATAAAGAGAGTGTGCCTTTGCAGGATAGAGTCTAAACACAATAATAATATGAAGAATCAAAATTATGATAACAACAATGATATCACCTATGTGATGAAACCCTTAGGATGATGAATGATCTTCAACTCATAAGGAGAGATAGATGATAAATTTGTTGCAAGTATGTGCTAATTGGTGTTGTCATTGATGTCAACAATTTTGTGTTGTCATTGGCGTCAACTGTGTCAAGAGTATGAGTAGTTTGTTCTGAGTAGAGATCAGAGATCAGTTTGAGTAGAGATGAGGATATGAACTATTGCTGAAGGTGTTTTGGCTACTTTGTAGAGGTGCTAAAGATGTTGAGAATATGCTTCTATTGTTTGGTTTCCAAGTGCTTTTGAGAAAATTTGATTAATAAAGGAAACATTGTGTTGAAGATGTGTTCTGACTCAACAGAGTAATATTCTGGTTTTGCTCCACATTTATTCCCTATTGAAGATCATTTTTGTGGTTTGAATATGTTGCTCAAAGGTGTTCAGAGATGTTATGTTCCATATTTGGTGCTCTGGTTCTTTGTGCAGAGAAAGTTTTGTTCACCAGTGTGTGGACTATGTTTCTGAGTTGTGCAGAGGTGTCTGGGAGAAACTATTTTTCTCTGCATTTCTCCATAGATTTGTTTATGGCTTTGCAGTTCTAGATTCATGCTTATAAGGTCTATATCTTTCTTTAGTTAAAGTGGTTCATATTTTGGTACTCTGCAAGTTCATTTCTTAAGCTATAGTTGATGAAAGAGTATGATAGAGCTGGTTAAGCACTCTGGTGTGAAATTTCTTTAGGTGAAATATGTTGCAAAGGAATTTGTTGGTTTTTAGGTGCTTGTGGATGTTTCTAGATCATGTTCAAGCTTGGTGCATGATCCGTAGGTCATCATTTGATGTTGAGGAAGTGTGCACTTAAAAGTTCATAGTGTTAACACAAGTTTGGTCAACTTGGTTGTTTACACTAACTATGGTTGTGCTTTGGTGATTGTGAAAGTGTGATGAAGCATTCATGTATGGATTTAGGTCCATGCTAAGGTGTGAGGTGGTCCACATTCATTCCTTTCTTCTTCAAGAATGTTTTGGTCTAGACCTAATTTGAATTTTATGGGTTAAGATGTGTTTCTGACCTTGGAGAATGTTTTCAAGGTTGATGATGGTAAATAAGTGTCAAGAATTTGTGAGTGTAGGTATGTGCGATGGATATTATGTTTGTGATGCAAATTTGATTAGTGCAGTGAGATCTTTCATGTGTTAGGCTACCAGATGCAGTGAGCAGAAGGTGTCTACTATTTTTTAGTGTTGTTGCGAAGGTGTTGTTTGTGTTGTGATGAATATTGAGATTCATTGTGTTAGCACTCATTTTGACCTGGAGGTTGATTTTTCATGTTTAGGGGGTTTCTTCATTTGAACCCTATATCTTCTTGCCCATTTTCCTAAGTGTTGGACCTCCTCGGCATTTTTCAGCTGCAGCATCATATTTTCTTCGAGGAGGAAGTCATCATCATCATGTTTGCTTCGATGGTGGTCAGCATCTCATGTTTTCTGTCGACTTGTTTTTCATCAGGATCATCATATTTCAATATCGGGTGATGTTTAGATATCATCCCGATCCTGTTGATGAGCTACAATGTGCCTTAATTTTCTTGTGGAGGGTGATTTTTCAAATATCCGGTGATCTTCCAATTATCACCCTGCCCTTTTATGATGATGATGTCACCCCGATCTTCCGAGGGGGTCATTTTCTAAGTTGTTCAACCCGGCCTATTTTTTCTTAAGGGTCATCGTCATCATCATGATCATGTTTCCAGTTATCGCTGTGTTGCTTGCGAGGGTCATCATATTGTCTACCTGCATGATCTTTCGCTGGGGTGATATTTTAACATCGGGTGATCTTTGTTAAGATCATCCTGATGATGTTGCTGTAAAGTTCTAAGTGTGACCCGATTTTCATCGTGGTCATCATATTTTGGACGTCAGGATGATCTTAGTCAATATCATCCTGATGTTGTTGTATCACTTCATGTTCATTGTTTTTTCATCCTGATGATGCTGATATCAAGGAGATATCCGCCTGCCGGCTTCGTGCATTATCTAGTGGGGGGTGATCTTTTCAAATATCTGGCATATTCATCTATCACCCCGATCTTATAGTGGAGCTACAGTGTAGCATGATATTTGTGCATCAGGATGATATTTCCAAATATCCGGTTATCTTCCGAATATCATCCTGATGTCGATGTGATGATGACGTCATCCGGATATGAGGAGGTGCGCAGTAGGTAGATATGCTGATGACATCAGCAGGATATGACAATGACGTCATCAGGATGTTCATCGGCCAGACTTTTGGTATCGGCTAAGCAGGAGGATCTTCCTCCGATGGATCAGGTTGTGCCGATGAAGGCGATTATCACACAGGTTATATTGTGATATGATGCTGACGTCAGGGTGATATTTCAAGCGACAGGATATCATGCTGTTGGAGGATGATGATGAAGTCTTATACTAGTGTCGTCAGGAGCAAAAGCACCGACATTATATATGCTCGTGGCCTAGTATATAAAGTGTTGAAAAGGTCGCCGCGGGGTGCATGTGGGATAATTGATATCCTGCATATTTTCAAATATCATGACGATGAATCTTGGCAAGAAATGGTTGCGATGCACAGTTGATGTTTTTCCCCAGGCCGCGGGTTGGTGCGCCATTAATGGCGAAGGTTGCAGAGGTATGGACGGATCTGGTACCCGATTGAAGGTGTACATCAACGGACAGTGGTGCAGGGCTCGAGGTTTCTTCCTGTCTCCTCTCCTACCTGCTGCATTCATGTTTGGGTGCCAATCTGGTAATGCGTTGAGCGCCATTTTTCTGATACTGTGTATCTGGCAGGATTTTTGGTCAACCATGTAATTAATTGCTGTGGTACACTACCTGGCTGTTATAAGCAAGAAGTGTTACTCATTTTTGGTTGTTGAAAGTTGAAGATTTTTGGCTCTGTAATTCAAAACAAGCTGATCTGGTTGCTCTGTACAGCTAAACCTGTGAGTCTATGTATCTCTTGTTGTATGTTTTGGCACGAACCCACTGATTTCATGATTAATCTTATATGAGAAATGCTATCTTAGCATGTGTTTTGTTAATTCTATCTCCAGTATTGCATGTATTCTTCTTCTAAATCTGGATATTTGGGTAATGTTTAGATTCTAGAGCATAGAATTCCTATGTTGAATGTCTGATCTTTTAACTTCTGCTCAAGGGGTAGATTAAACTGTTTTCAGGTTGAACATTGGGAAGGGTATACTGCAGTAGGGATGCCATAAGTAGAGATAACTTAACACTCTGTATTGGGAGATATCTGTAAGGCAGGTATTACATATATCCCCCTGAAATCCAGTTTTAGCTGTTCATGTTGATCATTCACAGGTGTATGTCTACTGACTCCAGGCCCTGGATAGGCACCAATCTTGCTTTGTATTTGTGTTACAACCATGTCCAGCTTTGCATCCAAACTTAAAATCCAAATCAAAATCTAAAACAACCATTAGGACATTAGAATTAGTTTTAGGATCCTCAGTCCTCTGTTTACAACTGCAAATAGGCCCAAAGCTAGCCCCTTTGCTCTTATCTTTCAGTTTTGGTCTACTTACAGGAGGACTTATCTGCTTTCTGTCAGCATCCCAGCCTTTGTATGCATATCCTCATGGATGTTGAGTAGGGAATACCCCCCTAGGTTTTGCAGAGCCTGAAGAAGAAGAGGAGATAAAATATAGAGTCTATCTCCTACACTGTTGGCCCCTGGCCTAGAGATCCTGTTGATCACTGATGGCTATCTTGTAGGGAAATCTGGGAATAAGCATCCAGTCTGGGAAAAAGTCAACAGAAATTGGCGACTCTGCTGGGGAATTTGTGAAAGAACCCTGGTTTTCAAAAGAAAACAGTTCCTAGTAATAGGTGGCGACTCCGAAGTAATCTCCCAACTGGTCAAAGTAAAATTTATATGCAGGGGAGAAGATCCCAACAAAATCCTTTATTTAAAGAGTTACCAGTAACAAGAAGAATGATGTACAGAAGAAAGGGAGCTGTCTCAGTTAGTCATGAGGGTTCCCCCAGAAAAGGTGATGATATGCAAGATAACCCTAGGCCATCAGGACAGCATGTGCCTTACTTTTCAAATGCAGAAGCTGATATTCAAGGTGCATATGAGAGGCAACAGGGTGGTAGCATGAGAATGAGGTCAGAGGTGTTCCAAGAACGCCCATTTCTAGACCCAAGTGAAAGGTTTGAAGAGGCAGAGTCTCTAAGGGATGATGAAGATGATGACCAGAATGGTATGAGACCATCTACCTCCATGCCTAAGGATGAACAGTTAGCTGAAGAAATCAGAAATCTAAGAGCAGAACTAGAATATCTACAAGCCATGAAAATCAGAGATGATATGAAGCAGAAAGTGCAAGCCTTAAGAACTGCCCAAAATGATTCAGTTCCTACCCTAGAGAATGCAAATGTGTAGAGACATCAGCAAAGAAATGAAGTGCAACATCAGCATAATGATGAGAGACAAAATGTGAATGATGCTAGGATACCACTGAACAATGTAAGAAACCAGAATGCAAACAGAAATGTTAATGTTAATCAGTTAAACAGATAGCCCATGCAGTTAGATAGATTCAGGCAGCTAGTGTTTGATGGTATTCCTGGGTATCCTAACCCCATTGAGAAGCATCTGAGGCTGCAAGTGCCTAAATTTTCAGGAAACAACACAGTGTCAGGAGAAGATCATCTAAAAGCCTTTCAAAATGTCATGGATAACTTTGAGGTTGAACATGAGGATGTTTTCATGAAGTCATTCATGCAATCCTTAATAGATGAGGCAAGAGAATGGTACAAGAATCTGCCTGACCGGAGTATTTCATCATGGGATGATTTTAAAAGGATGTTCAAGGAGCAATATGGTGACAAAACTGACCCTAGCTTTTTTGTAAATGAGTTCACCAGTATCACTAAAGGGTCAAATGAGTAGGTTGCAGATTTTAATGCAAGATTTACTAAAGTGTTAAACAAATTGCCACATCACATGAGGCCAAATGAACCAATGTGCATAATATTGTATATCAATGCCTTTGATGCAAAAACTGCATATGGATTAAGAGATAAAGGTCCTGCTACTCTCAGGGATGCTTTCAGAATTGCAGTGAATATTGAAAACAATAGGAAAGCATTGGGCAAGACAAATAGAAGGGATGATATAAAAATTCTGCAGAATCCAAACAAGCCTCAGAACACTCAAGGTAATACATCTGCCCCTGAAGATAAGATAGACAAATTGGCAAATGTTGTTAAGGACCTAAGCTATAGATTAGCCAGAAGTGAAAAAGGGATGGGTCCTGATAGGCAAGTCTATCAAAGGCAGGAAAAGAGGCCATCATTGCATGATATGCCTTATAACACCAATTGGCATGATGGTAAGCCTATATTCCCATGTAACAACACAAATCAGAGAGCTCAACATGTCAAAGAAACTCCTGATCCTCTAAAGAAAGCTATAAATATTGTTGATGATGCTCCATGGTGTATAATTTGTCAGATGCCACATTCACAGTCACAGTGTATGATTGCTCAATCCTTGTATGATAATGCTACATCTTGTAATGAATGCAATGAGCCACATTATGTGCAAGATGATGATGTTAATATGATGTCCATAGGCAATGGATACACTCTTTATGATGCTGATGAGAATACAGATCATCAATTTCAGGCCTGCCAACAGTTCCCATATGATGAAGATAATGAAGATAACTATGTGTATGCTCAGAGCTCACACAATTTTCTGAGTAACTTACAACGACCTTCTGATGAGGAAATTAGAGCCTTCACAGTTGCAGCAGTTGCTCAAGTCAAAAGCAACTACAATCTCAGAGGTAAAAATCAAGTAGGCAGCCCACATCAGCCAGAAGATATTTCTGTAGGTCAGCTAGTGCATGGTCATAAAGGAATTGAACCACAAAAAAGGCAGTGGGTAAATAATAAACAGAATTTTAGACATAGAACAGGTCATGAATCTCAAGGACTAGAAAACAAAATCCCTCAGGCTGAAGATCAAAGTAAAGGTTCCCAAGACAAGAGTGATGATCAGGGAACTATGAAAGTAAAAGCTAAATCAGCTCAGGATAAAAACAAGATTGTGGAGCAAGCTACAACTGTTATACAAAATTATGCTCCATTTGATATAGCTCAGGTCCTCTCTCAGGTAAAAGTCTCTGTTCCACTTATGGAACTGATGAAAGTGGAAGAAATCAAGAGTAGGACAATATCCCTAATCTCAGGGGTACCTTTTCAAGCTAAACAAAATGTTCAAACCCAGGGTGAAAAACATGTCATGTGTAATGAAGAAGATGAGACTCCTGAAGTCTATTTAGGAGTGACTATGACAAAGTGTCCTTCACAAGTGGAACCATTTTATGTTTCCCTGGTTATAAATGGAAAAATAATTAGAAATTATATGCTTGACTCTGGAGCATCTACAAATGTCATGCCTTTGGCCATCATGCAACAAGCTAGATTGAAAATTGACAAGGCATGTGGAAAATGTTATGCTATGGATGCCAGAGAGGTACCAGTTATTGGAATCATGAAGGATGTAGATTTCAAACTGGCAGCATTTCCTGAAAAGAGATATAAAATGAATATAACAGTGGTTGACATCAAGCCACAGTATGGTATGTTGTTGTCAAGAAGATGGGCAGCACTAATTGGTGGAAGTATGCAGCTGGACCTGTCATATGCCATGATTCCAATGAATGGCAGGGATGTTAAGCTAATCAGAGAACAAAGATCATCAGAGACAGTGGAAGACCAAGAAGCAGAGGAACAGGTATGCTTTGTAGACACTGACTGTGATAACTTCAAGGTTGTCTCAGATGATACAGAAGATAAAAAGAAAAATGCCTGCATTGAAGAATTGGATCAGCAAGGTTTGTGGACCATGTTTTTTGATGGAGCTTGTGCAAAAGAAGGCTCTGGAGCTGGAGTTGTTTTCCTGTCTCCAACTGGTAAGCTCCTCAAATTCTCTTTCTTGCTGAGGTTTGATTGCACAAACAACATTGCAGAATATGAGGCTTTACTCTTAGGCCTAAATATTGCTCTCAAACATGGAATTAAAATGTTAAGAGTATTTGGGGATTCTGAGCTGATTGTATCCCAAATTAGAGATAAGTATGCTTCAAAAAATAAAAGATTGAAACAATACAAGCATGCTGTTTGGGATACCATTGAACTATTTGATGCATTTTTAATAGGCTGGGTAGAGAGGTCAAAGAATGTTATGGCTGATTTCTTAGCCAATGTTGCAATAAGGCCAGATGACATCACTCTGTCAGATGTTACAAATGTAGAAGTTAAAATTAGGCCTGCAGTACCAGAAAATATATGCAGTTGGCAAGTGTTTAATGATGATAGGGATTTGTTGAAATTTTTGCACTGCATAGATGAATATGAGAATCAAGAAATTGATTTCCAAGCTTTTGTAGAGACTATAGATGGAAAAGAAACTCTTGTGGGAAAAGAGATAATTCAATTGAAGACTAATAAAATCCCTAGAGGGTTGGTAGCTTTGGAAAGAGCTTTTGACAGTAGAGATAAATTGGTCACAAGGACATCTCCCACAAATAAGGAAGATTTAGAAGAGATAAATTTGGGGACATCTCAGGCCCCTCAGAAGGTATACATTGGTAAATAGCTCAAACCACACATTAGGAGTATGCTGATTGTATTACTGAAAAAGTATAAACATGTTTTTGCTTGGTCATATGAGGATCTAAAAGCCTATAGGGAAGATTTATTCCAGCATGAGATCCCATTGAAGCCTGGAGCTAAGCCATTTAGACAAAAGCAAAGACCTATTAATCCTACCTTAGCTCCCAAGATGCAAGAAGAACTCAAAAGGCTCAGGGAAGCTGGAATAATTGTGCCAATCAGGCATTCAACTTGGGTGTCTAACCTTGTCCCAGTCAGAAAAAAGAATGGTGATATTAGGCTTTGTGTTGACTTCAGGAACTTGAATGTATCCTCTTTAAAGGATAACTATCCACTGCCTAATATGGAAGCTATGTTGCAGAGAGTGACTGGTTGTGAACTCTTATCCATGATGGATGGATTTTCAGGTTATAATCAGGTGAAGGTAAAGGAATCAGAATGGTATAAGACCGCCTTTACCACTCCATGGGGAACTTATGTGTATGTTAGAATGCCCCTTGGACTAACCAATGCAGGTGCTACATTTCAAAGAGCAATGGATGTTGCTTTTGCAGGGTTGATTGATTCAATTCTGGCTGTATATCAGGATGACTTGACTGCTTACTCAAAGAAAGAAGAGCAGCATTGTTTGCATCTGGAGCAGATTTTCATAAGAGCACTAGAGTATGGTATTTCTTTAAATCCAAAGAAGTGTGCCTTTGGGGTAGTTGAAGGAAAGCTCCTAGGACATATTGTTTCCAAGGATGGAGTCAGGATAGATCCAGAGAGAGTGGCTGCTATTGATAGAATTCAAATGCCAAAAACTGTAAAAGGAGTTCAGTCCTTCTTTGGACAGATAAATTTTGTTAGGAGATTTGTTCCCAACTTTGTAGAAACCACAAGGAACATTTCCAAGATGATGAAGAAGGATGCAACTGTCCACTGGGAAAGGGAAGCAATAGAATCATTTCAGAGTATCAAAGAGGCAATCAAGATGGCCCCTGTTCTTAAATCTCCTGATTTTTCTAGGCCATTCCAAGTATTTTCATTTGCTTCCTTTCATACTGTTGCTGCATGTTTGCTACAAAAAAATGAAGATGGTTTTGAACAGCCCATCGCTTTCTTCAGTATGTCCTTGCAGGCCTCTGAGTTGAAGTATGATATTATGGAAAAACAGGCATATGCACTAGTCAGAGCCATCAAAAGTTTCAGACCATACTTGGTAGGATCATATATAATTGCATATGTACCCCATGCAGCAGTCAAAGACATATTCGCTCAGCAGGAGGTGACTGGAAGAAGGTGCAGATGGATAAACAAACTGCAAGAGTTTAACATAGACATACAAGTTACCAAGTTGATAAGAGGACAAGGATTAGCCAAGATGATGACACAGTCAAACTTGGAAGCATGCCAAGTTAATGTAGTCCAAAATGAGAGTGTAAATGTATCAGGATCTGAATGGTACAAGGATATTATCTACTACTTGCAAAATCTGAATTGTCCTTCCCATTTCAGTGACAGTCAAAAGAGGACTTTAAAGTTACATGCGATCAGGTATGTTATTGTTCAAGGTGAGCTATACTGGAAAAACCCTGATGGTGTGCTGCTGAGATGTGTGGATGAGGATATGGCTAACAATGTTTTGATTGATATGCATAAAGGATTGTGTGGTGGACATTATACTGCCCAAACAACAGCTCATAAAATTCTCAGAGTAGGATATTGGTGGCCCACTCTCTTTTCAGATGCACAAAAGTTAGTGAGGAAGTGTGACCCTTGCCAAAGATTTTCAGGAAAGCTGAAATATGATGGTGCTTTACCCCTCGGAATTGTAACTGTGGATGCTCCATTTCAGCAATGGGGAATTGACTTCATAGGGGAAATTGCAAACAAATCAAGTAGGCGACACAGTTGGATTTTGGTGGCAACTGATTACTTTACCAAATGGATTGAGGCCATTCCAACTAAGAGAGCTACAAGTAAGGTGGTGACAGATTTCATGCTAGAAAATATTATCATCAGGTTTGGAGTACCATTCAAGATAGTCACTGATAATGCTATGTGCTTCAGATCAGGTGAATTTGTTGATTTTTGCAACAGGTATGGGATAAATCTATCATATACATCACCATATCACCCACAAGGGAATGGTCAAGCAGAATCAAGCAATAAAAGCATCATGAAAATTATCAAGAGGATACTGGACAAGAACAAGAGAGCTTGGGACTCAAAATTGAACTTAGCAATATGGGCTGACAGAGTGACAGTAAAAAGGGCTATTGGGATGTCACCCTTTGAGCTAGTATATGGTGCATCAGCCAGATTGCCCATAAACAATCTCCTATCAGTTTACAGATTCATTCAGGAAAATGATGAGGAGATTGAAGACTCCATGACAGAAAGAGTGAACCAGCTGGTTGCATTGGATGAAAACAGAAGGAAAGCCCACCAGATCAATCTCAAAAGACAACAAGATGTGAAATATCAGTTTGACAGGAGAGCTATAAAAAGGAAGTTTCAAGTCAATGATCTGGTGCTCATTTGGAATGCAAAAGGTCAAGAAAAGGGTAAACATGGTAAATTTGAACCCTTATGGATGGGCCCATATCAGATTTGCAGTACTCATGGGGAGGATTCTTATTTCCTCAAGGCCCTAGATGGTGAAGTTCTGGAATTGCCTGTGCATGGCCAATTCCTTAAGTTCTATTTTGCATAAATGACTTGTCGCTGTGCACATTTGTAAAAACATGTATGTAGTGTAAATGTCTTGTGCAGTTCGTGCTTTTTGGTTTTTTGCCTGGTCTGCCCGGAGATCTGGTTCTCGCTGCAGGTTTTCACCTGCACGTCCTCATTCGGAGCCAGTGTTAGCACTCATTTTGACCTGGAGGTTGATTTTTCATGTTTAGGGGGTTTCTTCATTTGAACCCTATATCTTCTTGCCTATTTTCCTAAGTGTTGGACCTCCTCGGCATTTTTCAGCTGCAGCATCATATTTTCTTCGAGGAGGAAGTCATCATCATCATGTTTGCTTCGATGGTGGTCAGCATCTCATGTTTTCTGTCGACTTGTTTTTCATCAGGATCATCATATTTCAATATCGGGTGATGTTTGGATATCATCCCGATCCTGCTGATGAGCTACAATGTGCCTTAATTTTCTTGCGGAGGGTGATTTTTCAAATATCCGGTGATCTTCCAATTATCACCCTGCCCTTTTATGATGATGATGTCACCTCGATCTTCCGAGGGGGTCATTTTCTAAGTTGTTCAACCCGGCCTATTTTTTCTTAAGGGTCGTCGTCATCATCATGATCATGTTTCCAGTTATCGCCGTGTTGCTTGTGAGGGTCATCATATTGTCTACCTGCATGATCTTTCGCTGGGGTGATATTTTAACATCGGGTGATCTTTGTTAAGATCATCCTGATGATGTTGCTATAAAGTTCTAAGTGTGACCCAATTTTCATCGTGGTCATCATATTTTGGACGTCAGGATGATCTTAGTCAATATCATCCTGATGTTGTTGTATCACTTCATGTTCGTTGTTTTTTCATCCTGATGATGCTGATATCAAGGAGATATCCGCCTGCCGGCTTCGTGCATTATCTAGTGGGGGGTGATCTTTTCAAATATCTGGCATATTCATCTATCACCCCGATCTTATAGTGGAGCTACAGTGCAGCATGATATTTGTGCATCAGGATGATATTTCCAAATATCCGGTTATCTTCCGAATATCATCCTGATGTCGATGTGATGATGACGTCATCCGAATATGAGGAGGTGCACAGTAGGCAGATATGCTGATGACATCAGCAGGATATGACGATGACATCATCAGGATGTTCATCGGCCAGACTTTTGGTATCGGCTAAGCAGGAGGATCTTCCTCCGATGGATCAGGTTGTGCCGATGAAGGCGATTATCATGCAGGTTATATTGCGATATGATGCTGACGTTAGGGTGATATTTCAAGCGACAGGATATCATGCTGTTGGAGGATGATGATGAAGTCTTATACTAGTGTCGTCAGGAGCAAAAGCACCGACATTATATATGCTCGTGGCCTAGTATATAAAGTGTTGAAAAGGTCGCCGCGGGGTGCATGTGGGATAATTGATATCCTGCATATTTTCAAATATCATGACGATGAATCTTGGCGGGAAATGGTTGCGATGCACAGTTGATGTTTTTCCCAGGCCGCGGGTTGGTGCGCCATTAATGGCGAAGGTTGCAGAGGTATGGACGGATCTAGTACCCGATTGAAGGTGTACATCAACGGACAGTGGCGCAGGGCTCGAGGTTTCTTCCTGTCTCCTCCCCTACCCGCTGCATTCATGTTTGGGCGCCAATCTGGTAATGCGTTGAGCGCCATTTTTCTGATACTGTGTATCTGGCGGGATTTTTGGTCAACCATGTAATTAATTGCTGTGGTACACTACCTGGCTGTTATAAGCAGGAAGTGTTACTCATTTTTGGTTGTTGAAAGTTGAAGATTTTTGGCTCTGTAATTCAAAACAAGCTGATCTGGTTGCTCTGTATAGCTAAACCTGTGAGTCTATGTATCTCTTGTTGTATGTTTTGGCACGAACCCACTGATTTCATGATTAATCTTATATGAGAAATGCTATCTTAGCATGTGTTTTGTTAATTCTGTCTCTAGTATTGCATGTATTCTTCTTCTGAATCTGGATATTTGGGTAATGTTTAGATTCTAGAGCATAGAATTCCTATGTTGAATGTCTGATCTTTTAACTTCTGCTCAAGGGGTAGATTAAACTGTTTTCAGGTTGAACATTGGGAAGGGTATACTGCAGTAGGGATGCCATAAGTAGAGATAACTTAACACTCTGTATTGGGAGATATCTGTAAGGCAGGTATCACATATATCCCCCTGAAATCTAGTTTTAGCTGTTCATGTTGATCATTCACAGGTGTATGTCTACTGACTCTAGGCCCTGGATAGGCACCAATCTTGCTTTGTATTTGTGTTACAACCATGTCCAGCTTTGCATCCAAACTTAAAATCCAAATCAAAATCTAAAACAACCATTAGGACATTAGAATTAGTTTTAGGATCCTCAGTCCTCTGTCTACAACTGCAAATAGGCCCAAAGCTAGCCCCTTTGCTCTTATCTTTCAGTTTTGGTCTACTTACAGGAGGACTTATCTGCTTTCTGTCAGCATCCCAGCCTTTGTATGCATATCCTCATGGATGTTGAGTAGGGAATACCCCCCTAGGTTTTGCAGAGCCTGAAGAAGAAGAGGAGATAAAATATAGAGTCTATCTCCTACACTGTTGGCCCCTGGCCCAGAGATCCTGTTGATCACTGATGGCTACCTTGTAGGGAAATCTGGGAATAAGCATCCAGTCTGGGAAAAAGTCAACACATTGGAACTAAACTCCATGCATAGGTTAGATGCAATTATATTAGTTCATCCCTCATATTGAGCCTTCTCTTCTATCTCTTTCTTTTGGACACTGAGTCCTTTGGCAGTGAGCCTTTCTTTCTTTCTTCTAGGTAGTGAGCCCTCTAGCAGTGAGCCTTTTATAATTTGGTGTTGCTACTACTTTATATTGTGAGCTAATCCTCACCATGGTTTTTCCCTTCTTGGGTTTTCCACATAAAATCTGGTGTTGTCTTGTGTTTGGTGTTATTACGATTCAACTTCTGTTATTAGATTTTCATGCTTAATCATCATAACAATTTTAAAGGTCAATGTGGATCTGAATGTTTGTGAGGGTTTGAAATTTTTGATACAACTTATTCACCCCCCCTCTTAGTTGTCTTGTGCATTCAACAAACTTAAAACCTGCAGCAACACAATAACAATACAAATCGGCTCTAGAATCACAATGAATGCTTTGAACACTCTTTAATCCAATGCTTCAAGTTGGCTATCTCTACCTAGGTTCATAATGAATTCAAAAACACAATTATATATGCTTTCCTGCTTACATTCATGAAATTAAACCAAAAGAGCCGATGAGGAGAAACCTTTTGGAAGGTCCCAAGCTGACATATAATTAATTCTACCCTGACCAATCAAGGAAGACTTGGATGGTAGCACCCAAGTCTTTGAGCCCCTTTTAGGTCTAAGATAAGGTTAAGCGTGGGCCCCTTGTTCCCTATTTACATTGGGTTCAGGCAATTTTTCATCAAGATGAATATTTAGAATTTATAATGTAAACACGGGAACCTAGCAGCTAAATAACGAGGTAAAAAGACATGTGGCTACTTTTTCTACATAATATTTAGCCTCCACTTTAATGTGTGTATGATCTTATGATAAGTACATACATAAAGTATAGTCAAAGCATATCAAACACATCAGACACTAGAGCAAAGACACACCCTAAGTTTGGAGAACCATTTCTAGCCCCCAAGCTTAGGCAAACATAAGAAAACACTTGACAGTCACATAAAACACTGAGAAGATCGTAAATAATCATGCAATACATAGAGAAGGCATGAGTGCAAACACACAATACACAGAGCATACACAAAGAGAAGACATGATTAAATAATTATACAACCCTAACTAGGCGATGAGGGGAGCTCATCACTATGCACCACCATCAAAAACATGCAAAACACATAGCATGGGGGGAGCTCATTGCTACACGCCACCACTAAGACATGTAAAACACACAAGAAACACAAGGAAGACACACCAAACACACACATAATACATGAGTGTCATAGAGTATGTCATTGACACACTATATGTCATAAACAAATCACACGAGTAATGGGGGGAGCTCATTGCTACGTGCCACCATCTAAGACATGCCAAACACACCTGATGATTGAGTTGCACTACCACAACTGCCAAAGACATGCTTAAGAGTGAATAAATCAAGATCCAACCCTACCTCCATAGAGGAATTTTTAAAAGGATGTGCAACCACTCAAGGGAATACACAATCTCACCTTTTGTAGAAGGTATTTCAAAAACATACAACCCCACCTGCATCACGGAGACACATTATGGTGAAAAGGAAGCATGTGCACAAAGTATACAACCCCACTTGCTTCACGAGGATGCCTTACAGTGAAAAGGAAGCATACACAACATACAAACACAAAGTATACAAGCCCACCTGCATCACGGAGATGCCTTACAGTGAAAAGGAAGCATACACAAACACACAAAGTATACAAACCCACCCACATCATAGAGATGCCTTGTACAGTGAAAAGGAAGTATAAAACACATTTTATCACAATATCTAATATATCCAAGCATTTACCACAATATATATCCCTACCTTAAAGTGGTTGATCCTGCTTGCCTTAAGGTTGATCTCGCTTGCCGGTAGCAATCACATTTAAGGTAAAGTTTAGCAATCACATTTAAGGTAAAGTTGAAAACATGCGAGGGAACAAGAGCTTTCACAAAGCCCATGCCCCAAAGTGACATGTGCTTATGATCGCCGATTGTTCCCAACAATCACAATAGAAACACATTAGTATAACATGCTAACAATTAACAAACTTTGGTTAGAAAATCTTAGCTAAGATAACAACCAAATCATTTTGTGAACAATTGATAGAGAAATAAAGGTAACATACCACATAAACAAACCAAGGCTATACTTGCAGGTTCAGAACCGAGTATAGCCGTGAGGTTATACTACATGTGTCTTAGAACTGAGTGTAGCTACAAGCTGAGATACAAAAACATTCCAAAGTTCCTAGAAGCATATTTAAAGTATTTCATAGATTTGTTACAAGAATTTCACAACATGATACATGATCACATCACAACACAAAGTGATTCTACTAGTCAAGTGTTAGTAACATATTAACCACATCTTCATATATGGACCAAGCCCATTTTTATTCTTGTTGTAGGGATACATGGTCCTTATCAATGATTATTTGTTATCATCATCTGCCGACTAGTAGATCCACTAGCACAACGGAAGAATGAAATCATGAAAATTGAGAGAGGAGACAAAAGTGACTTAGAGTCGCAACATGGAAGGATGCCCCCAAATCACCCTCCATAGCATTATGCCCCCAAGGCACCACACACAATAATTGCAATAAGCGAAGTGTAGAAGAATAGAGAAACAAATAGAAGGAAGGTCACGACGGAGGTGATCTCCCTATATCATTGACCTTACAGGAGTATCAAGGGTCATCCAAGGAGACCTAAACAAACATTTAGCACAACACGGGGGAACACAACACAACACTATCAACATATATATCTAGGAGGAGGATACCCTTGTGAGCAATTGGAATAGGTGCCACATCGAGTGTGGCTAAATGAGGGAGAAATACTTATCTGCAACCGCATGGTGCTTGATTCTTTTGATGCTTCATCTATTGAAAAAGTACCTAACGAGATATTTCCTAGTGGACAATTTGTGCCTATCATCTTAGGATATATCAAATTGAGTGTTGGACTTATTGATATTGTGTTAACATTAAGAGTAGGATGATGATAAGCTTTGGTGGGCTTCAAAGGATGGTATCCAATACCAGTTGAAGAGATATGTGCAATAGCTTCTAAGGGCACTTTGATTCCTTGTTGTTTTATGCCACAACCATTACCTACATAGTTACAATTTTTGTAAAGGATTTGAAATCTACAACCATAGAGAGACTCCATCTTTTTAGAAGAAGGCGAGGCCAAGTAAAAGTATTGTCTTTGTTTTCTACTAAAGAAACTTTAGGTTTCTTAGGTATTTCCAAAGATTGCTTGGATGAGATAGAGGTAACTTCTGATGTTTCAGGATTAGAGTTATTAAGTTTATATTCCCCCATAAAGGAAGGTGTAAAATCTAATGAACCCTAATCGTCACCAAGAAGTACATTTGATGGTGATTTGGAATCTTGCATAATATTATCTATGACAAGAGGTATTGATGAATCAAACTTTAAGTTATTGAGAATTTTGTGATTGATAACTTGTTTTTCCACCTCAACTTGTAAACAACTTTCCAGATTCAGTTAAGCTTCAATGGTGTGAAGTTTATTTTCGTAAATAAACTTTAATGATCGATGAAGAGTAGACAGAACTTCCCCCATGGCATGAACCCATGGTCTACGTAGAATTATGTTATATGAACATGCACCAGACATGACATAGATAAGGGTAGATAATGTCACAGGTCCAACCTTTATGGGTAAAGTTATGGTACCTAGTGATTGTATTGTTGTTATATGGAGCCTAATCAATCTTGGAGGTTAAATTTACCCCACTTTTATCAGCATGATTTCCCCCCAAATTATTTAATAGGGTCAAGGGGCAACGTCCCATGGGGGCTTGAGGGCAATGCCCCCGAAACCTCAAACACATTTTTATTATTTTATAAAGGTGTCGGGAGTTATTTTTTCTATTGGCCAACATAAAAAAACCCTATTTTGTAACTAACATAAGGCTTGATAAAAGTGGCTAAGGGTTAGGAGGAGATATATATGGAATAGCCCCAAGGATTTGAGGTTAACAGTAAGGAGAAACTAGTGTGCAGATTGAAGAAGAGTTTATATGGCTTGAAACAAGCACCTCGACAATGGTATTTAAAATTTGATAGTTTTATTACTAAGCAAGGCTACAGTTGGTGTAATTCTGACCATTGTGTTTATTTTAAGAGGTTGGATAATGACAGCTACATTATTTTATGTTTATATGTTGATGACATGCTTGTAGCAGGGTCTAACATGGATCACATAACAGAGTTAAAACAACAGTTAGCACAGTCATTTTCTATGAAGGATTTGGGGGCAGGAAAACAAATCCTTGGTATGAAAATTTGCAGAGATAGGAAGAACAAAAAATTGACTCTATCTCAGGCTGATTATGTTGAAAAGGTGTTGCACAGATTCCATATGGAGAATGCAAAAGTTGTCAGCACACCTTTGCCTAGTCATTTGAAATTGACTAAGGAGATGTGTCCTAAGACACAAGAGGAGGAAGAAAAAATGTCCAAGGTACCATATGCTTTAGCTGTAGGAAGTTTAATGTATGCCATGGTATGCACAAGACTAGATATTGCACATGTTGTAGGAGTCGTAAGTAGGTATATGAGTCATCCTGGATTGGAGCATTAGAATGCAGTAAAATGGATTCTCAGATATTTGAGAGGTACATCCAATAAACACTTATGTTTTGGGGGCTCTAATACAGATTTAGCAGGTTATGTAGACTCAAATTTAGCAGGGGATATTGATACTTGGTAGAGTACTATAGGTTATGTCTTTACTATAGGTGGGACAGCAGTGAGTTGGATCTCACGGTTGCAAAATGTGGTTGCTTTATCCACCATGGAGGTAGAGTACGTAGCTGCAACAGAGGCAAGCAAGGAGATGATATGGTTGAAATCTTTCATGGAAGAATTGGGCAAACAATAGGCTAATAGTTCTTTGTATACAGACAACCAGAGTGCCATACATCTTGTAAAGAATTTTGCCTTACATTCAAAGACCAAACACATACAATTGAGGTATCACTTCATTCGATCATTGTTGGATGATGGATAGTTATGGCTAGAAAAGATACATACAGATGAAAATCCAACAGATATGTTTACAAAGGAAGTGACAAGGGAGAAGCTGAGCTACTCTTTAGCTTTGGTTGGTCTTCAAGACTGAAAATAACAAAAACATAACAGCAGAGTCTAGGGTGCTTATTTCCAATGGGAGCTACAGGGTCAGCAGTGTTATGATCAGTCTCTAAGTGGGAGATGATATGGTGTGGAGTATGATCAGTCTTCAAGTGGGAGATTGTTGTTATATGGAGCCTAATTAGACTCAGAGGTTAAATTTACCCCACTTTTATCAGTGTGGTTTCCCCCCAAATTATTTAATGGGGTCTAGGGGCAAGGCCCCTTGTAGGGGTTTGGGGGCAGTGCCCCCTGCAGGGTCTAGTAGCAGCACCCCTATCACGATACTGGGCAGGGTCAAGGGGCAGCGCCCCCGTGGGAGTTAGGGGGCAACGCCCCTGAAACCTCAAACATTTTTTTATTATTTTATAAAGGCATCGGGAGTTATTTTTTCTATTGGTCGACATAAAAAAATGCTATTTTGTAACCGACATAAGGCTTGATAAAAGTGGCTAAGGGTTAGGGTTTCTTATGATGTATTGTAGTATTTTGTAGCGGTATTGAGTTGTAGGGATTGCTGGTTGTAATCAGTTTGATTTACTAGATAATAATATTGGACTCTCTGTTGGTGGATGTAGCCTGAGTTTGGGTGAACCACATTAAAATTGTCTCTCGTTGTTATTATTTCTATGTATTTTTCATCCCTCTATTTAATCTTTATTTGCATTTAATTGATATCTTCTGCTGGCTAGCCCTAACATGTCTACAAATGTTATCAAAACCATGAATGTTAAGTTTATCCATTTTGATTAAAGATGTGTTGACATTGAGTTTGTTAAGCAAATCAATGCCACAACATTAAGAGTCGATCCATTGTCAATCATAACTCACTTTATTAAATTTTTATTTATTGTGACAAAGATTACAAGAGGATCAGTTTGGTTTTGAACTTCAATTGACAGTAATTTGTGTTGTTGAAACAAAATATACATTTTTGTCGCATGCATACAATCTAACAGGGTTGCTACATCATTTGACTTAACAACGGGTGGTATAATCACCTTTTGTAAAGCTTCTTAGAGCATTTTGTGGTATGTAGGTGATGTTTGTATGAGTTCCCAAAGAGAGATCTCAGCGAGAGTAGTACAAAGCTCCCCAACAAGATCATAATCTCAACCAACATTATGAGTAAGATGAGTTGGTTGAGGAAGCATAGGTTGAGAAGATGGAAGAGAAACAGGCACATGTGGTTCTTGCTTATTTTTCTTGTTATTATGGGTGTTGTATGTTTGAGAAATAGTGTAATGGTGCGGCACATTTTGAACACCCTAATTTCTTTGAGTTATCTGTCTTGCATAATTTAAAATGTATCTCGGGGGTCAAGGTGGTGTTGGATCACCTTGAACCGTAATCACTGGTTTGAAGTGAGGAGGCACATTAGGTGCCCCATGCATAATCATTTTAGTAATTAGGTACACTTATTTAGTATCCCTTAGTGGGTGGAATAAGTCTATTAATGATGATTGAATTAACATTGTTTTTACTTTGATTAAAATCAACATCTATCCCCAAAGGATTTAATGTGAGAGACCTTTTTTCATCCATCAATGCTTCATCTTTTGAAGGGAGAGCATTGGAACGAAGGGAAGGTAAATTGTTGTTAAGAAAATTCTTGATAATTGTATCTTTAGTGATGTCCAAGGGGTTTGAACATGCAACCAAAGGAGGGCTATACCTAGTCTTCGCTGTTAGGGGTTGTATGCAGAAGATATCAATTAAATACAAATAAAGATTAAACAGAGGAATGTAAAATACATAGAAATAATAACAGTGAGAGACAAGTTTTTAACGTGGTTCACCCAAACTTGGGCTACATCCACCAACAGAGAGTCTAATATTATTATCCAATAAATCAAACCAATTACAACCAGCAATCCTTGCAACTCAATACCACTGCAAAATGCTACAATACAATATCAAGGAAAACCCTAACCCTTAGCCATTTTTATCAAGGCTTATGTCAGTTACAAAATAGGGTTTTTTTATGTCAACCCATAGAAAAATAACTCCCGACACCTTTATAAAATAATAAAAACCATTTGAGGTTTTGGGGGTTTTTCCCCCATGGGGGCGCTACCCCTCGACCCCGCAAGGGGCGCTACCCCTTGACCATGTCTTGGGGGCACTGCCCTCAAACCCCCACAAGGGGCGCTGCCCCTTGACCCTATTAAATAATTTGGGGCGAAACCGTGCCAATAAAAGGGGTAAATTTAACCTTCAAATATGATTAGGCTTGATATAACAACAATCTCTCACTTGGAGACTGATCAGACTCCACACCATATCATCTCCCACTTGGAGACTAATCAGAACACTGCTAACCCTATAGCTCCCATTGGAAATAAGCACTCTGGACTCTGTTGTTCTGATTTTATTATTTTTCAGTCTTGAAGACCAACTAAAGATGAAGAGAAGCTCAGCTTCTCCCTTGTTACTGCCTTTATAAACATATCCATTGGATTTTCATCTGTATGGATCTTTGCTAACTGTAATTGTCCATCATCCAACACTGACCAGATGAAGTGATATCTTAGCTATATGTGTTTGGTCTTTGAATGCAAGGTAGAATTCTTTGCAAGATGTATGGCACTCTAACTGTTTGTAAACAAATAACTATTAGCCTATTGTTTTCCTAATTCTTCCATGAAAGATTGCAGCCATATCATCTCCTTGCTTACCTTTGTTGCAACTACATACTCTGCCACTGTGGTGGATAAAGCAACCACTTTTTACAATCGTGAGAGCCAACTCACTATTATCCCACCTACAGTAAAGACATAACCTGTAGTGCTCTGCCTGGTATCAATATCCCCTGCCAAATCTGAGTCCACATAGCTTGCTAAATTAGTATTAGAGCCCCCAAAACACAAGTGTTTATTGGATGTACCTCTCAAATATCTAAGAATCCATTTTACCGCATTCCAATACTCCAATCCGGGATGACTCATATACCTTCTTACAACTCCTACAACATGTGCAATATTTGGTCTTGTGCATACCATGGCATACATTAAACTTCCTACAGCTAAAGCATATGGTACATTAGACATTTTTTCTTCCTCCTCTTCTGTCTTAGGACACATCTCCTTAGTCAATTTCAAATGACTAGGCAAAGGTGTGCTTATAGCTTTTGCATTCTCCATATGGAATCTCTGCAACACCTTTTCAACATAATTAGCCTGAGATAGAGTCAATTTTCTATTCTTCCTATCTCTACAAATTTTTATACCAAGGATTTGTTTTGCTACCCCCAAATCCTTCATAGCAAATGATTGTGCTAACTATGTTTTAACTCACCTATGTGATCCATGTTAGACCCTTCTACAAGCATGCCATCAACATATAAGCATAAAATAATGTAGTTGTCATTATCCAACCTCTTAAAATAAATACAATGGTTAGAATTACACTGGTTGTAGCCTTTCTCAGCCATAAAACTATCAAATTTCAAATACCATTGCCAAGGTGCTTGTTTCAAGCCATACAAACTCTTCCTCAATCTGCACATCAGTTTCTCCTTATCTTTGACCTCAAATCCCTGTGGTTGTTCCATATAGATCTCCTCCTCCAAATCACCATGGAGAAAGGTAGTTTTCACATCTGGTTGTTCCAAATGCAAATCTTCAGGAGCCACAATACTTAAAATAGTATGAATAGAAGTCATCTTAACAACCAGAGAAAAAATCTCATGAAAATCAATACCTTTTTTCTGTGCAAATCCTTTTACAATTAACTTGGCTTTAAATATTTTCTTCCCTCCATATTCCTCTTTTAGCCTATAAACCCATTTGTTTGGTAAAGCCTTTTTACCTACAGACAACTTACACAATTCTCAAGTCTGATTTTTTAGCAAGGAGTCCATTTCTTCTTTCATTGCAAGCTCCCACTGAACCTTTGTATCCACCTATATAGCTTCATTATACCCTTCTAGTTCACCAACATCTATTAACAAAATAGAATAAAAAGAGGGAGAAAACCTTTTAGGAGGTCTACTTAGCCTTGTTGATTGTCTAACATTCACTAGAGTTTGTGGTATTTCTTGTTGCTATTGTGGTGCAGGGGCACCAAGACAAATTTTGATTTTTGGTCTCAATAAAGAGCCTAGGTGGAATTTTCCTCCATAATTGATGTAATAAGGACTATTTAATACATTTTAGAGGTGGTGGAGGTCACCTAGGGCTAGGATCTTAAATATTGCTTAATATTAGGACAATCTATTTTTGGCATTGTAGTGGACAGGTTGTTTTGAGCCTTCTTTTTGGCATTTCCATGAGCATGGGAGTTATGTAATGTTGGAGTTTTAATGTATGCATGTTTTTAAGGCCTCACACACCTCAAGGCAGAGAGGAGAAGAAGTTTGGAGAGAAAAGCAATAAAGATTTTCTAAGCTTTCTACATTTTTTCTGTATTTCTACTATTTCAATGCCTGGTACTATTTCACACTGTACTGTCATGGATCCAAACGTATAAAATAATGAGTTGAATGGTGTTATCTTTCATTTGAATCAAGTTAGGAAGATTTCCATTAGTTTTGAAACATTTTATAGTTAGTTTTTTGAAACTAGGTCTTAAACCCTAGTTTTGGAGGGTTTTAGCAAACCAGTGGGGTTTTGACCCATTCTACCTATGTCAACTCTCAAGCATGGGTGGAATGGACTTAGATAGGTTGCATTTCCTTGTTTATTGTATTGCAAGAGTAGGGGACTAGAGTGGTGTGACATTTGAAGCTAATTGAGCCTAATATTCTCATGTATTAGCTCTTCTAGCATAGGTGGAGTAGTGATTTGATGAAAAGTTGACTTGGGATGAGCTAAGATCCCTCAAACTAGCATATTCAATCCATTTTCAACCTAATTCATGCCCTGGAGTAGGTCTTGGAAGTTTGGAGCAAGTTGGTCAGACACTTGCTTTGCAAAAGAGGCCTAATTAGGCCTAGTACAACAAGAACAATCAATTTTTGAGGCCCATGTTCCAAAGAAACCTATGTTGCATGTCTGATATATTCTAGAACTCCTTAAGGATATCTAAAAATCTAATTTGTTCATGGGTTTATCATGAATTCTGCAAGTTATGCCCCCAAAACCCCATTCCAAGGGCTACAAGTAATTAGGGCTAGTTGTGAAGGAATGGTAGGAAAGATAAATGACCAGGGTGTTTGGTGGGTTTGATGAGTGCCTGCCTATCATGTTAATGAGTCCCATGGTGTCTTGGAGGGCTGGCAAGATATCCATGCAGATAAATCCCTTTGGTGTGAAAGGGAGGTGTCATTTCCTTGTGGAAACTAGGTGTTGTGTCATACCACCATGCATGATCAGTCAAGTGAGTCTCATGTATCCTTCTAAGTGTTTTTGAGAAGCCTCCCCTACTCTGCATCAAGTAGAATTAGAGCATAGGTTTTGATTGGTAAATTGGGAAGAGTTGAGTTTACATAAACAGGATGCCTCCAAAGAGCAATCTAGTGGCTAAGGAAGTCAGAGAATTGAAAGAACAACATGCAAAGGAGCTAAAACAAGTGAAGGAGTCTCATGAAGCTGTCCTAGCTAGAATTATAGCATTAGAATCCAACCTAAAGAGAGGTATGGGAAATAGAGATCAGAGTGACCCAGAGGAAGAGGGTGAGAATGTAGACCCTCAAATAGGAGTTCAAGATGAGGAAGAAGACTTGGACTCTGGTGAAGAGAGGTTACTTAAAATGCTGAAGGCTATCAAGGGGGAAAGGACTCCTAAAAGGAAAGTGGAAGTACCCATGTACAGTGGGAAGATGGATAGTGAAGAAGTATTGGGCTGGATAGATGCTCTAGATAATTTCTTTGAGTTTGAGGACATAGAAAACAATAAGAAGTTGAAGTATACAAAGACCAAGTTGAAGGGCCCTGCTCTAACATGGTGGAACTACATTCAAGAGGAAAGAACAAAGAAAGGCAAGGCAAAGCTCCATTCATGGGATAGAATGGTAGCAAAGGTGAAAGGACAATTCTTACATGTAGACTATGAAATATATATCTTTAGGAAGTTAGAAAGTCTCAAACAAAAGGAGTTGTATGTTATGACATACACTGAGGAGTTCCATAAGTTGAGCATCAGAACAGGACATGTTGAGGATGAAAGAGAAAAGGTGGCAAGGTACCTTAATTGGCTTAAGGTACAACATTTAAGATGAGATCAGTCTAGCTACACCAAAAACAATTGAAGAATGTTTCCAATTGGCTACCAAGGCAGAAGAAAGGATAAAAAGAAGGCAAGAACAACATGGAAGAGGTAGAGGAAAGAATTTTAGAGGTAGAGGCAACTTTGGTGCAAGAGGATAGTCACAAAAGCAGCAAGGAGAATCAAGTGGCCAACAGGAATAAGGTAGTGAGTCAAGTGGCAGAGGTAACTTCAGAGGAAGAAGATCCAATAATAGAGGGAGGTTTGGTGGCCAAGGCAAAGGGTCAAACTCCTTATCAGGTAAATGTTATAATTGTAATCAGTTTGGACATCTAGCATTCAAGTGCCTGGACAAACAAGCATCAAGTTCCCATGGAGGTGAGTGTAGAACCCAAATAGTGCTTGAGGAAAATGAAAGTGTAATTCACCACTTCAGCCTTTTATTCCTAATATAGGTGAGTCTTTGATGATAAGGAGGACACTCATCAAGGTGCCAACAACTAGGGAGCCTTCACAAAGGAAATCATTGTTTAGAACAACTTGCAAGTCACATGGAAAAGTATGCAAAGTAGTTGTTGATTCTGGTTCTACTGATAATCTAGTTTCTTTAGAAATGGTAAAGAAGTTGAACATGAAAAGAATTCCTCACCCCACACCCTACAAAGTGTTATGGTTAAACAAAAGTCAACAAGTCTTGGTAAATGAGCAGTCATGGGTAGAGTTTAACATTGGGGGTTATAGGGATAAGATCCTTTGTGACATCATTTCTATGAATGTTTGTCACTTGTTGCTAGGAAGATATGATAGGAAGGCCAAGCATGATGGTTAGAAAAACATTTATGTGATAGAGAAGGATGGAGTCTCATTCTCATTGACACCCATTCAAGAGGAAGAATCTGATAAACAAGTTGGGTCTAGCATTATGGTAGTGGGAGAGAGAATTTTTGCAAACAATGAAGGAAGAAGGTGGACAGGGATTTGCAGTAGTAATCAGACCTAAGACCAAGTTTGTTTTAGCAATAAGCAAGGTGGAAGACATACCTAGTGAGGTTAAGTCTTTGTTGAACAAGTATAAGGATATTGTGGTAGATGATTTGACAAGTTCCTTACCTCCCATGAGAGACATCAGCCATCACATAGACCTGATCCCTAGTGCTAGTTTACCTAACAAGGCTACATACAAACTGACCCCACAGCAGAATGAAGAAATTAAGGCACAAGTCCAAGAATTGTTAGATAAGGGTCTCATTAGAGAAAGTTTAAGTCCATGTGTTGTCCCTACTATTTTAGCACCCAAGAAAGGTGGAGAGTGGAGGATGTGTACTAACTCAAGGGAAATAAACAAAATCACAATCAGATATAGTTTTCCAATACCTAGAATGGAGGACCTAATGGACTATTTAGGAGGTGCATGATATTTCTCAAAGATTGATCTCAAAAGTGGATATCACCAAATTAGGATAAAGGAAGGAGATGAATGGAAAACTACCTTTAAAACCAATGAAGGACTGTGTGAATGGATGGTAATGCCCTTTAGACTATAAAATGCTCCTAGTACATTTATGAGGTTAATGAATAAGGTTTTAAAGCCTTTTATTAGAAAATTTGTTGTTGTTTATCTAGATGATATTCTTGTGTTTAGCAAGACAAAGGAAGAGCACTTGCAACATCTTGACATAGTTTTGTAGAGATTGAATGAAGAGAAGTTGATGATAAACCTCAAAAAGTGTGAGTTTATGAAAGAAGAACTAGTATATCTTGGCTTTGTCATCTCCAAGGGCTCATTGAAGATGGATCTCTCCAAAGTAGAGGCAATACTCAGTTGGCCAGCTCCAAAATCAGTAGGAGAGGTAAGAAGCTTTCATGGTTTAGCTACCTTCTATAGGAAATTTATTAAGAACTTCAGTCATATCTGTTCTCCCATCCTTGATACCATCAAAGGAGATGAGAAGAGGAAATTTTAGTGGACTGATGAGGCAGATAAGAGCTTTGAATATCTGAAACATAGAGTGGCACAGTAGCCCATCCTTGCTTTACCTGACTTCAATAAGATCTTCATAGTGGAGTGTGATGCTAGTGGATTTGTAGTGGGTACAGTCTTGAGCCAAGAAAGTAGACCAGTGGCTTTCTTCAGTGAAATGCTCAATGAGGCCAAAAGAAGATATTCTTCATATGACTTAGAACTCTATGCATTAGTGCAATCCCTAAGGAAGTGGAGACATTACCTCTTGCCCAAGGAATTCATTATTTTCATAGATAATCATGCTCTAAGTTTCTTGAACAGTCAAGACAAGTTGAATCATAGGCACATGAAGTGGGTAGAATACTTGTAGGCCTATACCTTCACAATCAAACATAAGAAAGGACAGTCAAATAAATTTGCTGATGCTTTGAGCCAGAGGTCTATGATGGTCCAAGAAATTCAACTTCAAAGTATGGGGATAGAAGCACTCAAAGGTATGTATAAAAATGATGATGATTTTAAGGAACAATATGTTGTTTGCAGTCAATTTCAAAATTCTTTTCATAATGAGTTCTCTGATTTTATGTTGCAAGATGGATTATTGTTTAGGGGTACTTAGTTGTGTGTACCTAAGTGCTCTATGAGAGCCAATTTAATAAGAGAGAAGCATTGTGGTACTTTGGGTGGACATTTTGGGTTTGACAAAACCTTAGATCAGGTGAAAAGGTTCTACCATTGGCCAAGGATGCGTGCAGATATCAAGAAGTTTGTGGAAATTTGTGGGATTTGTCAAAGAGCCAAGGGCTCTAGTTCAAATGCAGGACTGTATCAGCCTCTCCCAATCCCTAACAGACCTTGGGAACATCTTAGTATGGACTTTGTATTAGGTTTACCTAAAACTTAGAGGGTAGTGGAAAGTGTGTTTGTGGTTGTGGATAGGTTTAGTAAAATGACACACTTCATTCCTTGCAAATGCACAAGTGATGCCTCAAACATTGCAAGTCTATTCTTCAAGGTGATAGTTAGAATTCATGGACTACCCCTCTCTATAGTTTTAGATAGAGATTCTAAATTTATAGGTCACTTTTGGAGGACCTTATTGAGGAAATTAGGAACAAATTTGATTTTCATCTCTACCTATCACCCACAAACAGATGGGCAGACTGAAGTGGTTAATAGGTCATTGGGAAATCTACTTAGGTGTCTCACAAAAGAGCATGGACATCAATGGGATCTTGTTCTCCCTCAGGAAGAATATGCTTACAATGACTCCATTAACAGGAGCATAGGGAAGAGTCCTTTTAAAGTAGTGTATGGATTTAACCCAAGAGGTATACTTGAACTCAGAGATTTGAGAGGATTAGAGAAGAGAAGTGCTGAAGGAGAGGAGTTTGCAATAGCCATGAAAGACATACATGATCAAGTCAGAGAGCATATCAAGAAGAGTGTGGAGACTTATAAGAAGCATGCAGATTTGAAGAGGAGGAATGTTCAGTTCAAAGTTGGAGATTTAGTACTTGCACATCTGAGAAAAGAGAGGTTACCTAAGGGCAAATACACTAAGTTGCTAATGAAGAAGATTGGGCCATGCAAGGTGGTCCACAAGTTTGGTGAAAATGCATATGAGATAGAACTCCCTCCTAGAGTTTCTATCTCACCAATCTTTAACATTGCTAACTTATATCCTTTCAAGGGATCTTTGGATATAGGTATAGGTGTTGATGAAGGTACTGCTGATGCTGATTGGGTTAAAGATCTTCCTCCTACTGCACTAGTCAAACTTGAAGCCATTTTAGACACCAAGGAGGTCAAGAGAACAAGGCATAAGGTGTACAATGAATATCTTGTGAAGTGGTAGGGACTACCTCATGAAGATGCCACATGGATGACAACTAAAGACATTGCACAACATGGAACCACAGTCCCTGATTTGATCTCAGGTGGAGACTGAGATCCTTTCTCCTTGGGTGTATGGTGCAGGGGCACCAAGACAAATTTTTATTTTTGGTCTCAATAAAGAGCCTAGGTGGAATTTTCCTTCATAATTGATGTAATAAGGACTATTTAATACATTTTAGAGGTGGTGGAGGTCACCTAGGACCAGGATCTTAAATCTTGCTTAATATTAGGACTGTCTATTTTTGGCATTTCCATGAGCATGGGAGTTATGTAACGTTGGAGTTTTAATGTATGCATGTTTTTAAGGCCTCACACACCTCAAGGAAGATAGGAGAAGAAGTTTGGAGAGAGAAGTAATAAAGATTTTCTAAGTTTTCTGCATTTTTTCTGTATTTCTATTGTTCCAACGCCTGGTACTATTCTATACTGTACTATCATGGATCCAAACATCTAAAATAATGAAGTGAATGGTGTTATCTTTCATTTGAATTAGGTTAGGAAGATTTCCATTATTTTTGAAGCATTTTATAGTCAGTTTTCTGAAACTGGGTCTTAAACCCTAGTTTTGGAGGGTTTTAGCAAACCGATGGGGTTTTGACCCATTCTACCTGTGTCAACTCTCAAGAATGGGTGAAATGGACTTAGATAGGTTATATTTCCTTGTTTATTGCATTACAAGAGTAGGGGATTGGAGTGGTGTGACATTTGAAGCTAATTGAACCTAATATCCTCATGTATTAGGCCTTCTAGCATAGGTGGAGTAGTGATTTGATGAAAAGTTAACTTGGGATTAGCTAAGATCCCTCAAACTAGCATATTCAATCCATTTTCAACTTAATTCATGTCCTAGAGTAGGTCTTGGAATTTTGGAGCAAGTTGGTCAGACACTTGCTTTGCAAAAGAGGCATAATTAGGCCTAGTACATAAGGAATAGTCAATTTTTGAGGCCCATGTTCCAAAGAAAACTATGTTGCATGTCTGATATGTTCTAGAAATCCTTAATGGGTATCTAAAAAGCTAATTTGTTCATGGGTTTGTCATGAATTATGCAAGTTATGGCCCAAAAACCCTATTCTAAGGGCTACAAGTAATTAGGGCTAGTTGTGAAGGATCAATAGGAAAGCCAAGTGACTAGAGTGTTTGGTGGGTTTGATGAGTGTCTACCTATCATGTTAATGAGTCCCATGCTATCTTGGAGGGATAGCAAGATATCCATGTAGATAAACCCCTTTGGTGTGAGAGGGAGGTGTCATTTCCTTGTGGAAACCAGGTGTTGTGTCATACCACCATGCATGATCAGTCAAGTGAGTCTCATGTATCCTTCTAAGTGTTTTTGAGAAGCCTCCCCTACTCTGCATCATGTTGTGGAGCATGAGAAACCATTGGAACATCACTATCTGGAGTATCATCCAACACCACATAATCTTTTTCTTTCTTCTCATATTGTTGCAACTGATCTTTGTACAACACCTTCTCATTGAATACAACATCCCTGCTTCTCACAAGTTTTAGATTTTCAACATCCCAAAGCCTATAACCAAATTCATTAATTCCATATTCAACAAAGATACATTTTTATAATTTTGCATCTAGCTTGGTTCTATTTTCAAAATCTACATGTGCAAATACTTCACATCCGAAGGTTTTGAGAAAAGAATAACTCACCTTCTTACTTGTCCATGCTTCCTCTGGAATACCACAGCCCAAAAGAACTGAAGGACCTCTATTAATTAAATATACAATGATATTGACAGCCTCTACCCACATGTTTAAAGGCATCCCAACATGTAATTTCATGCTCCTTGCACGCTCCATTATTGTCCTATTCATGCACTCAGCCACTCCATTTTCTTGTGGAGTCCCTGGAACCATTTTTTGCCTATGAATTTCATTAAAGGAATAATAATCCTCAAATTATTTTCTGCAATACTCACCACCATTATCAGATCTAAGACATTTTAATCTTTTACCAGTCTCATTCTCAACCAAGCTTCTTCATTTCTAAAATGTTTCAAATACATCAGATTTCTAACTAAGAAAATAAATCCAAACCTTCCTAGTTGCATCATCTATGAATGTAACATAATATCAAGAGCCACCAAGAGAAAATACCCGAGTTGGTCCTGTTGTGATGCTCACAACATGCCCCATTTTACTCCTTAGCAAAATGAGGACCCCTGCTATGGCTGTGGCTTTTGTTTTGTTTGTGTGGGTCTGCTAGGTGGTAAAAGGGAAAAGATAGTGAAAGTTACAAACCTTGTTGAAAACAAAGAAAAATTGCATTAAGTACCAGAGTAGAATATGGGTAGATTCCTTGTCAAAAATGAGTGAGGGTTTCTTTTTGAACCATGTAAAAATTCCTTGTATTTTGCAAGTTATGATGTTTTTGGTAAAATGTACAATCGGGTTTGTATGTTGCATATGCAAAGTCTTTTATATATTGGGTTGCATATGCAAGGTCCTTTGTATACAAGGTCGCTTGCATACAAAGTCTTTTTCATATCGGATTGCATATACATATCGGGTTGCATATACAAGGTTGTTTACATTCTACAAAGTTGTCTATATACTTGGTTATACTTGTATGCATTTGGTTAATGTTCTATTTATACATACAAGGTGGACCCGAAAAGTTCAAAGTTTGAATGAATAAACGGTTAAGTCTGATGAATGCATAAATTGTTTGTATGTATGTTTTGGGACATACAAAGTGAAATATATAAAGCTTCATACATGCTATGGAACCGAAAAGAGCATCAAAATTGATGTAATTGTTGTATGTTTCCGGCTTGTATGTATGCTTCAAAGACATATTTTAAATATACATACAAGGCGGAATTCAGAAAAGGGTAAAATTTCATTAATGCAATGTATCACAACTTAATGTATATCAGTGGATGCATTACACTTTATACATAGCGCGAAACCGAAAAGTTATGAAGTAAAGTTTTATGGTTGTATGTTTCAAGCTTTGTATGTTTCGGGACATACAAAGAAAAATATGCAATGATATATGCATGCCATGGACCCGACAGAGTTCAAAGTCTAAATGAATAAACAGTTAGGTCTGCCGTTTGCATATTGGGGTTTGTATGTTTGAATGAAAGGAAATATACAAGGAAATGTACAAATAGTTTGTATACATCGCGGAGATACAAATGAAAAGGTAATGTGGACCCCACCGCTTGTATATCCGGCTTGTATAATTACAATGTATATGCTTGATATGCAAGCCGATATACAAGCGCTAGATGCGAAAAGGGAGTTTAATTTAGAAAAGTCTTTGAATGTTTGAGCGCTTGTATGCTTATGATGTATATATCCGAGATGCAAAAGAAATAAAGGCATCAGGGAGACATAAGTTGGTGCAAGAGCACCCCTTCAACAAGCTAAATATACATCTGAGGGAGAAGACTAGGGTGTAATATGTTTTATGCATTTTATGTTGTCATGTAGTATTTGTGTTGACATTTCATGTTTAAAAGACCCCACCATGAAAACCGAAGTCACAAATTTGGCATCTCAATTTGGACATCAATAGACATTGGGGTATGTGAATGATTAAATTAATGTGTTGAGTGGTTAGGTGTTTTGCTATCTTAAGCCAAATAGGTGTCGTGTGATTAGTTAGGGTTTTTAATTATAATCTTGGTTTAAGCAAAATCAGAATAGGGGAGTTACATACAGAAAAGCAGGCAGAGGTGTAGAAGAGGAGGTTGTTGGCTTTTCACCTTCTGGAATTATCAAATGTATGAATCTCTGTAAGAATGAAGAAATAGAAATTTCTGTCAATTGTGTTTTACAAATTCTAGATTTTGTGTAAATTCCTTGTATATTGAATTGTCCTGTGTATATTATCTATACATAATTGTTTTGTAATTAAATTAGTTTTCTGTGGTTGAGATGTATGATTAAAACCATTCCACTGGTGGATTTTTGTGAAATCAGTGGAATGGACTTGTAAAATAGTTTTTTGTTTCATTTTCCTTTTGTTTGTGGTCATGGTAGAATAGGAAACTGTGAGATTTATTACAAGGGAGGTCATTGGCATGAGGTTCAGATGTACATTTTATGTATATACGTCAATTGTAAGCTAGGAACAGTATGAGTATATCGCATTTGTATGCGAGTATCATCTTGTGTATATCATGTGAAGAAAGGTATGTATAGAGTTCTTTTGGATTAAGTTCATGCGCTGAATATACAAGTAATGTATATCGCTAATGTACTTGAGTACATTTCATGTGTATATCATAATTGTATGCAAATATACATTTCATGTGTATCCTGCATCTATGTATCGGCTTGAAGTATATCAGAGAAACTGATAGTAGATGGTCACAGGTGGTTGAACCAATTCAAAGGTTCAATGGTTCAACGGCTACAACAAGTTCATGTGGTTTGTCGGTTCATCGTAATAAGTATTGCCGATAGCTGAACCGACAGTTGAACCGATTCAATGGTTCAACGGTTCAAAGGTTCAACAGAAATAGCGGGTTTGTTTGGTTTGTTAGTTCAACAAGGAGCATCAAGTTCAATAGGTTCATTGGTTCAACAGAGCAAGAGGTGCCGATAGTTGAACCAATGGTTGAACCGGTTCAATGGTTCAACGGTTCAACGGGTGCAATGGTTCCTTGCTGATAGCATTAAGTGTTGCGAAAATTGAACTGACGGTTGAATCAGTTCAACGGTTCAACGGTTCAACAGTTCAATGGTTCAGCAGTTCAACTGAGAGTTGCCGACAGTGTTAAGATTGTGTGATGGAAGTATATTGAGCTGATAGATGAAGGTTCAATGATTCAAAGGCATCAGAGGGTTCATTTGGTTCAACAGGTTCACAGGTTCAATGAACTTGGAGGTCTCAAGAGGTTCAAAGGTTCAACCACAGAGACAGTTCAACAATTCTGCTCTACAAGGCTGAATGTATCAGGTTGACTCAGATCGGGGAAGCCGATAGCTCTTGTGTTGCCGATAGGCAACCGATGCAAAGTGCATACACTGGTATAAGGTATGTGATAGTGTGATATCTAACCGATGGGTAAATAGACAATGGTAAAGGTATGTGGGTGAGGGGTTGACACCATAATTTACCACATTTCTGTTGATTAGCCTCTGCACCAAAGTGGTATCAGAGCAAAGGAGTATCATTTGGGTAGAAGAAGAAGACAAGATGTCAGACGAAGAGGTGTCACAAGAGTACCCAGCAAAGATGACCAATGCTAAGTTGGCAACTTTAGTGAGAAAGCAAATGGCAGAGAGCAGAGTAGCTTGGGCTCAGAATCATGCTTTGAAAGAAGAAGTAGAGAAGTTGAGGGACAGAGTAGAGAAGGGAGAAGAAGATTCTAGTGAGAGAGAAGACAGGGATGAAGAGGAGATCCCTAAGCAGGAAGAGATAGAGGTTCCTGCAGACTAGGGACCCTTACTTAATGCCCTCAAATCCATGGAGAGAAGAACCATGGATATGAAAGTAGACCTGCCAGTGTTTCCAGGAAAAATGGAACCTGATTCAATGATGGAGTGGATAGACTCCTTGAATAACTTCTTTGAGACTGAGGAGATACCAGACCACCAAAGGGTGAGAATGGCCCAATCCAAAATGAAAGGGGCTACACTAAATTGGTGGAATTTCATCCAAGATGACAGGGTGAAAGAAGGAATGAACAGAGTTGCTACTTGGAAGAAGATGATGGATTTAGTGAAGGAGGCCTATGTTCCATTGGATTACAACATGCAACTACATAAGAGAAAACAAAATTTGAAGCAAAAGGAGTTAAATGTTAGCTCATACATAGAAGAGTTCATGAAACTCTGTGTCAAGACAAAGGTAAGGGAGAATGAAGAAGAGAAGGTGGCAAGGTACCTCAATGGATTGAGGTTTGCCATCCAAGAAGACATAAATCTGCATAACCCAGAGATAGTCCAAAAGTGCTATCAATTGGCACTAAAGGTAGAAGAGAAATTCAAGAGAAGACAAGAATAGAACAGTAAAGGAAGAGGGAGACAACAAAGGGGAGGAAGAAGTCCTTTCAGAGGCAGAGGAAATGGATTTGGATACCAAGGTGAATCCAATCAAGAGAACAACAAAGGAGACAACAGTCAAAATCAAGGGGGAAGTTACAATCAAAGAGGAAATTTTAGGGGCAGACGATCACCATTTAGAGGGAAATCTTAGGGCAGAGGCCCTATCAGATGTTACAATTGCAATCAAGAGGGCCATCTAGCCAACAGATGTCCAGGAAAGGCAACTAGTTCAATGGGAGAAAGGAAGATAAATTTGATCCAAGAATCTAATTGTCAAAGTGTAGCAAGCTCTAGCACTTTTCAAAGTGTGAATGCTCTAGACAGTTATGGATATGCTGAGAAAGGAGAATCTTTGATGATGAGGAGAGTAATGACCACCATGAAGGTGCCTGACAAAGAATCCCCACAAAGGAAGTCTCTCTTCAGAACTACTTGCAAGGCAAGAGGAAAGGTATGTAAAGTTCTGATTGACTCTAGATCCACTAAAAATTTTTTGTCATTTGAAATAGTAGAAAAGCTAAAGCTTAGAAGACTGCCGCATCCTTGCCCATACAAGATCTCATGGCTTGCACAAGGTCAGCAAACAGTTGTGGAAGAACAGGCTTGGGTGGAGTTTCAAATTGGACCATACAAGGATAGGTTATTATTTGACATTGCCGAGATGGATGCTTTCCATCTCCTATTTGGAAGACCATGGTAGTATGACTTGAAAGCACACCATGATGGAGTTAGAAACACATATTCAATCACCAAGGATGGTAAGGTGATAGAGTTGCTACCATTAATGGAGAATGAGGTGGAATCAAAAGGGAAAGAAGTCAAGGTGATGATGGTAGAAGACAAACAATTCATGAAAGAGATAGTGGAAGAAGGAGCAGTTGCATATGCTCTAATTCCATGCCTAAAGGTGAACAAGGAGCAGCAACAAGAAGTCGAGGGAGAGAAGAGGCAAAGGTTCATAGATCTGGCTGTCCAAGAGCTATTGGACAAGAACAAAGGCATCATATCTCATGGAATGCCAAGGTCCCTACCACCTATGAGGGACATTAGCCATTACATAGATCTGATCCCAGGATCTACACTTCCAAACAAAGTAGCATACAAGCTTACCCCAGAATAGAATGCAGAAGTAGCAAGGCAGATTGAGGAATTGTTGGAGACAGGCCTAATTGGCAAGAGTTTAAGTCCATGTGCAGTACTGACTGTACTAGCACCAAAGAAGGAAGGCACTTGGAGACTTTGTACTGATTCAAGGGCTATCAACAAGATAACAATCAGGTATAGGTTCCCAATCCCTAGGATAGAAGAATTGCTTGATTGCTTGGGGGTGCTAAATATTTCACAAAAATAGATTTAAAGAGTGGCTTCATCAAATTAGGATTAGGCCAGGAGATGAATGGAAAACTACATTTAAGACCAATGAGGGGTTATATGAGTGGAAGGTCATGCCTTTTGGTTTATCCAATGCCCCTAGTACCTTTATGAGGTTGATGAATGAGGTCTTGAGGGAATTCATGGGAAAGTTTGTCATAGTATATCTAGATGGCATCCTAATTTTCAGTAATATGAGGGAAGAGCACCTCAACCATATAGACTTGGTCCTCAAAAAGTTACATGAAGAGCAGCTAATGGTCAACTTAGCAAAGTATTTGTTCATGCAGGAAGAGATCATCTACTTGGGATTTGTCATCTCACATAACAAACTGAAAATGGATCAAGAGAAAGTAAGTGCCATATTGTCTTGGCCAACTCCTAAAACCTTGAGTGATGTTAGAAGTTTCCATGGGTTAGCAACCTTTTATAGGAAGTTTATAAAGGGGTTTAGTCATGTTTGTGCACCCATGCTTGACACCATAAAAGGAGGACAGAAGTGCAGATTCACTTGGACAAAGGAGGCAGATGATTCATTTGAAACATTGAAGAAGAAGGTGGCAGAGTAGCCAGTCCTTGCACTTCCTGACTTCAACAAGATTTTCTAGGTAGAATGTGATGCAAGCTACATGGCAATTGGAGCAGAAATCAGCCAGGAAGGTAGGCCTATTGCATTTTTTAGTGAGAAACTAAATGATGCAAAGAAGAGATACTCATCATATGATTTGGAGATGTGTGCTCTAGTATAGTCACTCAAAAAGTGGAGGCATTACTTGATGCCCAAAGAATTCATAGTGTTCACAGATAATCAGGCCCTTAGTTTCATAAAAAACCAAGAGAAGCTGAATAGGCACATGAAGTGGGTGGATACTTTACAAGCTTTCACCTTCACACTCAAGCACAAGAAAGGGGTCAAGAACAAGGTAGCAGATGCTTTGAGCAGGAGGGTTCTAACCATAAATCAGATCCAATTGGAGAGTGTTGGCATTGACTCTTTGAAGACCATGTATGATGCTGATGAAGACTTTGTAGAAATCTATAAGGTATGTATTTCCTTTGGTGACAAATATCATGTTGAGTTCTCTGAATTTTTGATCCAAGATGTATTACTTTTCAAAGGTGCATAGTTGTGTATTCCAAGATGTTCTATGAGACTGAATATCATTAGAGAGAAACATTGTGGGGCCATGGTAGGACATTTTGGTCTGGATAAGACTCTTGATCTTGTGAAGAGACATTACTATTGGCCCAAGTTATAGTCAAATGTGAGAAAATTTGTGGAGGCATGTGTGATATGTCAGAAGGCAAAAGGGAGATCCACTAATGCAGGTTTGTATCAGCCACTACCCATTCCTTCTAGACCATGGGAGAGCATAAGCATGGACTTTATATTAGGTTTGCCTAGGACAAGGAAGGCTTATGATAGTGTTTTTGTTGTAGTAGATAGATTTATTAAAATGGCACACTTCTTGCCATGTAAAACCACTTGTGATGCTTCATATGTTGCAGATTTGTTTTTTAAAGAGATAGTAAGGATACATGGTTTTCCATTGAGCATAGTGTCAGATAGAGATGTGAAGTTTATTGGCCACTTTTGGAGGACTCTTTGGAAGAAGCTTGGAACAAATTTATTCTTCTCATCAGCCTACCATCCCCAGACAGATGGTCAAACTAAAGTAGTTAACTATTCATTGGGAAATATGTTAAGGTGTTTGACAAGGCAGCATGGAGAGAAGTGGGATAACATTCTGTCACAAGCAGAATTTTCCTATAATGACACTATCAATAGGAGTACAGGGAAGTCACCTTTTCAGGTGGTATATGGTATTCATCCCAGGGGTATTTTGGAGTTGAGAGATCTACCTATAGGAGAGTCTATTAGTGCAGATGGAGAAGCTTTTGCATCAGCCATCAAAGAGGTGCATGATCAAGTGAAGACCCAACTCCAACAAACTACATTGAAGTACAAAACATATGCTGATAAGAAGAAGAGGGATATACAATTTGATGTTGGAGATTTGGTGTGGGTTAATCCGAAGAAGGAGAGGCTCCCAAAAGATAAAGATACCAAGCTAATGCAGAGGAAGATTGGACCATGTTAGATTTTGAAGAAGTGTGGACAAAATGCTTATGAGATCCAACTTCCCCCTGATCTTAGATTGTCACCCATTTTCAGTGTATGTGATTTAACTCCATACAAGTAGAATACATATGTAGAACAGGGACCAATGCAGGGTGCAGCAGATGATGATATTCCTGAGCATGATCCACCAAAATTGAAGAAGATATTAGACTCAAGAGTGACAAAGAAGACAAGGAACAAAGAGTACATGGAGTACTTGGTAGCTTGGAATGGGCAACCTGATTCAGAAGTAGTTTGGATGACTAAAGATTAGATCACAAACTATGGTGCAAACCTTCAAACTCTAATCTCAAGTGGGCTTGAGATCTCTTCTCCCGAGGAGTATGGTGCAGGAGCACCCCTTCAACAAGATAAATATACATCTGTGGGAGAAGACTAAGGTGTAATATGTTTTATGCATTTTATGTTGTCATGTAGTATTTGTGTTGACATTTCATGTTTAAAAGACCCCACCATGAGAACCAAAGTCACAAATTTGGCATCCCAATTTGGACATCATTAGACATTAGGGTATGTGAATGATTAAATCAATGTGTCGAGTGGTTAGGTGTTTTGTTGTCTTAAGCCAAACAGGTGTCGTGTGATTGGTTAGGGTTTTTTATTATAATCTTGGTTTAAGAAAAATCAGAATAGGGGAGTTATATACTAAAAAAAGGCAGAGGTGTAGAAGAGGAGGTTGTTGGCTTTTCACCTTCTAGAATTATCAAATGAATGAATCTCTGTAAGAATGAAGAAATAGAAATTTCTGTCAGTTGTGTTTTATAATTTCCAGATTTTGTGTAAATTCCCTGTATATTGAATTGTCTTGTGTATATTATCTATACAGAATTGTTTTGTAATTAAATTAGTTTTCTGTGGTCAAGATGTACGATTAAAACCATTCCACTAGTGGATCTCTGTGAAATCAGTGAAATGGACTTGTAAAATAGTTTTCTGTTTCATTTTCCTTTTGTTCGTGGTCATGGCAAAATAGAAAACCGCGAGATTTATTACAGGGGAGGTCATCTGCGTGAGATTCAAATGTACATTTTATGTATATACATCAATTGCAAGCTAGAAATAGTTTGTGAGTATATCGCATTTGTATGCAAGTATCATCTTGTGTATATCCTATGAAGAAAAGTATGTATAGAGTTCTTTTGGATTAAGTTCATGCGTTGAATATACAAGCAATGTATATCGCTAATGGTACTTGAGTACATTTCATGTGTATATCGCATTTGTATGTGAATATACATTTCATGTGTATCCTGCATCTGTGTATCAAGTTGAAGTATAATGGAGAAATTGATAGTAGATGGTCGCAGGTGGTTGAACCAATTCAAAGGTTTAATGGTTCAACGGCTACAACAAGTTCATGTGGTTTGTCAGTTCATCGTAATAAGTATTGTCGATAGCTGAACCGACGGTTGAACCGATTCAATGGTTCAACAGTTCAAAGATACAATGGACACAGTGGGTTTGTTTGGTTCATTGGTTCAACAAGGAGCATCGAGTTCAATGGGTTCATTGGTTCAATGGAGCAAGAGGTGCCGATAGTTGAACCAATGGTTGAACTGGTTCAACGGTTCAACGGTTCCTCGCCGATAGCATTAAGTGTTGCAAAAATTGAACTGACGGTTGAACCAGTTCAATGGTTCAATAGTTCAACAGTTTAATGGTTCAGCGGTTCAATCGAAGTTGCTGACAGTGTTAAGACTGTGTGATGGAAGTATATTGAGCTGATAGGTGAAGGTTCAACAGTTCAAAGGTATCAGAGGGTTCATTTGGTTTGACGGGTTCACGGGTTCAATTAACTTGGAGGTCTTAAGAGGTTCAAAGGTTCAACCACAGAGACAGTTCAACAATTCTGCTCTACAAAGCCAAATGTATCAGGTTGACTCAGATCGGGGAAACTGATAGCTCTTGTGTTGCCGATAGGCAACTGATGTAAAGCGCATACACTAGTATAAGGTATGCGATAGTGTGATATTTAACCGATGGGTAAACAGACAACGGTAAAGGTATGTGGGTGAGGGGTTGACACCTTAATTTACCACATTTCTGTTGATTAGCCTCTGCATCATAAGCGATCGGCGGAGGTTCATTGGATTAACCCAACTAAATGAGTCATGCCGATAACAAAGATATACAGGATGAATAGATTGTATCGGCCAGAAAGATATGATCGGAATGAAATTCTGGGATCACCCCAACAGGAGAAGGTTACATCGATGGTGAAGGAAATGCAAAATGATAAATTTACATCAGCTAGAGTGAATGCGATCGGGTAACCCTAAGTATGTTCTCCTGATGACATAGATCTCCCTGATGACAAATGATAGTAGCATTTAACTGTGAGACTCTCACCGATAACCATATCAGTGACACTTGAGAGATCGGGGAAGAGCATTATTCTTATAATGATGAAGGAAGCCATACCAATAAGAAAACGAGTATGTCCACACAGTTTAAACTAATGGCAAAAAGGGAAGTTTAGAAAGCATATGAACACTGCAACTGAGGACTGAGCTGATGGGCGCATTAATTACTATAATTAATGCCCATCTAACATTCTGATGAGGTATAAATTGACAACAACAATATGAATTTTTAATCTATTTTTTATGTCTGTTTTGCAGGTATGCAGGTAGATATTAAGGCAGAGCTTTAATGGCAACGACATCACAAGAGGGTAGATCAGATCACCAAAGAAGCGAAAGGAGATAAGGATGGCGATGAGAAATAATATGCAAGTGAAGCTTTGATGGTGATGACATCACAAAGGGTGGATCAAATTGCAAAGGGAAGTGAAAGGAGTAAAGGCTTTCAATGCAAAGAGAAATGCAGGTGGAAGGAAACATTATTATATGAGCAAAAAAAGATATTTTGAGGTGTTAGGGTTTCCAAAGGGCATCCTTACGCTTAGTATGGAGTATGCTTCTAAGAGATTTTTTGGCAAGATTTGTTTTCCACTGATTGATGCTGCACTTGAAGTGTGGACCGTTGATTAACTAGGGTTTTGGAACTGTATTGGGGATAATCAAATCTATATATTGAGCCCCTTTACTCTATAATAGGTGACACATGGATTTACATAGAGATTTGTAAAATAGAGCTGGAAGTTGTAATTAGTCTTAGCATTTTGAATAGAGGGACCTTTTTAGTTTAGAATAGAAGGAGGTCACCTGTGTCTGCAATAAGGAATGTGTGGAACATCTAGCTTCCTTACTGTATCTGTAAAGCTTTTTAAGTTTTTGTGATGTTGATTAATGAAGCTAAGAGTCATTCATACATTGTAATTCATATATGACTATGTGTTTTGAATATAAATGAATCTAGAATTCTGCGTTTATATTCAGAGTGTTTTCTGGCTCTTCTTTGCATTTGAAATAATATCTCTTAAAGATTGCAATCTTGAATGTATGTTCATGAAAATACTTAGGGCATTCACATTTAATGATTTAGTCTGTGGATTTAATCAAGTTTGTTGTACTCCTTATAACGTGCATAATAGAGCATTTAGATCCTGTAGCAGAATGAAGTTTAGTGTAGATTTCTCTAACTTTTCCCAAACCATTTGACATACTTAGCTTAAACGTAGAAATTCAAAGGAGATCGTCTGATATTTGAAGGAAATATGAATAACTAAGTTGATATTGGATAGTTTTCATAATATTTAAATAGAAAGCGTGTGTTAATATAAATCATATAAAGCTTTGTAATATAGTACAAAATTTATGCAAAGGAATGAAGAACATGATATTTGTGATAGTTTGCATAATTAGAGTCCACTGAATCATAAAAAAACCTTAAATCATGTAAGGCCCCTTGCATATTACAGCTTCACATTTACCTACTAAATTGTCCAACAGGTCAAGACCTGACCATACAGAAACTTGGGATTAAGTAAATCTTCATTGATTTCTTCATATCTTTCAAGACAATTAGGTTCATTTTGTGAATTTTAACTTTTGTTATGAATGCATAAAAATAATCATCAACAGGTCCCCATACATCTGTATGCACAAGCTCCAATTTTTCATCTTTCTTTTGCTTCCCATCCTTGAGAAAATTGACTCTCTTTTGTTTGCCATACACACAACTTTCACAGAAATCCATATTAATACATTTCAGACCTGGTAAAACTTTCTTAGAATGAAGTACCTTTATACCTTTTTCACTCATATGTCCAAGTTTGTTATGCCACAGTATTGTCTCAGAACTTGCAATAACTATTTCAATCTCTTTCTGCGAACCTACAGTAACTGTTCCTGAACCTGTTTAGTTTTTCTCAGCAAAAACTAAAGTAGAAGGAATAGTATGACCTATACAAAGATATAAGGTGCCTAATTTCACACCTTTTGCTAGTATTAAGGCAACTCTTGAAACCTTCCAATTTTTATCGCTGAAAGTAACAATGCAACCTTCATCAGCTAGCTACCCTGTTGAAATTAAATTCCTACTCAACCTTGGAATGTGCCTTACCTCTTGTAGTAGACAATGATTCCCATTCTACAACTTAATCTTGATTCTTCCCTTTCCAAAAATCTGACAAGGTTCGTTATCTCCCAAATAAACTAGCCCAATATCCCCTTGGACATAATCAAGAAAATAACTTCTATGAGGCATAGCATGAAATGAGGCCCCTAAATCTAAAACCCATGAATCATCAGCATTATCTAGGGAAAGAATCAAAGTATCATCTTTAGATTTATTACTTACCACATTTGCCTCCTTATTGCCTTCTTTTTTGTCTCCTTCTTTATTCTTCCGAGACTAGCAATCTTTCTTCAGATGACCTAGTTTCCCACAATACCAACAATCCTTCTGTCTTCTGGATTGGGACCTCTTGTCCTTTGATTTTCCTCATGACTTCCCATGACCTCCAAAACTTTTTCCTCTCTCCTTTGATCTGCCCTTGCTTTTTGCATTCAAAGTACTACCTACTGTGGACCCTCCTAAGCTTTTCCATCGTATTTCCTTGCTAAGGATAACACCAACAACATCATCAAATTTTAAAGTATTTGAACCAGAGACAGAGTTACTTACAACCATTACCAGGCTATTCCAGCTCTCTGGGAAAGAACATAATATCAAGAGAGGCCTCACCTCTTCATCAAAGCTTACTTTTATAGAAGTTAACTAATTGATAATCATATTAAACTCATTTAAATGATCTTTCACAAATTCAACTTCAATCATTTTTAGATTAAATAAATGCTTCATGAGAAATACCTTATTTGAGGCTAAGGGTTTTTCATATAATTTAGCCAAAGCTTTCATCAGACCATTTGTTGTCTTCACTTCTGTTATATTGAACATCACAGATGGTGCCAGGCACAACCGAATGGTTCCCAGTGCCTTTCTATCCAAAAGATTCCAATCCTCATCAGTCATTGTTGTCAGTTTCTTGGCTATTCCTTCCAATGGCCTCCATAAATCCTTTTGATAGAGATAATCCTCTATCTACATCTTCCATAATTGATAGTTTTACCCATTGAATTTATCTACCTTCAATTTACCCTCGTCTTCCATTTCTCCCACTCAACCGTGAGACTCCCACTCAATCATGAGACCTTCCTACATATGACAATCGAACACAACCCACTTTGATACCACTTGTTAGGGATTGCTTGTAGAAGACATCAATTAAATGCAAATAAAGATTAAATAGAGGAATGAAAAATACATAGAAATAATAACAGTGAGAGACAAGTTTGTAACATGGTTCACCCAAACTTGGGCTACATCCACCAACAAAGAGTTCAATATTATTATCCAGTAAATCAAACCGATTACAACCAGTAATCTTTGCAACTTAATACCACTACAAAATGCTATAATACAATATCAACATAAACCCTAACCCTTAGCCATTTTTATCAAGACTTATGTTGGTTACAAAATAGCAATTTTTTTATGTCAGCCCATAGAAAAATAACTCCCGACACCTTTATAAAATAATAAAAACTATTTGAAGTCAAGCCCCTGCAGAGGCTTTGCCCTTGACCCCGCCTTGTATCACGACAAGAAGCGCGCCAGGGGCACTGCCTCCGGACCCTGCAAGGGGCACTTCCCCTTGACCCCATCTTGGGGGAGCTGCCCCAAACCCCTGCAAGGGGCACCACCCCTTGACCCCATTAAATAATTTGGGGGGAAACCGCAATGATAAAAGTGGGGTAAATTTAACCTCCAAGTCTGATTAGGCTCCATATAACAACTATCTCATCCTTAGAGATATCCAAGGCACATGGGCATTCAACCAAAGGAGGAAGATCAAGGGTCTTCACTTCCTTAGTGATATCCATTGTACTTGAATATTTGATTAAAGGCAGGAGAGCCATAGGATGAGCCATACAAGCCTCATGTAGTATGTTATTAATAGGAGATTTTAGATTATTATATAAATGCCCATTATCTACCCATGGAGGATCCTTTTTGAGAGGAGGCTCTTCATCCACTAATGCTTCATCTTTCAAAGGGAGAACATTGGAATGAAGATATGGTAGGGTGATGTTAAGGAATATATCAATGATTTCATCCTCTTGCACCAAAATATCCTCACAAGTGGAGACCATTTTGGGAGAGGGGTCCATAGCATGGAATGAGGTAGATAAAGCTAGGTCACTCTCATATGTCCTAGAGATGATGACTATGATATCATCATGAAATTTAATATAAGTAAAAGAAGACTCATCACCATCACCTTTCTCATGATAATTCATGGAGATGAATATGGTTAGATCTTTTAATATTGAAGGATACATACCCATGAGGGTTATGAAGCTATCAAAATTAGATATGTAACCAAGGATTCCATATAAAGAGCCTTTAAAGATATCAATAGCTAAAACATAAGGATGCATATTAATGAATTTGTAAAAATGTTCAAGATCTTTGATATATGTATGTAAAGATGCCAAAGAGAAATTACATGAAGATGCCATGATGAAATGCCTTGGAACATCAATTTATAATCAGATCTATTCATTTATCAAGTACCGCCAAATTGAAAATAAAATTGCAATCAAAGGCCTACAAGTGCAAGAGAAGAGGGACTTCCAAAAATTGTGATATTCTTGGTAACCACAACAACTTAGTCTTGTAAATGTAGGATGTGTAGTATGTGCACAATAAGTGCCTAAATAATGTATCCAATTGAATTCCACAATGATTTACAACACTTTTCTTTTATAAAGGATGCACTAAAATGCAAGACTAGCTAGGTCTTTATCATTAAACCCTAGATCTTGAATGCTCACTTATAGAGAATTTTTTTTTGATGCAAGCCTTATTTTTTAATTTAAATGAAATTTATGAAATTATATAGAAATTCAAAATCATATTTGAAATTTTTATGATGGCAGAAAAATATGAAACAAGATTTTGACTACAAACCCTAGATTTTGAATTTGTCTAGGTTTTCAAAAATACAATTTTTCCAACATAATCCTAGCAAATGAGAGCTTAAAATGTGAGATGCCACACCATGAAATGATTATATGTTGTAATAAGAATCATATATGATGCAAAAATTATATATTTAAATCTTTTTATGATTATCTATAACATATGCAGTGAAATAATGCAAAACTATGCCTTTTTGCAAGCCTAAAATGATTGATTTTTTCACTTTTTCCAATGCAAATATGCAAAAGAATGTCTTACAGAAGAAAGGATGAGAAGGTATAGAAAGATAAAACCCTTTAATCAATCCAATAATGCAACAATATTTACCACAACATGCCAATCTTGAAACCCTAGGTTGAAGATTAGCTAGATTTCCTAAAAATGCAAGGATTTTTGAAACCCTAACAATGAAATTAAGCTATGTAACTATGCAAAATGATGAATGAATAGAATATAATTAGAGATAGGGAATAAAATAGCTTAAATCTGATGCAAGAATGATTCCAAAGTGTAAGATACTATGGGTTCACCAAAATGTTAAGGATGAAAAAGGAGAATGATGACAACTAGCATGCACACTAGATCAAACTCTCTTTCACAATAACATTAAAGGACAAGACTGAACCAAATCAATACCAAAGGGAGGTGGAAATAGATACATATATTGTACATGGGAGTGCTATATAAATATCATATTTAACCAAGTCTCTTTTTTTGGCCATATGTGTTGTCATTGATGTCAACATAGGATACATTTATGTCAACATAGCATACACTGATGTCAACATAGCATACACAGATTGGAGGTCAAAAAAATACATTCCTAATCTAAGAAGAGTTGACGTTGATTCTAAAAGCATAATTGAGTTTGATCCTAAAAGTTACATTCCTAATCAAAGTAGAGTTGTTTTTGAAGCATGATCAATATGAATTAGAAGCACTAAGAGAATTAGTTGTGTTGCTAATGCTAAGGATGTGTACCTGATTGACTTGAAGCATGTTGTATGATCCATCCCACTAATCCTAAGTTGTATATGGTGATGCAAAGAAGAATTGACCTCTAGAAGAAGGTGATAGTCCTTGTTTTAGAGTGTCTGCTCTTTGAAGACTATCCGAAAGATTGCTCCTCATTTTCATCATTTTTCTATTGAGCATCTGTGGTTTGGAACATAGCTTCACAAAGTATTATTCCATGTATGTTCCAAGTTTCATGATGTTTTGATCACTAGAAAGATGTTTTTTCTGCTAACTACTTGAAGATAGAGTTGGTTATGTAAAAGGGTTCCTAGCAAGGTGATGGAATGCTCCACATTCCTCCGCAGTTGCAGATGTGGCTATGCAGTTCTGAAATTTTGTCAAGAAGATAGTGAAGGTGTTATTTCCAAAGTTTCTAGTCATATTTTCCTCCATTGTGAAAGTTATGTATGATAGAACACTGGTATGTTCTCTGGTAGAATGGTGCAATGTTGAAGACTCACTGAAATGCTTCGCATTCCTCTGGAAATGAGTGATTAACCTTGCAGTTTTGTGGACATGTTCTTGGATGTGCATTGCATGCCTCTTTCCTATTTCAAGCTTCTTGGTGGTTCGCATCTCAGTAATTTTAATTGGCAACATGGTACAGTATGTTTCGGATAACAAAGTGTTTTTAGAGTAACTATTTGAAGCTATGTGGCACAATTATTTGATGTGCTATGGCAAAGGAGTATATGGGGATGTTTTATGAGTCATGTGAACTCATTTGAAAATTTTTCATGAAGATCTTTCTTGTTTCCAGTACTGCACAAGGTTTCCAAGTTGATTTGGTCATTATTCTTCAAGTTTTCATGAGTTTTTGTTAAAGCTATCCTATTTTGAAATGAGTGAAGTGTGTGGAGGTAATTCCTTGATGTTTGAAGCTAAGAAGTATGTTTTGGACCTCGTTAAGCAAGTTTTGGGGCTTGCAAGGCTTGAGTCTTCTAGTGGTGTAATGTATTGTCCTAATTAGACCTATCTTCTACACATTTCATATTGTGTATTGTATAGCCAAGTTGTAAATGTATTTTTCATATTTTATCTAGCTGACAAGCTATGTAATCAATGTAATATCATGTATAAATAGTAAATCAAATTGAATGTGGAGGGCATGATTGCAAGTTGATGACAAGGATTCACAAGAAGATAAAAGGAAGAATAAACACATTATTGATGTGCGACTGAAGGAGAAAGAGTAGAAGTTGTTGATGTTGTCTAGATTCATCTTGAAGACTTATTTGAGATTTGACTAATCAGATCTTTAGAAGAAAGTGTGAAGAGATAGAAGTGCAACCATCAAGTGTGAACTTCAAAGGTAGTTTCTAGACAGTTGAAAGATTATCATGATCTAATCATTTTTGATTTTGTTCTCAGTTTAGGGAGTAGTTTCTTCCTTGGGAGTGACCCTAATTCAAAGTCATCAGGGAGTAGAAGCTTCCTTAGGAGTGACTCTAAATCAAAGTTACTTAGGGAGTAGCATCTTCCTTGGGTTAAAGCCCCTAAAACAAAGTTATTATTTGAGCTTCATATATTGTGAGTTAATCCTCACCATGGTTTTTCCCTTCTAGGGTTTTCCACGTATATCAGATGTTATGTGTTGTTGTTCATTGTGTTAATCTTTCATATTCATGTTGATGTTGTGATGCTTAAGTTCTGATCTACTCTAGATAATTTAAAGTTGTTAAATTTGAAGATTGATAAGATACTGATTCACCCCCCTCTCTATATCCTGGTGTGTCTAAAAATTGGTATCAGAGCTAAGTTCCTCTAAAATAAGATTAACCACTTGAGGAAGGTCTAGGATGGCATCAAGAGGATCTAGCAAGATTCCCAAGTTCTATGGAACATATTATGCTTTTTGGAAAATAAGGATGGAAGGCTACATCAATTCACTAGGCTGTGGAGTTTGGGATTCTATCAAGAAAGGTCACATTGTCCCTGCTTCTATTCCAATAGATGCAGATGAAATCAATAAGTATGTTAATAATGCCAAGGCCAAGTTTACTATCATGAGTAGATTAACTGATTCAGAACTTCCAAAGGTGATAGTTTGTAGCTCAGCTCAAGAAATTTGGAATAAACTTGAAACTATTTATGGAGATAAGAAAGTAAAGCAATCCAAGGTGCAAATACTCAAGAATAGATTCAAATCCCTAAAGATGTCAAAAGATTAAAATATTGTTGGTTTTATGCTCTAGGTGAATGAAGTAGTTAATGGTGTCAAAGGTCTTGGTGGAGAAATAAAAGAAGATGAGGTTGTGAAAAAGGTTCTGAGATCTTTTCCCAAATCTTACAGTTCCAAAGTATCTTCTATTGAGGAGACTGCTGACTTGGATGCATCCTCTTTAGATCAAATGTTTGGGACCCTTACTACTTTTGAAATGAGAGAGTTTGATAGTGTTGTTCCAAAGAAAGAAGTTGCTTTCAAAGTCAGTAAAAAGACAAAGGATGAGACTGCTAATGAAGATGAAATTTTTTATGATGCTAAAGAAAACTTTGTAAGAACTCTGAAGAAAGGCTTTGGAAAATACAAAGGTAAGTTACCCTTCAAATGTTTCAATTGTGGAAAGGTTGGTCACTTTGCTTCTAAATGTCCTCTTAAAGAAACTAGGAGAAGTAACATAAATAGTAAATTCAAAAGGAGTTTGTTTTCCATAGAAGATAGTTGTTCTTCAGAAGATGAGGATCATGATGATTCAAATGATGAAACACTTTTCTTGGTCATGAGTGTTGGTGACAAAAAGAATGAGGTTGGCAAATGTGGAAAAATTGATACCTTGCAAACAGTTCAAAATAATGAAAAATCAATGGTTGTATGGACTACCTTCCATGCAAAAGAAGAAACAAAAGCTTGGGTTATTGATAGTGGTTGTTCAAATCATATGACTGGTGACAAAGAAAAATTTATTAGTCTTAAGAAGTGAGATGGTGGAGCTGTTAACTTTGGAGGTGATGAGTCAGCCTAAATCTATGAAAAAGATGTCATATCTATTGATGGAAAGAACAAGATTGAGGATGTTCTCTATGTCAAAGGTTACAACACAATCTTCTCAGTATCAGTCATATGTGCAAAAAAGCTTGCAATTCATGCTAATGGTTGTGAAATTAGAAAGGCATGATCTGGAAAGCTTGTTGCAGAAGGCATTAAGACATGTGGTGATATTTATCACTTGATAGAAGCAAATGGAAGAACATGTCTATTGACTTAGTCCAGTGAGTGTTGGTTTTGGCACAAAAGAATGGAAAACACAACAACTTTGATAACATGGTAAGAATAATCTCTACTCATGTAGTGAGAGACATGCCTAAGATAATAAATCCTGTAAACACTATATGCAAGGAATGTCAGATGGGAAAGAAGACATAGACAAGCTTTAAAAACAAGGAGTACTCTTCTTCAAAGTCATTGGAGCTGATTCACATAGACCTTTGTGGACCTACAAGAGTAAAGAGTCAACAAGGTGAAAGGTAGTTTATGTTTCTCATTGATGATTATTCTAGAATGACTTGGGTTACTTTCTTGAGAGAAAAATTTGATGCCCTTGATAAGTTTAAAGTTTTCAAAGGTTTGGTTGAAAATGAATGAATACTAAGATCGAATGTTTAAGGTCAGATAGAAGAGGTGAGTTTACGTCAAATGAATTTGAGAAGTTTTGTGAAGATCATGGTATTAGGAGGCATTTGTCTACTCCTAGAACCCCTTAGCAAAATGGGGTAGTGGAAAGGAAGAATAGGACCGTGCAAGAAATGTCTAGGGCAATGTTGAAAGATGCAGATCTACCTGATGTATACTGGAAGGAAGCAATTCACACTGCTATCTATCTAACTAATAGAGTGTAGTTAATGGTCAATAGCACTAAGACCCCTTATGAGTTGTGGTATGGAAGACCTCCCTCTATCAGATACTTCAGGATCTTTGGCAGCAAATGCTATATCAGAAGAGATGAAGAAGACCTAAGAAAGTTTGATTCAAGATGTGATGAAGGAATTTTTCTTGGTTGCTTAACCAGAAGCAAGGCCTATAGATGCTACAATAAAAGGTTGGGAAAGATGATTGAAAGCACAAATGTCAAAGTAGATGAAGACTTGTACCAGTTCACACATGATTCAAAAGACATCGGATATGATATATTTCCTTGCATTGAAGATGAAGAAGTAGAAGAAGTGAAAGAAGAAAAGGAACAAGAACCTGAACAGATACCTTAGACCCCAACAAAGTATGTTTAGAATAACCACTCAGTAGAACAAATCAATGGAGACAAAAATGAAGGTGTGTAGACAAGGAGAAGGTTTGCCAAGTCACATGAGCAAGCAAACTTGTGTTTATTATCAAAAGTGGAACCTAAGACCTTTGTTGAAGCTAGAAAAGATGATGGATGGATAAAAGCAATGGAAAGAGAACTGGATCAGATTGAAAAGAATCAGACATGGGAATTGGTTCCCAAACTAGATAAGAAGAATATTATAGGAACCAAGTGGGTGTTCTGGAACAAGCTAAATGAAGAAGTTGAAGTTGTAAGGAACAAAGCAAGATTAGTATGAAAAAGATATACTCAAGTAGAAGGCATTACTTTTGAGAAGACTTTTTCTCTAGTAGCTAGGATGGAGGCAATAAAAATGTTCCTTGCTCTTGCTACTCACAAGAACTTTAAGGTGTATTAGATGGATGTCAAGTCAGTATTTCTAAATGGTGACCTAGAGGAAGAGGTTGACATTGAGCAACTAGATGGTTTCCAAATATCAGAAGATTTGGACATGGTATGCAGACTCAAGAAGGCTTTGTATGGGCTCAAGCAAGCACCTAGGGCTTGGTATGCAAGATTAGACAAGTACTTACTTCAACAGGGCCTGAAGAAAGGTACTATAGATAGCAATCTTTACATAAAGGAAGAAAGAGACATGATCTTGATAGTTACAATTTATGTTGATGACATCATTTTTGGTGGAAATGATGATATGTGTAAGAAGTTTGCAGAGGAGATGCAAAAAGAGTTTGAGATGTCCATGATTAGTTAAATGTCTTTCTTCCTTGGACTTCAAATTTCCCATCTAGATGGCGGTATCTTTATTTCTTAAGCTAAGTATGTCAAAGCATTGTTGAAGAAGTTTCATGTGGAGGATTCAAAACTAGTGAGTACTTCCATGGTCACTAGATGCCACTTAACCAAAGATGATGAGTCTTCAGAGGTGGATCAGATTGTTTATAGGTCTATGATTGGAGCATTATTGTATTTGACTGCATCTAGACTTGACATTATGCATGTGATATGTGTGGTTTCTAGATATCAAGCCAATCCTAAGCAAACACATGAGAAGGTAGTGAAAAGGATATTCAAATACTTGAAAGGAACTCCAGACTATGGTCTATGGTATCCAAAAGGTAATAAATTTGATCTAAGTGCATAAACTGATGCTGACTGGGATGTTTGTGTTGATGATAGAAGAAGTACAAGTGGTGGTGCTTTCTTTCTAGGAAGTGAATTGGTTTCATGGCAGAGCAAGAAGTAAGATTTAGTGTCCTTATCAACTACAGAGGTAGAATATATTGTAGCATCCTCTTGCTGCACTCAAGTACTGTGGATGAAGTAAACTGATGAAGGGGTAAATCATAAAACACACAACAATAGAATTTGCACATAGAAAATAGAACTTTATTTTATTAATTTGGACAACTTATTATATTACCGAAGCTCACATACAATCAGAGGAATCAATCCTCCACAGGTTGCAACACAATACAACTTCCTCTCACAAGACTCTGGAATCATCTGCTATCTATGACCCCAAATCTGCTAGGGTTTCTATTTTCCCACCTGTTCTTGACTCTACACTTCCCCCTTAACTCTACTTCTCCCTAGGGTTCCCAAAAATGGTTATTAATAGCCTTTTTGGTGGCCAACAACCTAGTTTTGAAATTTGCATCTCCCTCCAAAAATAGGTCAACTTCTGGGAGCCATAACTTTTGATTCGGGTGTTCAATTAAAGAACCATTTTATGCGCCGGAAAGCTTGCAGAGTGCTCTACGCGCTAAGAACCCACTCTTTTGGTTCTAGCCATTTTTGGGCCCATACATGGCTGTTTAGTGCCTTAAACCTAAGTTTGAATAATTTCCAAGTATTTTTTGGGAAACGAAAACTTTAATATCTTTCAGCTTGTAAATGATCTTTGCATGATTCCTTCACCTAATTTCTTATTTTTTATATGATTCCTATAAATTTTCACTTCATTCCGTGCCCAAATGCAAACTTTCTAAAAATAGCAGGTTGCTATTTTTAGTAGTTTGGAAAAACTAAAAGTTCTACATCATTATTCAAGCGATTATGGAACCAGAACCACAAATTTTGAAAAGAAATGGAAAGAACATCAACAATTTTGAAACACATCTTTTTTTGGGTGATGCAAGATTGCCCTTACACCACTGGATGCTCCTGCATCAGACACCTAGGGTAATTTGAGAAGTGACCCTGTCACGTCTCAGGTGTTTATGTGAGGAAAACCCAAATAGTCAACCTCTACCTTAGGCAACCAAGAAGAATCTTCAACAGGCCTTCCTTTCCATTTCACCAAGTATTCTTCATATTGCCTGTTCTAAGTACTTCTTCCCACATGGCTATCCAAGATCTCTTCTATCTCCTCAGTTGAAGTAGATGCTGGAATACTCCACTATTCTTCTGTTGGTCCATCCTCTGTTCCACCTTCATGATATTCTAATAAATCATCAATGTTGAAAATAGGGGAAATGTTGATCCCACTTGGTAGCTCTACCTCATATGCATTTCCTGAATCATGTTTCTTCAAAATTCTGTATGGTCCAAATTTCTTCATTTTTAGCGTATTGTATGTTCCAATTTGGAACCTTTCTTTTCTCAAGTGAACCATAACTTCATCTCCTACCTGGAATTCCTTATATCACCTTTTCTAATCTGCCTTAGCCTTGTACTGAATATTCATCTTATTAATGTGTTTTTTCACTTCTTCATGCAAATTCTTCATGTGTTCTGTAAAGTCTTCAGCCTCGGCACTTGTCTTTTCTCCTTTATCCAAATTTCTTAACTCTGAAGCATTTCTTGGACTATTCCCATATACAATCTGGAATGGTGATTTACTAGTACTCCTATTGACAGAATTGTTGTAAGCAAATTATGCCTATGGTAAAATCAAATCCCATGCCTTGGGCTTATCTCCTACTAAGCATCGTAGCAGGTTACCCAAACTCTTATTCACCACTTCGGTCTGTCCATTAGTGTGTGGATGGGGTACAAAACTAAACTTCAAATCTATCTTCAACTTCTTCAACAATGTCCTCTAGAAATAACCAACAAACTTGGTATCTCGATTTGAAACTATGCTCTTTGGTAGACCATGTAATCTCAGCACCTCTCTAAAAAATAACTCTGCAATATGAACAACATCATTAGCCTTCTTGCAAGGAATAAAATGTGTCATCTTCGAGAATCTGTCCACCACCACAAAAATGGAATCATGTCCTCTCTGTGTCCTTGGTAAACCAAGAACAAAATCCATACTAATATCATCCCATGGCTTCTCTAGTATAGGCAATGGCTGATATAGCCCTATATTCTGAATTGTTCCTTTTGCCATTAGACACAATCTGTAACTCTACACAAATTTCCTCACATCCTGCTGCAACTGTGGCCAATAATAATTTTCACCAACAATAGTAATGGTCTTATCTCGACCAAAGTGTCCAGCCAAGCCTCCACTATGCTTCTCCTTAATCAAGTTCTCTCTCATGGAACTCTTTGGAATGCACAACTAGCTTCCTCTAAACAACATGCCATCTTGGATTATGAAATCCAACCATTTTGTCCTATCTAAAGTAATAGGTTCCAAACAAACTTTCCAAGCCTTTGCAAAATCTGGATCTTCTGGATACAAATTTTTGAGCTCATTGAACCCAACAACCTCTATCTTCATTTCTGTCAACAAATTTTTCCTTCTTCTCAAGGCATTTGTAACTCTGTTGGACTTCCCACTCCTATGCTTCAAACCAAAAGTATAACTCTACAAAAACTCAACCCATTTTAAATGCCTTTGGTTCAACTTTCCTTGACTATTAAGATACTATAAAGCCTAATGATCAGTATATAAAACAAACTCTTTTAGCAACAAATAATGTCTCCAATTCTTCAAATCCTGAACTATAGCATAAAATTCTTGATCATAAACAGAATACATTTTCTTGGCATCATTAAGCTTCTCACTAAATAGGCAATGGGCTTACCTTCTTGACTCAAAACAGCTCCTATAGCACTACCACTAGCATCACAATCTACCTGAAATATCTTATTGAAATCTGGAAGTGCCAAAATAGGTTACTCTGTAACTTTCTACTTCAATGTGTTAAAACTTTTATCTGCTCCTTTAGTCCATCTAAACTCTTTTCTATCCCCTCTCATTGTCTCAGTCAGGGGTGCACAAATGCTACTAAAATTTTTGATAAACTTTTTGTAAAAACTTGCCAAACCATGAAAAGATCGTACCTCTGTGGCACTCCTTGGTGTAGGCCATTCAATGATAGCCCTTACTTTTTCTAGGTCCATCTTAAGACCTTCCTTTGAGACAACAAATCCCAGGTATACCAACTCCTTCTTTACAAAACTACATTTCTTCAGATTAATTAGCAACTTCTCCTCCCTTGCTTCTCTAAAACTCTTCTGATATGCATCAAATGCTCATCCCAAGTTTTATTGAAAATCAAAATATCATCTAAATAGACAATAACAAAACTTCCTAAAAATTCTTTCAATACCTCATTCATGAGCCGCATGAATGTACTCGGTGCATTGGTTAGCCCAAATGGCATGACTAACCACTCATACAAACCCTCCTTTGTCTTGAAGGCTATCTTCCATTCATCTCCTTCTCTGATTTAAATCTGGTGATACCCACTCTTCAGATCAATCTTCGTGAAGTACTTGGCTCCACTCAAATAATCCATTATGTCATCCATTATGTGTAATGGAAATCTATACTTGATCGTGATCTTGTTGCTGGCTCAAGAATCTATACATATTCTCCACTCTCCATCTTTCTTTGGTGCTAGCACTGTAGGTATCACACATGGACTTAGGCTCTCTCTTATCATCCCCTTCCTTAATAGCTCTTGAACTTGTCTGTTTAGCTCTTCACTCTCTGCAGGGGTCATTCTGTGGGCTACCTTATTCAGCAAACTAGCTCCTGGTATCAAATCCATTTGATGACTTATCTTCCTCACCAGTGATAAACCTTTTGGTACATTATCAGAGATAATGTCCTAAAATTCTTCCAATATATCTAAAATTTCTATTGGTACATCTTCACATTTCTCTTGACTGATCTTAGGAATCAATGCAAAGCAATGATGCTCATGCTTCATACCCTCCAAAAACTTTCTACCATCTACGAAGCAAATTCTAGCAGTACTACATACCTTTTCTTCTACCTCCTTCAAGGGCTTTAACTTATGATGAACTCCATCCTTTGTTAGGGAATATGTGTTTGCACGGCCATCATAGACAACCCTCCTATCATACTGCCGTAGCCTTTCTAATAACATATGAAATGCATCCATCGGTATGATGTCACACATCACCTCATCATGGTAGTCACCAATCATGAACTTCACTAAACACTACTCATTGACCAAAGCTCTATGGTCCTTTTGCAACCATGCAATTTGATATGGATGCGGATGGTTTCTTCTTGTCAACCATCTCTTCTAAAACAAGATTATCTATGCTTCCACTGTCAATAATAATATCACAACACTTACCTTCACATTTGTACCTTGTGTGGAATAAACTCTTCCTCTGATTTGGTTCTTTCTCCTCATTCAACAAGGTTCTTCTAACCACTAGGGTTTCTCCCTTTTCAGCATCTTCAGAATGCTTAGACTGTGCATCTTCATCTACATGTGTAACTCGTGCATTACCTTCAGGTCTTCTATTCATCCTTCCTTGATGTTGTGGACACTCATATGCTCGATGCCCTTCTTCTCCACATTAGAAATAGGTTCCTCTAAAACCTCCTCTTCCAGGTCCTTTCCCAGGTCAGCCTCTTCCTTTTCCTCTTTTCTCACCATTGTTCTGGTCACAAGGGCGGTAGGCATTATCCCTTCTCTGATTTTGACTAGTGCCAGCTTCTTCACTTTTCTTTGAATCTTCATTTCGGCCCCCATAGGGTCTTCCACCAATCCTTCCACCTTGACCTCTTCCCCTTTGCTTGCTCTTAAATCTTTTATTCAGTTTCTCTTCCACCTTCAAGGAAAACTGGTATGCATCTTCTATGGTGGTCATTCTAACCAGGCTCAGCTCCTCTTGAATACTTGGCCTCAACCCATTAATTTAATGGGCTACCTTCTCCTTGTTGGGCTCTACATGACCTGTCCTGATAGTAATTTTATAAAACTCTTTTGTATACTCCTTAATAGACTTGTTACCTTGCTTTAGTCCTTGTAGCTTCTTCAGTAGTTCCATCTCATAGTCCACAGGAATGAACTGCTTCTTCAATTTCTCCACCATCTGATCCCATCTAGTGATCTTTCCTTTTCCTCTTCTGTTCCTCTCTAATTAGACCTCCTTCCACCAAATATTGGCATGGCCCTTCAACTTTGTTTTTGCAAACTTGACCCAATTTGGGTCCTCCACATCTTCATACTCAATATACTCCTCCATGTCATTGATCCAATCAATAAGCTGTTCTGGATTCAAATCTCTAGAATATGTAGAAACTTTGATCTTGGGCCTCTTTTTGATCTTTGAAATGGCCCTCAATAACCTAACTTCTACAGGATCTCTTGCAGCTTCTTGTTCTTCCTCAGATGGCTCTTCTTCAGCTTCATCTTTGCTTTCTTCTCTTGTTCTTGGCTCAAACCCTCTTTGCAACTCTTCTTGCAATACATCAATTTGCCTTTGCAGGGCTCTAAAACCCTCTTCTGTCAAAGCATTCCTCCCAATACAATTTCTTCGTGGAGGCATCTTGATCTCTGCAACAAACCCACAACCTCAGGTCCTGGTACAAATTGCCTCATGGTTGGTGATCTATCTACACACTCAAGAACCCTTGCTCTGATACCACTTGATGAAGGGGGTAAATCATAAAACACACTAACAAAAATTGTACACTGAAAATAGAACTTTCTTTTATTAATTTGGACAACTTATTACATTACTGAAGCTCAAATACAATCAGAGGAATCGACCCTCCACAAGCTACAACACATTACAACTTCCTCTCACAAGACTCTGGAATCATCTGCTATCTATGACCCCAAATCTACTAGGGTTTCTATTTTCCCACATGTTCTTGACTCTACACTTCCCCCTTAACTCTACTACTCCCTAGAGTTCCCAAAAATGGTTATTAATAGCCTTTTTGGTAGCCAACAACCTAATTTCAAAATTTGCATCTCCCTCCAAAATTAGGTCAACTTTCGGGAGCCATAACTTTTGATCTAGGTGTCCGATTGATGAACCGTTTTATGCCCCAGAAAGCTCGCAGAGTGCTCTACACTATAAGAACTTGCTCTACCTATTCTGGCCATTTTTAGGCTAGTAAAAGGTTGTTTAGTGCCTCAAACCTGAGTTTGAATAATTTTCAGGCATTTTTCAGGAAACGAAAACTTTAATATCTTTCAGCTCGCAAATGATCTTTGCATGATTCCTTTACCAAAGGTCTTATTTTTTAGTTATGAAACTTCCTATAACTTTTCACTTCATTCCATGCCCAAATACAAACTTTATTAAAGTTCTACATCATTATTCAAGCGATAATGGAACCAGAACCACAAATTTTGAAAAGAAATGGAAAGAACATCAACAATTTTAAAACACATCTTTTTTTGGGTGATGCAAGATTGCCCTTACACCACTGGATGCTCCTGTATCATAAACTTTGAAGGATATCAAGGTATTGTATGATGAGCCTATTCCTATTTTGTGTGACAATACAAGTGCCATCAATATTTCTAAAAATCCAGTGATGCATTCTAGAATCAAGCATATAGCAATCAGGTATCACTTTGTGAGAGAGAAGGTTGCAGATAAGGAAGTGAAGTTGGAATATGTTCCAACTAAGGATCATATTACATACATCTTCACAAAGGCTCTTGTAAAGGACACTTTTGAGGATCTCAGGCAGAGGTTAGGGGTAATTTCCCCTCCTTGCTAAGATGCATAATGGTGCATCTATCCATGGGGAGTTCATGTTATATCCTTATCCTAGACTGATGTTGGCTACCTCTTAGGGGGAGCAGATAGTGGTGATTGATGGTAGGGGAGATTACAAGAAAAGTTGGTAGATTTATGATTATTGATAAAAGGGGGAGAGTGAGCAGGTGTTGGATCCTTTGTCCTTGATGTCAAAGAGGGAGAGAGTCTAAGGGGGAGCATATGTTGCCATCAATGACAAAGGGGGAGATTGTTGGTGATATGTGCTGTCATTAATGTCAACATAGCATACACTGATGTCAACATAGCATACACTAATTGGAGGTCACAAAAGCTACATTCTTGATCTAAGAAGAGTGGAGGTTGATTCTAAAAGCATAATTGAGTTTGAGCCTAAAAGTTGCATTCCTAATCAAAGAAAAGTTGTGTTTGAAGCCTGATCAATATGAATTAGAAGCACTAAGAGAATCAATTGTGTTGTTGATGCTGAGGATGTGTTCCGATTGAATGAAGCATGTCGTATGATCCATCCCACTAATCTTGAGTTGTATATGGTGATGCAAAGAAGACTTGACCTCTAGAAGAAGGTGATAGTCCCTATTTTAAAATTTCTGCTCTTTGAAGATTGTTCAGAAGATTGCTCCTGTAACATCAAAAAATGTCCTCTTGGGGGCTTTTCCCTCTTAAGGTTTAGCTCCTGGGTTTTTTGCATGCATTTAGGACATCTTACTTCAAAATTTGGCATCCCGATGGAATGAGCCCTAGGTAACATGACAAATGGGACCTAGAAGGACCCCTTGAGTTGTACTGTGCCCAAAATAAGGGGGAGGACTTGGGCACCCATGCCCTAGTCTTGCCCTATTTTGGGGCAGCCCTAATTCTTGAGTGTCAGTTTATGACCATTATTAGGGTCCTTTGCCAACATGGTAAGTTTGAATTACAAAAATCTTGGTGGGAGTGTTTGTAGTTGCATATAAAAGCATGTTTAGGCATTCATTTGTAAGCTAGATGATTGGTAGCAAGCTATTGTGTTCTCAAGGTGATTCAAGGCTTTTATTATGTTGCAAGGGTAGACTTGTGTGGTTTGTGTGTTTGTATTTGTAGATTTGAGCATCAATTTCCTCATGGAATGAAGAGCATCTTCCTCTCATGAGAGCTTCACTACAAGGTGACATCATATTGTGTTTTCATTATCAATTCCTTTGATTTTTGCCTCTGCCTCACAAGGGTACGCACTCTCTATGTGACAACGGTGTTCGGAGACTTAAGTGTCCTCTAGGGCTTGACTGAGGCAAGCCTTTAAACACCACAACTGCCTCCCAAAGTCTTGTGATTACAGGTTACAGGTGTCACATTTGGGAAAAGTGAAGTTACAAGAAGGATCAATAGACATCAAAGATTCTGGATCTAAAGAGAAGTAGGATATCGGAGCATTTCTAGGACTTGGGTGCTCGCACCAATGTCCTCCATAACTAAATTTCTAGAAACAGAAGTTACAGTGCTGATCAGTGTCGAAAGGAGGTTAGGATCCCATAAAGAAACTGGCACCTTGGACTTGGGTGCCTGCACCTTAGTCCCTAACATTTTCGTCTCTGAACCCTAAAAATAGGTATGTAGTAATTTGTTATTTTACATCTTCCTGTAGTAGCAATTTTTGTAATTCATTCGTTTATTATCATTTCCATACAATTAGGTTTTAATGGTCAATTGAGCATAAGAGAATAAAAATTGTTAATTAAGTTCCCTAATCCAAGCTTCCCTACATCTCACAGTGATCTATGATATGATAGTGAATTGCCACTCGACCCTAGATCCTAGAATGTAAAGTGGAAAGGCGGATTCAAACATCAAAATACTAAAACATTAACAAATCCAATTTTCCACTAAACATTTTGGTGAACCCATGTTTTTGGAGTTAAATTGCAACTTGATAAGTGTGTCATTAGATTGCATTCATTCATATAGTCTTTCATCTTATTACATTGAGGAAATTACAAAAAAAATGAAAAATTCAAAAAATTCAAAAAAATTCAAAATAATTGCATTGTTTGGCTTACTAAATTGCATCAATTGATTTTTGCATCAAATCTGATATAAACTATAGAAAAACACAAAAATTTAATCATTTGCATTGCATTTTCATCATTATATTGCTAGGCTTTTGTAGAAATTTTAACATTTTCATTAAACCTAGTAATTCCAAAATCTAGGGTTAGTAGGCAAAATATTCTTTCAGATTTTTCTACTGATTTTAGAGGCTCATTAAAATTTTTATTTGGCTTTAGTCTTACATTTTAGTGTAAATTTGCATTTAGATTTAAAATATTTGCATTTTTGCATAGAAAATTTCAACAAAAACTAGCAATTTTCATGCATTTTCATTAGATTTGCATTGGCATTTTGCATATTAGAGCTTGAAAATATTTTTTATATCTGAGAGTAATTAATTTTCATCATAAATCAGACTTCAAAGCATTCACATAGCATTTTGTCCCAAGATCTCAAACCTAGGGCTTCAAGAACAACAATTTTTACTAAATTTGGCCTTATCAACTCTATAAACTTGCACCATAGGCATGTTGTGAAAATTATTTTTCCATTAATTGGATATTATTAGGGTAATAATTTTATTCCCCTCATAAAAATCTTCACAACACCCTTTTAACGGGCTCTTGTATTGAAAATTCGGTGAAAAACTACACATTTTGACTATTTTTGCCCTAGGGTTTGACCTAGTTTGCACTCCAAGCATGTTGTGATCAATTTTATGGATTGAGGTGACTAATATCATTGATATTATTTTCTATACCTCTTGAGATTCATTACAACACCTCTGCTAGGTCTTGGAATTGAAAAACTGTGAAAAATAGCCTATTGTTGCTATATTTTCACTAGGATTTTACCTTAAGTGGCACTAAAAGCATGTTGTGTTGGGAATTTTGATACTAAGTGGCTGTTATTACTGATATTATTTGTTTTCCATAACCATTTTCCTCACAACACTCTTTGTTATGCCCTTTTGCATTAAGCTTTGGTGAAAAAAGTGTCTATTTTGACATATTTTCACTATATTTTGACTTGGCATTATCTTGGATTTGCATCAAGAGTGTATTGAGAGTGATCTTATTGCTGTTTGGGACTGATATCAGACATATAACTTTCTACCACTGATCAAAATTCTTACAACACCCTTCATTTCATTAATTTGCATTGAAAAGAGTACAAAAAACCAAGCATTTTGGCCGTCAATCATATCCTTCTCCTAGGATTTGTTCTCCTAGTTTGTACATTGTGTGTTGTATACTTTTGTATAAGCTTTTATGACACATTGTCCTAAAAACAATATCCCTTTGAGAAGAAGTAAAAGGTATGGGATCTAGTGCTCTTGAAAATAACATTCCTACCTCTAGTAATCCTTTGAGCACCTTCTTTACAAAGGGAGAAACTCAAATTGTGCAAGATATTATACATCCTCCAACCACAATGGAAGAACAAACTTTTCATGATGTTGATAATACTATTGAGGCAACAGGATATGTAACTGATGAGCAAATAGAAAAATTGGATAAAGAGCTAGCTGAATTTCAATCATTTATGGAAAATGAGAGAATAGCTAAAGAAGTTGTCCCTACGATTCATAATATAAGAGAATTGATAAAAGAGGGACAAGATGGTGTAAATGCAATTCGTGGTCTAGCACATATTGTACAAACCAATATCATTCCAGTGACCAAATGCGCACAAGTGATAAATAACACTTTATCACCATCTCATACTCAAGTATCCATAACTATACCAACTACGGGAATATCCACTTTTACATCAACAATCTTAACAACTGATGCAAATGCCTATAGTAATGCTACCACTAGTAATGAAGTATCTAACAGCACTAATTACAAAGCTGTGGGATTTGATTATCAAAATTTGATTCCTAAAGGGACCTCCTCTATGCATAATTGTTCTCAACCACCTATCTATTCCACTCATTTCCAAACACCTATTACCTACTCACAACCATCTTCCACCTATCACTACATCCAACCACCATTAACATATTCTCAGCCTCTGCCTATCGTATCTCAAGCTCATTCACCTCCTCACTTTGGTTCTAATTCCTCACAACAAATTGCATCTCCTAATGATGCCATCCTAAACCAACTTTTACAGGGCATGACTACTTTGCAACAAAAGGTAAAAAACTTAACAAATTCTTCACAGCCTAGTCTACCAACATATCATGCCCGTAATCCCCTTTCCTATGCAATCTTGAGAACTCCTATGCCTGAGAGGTTTGAGACCCCCTGCTTTGAAAAATATGGTGGAAAAGGTGATCCTAATATTCATGTGGTAGCATTTACAGCTATGTGTAGTGATTTTTATTTTGAAGAGGAATTGTTAGCAAAACTTTTCCTGTGATCTCTTAAAGATACTACTTTAGAATGGTTTTGTTCTTTGCCTCCAAATTCAATACACTCCTTTTCGCAGTTGATCGATCAATTTTTACAACATTTTCAAGAAAACATCGGACCCCAAGTCACTCTTATTGACTTGGTTCAATGCTAACAAGGTCCCAAAGAAAAGTTGACTAAATTCATTAGCCGGTATCAAGGACTTTATGCACAGATTCAGTATCAGATGAAAGATGAGGATGTTCAAAAGATATTCATTACAAATTTACAACCTAACATTTGTGATAAGATTCTCTTGATGAAATATAACTCCTTTCAACATTTATGCACCGTTCTTCGTGATTATCAACTTTTGTCTAGTCAGTATGAAAACCAAAACTCATCGGCTCACGTTGGTCAATCCATGGGTGGATCATCAAAAAATAATTTTAAGAGGAACAATAATAGGAGTTTCATCAAAATCAATGGACCAAATACGAATGTGTCTGCTATAAATAACACAAAGAAAGCATCATATCAACTGAGAAAGTTTACTCCGATATCTAAGTCCTATCATTCTATCATGAATCAAGATGTGAGTAACAACATTTTGAAGCTTCCCCCAATCAAGCATGTTGATCCTAGTAAACAAGGACCTTACTTCGATGCTAATGCCTTTTTTCATTATCATCGAATGTAAGGACATGACACTGAATGATGTATGCGACTTAAGCATGAGATACAAGACCTTATTGATTCAAATGTCATCCATGTATCAAGTGTGAATGATAATGGAAATAAGTCAGTTGTTTTGCTGAATCAGAATTTACAAATCTTCATTAATCCTTTTCCTAAGCATACTAAAAACAATATGGTGGAACAAGGTTTAACAGAAGTAGACGAGGATGATTACTTGGACTATGATAGTATCGTCGAAATGATTGAAGTAGATAAGAAACAAGTGGATAATCCACTTCCACGAAGAAACAAAATTTATGTTAGGTTCCTCCTCTGTTATCCTTATATGGATCGAGAGATAATCAAAATGTATCAGAAAAGTAAGAACTACAACCGATACGAATGAGTAAGATAGTATAGGATGATTCCTGTTACCATTCTAGAAAGATTCAACAACAAAAACTTGTTAAAAATTGAAAAAGAGCAAGACAACAATCAACAGTCAGAAATAATAGTGGTTCTCCCTCTCGTAAGAAACAAGAAGTCTCATTCAAACAAGGATTTAAGGAACAAGCATCATATGATAACAAATGAGACCTTCATAAGAACCACTCAAATTTTGCATTAAACATGATCGAGTACCTCTCCAAGAAGTTCATGAGCTCCAAGATATAATACGAAGACCCTACAAATAAGTATCTCTAACCCTTTATCTCTCTCATGATGTGCTTCCCCTATGATGTTTTATGTGTTGTTTAGGCCTCCTGGGATGACCCCTGATTCTCCTGTAAGGTCTGGGATATTAGGAGACCACCTCTGTTGTGACCTTCTATTTGTATCATCATTCTTCTATATTGCCTCTCTCTGATTTCATTGTTGTGTGTTGTGTCTTATAGACATAGTATTGTAGTTGGTGACTTGGAGGCACCCTCCTACGTGACTGTCCCTAAGACACTTGTTTCTCCTCTCTTATTTATTGTTTCCCTTCCTCTAGTGTTTCCACCTAGCGGGCGGATGACGACAAACATTTACACTGATGCGGACCTAGTGTCCCTTTCGAGAGGAATAAAAAAATGGACTTAGTTCCTAATATGATGATGGGGTTGTATATCTTATCCAATGCTTGGCTAGTGGAAGCACTCTTTCTTTTCACATAGTGAATTTCATGATGTTTCTATCGCATTTACAAACCTTAAGAATACTGCTACTCTGTGCACCTTTGTTTGTCTTTGAATCTGGCCTTGGTGGTACTCAATTTGGAGAGCTTCGTGACATAGTCCCACAGTTATCCTCAAACTCTAAATTCATTGTATAACCTTGGCTCTTTGTGTGGATAATCATATGCATTGATGTTGAACTGTTCATCATGATGTTGTAGACACTAACATGTTTCTTGTAGGGATGTGTTTGTGGGAACATTTGGCGATTGTAAAGTACATGTCACCTCTAGGGGGCATGGGCTTTGCAAAAGTTGGTGTTCCCTTGGGTGTTTTATTCCTACCTTAATGTGCTTAATATTGATACCTGATATCAACCATCTTAAGGTGGGGGCATATATAAGGTAAGCTGTCTGTTATAGATGTTCGCAATGTGTTTGTCCTCAGGTGCAAAGACTTGTGCGATGAGTGCATCATGCATCCTAAGATTGTTTGCAATCAATCAATCAATCAATCAATCATGTAAGCCCTCTGTGGAGGCAGGATATCAAGCATATCCTTTTTCTTAAGCCCTTTGTGGAGGTGGGGATGGTGTACTTCTCGGAGCAGATTGCATCATCCTGTCATTTTTAAGTCCTCTGCAGAGGTGGGGAGTGGTTCTGTGACTAACTAAACCCTTATGTGTGTCTTTGGTGATTGTTGTGGCAAATCCCAATCATTGGTGTGTGCCTATAATGTGCCTGAGATAGTGTTGGACCTAGAAATAGGTGCACTCCATCGCTTGTTTGTCGTGTTTTCTGTCTTCAAGTGTGTGTGTTTTGGCATGTTTTCTTTGTTTGGCGTGTTTGTTGCCCCATATGCAGTATAAATATCAATGCCTTAGGGTTGTGCTTCTTGTATTTTTGGAGGTTTTGCATGTCTTGCGTGTGTGTTGCCCCATATATACAAAGACCTGCACGATGAGTGCATCATGTATTATGGGAGGTTTGTTTACTTTCCAGTACTTGCATCTGCATTTCATATATATGAAAGGAAAAAGAAAGGAAAAGAAATCATGTCTATCTTCCATGCATTAATGTGTCTTCTATGCATTGACTGTCTTCTCTGTGTCCTGCATGACTGTAACTATCTTCTCCGTGTTTTGCATGCCTGTTACTATTTTCTATGTGATTGGCATGTCTTCTCCATGCTTGATGTGTTTGTTGTGTTTGTGACCTTACTTTAATGCATGTATTGGCCTTGCATTTATACATACATTAAAGCGGGGGTTAAATGTAACATCAAAAAATGTCCCCTTGGGGGCTTTTCCTCGTAAGGTTTAGGTCCCAAGTCTTTTGCATGCATTTAGGACATCTTACTTCATAATTTGGCATCCTGATGGAATGAGCCCTAGGTAACATGACAAATGGGACCTAGGAGGACTCCTTGAGCTGTACCCTACCCAAAATAGGGGGGAGGACTTGGGTGCCGGCGCCCTAGTCCTGCCCTATTTTGGGGCAGCCCAAATTCTCAGGTGTCAATTTATGACTATTACTAGGGTCCTTTGCTGACACGGTAAGTTTGAATTATGAAAATCTTGGCGGGAGTGTTTGTAGTTGCATATAAAAGCATGTTTAGGCATTCATTTGTAAACTAGATGATTACTAGCAAGCTATTATGTTCTCAAGGTGATTCAAGGCTTTCATTATGTTGCAAAAGTAGACTTGTGTGGTTTGTGTGTTTGTATTTGCAAATTTGAGCATCAATTTCCTCATGGAATGAAGAGCATCTTCCTCTTATGAGAGCTTCACTACAAGGTGATATCATATTGTGTTTTCATTATCAATTCCTTTGGTTTTTGCCTCTACCTCACAAGGGCACGCACTCTCTATCTGACAACAGTGTTCAGAGACTTAAGTGTCCTCTAGGGCTTGACTGAGGAAAGCCTTTAAACACCACAACCCCCTCCCAAAGTCTTGTGATTACAGGTTATAGGTATCGTATTTGGGAAAACTGAAGTTATAGGAAGGAGCAACAGACATCAATGATTCTGGATCCGAAGAGAAGTAGGACACTGGAACATTTCTAGGACTTGGGTGCTTGCATTAGTGTCCTCCACAGCTAAATTTCTAGAAACGGAAGTTACAGTGCTAAGCAGTGTCAGAAGGAGGTTAGGATCCTGCAAAGAAACTAGCACCTTAGTCCTTGACATTTTCATCTTTGAACCCCAAAATTAGGTATGTAGTAATTTGTTATTTTACATCTTCCTATAGCAGCAATTTCTGTAATTCATCCGTTTACTGTCGTTTCCATACAATTAGAGTTTTAATGGTCAATTGAGCATAAGAGAAGAAAAATTGTTAATTAAGTTCCCTAATCCAAGCTTCCCTACATCTCATAGCTATCTAGGGTATGATAGTGAATTGCCACTCGACCCTAGATCCTTAAATGTAAAGTGGAAAGGTCAATTCAAACATCAAAACAATAAAACATTAACAAATCTAATTTTCCACTAAACAACTCCGCATTTTCATCATTTTTCTATTGATTGTCTGTGATTTGAAACATAGATTCACATAGTGTTATTCCATGTATGTTCCAAGTTTCATGATGTTTTGATCACTAGAAGGATGTTTTTCTACTGAATGCTTGAAGATAGAGTTGGTTCTATAAAAGGGTTCCTAGCAGGGTGATGGAATGCTCTACATTTCTCCATAGTTGTAGATGTGGCTATGAGATTCTAAAATTTTGTCAAGAAGATAGTGAAGGCATTATTTCCAAAGTTTCTAGTCATATTTTCTTCCGCTATGAAAGTTATGTATGATAGAACACTGGTATGTGCTCTGGCAGAATGGTGCAATGGTAAAGACTCAATAGAATACTTTGCATTCCTCCAAAAATGAATGATTGACCTTGTGGTTTTGTGGACATGTTCTTGGATGTGCATTGCATGCCTCTTTCCTATTTCAAGCTTCCTAGTGGTCAATAGCTTAGCAATTTCAATTGGCAACATGGTACAGTATGTTCTGGATAACAAAGTGTTTTCAGAGTAATTGTTTGAAGCGGTGCAATACAATTCTTTGATGTACGGTGGCAAAGGAGTGTATGGATATGTTTTATGAGTCATGTGAACTCATCTGAAAAAGTTTCATGAAAATCTTTCTTTTTTCTAGTACCACACAAGGTTTCCAAGTTGATGTGGCCATTATTCTTCAAGTTTTCATGAGTTTTCCTTAAATTTGTCATATTTTCAATGAGTGGAGTGTGTAAAGGTAATTCCTTGATGTTTGAAGCTGTGAATGATGTTTTGGACCTAGTTAAGCAAGTGTTGGGGTCTGGAAGGCTTGAGTCTTCTGTTGGTGTAATGTGTTGTTCTAATTAGACCTATCTTCTACACGTTTCATATTGTGTATTGTATGGCCAACTTGTAAATGTATTTTTCATGTTTTATCTAGCCGACAACCTATGTAATCAATGTAATATCATGTATGAATAGTAAATCAAATTGAATGCAGAGGGCAAGATTGCAAGTTGATGAAAAGGATTCGTAAGCAGATAAAGGGAAGAATAAATAAATTATTAATGTGCAACTGAAGGAGAAAGAGTAGATGTTGTTGATGATGTTCGTATTCATCTTGAAGACTTATTTGAGACAGTTATCAAGTATAGAGTGTGCTTGACTGATCAAATCTTTAGAAGAAAGTGTGAAGAGACAAAAGTGCAATCATCAAATGTGAATTTCAAAGGATGTCTCCAGATAGTTGAAATATTGTCATATTGTAATCATTTCTGACTTTGTTCTCAATTCAGGGAGTAGTTTCTTCCTTGGGAGTGACCCTAAAATAAAGTCATCACAAAGTAGAAGCTTCCTTGGGAGTGACCCTAAATCAAAGTTACTTAGGGAGTAGAAGCTTCCTTGGGTTAAAGACCCTAAAACAAAGTTATTATTTAAGCTTCATATATTCTGAGTTAATCCTCACCATGGTTTTCCCTTCTAGGGTTTTCCATGTATATATCTGGTGTTATGTGTTGTTCATTGTGTTAATCTTTTATATTCATGTTGATGTTGTGATGCTTAAGTTCTGATCTGGTCCAGATACGTTGAAGTTGTTAAATTTGAAAATTGATAAAATATTGATTCACCCCCCTCTCAGTATCCTGATGTGTCTAACATCTTTATCAAACCCTAGGTCAATAATGCACTGAACCCTAGTTCTAGGATGTTTAGCTTGTAATAGAGAAAGTACAACAGATATCATGAAACCAATTACACAGTAATGATCAGGAAGATAGTAGAATATGTGTACTTCATAAGTAGAGGTGTCAGAGGACTAATTTGAGACCGCCCAAGTCCTGAATGATAGAATCTTCCTGAGGTATGAACTAGAAAGATGTTGCAGATGATGTCTTGATGCCAGATTTGCATCCAGAATGGGCCAAAAGACTAGTGTGCCACCTCCCGTCTTGTATAGAGGAATATTCTCAAACTACTATCAGATCCTGAACCTTGATCCTTGTTCAGTCTTTCTATATCTTCATATTTCTTGGATCTCACTCTTGTAACCTACACACAAGAAGAAGAGGAAGGGTTTGGGGGTTGTGGTGTTTAGGGACTTTCCTTAGTCAAATCCTAGGATAGCATTCAAGCTTCCCAACACTATTGATAGATAAAGAGAGTGTGCCCTTGTAGGGAAGAGGCTAAACAAAATAACTATTGAACACACTAGGATACTGAGAGGGGTGTGAATGAGTATATTAACAAACTTCAAATCTTTTGGAGCAGATTAAAAATTAAGCATCACAGTATTAACATAAACATGAAAGATCAACATAATGCACATCAACACATAACACCAGATATACGTGGAAAACCCAAGAAGGGAAAAACCATGGTGAGGATTAACTCACAATATATGAAGCACAAATAACAACTTTGTTTTAGGGCTACAACCCAAGGAAGCAACTACTCCCTACAGACTTTGTTGCAGGGCTACCACCCAAAGAAGCTACTACTCCTTGAAGACTTTGATTTAGGGTCACTCCTAAGGAAGGTACAACTCCCTAAAGACTTTGTTTTAGGGTCACTCCCAAGGAATCTACAACTCCTTGAAGACTTTGTTTGAGGGTCACTCCCAAGGAAGAAACTATTCCCTAAATTGAGAACAAACTCAGAAAAGATTATAGTATGACAGTTCTTCTACTGCCTAAAAATTGACATTGAAATCCACACCTTTGATAATTTTTCTTCTTCTAAAGATTGAATCAATTAGGCACACTCTTCACTTCCTTCCTATCACACAAATGTCTTCAAGATGAATTAGGATAGCATCTACAACCTATGCTCTTTCTCCTTCAGTCGCACATCATAATGCATTTATTATGCCCCTTTTCTGTTTGCGAACCTTATCAATCACATTGCAATCACCAACAACCTAACTCAATTTGATTTACAATTTATACATGATATTACATTGATTTCATTTGTTGTTATCCAAAGACAACATGAAAAATACATTTACAAGTCGGCCAGACAACACACAATATGGAACGTGTAGAGGACAAGTCCTAAACAAGACTATACGCTTCACCAACAGAAGACCCTTGTCTTACGAACATCAACACTTGCTTAACTAGGTCCAAAACATTCTTCACAACATCAAACATCAAGAAATTACATCCACATACTCTGCTCATTTAAAAATAGGACAGCCTTAAGCAAAGACATGAAACTTGAAGCATAATGGCCACAACAACTTGAAAACCCTGTGCAGTACTGGAAACAAGAAAGATCTTAATGAAATTCTTCTAGATGAGTCTACAAGACTCATACAACATCTGCAAACACACCTTTACCTCCACACATACAAGATTTTGTGCCATACATCTTCAACCATGAACTCTAAGAACAATAAGTCATTTGAAACACACTACAACATACTATCATTGAAAAACTGAGCTTGCAGATCACTAAGAAACTTGAAACTGCAAGAAAGCATGTAATGCACATCCATAAGAATGTCCATAAAACTATAAAGACAAACATACACATCCGGAGGAATGCAGAACATTCCATCAGGCCTTCAACAACACCTTACTCTTCCAAAACACATATTGGTACTCTATCATGCATAACTTTCAGACTAGAAGAAAAAATGATCTAAAACTTTGTAATTATCACCTTCACAGCACCCTGAACATAGTTCCAGAACCGTATAGCCATATCTTCAAATGCAGAGAATTCCATTTCCCTACTAAGAACACCTTCACATAACCAACACTGTCTTCACACTGTCAACTGCAAAATACCCTTCTGGTAGTCCAAACACGATGAAACTTGGAACATACATGCTTTAGACCATCAGTAAAAATTTTCCAACATCAGAAACACATATGATTATCTTTGTGTTTGTAATTCCCATATTAATATGACTTCAGTAACCACATTATATTCAACATGACATCCAACCATGAACTATATCTTCTCTATTGGATAGGACATGACATCCAACCATGAAATTTAGTAACCAGATTATATTCAACATGACATACAACTATGAACTTCTAAGTCCCATCTGAATGTACCTTCTTTAGGAGCATGACATCCAACCATGAACACCATTACACATCCATGACAATGTTGACATCAATGACAACGTTGTGATAGTGTTGATATCAATGACACCCTTCGGAACCATATGTGTAACAATAACAATATGATGAATCAAAATAATGATAACAACAATGATATCACCTATGTGATGAAACCCTTAGGAGGATGAATGATAGACAACTCATAAGGAGAGACTGATGATAACTTGAAACCTACAACAACACAATAACAATACAAATCTTCTCTAGAATCACAATGAATGCTTTGAATGCTCTCTACTTGAATGCTTCAAGTTGGCTATCTATATCTAGGTTCATAATGAATTCAAAAACACAATTATATATGCTTTCTCGCTAACATTCATGAAATTAAATCAAAAAATCTACCGCCGACATACAATTAATTCTACCGTGACCAATTAGGGAAGACTTGGGTGGTGGTTCCCAAGTCTTTAATCCCCTTTTAGGTCTAAGATAAGGTTAAGCATGGGCTCCTTGTTCCCAATTTACATTGGGTTTAGGAAATTTTGCATTGGGATGAATATTTAGAATGTATAATGTAAACATGGGGACCTAGGAGCTAAACAAGGAGGTAAAAAGACATGTGGCTACTTTTTACTCCATACTTCAGTAGCATTGTTCTCTTGTGGCTCTTCTTTGGCAATTTCAACTTTTGATTGTTCTTCTTCAATAGTATTATCCTATTATAACTCTTCTTTTATGACTTCATCTTCTTCATCAGCAACATCAACATCCTTTGAATACATATTACCATTTTGTGACAGCTGAGAGAGATCTTCATCTACTTTTATGCACAATTTCAACTATATTCTGTGATCTTTTAGTATAATATTTATAGGCCTTGCTTGTAGTTGAATAACCAAGAAAAAAACCTACATCTTCTTTTCTATCAAACATTCTTAAGTTATCTTCATCTTTCTTTATTGAACATCTGCTACCAAATATCTTGAAATATTTCATAGAAGCAGGTTTACCCTTCCACAGTTCATATGGAGTTTTATCATGGTTCACTCTTAACTGCCCCTTGCTAATAATGTAAACTGTAGTATGAACTACCTCCTTCCAAAATCTATTAGGTAAATTGGCCTCATTCAACAATATGGTTCTAGTCATATCATGTATCATTCTATTTTTCCTCTCAACAACTCTATTTTGTTGAGGTGTCCTAGTTGCAGAGAGTTGTCTTCTAATACCATGTTTTTCACAATACTCATTAAACTCATTAGAAGTAAATTCTCCAACTCTTTCAAACCTTAATCATTTTATCCTTACACCAATCTCATTCTCAACCATAGATCTAAAGATTTTCAATCTTTCTAAATCTTGAGATTTATCTTTAAGAAAAGTTACCCATGTCAGTCTTGAATAATCATCTATTAGAAACATGAAATACTTTTCTCCATTTATGCTTTTGGCTTTGGTTGGTCCACATAGATCTATATGTATCAACTCCAAAGGTTTTGAAGTTGAAGGTTCCTTTGTCTTGAATCTAATGCTTGTTTGTTTCCCTTCTTGACATTCTTTACAGAAGGTACTATTGGGAATTTGCAGGTCAAATAAAACCAACTCCACATAACCCAATAGGAGAAAAAGATGTAGAAAATAACCATAATGCAAAGATTGAATGAACAATCAACAAGATAACACAAGTTATACCCTAGGAAAACTCTCAAGAGGGAAAACCCAACCTCCAAAAGCATCCACACTCATATGTATTATTCAGCAATAAAGGTATTACAATACATGTCATGAGTCTCCATGAATACCTCTAAACCATCAAGCACCTCCAATGCATCCTCCATGTGTACAAGCATGAATCCACACATCACCTACCATGCTTCATAATATGTACTTATAGGAGAGAGCTCAATACAATGATAGCCTCTCACAAAACTCCAATCCACCTACAATGAAATAGCCAACCAACCCACAACAAATGACCATGTGCTTTCTTTTATAGACCAAGCTCACACAAATACAACTTGTGGTATTAGATAAAACCATGTGTTCCAAAACCATGGATACACAAAACCATTGACCCCCTTATTTAATATTGGTACTATGTTTTCCCAACAATTAAATAATACAAATAACAAGCCAATGTTACATACAAAATTTACAAGTGGCCTCCAAATAAATATCTAATGTGGTTAAACACGTCAATTAAGATGCACCACAAATAAATATTTATTTTACATGAATAAAATAATCTATTGTTATGCAAGGTGTACAACACTTGTTTCCCAACATTCTCCCACTTGTTGTAGACATTGCATAAGGGTCAATCAATGAAATACATCATCATAGACAAACATGAAATCACATGAATCTCCAACATGCTCTCGTGCTCCATTAAGATACCTGCAACAAAATCAAAGTGACCACCATCTCAAGCAAGAACTCCTCTCATCCTCCAATGTGCCATCTATGGAAGAAAAGGAACATGCCAAGGTGAAGATGCACCAATCCAAAGAACACAAGCATCAAACCCAAGTGATAACAAAAGGCTCCAAGTTGTTGTCAAAGGTAGAAACCCACATGACTGGAAATAGCACCCATAGCATATACTAATAGATCCAACCATCCATTCCTCATAGGTATCAACAACATCAATAAACGCATGCCAACAACATATCCAACCCATATACTAGAATCACAAGCTCCGTGTATAAAGCATGTCAATGAAGAACACATACATCCAGGAACTCCCACTGCATGGGTAATGTCAAATCTAAAAATAGATCCAATGCATACCAAGTCTATCAATCAACACTCAAACCAAGGTGTAGCTAATCAACAATCCAATGTAGTATCAAGAAAAATCACAATGATCCACATATGCAAGATAAATCATTGCATACTCTCTCTCAACATATCACCATAACTATCCCAAAGCCCAACCATATCAATATGATCCGCCAGGAAGTAGCCATAAGACAAAGAGAGAAAACCTATAAATCATAATGTCCTTCTACAAACACCTCAAAGTGCTAAGCTATGTCAAATATGATCTCCTCTACAAAACCCAACCATTCAATCTTATAAGATCAAATGAACATATGTAACATGTAACCAACATGGATGTAATCCTCTCTAATCAAGGTAGATCAACCTCATAACCATTCCATAACTAGGAATAACCCCAATCACATCTCCTAAACTCCTCATAATGAACATCATAAATCAAACCATATGAACAAGGAGATAGCCATGCTAACATCCCTTAAATGAACCCTCCAGAACCAATAATTGTAGCTCAAGATCCATATCTATGAGAAGATGAAACATAAAGCAAAATACATCTAAAAGGATGGGCAATACCTCATAGATGATAAACCACTAAGTAGACCAAAAGTGGGGAATAAGAATGCTCCTCCAGGATACACCAAGCCACAATGACTCTCTCTAAGAACAATCTCCTCTAGGTCCATATTCAGGTGTAGGCTCCTCAGTCTATCTGCTAAAACCTCTAATGAGTAACTGTCTCAACAAGTGTCTCTAATCACAAGAGAACTCCAGACTCACCTAAGTATCCAAGCATCCATGAATACCTCCATGATCAATCCATTCCAAGCTCCAAATGCAACACCACACTATCATGAAGCTCTCAAGCAAATGACCAAAGTAATCAATACCAAGAGAACCAACAAGATCACTATCAATACTCCAACTACACATCTGCATAATCAAGAAGCCCATCATAACATCATGATCTAACCATCTCCTCTAAGGAGATCACATGTAATGATGTATACATCTTGTCTCAAGAGAACTTATATCATGTCAATACTTAAACTAGTATCCAGAGTAAATCAAGACATAATACCAACATCTCTAAATAAAGGATCAACATGTCAAAGTGACAAATCATAAACTGACACCTCAACCAAAGACTCAAAAATGTCCTCCATGATAAACCAAGATGTCAACATCTCTAATCACATGAAGATAACCATCTACTAACAATGGAAATCATGAGGTTAAAGCACTCTCATTGAAACAAGAATCATAATCCAAGAGCCTCTCCAAGACACCCACAACCACTGCAGATGATCATCCATCACAAATGATGAATTCACATCATTGTTAAAGCTCCCATTGAATCATGATACTGAGCTATCCATGACAACAAACAAACCATCTCCTAAATGAAGATTATCCATGGCCCCAAACCAATCAAGGAATCCCACTATAACAACAACAACTCCCAAAAGGTCAAGTAAACCATAATCTCCAAAACAAGAAGATAAAACCATCACTGTCAAAATCTCACATAAAACCATGTATCCAAGCTCTCCATGACATCATGATAAACATGATATAAGTCCCAAAAACTGACTATCCAGGCACTCTAATCATCAATCCTCTCATCCCAATGCAACATACCAATGTACAAATGACCACAGACAAGGCCAACTAACAATGTTTGCATAAACATTGAATCAATCTCATGGATAAAGACAGTCCACATCCGAGTCATCCCACTGTAGCCAAGGGGTATCTAATCCACAAAAATACATAACTCATAGATCCAAAACAAATGTAATATGCAAACTCATCATCACACTAGTAACATGCAAACTGAGATATCAAAGAAGATAACTTGTAGACTCCAAGACTCAGACACCAAATAACTGGTAGACTTAATTTTCCAAACAAGTCCACAAATAAGTACCATAGTTAAGGAACTAATCAAGCATCCAGGAGATAAGAACAATCCCCTAAAACAACACCACAACACCACCTGTAATCATGAATCAAACATCATAGCCATACCTATCAATCGTATACATAATCATGTCATGCCAATGCAAAAGTATACCTACATATCCATGACACCATAATCATCATCATCATTGTACCTATACTCAGCTCCCACCGAAACAAGACTCTAAGTCTCACACACGTATCAACCATGTCCTCAAACCTGAAGACAACCTGTGTACTTGTCTCCATCAAAGTCTAAACTCTGAAAACACCTATAAACCTATATCTGGAAGCACCAAATCTGAAAACTTGCTATACCATGCTGATGGTCTCATAATAACATGCACTCCCACAAGTTTGTGCTAAAAAATCCATCTAAATGTAGTCATAATCACACTCTAAATCTCAGGCTCCTACAAGTGATCAAACAAGTACCAATCTCTCTTTGCACACCAAAATGAAAATCTACATAATCCAAACTGTAGGACACTACAATATCTCTCCAACACCTGTCTAAAATAGAAAATTTGATTATGAATACAAAAGTTATGAGCATAAAACTATCCTTGAGAAATGCCTAACTTCAGGAACCAAATTCTAACATAAACAGAAAAATATGATCATGAAACCTATACCACTGCATAGTTTTCAGAGATATCTTTCTGACGCCTATAAGAATTCAAAAATCTGATACAGTGGGCGAAGGTTGTGCCTCTCGGAAGAAAATGCCCTCCAAGGGCTAAAAGGGGACCCTTGGTGGGACCCTCCGTACCCTACTGATGTGGGATGATGTCATCATGCTAACTAGGTACTAAGGTGGCAAGTGATGTGGCATACTACTGGTCTTATGTCACCACTTTGACTGGTAGATTTAAACAAAGGTTGCAAATTTATTTGTTTTTCCATAGACTTCAAAGGCACATTAAAAAGGTTTTAATTTTAATAGTCCGCTATTTAATTTTTCACTCACTATCATATAAAAAACTTCCCACCTACTTTTTGTTTTTCTGGCAGTTGTTTAAATTAATTTTCTTTTAAAAGTTTTAAAAAGCCCACAGAGGGGCGTCGGTGGCTAGCTGGACCCTGCCAGACCGATGAGTGCCAGATGGTGAGCCTAAAGGTCACCATCAGCTGGTGGGCTGACTGTCCCTATTGGCCATGGAAGCATTGTTGACTAGCACTACCACTATTTGCACAGGGGATAGGGTACGAGTCTGCGAACCTTGTACCCTCCCCTATCAATTTTTTTTCTTTTCCATATATCTTGATTTTATTAAAACATTTCTATAGTCCTTTTTAATTTTTAATTTTTGAACAAACTATAGAAAAATTTTACATGCCCAGGAAAAATATTTTTTTAATCTCTGCAATGTACCTGCACCTGCGATGGTCGTACAGCTATACCAACGAACTAGGGAGGGGGTATTTTTCTCCTTCCAGACCTTGTGGCCAAAATAGGGTAAATAATTTATTTTCCTTCGCCTCTCGAGCCTCCTGAATGCAAGGGCGAGGTCTGTTTTGTCCCAGGAGGTCATCTACAAAAAATCCTTCCATAAAACCCTTATGAAGCCAATCTAAGAAACCCTCTTCAGCCATGATTTTTCAATCACCAAATCTATAAAATACATAACAAATCTCTAATTCCCATAACCCCCAATTTGTGATACATCTTGTACAAAACCTTGTAATGTCCTCAATCCTTCCATGCATTGCCATGGCTTCCATTTTGCATCCGATCTACACACACAAGGGTTATATGAATCCAAGGAGCTCACACCTCCCTCAACCACAAACATGGATCCGATACCACATGTTAGGAATTTGCAGGTCAAATAAAACCAATTCCACATAACCCACTAGGAGAAAAAGATGCAAAAAATAACTATAATGCAAAGATCAAATGAACAATCAACAAGATAACACAAGATATACCTTGGGAAAACCCTCAAGAGGGAAAAACCTAGCCTCCAAAAGCATCCACACTCATGTGTATTATTCAGTAATAAAGATATTACAATGCATGCCATGAGTCTCCATGAATACCTCTGAACCATCAAGCACCTCCAATGCATCCTTCATGTGTACAAGCATGCATCCACACATCACATGTCATCAAGGCTTAAATTTGCTAGTCGACCTTGCCTGTCAAGCAATTTTATGATAGTTATCTATTGAATGTTGCCTTTAAAATACTATGACATATCTTAGTATAAGTTGATTATATAAAAACCAAATATATATATATATATATATATATATATATATATATATATATATATCAGCATAATCCTATGTAAATTTTAACAGTTTGTCCAAAATCTTTCCTTTCATATGATACAATCTTTTTAAAATTTTGATTGTATTTTACAGCAAAAATGGCTAAATACAGCTATACAACTGTCAAATTTAAGCTCTGCCTATCATGCTTCACAATATGCATTTACAGGAGAGAACTCAATACAATGACAACCTCTCACAAAACTCCAATCCACCTATAATGAAATAGCCAACCAACCCACAACAAATGACCATATGCTTTCTTTTATAGAGCAACCTTACACAAATACAACTTGTAGTATTGGATAAAACCATTTGTTCCAAAACCATGGATACACAAAACCATTGACCCCCTTATTTAATATTGGTACTATGTTTTCCCAACAATTAAATAATACAAATAATAACCCAATGTTACATACAACATTTACAAGTGGCCTCAAAATAAATATCTAATGTGATTAAACACATCAATTAAGATGCACCACAAATAAATATTTATTTTATATGAATAAAATAATCCAATGTTATGCAAGGTGTACAACACCTATTTCCCAACAGGTACTTGCTAGCTTGCTAATACTAGGCATATGTTTGACTGCATTCTTTTTGTTGACCTTCACTAGATGGTCAAAGTTGATGTGGCCCAAGCTTTTGTGCCATAACCAACTCTCATCAGTTTGTCCTAATAGACATCTTCCACTTTTCACCTTTCATATGATATAGATTGTTGTTTGTTTTGTTTGCCCCAGCAAAGAGTCTACTAGAGCTATCTTTTCTTATCTCACATCCACTAGCATGAAATAACAAGTTGTACCCCTTGTCACACATCTGACAGACACTAAGAAAGTTATTTTGTAGTCCCTCTACATACAACACATCCTAAACATTAGTGTTTCCAACCACACACAATATGCCTTTACCTAGATCTTGGCAGTGGTATTGTCCCCAAACTTTACAGAACCACCATTCCACTTCTCCAACTTGATAAATTTTCTTTTGTCTCCAGTCATATGACTAGAGCAGCCACTATCTAAAATCCATGGATTATCTTGTCTTTTGGCATGGAAAGATGCTTGAACAATCATGGACTCTTCATTCTTATTTTCGGTCCAATGCCTTGTTGAACTTTTCTTCTTTTCCTCAGAAGGATTTGTAGGTTCTTTCTTCTGAGCAGGGGGTGTAGATTCTTTCTTTTGACTTGTAGAGGATTGTGTAGGTCTTTTATGTTTTCTTGTAGGAGCATGTGTATGTTTGTCTTGCCTTGGAGGAGTAAATTTCCTTTTCTCCTATCTAGGAGGCTGTATAAAGACACTTATACAAAACTTGGCAATATTTCCATAGTTGTTACAATTATAACAAACATCATTCATATCAACTAAAGGGGTCAAAGGATTTTTTCTTACAAAATCATGCCTATCCATTCTCCTAGGTCTAATTCTGCAGTTTATTGCTTTATGTCCAAACTGATTACATGAAAAATAGTAACCATAAAAAGCATAATTAAACCAAGTTTGTCTTGTAGGTTGGTCTTTGAATTTCCTCTTTGAATTATGAACTTTGATGAATCCATTGTCCTTCCTTCTTATGCCTTCAAATCTCTTGTTCTTCATGGGATATTCAGACTTCATTGATGCAACAGAATTTGTTGTCTTCTTAGTTTCTTCAATTTCCTTAGACATAGAACTTGATTCCTCTTTCTCCTTAAAGTTCTTAGACTGAGCAGTCATTTCAACATGTCCTAGACCAAAAAACTTTGGTGAATATGGATCTTTGACTCACAAGCATCTCATCATGAATTTCAGAACTTTTTCCAAGCTTGAGACTTCTATTTAATTGTGTATTTACCTTCTCTAATTCTTTCCTTAGAGATACAACTTTATCCTCTATTTTGTGACATTTTTCTAGTTTAGTTTTCAAACTCAAACTAGTAACTTCCTCTATTCTCTTAGATTCTGCTAGCTACAACTTCAAGTCTACTACAATTTTTTTATCTTCTTCAATCCTTACTTGTATTCTTCATTTTGTTTTCTTTCATATTTTAGATCAATTAGAGAAGAGACCAGTTCACCTTCCAAATCAACTTCACCTTCTTCTTCCTCATTAGAGTCTTCACATTCCTCGGTAGGAACATTTTGATTCTCTTTAATTTCAACAGTCATGAATACAGTTTCATCCCTTTCACTCACTAATGAGCAGTCATTAGAAGAATTGATTCTTTATCTACATAAAGACTCTTCTTTTTTTGCTAAAGTTCCTTTTCTTATACTTGGAAACTTGTTCCCTAGAACTATTCCCTTTTCATTATCACTTAAAGGACATTTAGATGCAAAATGACCAATTTTTCCACAATTGAAACATTTGAGAGGTAGTTTACCTTTATCTTTTACAAATCCTTTCTTCAGTTTTCTAATAGAATTTACTTCTTCTTCACTTGAACTGGTACTTGATTCAAAATCTTCTTCAATCTTCTTACCTTTGGGAGTCTTGAATGTTGCTTCTTTATTTGTTGAGCTTGTACTTTCACTTCTCATTCATATGTTGTTAGAGATCCAAACAATTCATCCATAGAGAATGTCATGCCTGCATTTCCCATACGGTAATGACACACAACACACATGTCATGTCCACATTTGCCATGTGGTCATGACACGAACTACGAAAAACTTTTCTACCTATCCCTAGGAACCCCCTCGCATGCGTCTGCATGCTCGGTGGCAATACGCATAGGCGTAGACATGTCAACGTAACCGTGATGATGAAAGCCATCTAGGGGGTATGCGACATGAAGTATATTGCTTTTAGGATTAGATTGTTTTAAATTTGAACCCTAGTTTTCTAGGTGTGAAGAGGAATCCACCAGCATTGAGCCCTAACTTAACTCAGGTCCAAAAAGAATTAGAAAAGTGATAAGTGAATGATGGCAAGATGGACGTGTGTTTGAAGTGGGATGATATATAAAAAATAATAATTAAAACACTGCTTAAAAATAAGCCTAGGAATCTAGCAAAATTTTGACAGCATAACGCGTTTTCGATAAACACAAAATAAATTTTAAAATAAATCACCAATAAGGAATTAAATAAAATTTAAGAATAAAATTAAAATATCTTAGGAATCATTTCAAAAAATGATTTAAAATAAACTAATAAATAAAAATAAAATGACGAGACGTCAGATAAAACCAAAAGAAGAAAATAGAGTCCGTTATTAAATACAATTTCGACAATTATATTTAATACTAACTCAAAAATCTAATAGAGGTAGGAGGAGAGTTTAAATAACTCTTCCCATAAAAATAACGATTAAAAATAGATCAATAATTTAAAACGGTAAAAACCCCACCCACAAAAAAAATGAACTCAATAAGCCCATTTAAGTGAATTTGAAATACATGGAAAAAAAATTACTCCTCCCCAACTGAAATAAAATTAAATCCCCAAAAGAAAAATTACATACATGAGCTCATAAAATAAGATGCAAACCTTCATTTAAAATTCAACGAAATACCAGGAACTCCAAGTTAAAAAAATGAACAAAAGGAAAAAGGGAGTATAGACAATATCTCCTCTCATTAAAATAACCTTTCATAAAAGAAAAAAATAAGAAAAGCCCTTATTCATTTAAAAATTGCTTTCTAATTATAATATTGACCTAATTCCTCTATTCAAGTATTTTCGTCATTGTGCCCTTTTTATCCTATCTCTTTTGTTTTGTTTTTGTTTTCTTTCACATTCCTGTAGGTTAGGGTTGCAAATAACTAATGGAGGCCATGGAATACCTCCCAGAGGTTTGCATAATGGAGTTTCTGTTTAAATTTCTAAGTCTCTTCTCTTTTTTGTGTGTTAATACTGTATTCTCCCCTTTAGTTTTTATTTTATAGAGGGAGACTTGTATGTGTAAATAATCAATGTATATTAGTGAGAATCTACTGCCAAAATTTACAAAGAGTGATATAGGGTAAATTTTCCTGTGACAGCTTCAATGATGAAGGGGCAGAGGGAGAAGAGAGTTCCATGGCTACCGCCGCTGCTGGCTACAGGAATGAGGGTTAGTGGTCGCATGGGTGTTTAGGGGTGTTGAGGACGAAAGGAGGGGAAGCGCGGTAGTAGCGGAGGTTTCGACGCCGTAGAGTAGGATTTCCACGAGGGTTATGGGAGTGTGGTGGGGTAAGGGGTGTGAGGGGAGTTGAAGAGGATAGGGGGCGCTGCTCTACGCAGAGGGAGAGGAGAGGGGGCCGCGATGGGTAGCAGTGGATGGTGATTCGGGGGTGTGGGGAGGAGGCTGTACCTCCACCCACACCCACGGGTGTGGGTGGAGGCACAGCCTCCTCCCCACACCATTTGTTAATGAGCAGGGGTGGGCTGTGGGCGTTGCCCACAGTCCCACCCTAAACTTGTATTTTTTTTTGTTAACTTTAAACTGTTATAATAAAATAGTCCGCCCACTAATCTAAATCTCAATGTTATATATACGAATCACATCTAAAATATATACATTGCGTATCGTTTAGAATTTGTAGATATATATGTTTATATATATACATATTGCCTTGTGTTAACTACACAGTGACATATTTTTCTATTACTGTATATATTCATTTATATATATATGTGCTTATATATATTTAAACATATATACAAAAATCATTAAATATTAGTATTTTATTTTTTCCCTTTTTTTTTTGCTTAACTCTATAAACAGAATATATATAGTATTCCTTTGAGGCCAAAGTAAAATAGAAACCACAATTCCATATGAATTATTTTTACAACTCATTTTTTTAAAAAGGATTATACAAGATAAGGAATGCATTTCATTCAAGTTCCAAACAACAATTAATCATATGAACTTCTAATGCAACAACAAAACTGATCTAAACTTTCTTTCCCCTTTTTTTTTGTATGCAAATAAAAGAATACACTTACAACTAAGATGTTTTCCCTTCCTCGCATCTACCAAAAAAAATCTAGACAACAACATTACAACTCTTGCATATTTTCCTCTTGAAAGAACAATGGCAGAAATATATCTATATCTTCACATGCATATCACAACTTCACAACTCCACAACATAGGAAGAAAACAACATCAACAAACTAATAGAATGTATACATTGCTTTATTTATCCTAGCCAATCCCATGGCAAATAACATGCTAAAACAATTACAATAAGGCCATAATGGCCATGGCTCAACAACCAATAAAAAAATACCACTAAAACCACACAAGAAGGGCTTTCATCCACTTCATTTTTCCACTCAAAACCTGCAAATAAACACAACAACAAGAACAACAAACCAACCACTTCGAAAGCTCTCCTCCCTACCATAGACCCGCAAGTGGGTCACCCCCGAGCTAAGGAGGTAGGGATTCACATGGGTATATCAATCCACAACAAAATAGCAAACACAACAACACAAACAGCCCATAGGTTCAACACAAAACACAACTCATGAGAATGAGTTTGTTGAGGGTAGGGAATGGACCCCTCTACTTCAAAGGTCACCCAAATGACAAATATCAATCTCATGGCCTTAAGCCAAAAAAATCCCCAAGAACACCACTCTCCACAATATCACAAAATAACCTCCATGCCACTCTTGCCATTCAATAATCTTCTCAACAAATAAAAGCCCTTAAGGCATAAATACTCAATGTGGGAGTGACCTCAAGGAGGTACCTTTCCCCTACCCAAACAAGTTGAGCATTACTTCCATTGGAGGTGCTCTCACCATACTCCCATCCCACACAAACACAATGCAAACAATAAAACAACCAAAACTACAACACAACACATTAAATAAGCAAAGGGAAGAAAACATAGCATAAGAGGCTTACCTTCAAAGCCCTATAATAGAAGCACGTTTGGTGAAGAGCCCCAAGCTTTCCCAAACCTTCCAATCTTTCAAGGATTCCTCTAACTTTCCCAAACTCCCCCAAAATAGCAATGAAAATTAAAATTGCAAGAACCCCACTCCTCAACAAGAGGAGATAATATAGGCCATAAATTTGGCCTTGAGGAATGAGAAGGTGACACTTGTCACCTTCTCCTTCCTCCTCCAATGCCACTTGCAAGAGAGAGGAAGTGTGAGGATGACAAGTGTCATCCTCCCATTCCATATCAATCCTCACCTTATCCACTTGTGCTCTCACACGTGTGAGAGGACAAGTGGTGAGGTGGCATTCCCACTCAAACCTCTAAGAGGAAAGGGATGCCATATGGCATCCTCTTATTCTCTCCAAGAGCCATCTCCCTCCAAGATGCTCTCACACGTGTGTGAGAGTCTTAGAGGAAGTCCCCACACACTTGGGAGTATTGGAGACCTCCCAAGTCTTCCTTGGGAAGGGATTCCCAAACTTTGGGAAGGGAGATGAGTCTTTCCCAAAGCATGACTCATCTCCCACCTTCCCTAAATTCAAATTTCGTCACTTTGACTAAACCATAGTTTAGAGTGACCTAAAGTGAGTTAATCCAAGGGTTAGATAGTCCAAGTTGACCCTAGACCCATGGGTAACCACCTAGGGTAACTTTTGAGACACTAAGGTTCACAAAGGGGTCATAAATTCACTTTAAATGGCCTCAAAATTAAAATAAATACCAAGTGGTGTAAGTCAAATGAAATTTATACAACACTTATTATTAATTAATTTAAACAAAAGGTTACTAAGGCCAAAATAATAAAATTAAATCAAGCACTTAAATCAACATTCAAATTCAAACGTGATCCTTATCCCTCTTGGGAATGGATCAGTTTTACAGGGGATAACATAGTGTGAATTCTACCTCCAATTTCCCGTGGCTAGGGAATGTAAAACCTACACATCTCAATCAAGTGTCAATCATATCATGAAAAATCATAGCCGAAGCAACTGGAATTAAATTCACGCAATCGAATACAACAATAATAATCAATACATAATCCCAAATTAAACTGTATTTTCAATCACATGTCTAATAGTCCACATCACATAAATAACTAGAATCTCATCACAAGCATCATCAAATATGTATCTCATATGTCAAATCGCAAAATAGCATCAATATGATCAAATCGAATCACATATGTCTAATCAACATCCTATCATAATCAAGAGATAAAATCAAGTCTACACAATGAAACCATAGTCACTAAAGTCTGATAATGTCATCAACTGAAATACATAACGATCAAAATAAGGGAGGTAAAAATAATTGGCCTCACATCCTCCCCCTAAGACTAAACTTCCTCCTGGAAGTCATCAAAAAGATAAGGATAGAGTGCCCTCAAACTAGTTGCATCCTCCCAAGTCACTGTGACTTCATCATAACGATCCCACTAGACCCTAACCTGGTCCAGCTCTCGACCTTGAAGGCCCAACGTCTGATGAGCCAATATGCAAATTGGCTCCAAAGCCAATTGCCTATCCACCTGTACTTGTAGAGCACTCTAGTCTAGTACGTGAGATAAATCTGATATATATCACCTGAAAACAGAAATATGAAAGACATCATGGATACGTGACAGGCTAGGTGGCAATGCTAGATGATAGGCAACTGGTCCTATCCACTTGAAAATCTCAAAGGGTCCTACAAACTGTGGTGCAAGATTAGAGCCCTTTCCATAACGGATAGGACTCTTGTGTGGCCGCACTCTAAGGAATACTCTGTCACCCACTGAGAAGCTCCGATCAGTCCTCTTAGCATTGGCATACTTCTTCTGTCTATCCTATGCCTCCTGCAACCTCTGCCTAATCAATGTGACCTGCTGCTCCATATCCTGAATTAGCTCTGGACCAATGGCAACTTTGTCCTCTATCCGATCCCAACTCAATGGTGTCTTGCATGGTCTGCCGTATAAAGCCTGAAAGGGAGGCATACCCAACGAGCTGTGATGCCCATTATTGTAGACAAACTCAACTAGATACAGATACTCCTCCCATCTAGACTGATGGTCCATAACATACATCCAAAGCATGTCCTCCAATACCTAATTCACCCGCTTTGTCTATCCATCTATCTCAGGATGATAAGCGGAGCTAAAGTTGAGTTGTGTGCCCAACGCCTGTTGTAAGGCTCTCCAAAATGCTAAAGTGAATACAGAATCTCTGTCTGAAATGATGTGGTGAGGTACTCCATGTAGTCTCACAATATCATCTAAGAATACTCTCGCTATTGCTGGTACATTGTACGTCGTGCGTATAGGTCAGAAATGCGCCACCTTGGTCAACTTGTCGACTGTCACCATGATGGCATCATGGCGATGCGAAGACATAGGAAGACCAACAATAAAATCCATGGAAATGGTGTCCTATTTTCACTCAGGAATATTATGTGGGTATAGAAGACCCACTGAATGATGATGCTCAGCCTTGACCCTTTGGCACTCAAGGCATCGAGCAACAAACTCTGCAATGTCACATCTCATACCTGCCCAATGGTATAACTGTCATAGATCGGCATGCATCTTCTTCACCCTCAGATGTATCACATATGGTGCTCTGTGAGCCTCTGATAAAACTACAGTACGTAGGTCACCTGCGCGGGGTACATAGATGAGCTATCGATGGCGAAGTAACCCATTTGGCTCAAGTGAATAAGCTGCAAACTTGCCTACAAGGGCCCTCTATGAACTGATCTCCTACTACACCTCAAGAAACCACTCATCCTCTAGTAGATGCTAAATAATGCAACCTCTCAAGTCCACACTCAGAGTTAAGGTCAAGAGCTCGTGGCGCCTCTGACTCAATGCGTTAGTAACCATGTTCTCTTTCCCTTTGATGTAGTGGACATCAAAGTCATACTCGCAGAGGAACTCCATCCAACGTTGCTGAAGGGCATTCAGATTCACTTGTGTAAAGAGATACTAAAGGTTGTGATGATCTAAATGGAGCTCAAAGTGATGACCCAATAAGAAATGTCTCCAATGAACTAGAGCATGAACCACTACCGCTAACTCCAAGTCATGCATGGGGTAGTTCAGCTCATAGGTCTTGAGCTTTCGTGACTCATACGCGATCGCTCTACCACCCTGGATAAGTACGTCTCCCAATCCCTCAAGTGATGCATCCGTGCAAACCATAAAATCTATTGCAGGATCAGGAACCGCTAAAATAGGAGCACTGGTAAGACACTCCTTGAGGACCCCGAAGGCCCTCTCACACTGCTATTCCAAAGAAAGATCTTCCCTTTCCGCTAAAAGGAAGTGATGGGGTGTGCTATCTGAGAAAAACCCTCAACAAAGCAATGGTTATAACTAGCTAACCCCATAAAACTCTTGACCTCTGTCACACTAGTGGGTGCCGGCCAATCCCTAATAGCCCTGATGTTCGATGGATCTACTGAGATTTAATCTCCAGATAGGATATGCCCTAGTTACTGAACCTCTGTTCTGAAATATGCACACTTCACCAAGTTCCCATAAAGATTCTACTCTCGTAAACACTGTAGAACTTGACAAAGGTGCTCCTCATGCTCCTCATCAATCTGTGAGTAGATCAAAATGTCATCGAGAAAAATGATCACGAACCGATCTAAATAGGTACGGAACACCTTGTTCATGAGACTCACGGACACTGCAGGGGTGTTCGTCAAGCCGAAAGGAACCACTATGAACTCATAGTGGCCATAACGAGTCTGGAAGGTGGTCTTATGGATATATGCCTTTGTGATACGTAGCTGGTGATAACCGAACTTTAGGTCTATCTTAGAGAACACCCTGGCTCCCTGCATCTGATCAAAAAGATCATCAATCTTGGGCAGAGGATAACGGTTCTTCACCGTCACCTTATTTAACTGCCTATAGTCCATGCACAAACGAAGAGACCCATCCTTCTTCTTCACGAAGATGACAGGAGCACCCCAAGGTGAAATGCTTGGTCAGATGTGCCCCTTCTCGAGCAAGTCCTCCAACTGTAACTTGAGCTCTGTGAGCTCATGTGTGGTCATCCTATAGGGTGTACAAGACACTGGGTCGGCACCCAGCACTAAGTCTATGTGAAAGTCTACCTCACGTTAGGATGGCATCCTCGGTAACTCTGCTGGAAACACATCGGCAAACTCTCTAAGGATGGGATGATCATCCAAAGATGCCTCAGGCTCGTCATCTGATCTATCACTCACTGTGATGGCAAACATCTGGCATCCCTTCCGCATGCAGCACTTAAGCTGCTGAGCAGATATCATACGCACTTTTGTGGGCTTCTACATGCCCACTATCTCAACTGATGTACTGTGATCATCTAAATAGCTGATCACCTTTCATCGACAATCTAACTTGGCTCAGTGAGCTGTAAGCCAATCCATACCCAACACCACATCATAGGATCCTAATGTCATGACTCTAAGGTCGCATACTATGGTACAGGGTCCCAAAGCAATCTCACAGTCATGGACTAAGGCATCTACTGTCATCTTGGCCCTTGAGGCCAACTCAACCACCCACCTATCACCCTGCCTAGAGGCCACCAGCCTGCAATGCTCCACTAACGATGAAGATATGAATGAGTCAATAGCACCAGAATCAAAGAGAATAGAAATGGGGTTACCCCCAATCATACCTGACGTCTCAATCACTGACGCCTAAAAATTAGCCTGGCGGTTACCAACTATCGTGAACATACGGTGGGATCTACCCACATCACCAACAATCTGCTCAGATTCTCCTACATGAGGCTATCCCCCTACTGTAAAAACTTGTGGACACTCTAGCTAGGTGTGCTACTCCACCACAAACATAACAAGGGCCCCTATCCTGTACCTATCCAGTCTGAGTCCTACTCAACTACTGCTGCCCTGATCTACCAGTAGACCCCTGCGAGCCCCTATAAGACTGCTGTGACCTCGCAGGTCCCACAGGTGGTTCTTGCTGCCTCTGATCTCTACACGAGCCCTACTGCTACCAACCTCTATTATGTCCCCCATGTGACCTCTATTGTGTCCTAGCTCTCTGTTGCTACTATGGCTACTGCTATTATGGGGTCCTAGGAGGTAAGGGTGCGGAACTAAATCCTCCCCTATAAGGTGGCTATGATGGTCTGCGAAAACTCTGCTGATGCTGCTGCTGTCCACGATCCTGAAACTGAGGGCGTGAACCCTACCCTCATCCCTGAATCTCCTTAGTGATATATGCCTTCTTAGCAGCATCACTCAAAGTCTGGGGATCTGCCATACGAACAAGCCTTGCTATACTGTGGTTCAGTCCTCTGATAAACTTATGCACATGAGTTTCTCATCATGGAGATACTCCGCATAATGGGATAACTCAGTAAATCTACCCTTATACTATGCCACTGTAAGTCCCCTCTGCTGGAGGTCATGGAACTCATCTATACGACGCTACCTGTAATGGTCTGATAGGTATCGCACATTGAAGCGCTCGATGAAGGTCTCCCATGTGAGAGTGTCTAAAGAAAGGTGATGCTTGCACTCCTTAGTGCGCCACCAAGTAGCTATTGTATCTCACAATAAGTGTACTGCCACATGGGCCTTCGTGTTGCCCTCGTAAGAATGCAATGTGAAGCATCTGTCTAAGCTGATAAGCCATGCCTCTGCCTCAGCTCCCTCTGTGGTCTCGACGAATGTAGGAGGGTTCAACCTCAATAAATCCCTAATGGGGTCTCCTCTATCTCTGTGTCTCCTGATAGGCTCATCTGTGTAATAGTCATAAGGCCTATAACCCAAGTGCTCTACTCGTACTGCCTCATCACACCTATCATGACGTGGGGGGCTCTTGCTACGGGCCCTGTCAGCCAAACCAACCTCCTATATCTCTGGCATCTCAACATAAGGCTCCACATGTGGTGCCCCTCGTGGCTCAACATGGGGCTCCACACATGGCTCTACACGGGACTCAACTCGTGGCTCCATGCATGGCTCCTCTCGTGGATCCTCGTGGGGCTCGACACATGGCTCTATGTGTGGCCCAACTACAGTCAGTGGAAGCCTATCTAAAACTACCTATAAAGCCTGCAATATCTATGGCCCAATATCAGGTAGGGCCGATGGTGCCTATGGTGCTAGTAGGTCTAGCTGTGCCTATGGGACTGGCTGATCCGGTCCCTCAGCTGAAGAGTTAGTGTGCACCTTAGCAGGTAGAGTGCGGCGGGACTGTGCTCGCCGAACTCGTCAGGGAGGCATCCTACAAAAATGAAGTAACCACAAATTAATCAAAGTTACAAAAATAATAATGTACCCAAAACAAGCCCATGTTTAAACTTAGGCTCTGATACCAAATGTCATGCCCACATTTCCCATACGGTCACGACACACAACACATGTGTCATGTCCACATTTGCCATGTGGTCATGACATGAAGTACGAAAAACTTTTCTACCTATCCCTAGGAACCCCCTCGCACATGTCTGCATGCTCGGTGGCAATATGCATAGGAGTAGACATGTCAACATAACCATGATGATGAAAGCCATCTAGGGGGTATGTGACACGAAGTGTATCACTTTTAGGGTTAGACTGTTTTAAATCTGAACCCTAGTTTCCTAGGTGTGAAGAGGAATCCGCCAGCATTAGGCCCTAACTTAACTTAGGTCCAAAAAGAATTCAAAAAGTGATAAGTGAATGATGGCAAGATGGATGCATATTTGAAGTGGGATGATGCATAAAAAAAAATTTAAACATTGCATAAAAATAAGCCTAGGAATGTAGCAAAATTCTAGTAGCATAACGCATTTTCGATAAACGCAAAATAAATTTAAAATAAATCACCAATAAGGATTAAATAAAATTTAAGAATAAAATTAAAATAACTTCATAATCATTTCAAAAAACAATTTAAAATAAACTAATAAATAAAAATAAAATGACAAGACATCAGATAAAACCAAAAGAAGAAAATAGAGTCCGTTATGAAATACAATTTCGACAATTATATTTAATACTAACTCAAAAATCTAATAGAGGTAGGAGGAGAGTTTAAATGACTCTTCCCGTAAAAATAATGATTAAAAATAGATCAATAATTTAAAACGGTAAAAACCCCACCAACAAAAAAAATGAACTCAATAAGCCCATTTAAGTGAATTTAAAATACATGGAAAAAAAATTACTCCTCCCCAACTGAAATAAAATTAAATCCCCAAAAGAAAAATTACATACACAAGGTCATTAAATAAGATGCAAACCTTCATTTAAAATTCAACAAAATACCAGGAACTTCAAGTTAAAAAAATGAACAAAAGGAAAAAGGGAGTATAGACAATATCTCCTCTCATTAAAATAACCTTTCATAAAAGAAAAAAAATAAGAAAAGCCCTTATTCATTTAAAAATTGCTTTCTAATTACAATATTGACCTAATTCCTCTATTCAAGTATTTTCCTCATTGTGCCCTAATCTCATTTTATCCTATCTCTTTTGTTTTGTTTTTTTTTTCTTTCACATTCCTGCAGGTTAGGGTTGCAAATAACTAATGGAGGCCATGGAATACCTCTCGGAGGTTTGCATAATGGAGTTTCTATTTAAATTTCTAAGTCTCTTCTCTTTTTTTTTTGTGTGTTAATACTGTATTCTCCCCTTTAGTTTTTTTTTGACAGAGGGTGACTTGTATGTGTAAATAATCAATGTATATTAGTGAGAATCTACTGCCAAAATTTACAGAGAGTGATATAGGGTAAAATTTCCTATGACAGGTTCAATGATGAAGGGGCGGAGGGAGAAGGGAGTTCCATGGCCGCCGCCGCTGCTGGCTACAGGAATGAGGATTAGTGGTCGCATGGACGTTCAGGGGTGTTGAGGCCAAAAGGAGGGGAAGCGCGGTAGTAGCGGAGGTTTCGGTGCCACTGAGTAGGATTTTCGCAAGGGTTACGGGAGTGTGGTGGGGTAAGGGGTGTGAGGGGAGTTGAAGAGGATAGGGGGGCGCCGCTCTACGCAGAGTGAGAGGAGAGGGGGCCGTGATGGGCGGCAATGGATGGTGGTTTGGGTGTGTGGGGAGGAGGCTGTGCCTCCACCCACACCCGTGGGTGTGGGTGGAGGCACAGCCTCCTCCCCACACCATTTGTTAATGAGCAAGGGTGGGCTGTGGGCATTGCCCACAGTCCCACCCCAAACTTGTATTTTTTTTGTTAACTTTAAACTATTATAATAAAACATTCCACCCACTAATTTAAATCTCTGTGTTATATATATGAATCACATCTAAAATATATACATTGCATATCGTTTAGAATTTGCAGATATATATATGTTTATATATATATATATAGACATATATACATATTGCCTTGTGTTAACTACACAGTGACATATTTTTCTATTACTGTATATATTCATTTATATATATATATATGCTCATATCTATATATATATTTATATATATATGTGCTTATATATATTTAAACATATATACAGAAATCATTAAATATCAGTACATTATTTTTTTCCTTTTTTTTTTTTTGCATAACTCTATAAACAGAATATAAATAGTATTCCTTTGAGGCCAAAGTAAAATAGAAACCACAATTCCATATGAATTATTTTTACAACTCATTTTTTTTTAAAGGATTATACAAGATAAGGAATGCATTTCATTCAAGTTCCAAATAGCAACTAATCATATGAACTTCTAATGCAACAATAGAACTGATCTAAACTTTCTTTCCCCTTTTTTTTGTATGCAAATAAAAGAATACACTTACAACTAAGATGTTTTCCCTTCCTTGCATCTACCAAAAAAATATCTAGATAGCAACATTACAACTCTTGCATATTTTCCTCTTGAAAGAACAATGACAGAAATATATCTATATCTTCACATGCATATCACAACTTCACAACTCCACAACATAGGAAGAAAACAACATTAATAAACTAACAGAATGTTTACATTACTTTATTTATCCCAGCCAATCCCATGGCAAATAACATGCTAAAACAATTACAATAAGGCCATAATGGCCATGGCTCAATAGCCAATAAAAAAAATACCACTAAAACCACACAAGAAGGGCTTTTATCCACTTCATTTCTCCACTCAAAACATGCAAATAAACACAACAACAAGAACAACAAACCAGCCACTTCGAAAGCTCTCCTCCCTACCATAGACCCACAAGTGGGTCACCCCCAAGCTAGGGAGGTAGGGATTCACACGGGTATATCAATCCATAACAAAATAGCAAACACAACAACACAAACAACCCATAGGTTCAACACAAAACACAACTCATGAGAATGAGTTTGTTGAGGGTAGGGAATGGACCCCTCTACTTCAAAGGTCACCCAAATGACAAAATATCAAGCTCATGGCCTCAAGCCAAAAAAATCTCCAAGAACACCACTCTCCACAATATCACAAAATAACCTCTATGCCACTCTTGCCATTCAATAATCTTCTCAACAAATAAAAGCCCTCAAGGCATAAATACTCAATGTGGGAGTGACCTCAGGGAGGTTCATTTCCCCAACCCAAACAAGTTGAGCATTACCTCCATTGGAGGTGCTCTCACCATACTCCCATCCCACACAAACACAATGCAAACAACAAAACAACCAAAACTACAACACAACACATTAAATAAGCAAAGCGAAGAAAACATAGCATAAGAGGCTTACCTTCAAAGCCCTATAATGGAAGCACGTTTGGTGAAGAGCTCCAAGCTTTCCCAAACCTTCCAATCTTTCAAGGATTCCTCTAACTTTCCCAAACTCCCCCAAAATAGCAATGAAAATTAAAATTGCAAGAACCCCACACTCCTCAACAAGAGGAGATAATATAGGCCATCAATTTGGCCTTGAGGAATGAGAAGGTGACACTTGTCACCTTCTCCTTCCTCCTCCAATGCCACTTGCAAGGGAGAGGAAGTGTGAGGATGACAAGTGTCATCCTCCCATTCCATATCAATCCTCACCTTATCCACTTGTGCTCTCACACATGTTTGAGAGGACAAGTGGTGAGATGGCATTCCCACTCAAACCTCTAAGAGGATAAGGGATGCCATATGGCATCCTCTTATTCTCTCCAAGAGCCATCTCCCTCCAAGATGCTCTCACACGTGTGTGAGAGTCTTAGAGGAAGTCCCCACACACTTGGGAGTCTTGGAGTCCTCCCAAGTCTTCCTTGGGAAGGGATTTCCAAACTTTGGGAAGGGAGATGAGTCTTTCCCAAAGCATGACTCGTATCCCACCTTCCCTAAATTCAAATTTCGTCACTTTGACTAAACCATAGTTTAGAGTGACCTAAAATGAGTTAATCCAAGGGTTAGATAGTCCAAGTTGACCCTAGACCCATGGGTAACCACCTAGGGTAACTTTTGAGACACTAAGGTTCACAAAGAGGTCATAAATCCACTTTAAATGGCCTCACAATTAAAATAAATACCAAGTGGTGTAAGTCAAATAAAATTTATACAACACTTATTATTAATTAATTTAAACAAAAGGGTACTAAGGCCAAAATAATAAAATTAAATCAAGCACTTAAATCAACATTCAAATTCAAACGTGATCCTTATCCCTCTTGGGAATGGATCAGTTTTACAGGGGATAACATAGTGTGAATTCTACCTCCAATTTCCCATGGCTAGGGAATGTAAAACCTGCACATCTCGATCAAGTGTCAATCATATCATGAAAAATCATAGCCAAAGCAACTGGAATTAAATTCAAGCAATCAAATACAATAATAATCATCAATACATAATCCCAAATTAAACTGCATTTTTCAATCACATGTCAAATAGTCTACATCACATAAATAACTAGAATCTCATCACAAGCATCATCGAATATGTATCTCATATGTCGAATCACAAAATAACATTAATATGATCAAATCGAATCACATATGTCTAATCAACGTCCTATCATAATCAATAGATAAAATCAAGTCTGCATAATGAAACCATAGTCACTAAAGTCTGATAATGTCATCAACTGAAATACATAACGATCAAAATAAGGGAGGTAAAAATAATCAGCCTCACAGAGAACTTGTCCAAATCTTTAGCTTCTTCTATTGGAGAGACTTTCGAATCATATCTCTATGGTAAAGACATCAGAACTTTCTTTACAACTACTTTGTCTTCTATGTCTTCTCCAAGACCTCTGATTGCATTCACTACCTCATCTACCCTGAGCATGTAAGCTAATATATTCTCATCATCTTTCATCTTTAAAGCCTCAAATTTGCCTCTATGAGTTTGCAATTTTTCTTGCTTGACTTTATCATCACCATCATAGATGTTGTGAAGCTTCTCCCATACATCTTTGGAAGATTTACAATGCATGACTTTCACAAATTTTGTGTTGGTTAGACCACACAGTATAGCATTCTTTTCTTTGGCATTGTTTCCACAATCTTTCTTTCCAGCTTGACTAGTGGGAAGAGTTGTTGCTGTTGTGTAGCCATCTACAATAGACTACCATAAATCAAATCCAAGAGAGGTCAAGTAAGTCTCCATTCTGATTCTCCAGAAAGCATAATTGGTTCCATCAAATAACAGTGCTTTATTTGAAGAAGAGCCCTCTTATCCTACCATAATGTTCTTGTGATCTTCCCTAAGTGATTAAACTTTCTTCAAGGAATCCTAAGCTCTGATACCAATTAATGAAAGAACACCAATACACTGAGAGGGGGTTTGAATCAGTGTATGTTGATTTTTTACAATATTAAACCAAGAGACAAGAATCAAGAGCACACATAAATCACATAACACTAGATGTACGTAGAAAACCCTAAAAGGGAAAAACCATAGTGAGAATGTTGCTTGAGTCTACTGCTCAAATCCAACCCCACAAAAAAGTTCTTACAAATGTTTTGTAAGAATCAACTTACAAGTACATTGACACCCAAGACAATGTTTTGAGGCACCAACCTTCAGGTACACCATACACCTAAGATAATGTTTTGAGGTACCAACCTACAAGTAAATCATACACCTTAATTGAGCACCAAGTCAATACAATAAGGCACCAACCCCTGAATCCTTACAAATTCTAATATGCTAACAATGGTTCTTCCCTAACCTAAAATGTACCTTTTCAATTCATATATTGTGCTCTCCTTTTCTGCCTTGTGTTTTCATGAACACAATCTTCTCCTCTCTCTCAACTCACCTTGCAATCTATTTTCTCATTAACACAGTCTCCCTTTTTACTTAATACTCTCTACACATGCCTTTAAACATTTGTATGTTTGTACAAACCTCTCACACACTGCCTATTAAAAAAATGTTCAGTAGAGTAACATTTCTACTATTCAAAACCAAACATATATAACTCATGCACCTGTCTCAATAATTGAACCACCACCAACTGCAAAGAAAATTTAAAGTTGATAGTTTTAGAATCATTACATAATAGCCTCCAATTAGTTAAACAGTCACCCAATAATGGAATAGTTATAGACAAGCTATAAAAAAAATTCTTTTACAAACTTATCCTTTGTGACCTTTATCGGCAACAAATTGCTTTTACAAACCTTCAGCCTTTGTCACCTTTATCAGTGAAAAGTCTCTTTCATGAACTTAGGCCTTGTCACCTTTATCAGCAAAATTTCCCTTTTAAGAACCTTGAGAACATTGCCTTTACTATCAGCAATTTATCGTTCTCATGAACCATGACTTGATCACTTATCACCTTTTCCTTGAGCCACAAGCCAACTTCCCTTTTATTAGCAAAAACATCAAACCAAAAACTTACTTTCCTTTTTTCCCTTTGTCACCTAATCAGTGAATTGGCGAAATGACGGACTCTCGAACTAGTTTGCAAAACAAAACACTTTGTCGATAACACAAACCTTGCACTTCACCCTTTCTCCTTTACGCCTTTATCGATGACGTTACTTACCGAGGAACTAAGAATTTTCCCAACAACGCTTCCTTCGACCAACTTGAAAATGTGAACTATCCTTTATGGCTTGTCAAAAATCTATCAAATTGGGTAACTGCTAGGTTGACAAACTAAGCAGTTCACGAATTGAAGAAATCTCTGACTGGCTATAATTTAGCCAATTTTTTTCCAAACTTCACAAAAATGAAACTGGGAATACCCAATTAGGTTTTTAACAAGATGGTGTCCTTAGTTTGGCCAAACAATCTTAAATGGCCTCCAATCCAACAATCTCCAACAATCTCCTAATCTTAATGCAACCACACACAAGATGATGTCCTCAGAATCACATCAATGACAAAACCAACAATCTCCCTTCTGATCAATGACAAAACCAACAAGATTTACCTCTAGATTTCGATCTCTTATCCCTTGAGTTTTTATCTCCTGAATTCTTTTTATTTCTTTCATAAGAATGACCTCTTAGAACCAAGGTAATCTTCTAAAGATTTTCTTCCCATTTCTTCTAATAACAGGGCTACTACTACATCCTCACATTTTTAATTTAGAATTAGTACTAATGACTACAATTATTAAGTTATCCTAGGATTCGGGTAAAGAACAAAGTAAAGTAAACACTTCTCTTCATCATCTATTTCAATATTAACAGAAAATAATAGGCTTACCATAGTATTGAAGGCATTTAGATGTTCATCCACAAAGTCATCATCATTCATTCTTAGTGAATACAACTTCCAAAGAAAAAATTTATTTGCTAGAGACTTTCCTTGATACAAAGTAGAAAATTTATCTCATAACTCCTTTGTTAGGATAGTGTGATATTTAATTCCAATCCTATGTATACTATTGACACTGGCATATGTGGCACTAGTGGGGTTCCAAGAGGGGATTTGTCCCCCACCCCCTAGTGGGGGTTCAAGAGTAGGGCATCCAAAGAAATGACCCTTTTTGTCTTTTTTGGGCACTTTTCACACTATTTTCTTGGCCCATCACTGCTATTGTAAAATTACTTTTTTTATGTGCCTATTAATCTCGCACATGCATGAGGGGTTTGTGTAATAAGTTTTATAAAGACTTCATAGGAGAACTGGAGCTACCAGAATGTTATCAGTTTGAAGAGATAAAATGTGTTGTATATGTACTCTTGTGTCTAAGAATACATGATACTTGTGCTTGTGTCTCTATTTGATGTGGAGTTTTTTCTTGCAAGGCTTTCTCCACGTACATCTAGTGTCATGTTTATTTATCATGTTTTCTTAATTTTTATTTTCTTCCATATAATATCTTCATGGGTAATCCAATGTTGCATTAATGAAAATTATATTTGAATACCTTTGAAGGGCTAACATTTGAAGTAATTTACCTTGTTTTAACATCCTTCAACTCCTGCACGTGCCCCTACAACTTCCTCTCCCTTTCCTATGGATCCATTTGTTGCGGTATTGGATGGAGTTGCTTCAATGAGGTTGAAGCGGTTGCTCACCCTTTTGGTTTTGTTGCTAACTCTAGTAGTCTATATTTTTTCCCTTCCATGGATATCCCTACTACCGACAGGATTTTGAACCATGATTTGGAGGGTCGTGTCAGTCGTTCTTTTTCTAGCACCCTTGCAAATGGACTTTCAAACGTTGAAATGGTTGGTTCTAGCCTTTCCTCTTCTCAACCTCCTCCACTAGAAAAAGCTCACCCTATGCCCTACTCTCATTCTGCCCCAGTTGTGGTCTGCATACCAAAAGTACAAGATAATGAATATTTCTTTGCACAACATGGTTTAATTAGAAGGCTTAACAAGTTGTGGCCTTCTCTCCCAAACCTGCACAAGTGGTTTTGGAATCATGGAAGCTACTCACTGAGAATTATATTGAGATATACCCTTGTGCAAGGAGTTTTTTTCATTGTGAGCTTTCAATCTTCTAAGAACAAAGAAGTGGTGCTAGATGGTCAGCTTTGGATGTCGGGAGAGAACTCCCCCCTTTTCAAGTTGTTGTTCCCCTCCTTCAACATGTTGGTTACCAAATCTACAAATTGCCAAACCCTAAAAGTATGCTAGGCTTTATGATCAGGTTCAACAATTGATTTGGCCAATGAACGGAATCAACCAAAATGGTTGGAATTCCCTTCTCTTTAGGCTCTGTTATGCCTAGGTGGGTGTACCTTAATCATCAATAATTGTTAACTCTTTTTTATTAACTGATTAAGAAGATTATAGACTTCATACAGATTTGTCAATTAAATCATCCTTTCTCAATCTCCCTCAAACTGGCATGAAGGTTTGAAATAGATTATTTCAATTACACTAACCACTACTCCTATTCCTACAACTGGAAATTAAAATATATAGTGATTTTATTTGTTCTGGAGCATAACTTTGATCGGTACCTTATCTATTGGGTATCAGAGTCATAATGATTTTTTTGCTCATCCAATGGTCTTAAATTCTAACTGTTTAGCACTATTCCTATTTATGCCTTGCATAAACATGCAAGTAATTTCAACCATGAAAACCATTCTTCTTAATCCAAACTGAATTCCCTGAATCACAGCAACATATTCAACATAATTTAATCTCCACTTGAGAGAACCCATCAAAAATATCACATAGAAGCATTTAAAGATGCAACTATAAATTAATAAGTACTTGACAAATTGATTCATATGATTAAAAGAAAACAATTCGAAGATAGTTTCACAATTTCTTTTCATTTAAATCATTAAATAGTTGAAATTATTTTTAGAGCAAATTCATTTCTGCACAATCTCAAATCAAATCTTCACAAGTACACCAATTTGTTATGTCCCCTTCCTTTTCTTCTTTTTTACTTGATTTTATCTTTCATATATACTTTGCATTTCCCAGGGTTATAACCCTTCACATATCCATCTGGTGCAACTTTTCATTATCTTTTGTTTGCCTTTCCTTGCAACTAAAATATTTAATTATCTTCCTTCATCCCTGTGAATAATTTCACCATTAATACATTATTCCTCTCTTGTTGGCAATCTTGCATTTATATTTACTACATTTTCACCCAATTTAGTAATTTATCCTTTTAAGTAAAAATAATTACCTACCCCAAGACTTTTATATTTGTTTAACTCTCTCAGTGGAAATAAAAATTATTTTCCCTCATCAATGCTATGAGTAAGCAAATTTTCCTTGCAATAAATTGTTATGCTTCACTTTATTGTTTATTCCACTGCACTACCACAAATCACTTTCTACATTATGGTATATTTGCTATGGGGCTGCGGGTTATTTTAATCTCTTACCACTATCCTGCATTATCTCTAAGTTTTCCTACTTGCCTTTTGCGGGGATGCGGGAAAGGCATTTGAGTTACCATAGTACCACACCATGTTTGGGGTTTAAGACAAGGTCCTTGTGGGGATGTGGGAGAGCCTTCTCTTCTTTCTTTGATGGATCTTGGTGACATGTTTCCTCTCTTCTGAATGAATTCTTTCATTCAAGTCAAAGAAAAGATTTCCTAATGCTTCCAAATAAGAAGATAATTCCATCTTCACAGTTTCTTTAGGTTCAACAGTAGTGAAGATGAATTTTGCAGTTGAACAATATGCATAGACTTGCCATCTTATCATCACTCTCAAGAGAGACTTTCCCGTAGCTTTCCATCTCTTCCTTTTGTTAGGTCTCAAAAATGCAGGTTGCTAATCCTAAGAGGATGCCAGGCTCTATGTTTAGATTCGCAATGTTTTTGAACTAACACGATGGAATCAACCTTTTCGGTTTGATAACTCCCTGTACTTTAGGTCCTACTACACCTAGGCAGGTGAACCTTGGAAATTAAAGCAAATTGAGTGTAAATGTTTTGACTAAGTAAATGAATCTACCTACAATGGCAAATGGTGTAGATTAGATGAAAGCTTTCTAACTAATTCTATATCTAATATCTGATGGATAGTTGGCATAAATTGTATAAGTAATATCAAGGCAAATTTTATGACTGTGCTTAACTAATAAAGGGGTTTTTAAGTGATGAATTGAAATAAGACCAGTGCCTTGTTGGGTAAATAGAGTCAAATGGAAGACTAAGACTAGTGGCTTATAGTTGGCAGTAACTCTAACTGTTTGGCACGATATTTTAGTTTATAACTTGTATAAACGTGCAAGGAGATGACCGACAAACTCTTCTTAATAATCTAACCAATATAATCAGATTTCTTGTTATTCAGCATAAGGTAATTTAATCCTTTCTTGAAGGAACCAATTGAATGAAATATGCAAGAATAACAAATATTATTAACTGGGAAACAGAATGGCAATCCTAATTATATGGTTCTTCTTAGTAATCCAAACTAACACTTCCAGGTTATTGTGACTAATCAGAAGGATTTTAATTCCTCTAGTGGAAACCAATTAATCCAATCACACAACTACAGCAAATGTGTACTAACAAATTAAATATATACTTGATATATTAATCTAAATAACAAGGAAATATTGAACTGGAGACAACCATACAATTGAGTAATTTAAACAAACAATTGATGCCAGAATAAAACCATAGAATCATAGAACTTCAATTTACTTCTTCAATAATATACTTGCAACATGGTCTTTGAAAAACATTGTAAACTTTATGTATTATATTCTACTGCTGATGTTAATTCAACATCATATGTTCAACTTATATAGGAATACTTATGAAGAGACATAACTCTTCAAAGGAGTCTTTTGGGGATCAACATGATTAACATAATAAAATAACAATGCTTAAGCTCTATTCAACCACAAGTATAGCTGAGCAATATGATCTAAGTACTCCTGGCTGCGATGTGAATTAGTAAATTCAATAGCATTTCTTGTGATCACATCCATCGTAACCATCTTCTCCAAATGCTTGCAGGCTTCCCCAGATGCAGAGTCTTTGTCCTTAAGAGCTTCTAAGGCTTCATGCAATATCACTTGACAATATCTACTCCATTCCTCTTTGCTCTTTAATTCTTTATTGCTCTTGAACAATGTGGGCACTCCTACTTTTGAGGCTTCAACACACTCTTTGGCATCATTCTTAAGTTGGTCATAATACTTCTGATGATGCTTGATCAATTCTTTTGCACGAGAGGTACCTGTAATGTTAGAAGTATCTTTCCTCTATGTCTCATTTAGTTTGTCTTGTAGCCTTTTGTCAAGCCTCTCATGCTCTTGGATTGCTTTATAATTTTGAGAATAATTATCCCAAAATTGGTTCAACCAATGCATCATGTTGGTATGCCTGCTCTTGAGTACTGTGGCAAGTGTATCAATCTGGATTTGAGCAATCTGGTCAATAGACGGTGGTTGGGCACTTTGTGAGCTTTCTCCTTGAGTAAATCTTTTTACTGACCCCTCGAAGGTGCTCTTAACATCTTTCAAATAGTCATTTTCTTTGGTTAATCTCTCACAGCTCAGTTTGTATGCATCTCTCTCTTTGATTAACATCTGAGCCTGTGCATTATTCAACTTTGCAACATTAATGCCAATGTCTGTAGTGATCAAGGGGTCAGTCTCCCCTGCCTTCAAAGTCATGACATGCCCGAAAGTCTTCTCAGTGTCTATAATGGCTATCTTCTTATGGGGAGGATACAGGGCCCATATCATTAATGAATTTTCATCGTTATTATATTTAGTGCCCATATACACTTCAGTGACACCTTCTAGAGTGAGCTTGTATTTATCATCTGTATTATCTAGAAAACTATCAAATACTAGAGCAGAATTCAAATCAAGATCAGGAAAGATCATCACCCCTGCTTCTTTGATTAGATGTCTACCCTTACTAGGGGTCATATCTTGCAATTCACTATCCACTGTTGTCTTTAACATATTAAGTAACTATCTTTCATTGTTGGAAGAGATATCATCAACTGACTCCCTGATTTCTTTCCCTTTACATTTATATAAAAATGATTTGAACTCTTTAGAATGAATAAATTTATCATATGAAATAAAAGAATCGTATGCTATTTGTCTTGGGTCTTCATCAGCAGACCCCTCTTCATCATGTGCTATACTAGGAGACTGATGGCATTGTATTCTTCTTTTAGATGTCATAGTTGTTTGTTGATGTGGTGCTTCTTCCTCTGCAGGTCCTTCATCACCAGAGGATAACAACTCAATCTCTGCATGTTGTTTCCTTTTCTCATCTAGGTCCCTATTATATTTTTCAACCACCAATTCAACTTCAGTCTCTTCCAGATTCCTAATGATATCATCATGGGGATAAGGGATATGTGTGTATCCACTAAGGTTTTGTTTTCTCCAAGCAAGGTCAATGAAACCCTCAGGATAAAACCCTTTTCTTGCCTCAGTACATCTCATATTGTAATGCATCAGCTTATCTATAATGAGACCATAACTATCCTTGGATACCATAGTAAAATTTCCAAAGCAAAGGGTACTAGACATAAAAGATTGTTTGTCATGGGAGATCAAGTGCATCACATTGGAACAATCCATTTGCCTAACTATTTCTAAATAGGCAATTTTGTCAGGGACAATCTTAGGCAAGATAAAAGGAGTATCCTCAAAACCATAAACTCTAACCATGGTAGCATTTTCAAAAAAATACCAATCTCCCCAATTGTGATTAACAGTAGGAGGACCACCAAAATCTTTTGGTCTAAGAAACCTATTTATTTTATTTGAGATTAAATATTCACATGGATGACTAAAATATCTATATAACACTCTCACACGGTATTCTTCAAATTGAACATAGCTAGAATGGGCATACCTATTGTCCCATATTCTAGTCCACATCTGCACAGGTGACTTTTTCCCCCTCTGATCCACTGGAACAACTTTGAATTCACTTGGCCACAATCCTATTTCTGGGCCATAATAAAGCACCATGTGCATCAGGAGTGAGTAGTGTTCAAAGGAAACTGATGGGGCATTGTTCTATATTACGGTCAGACCAGAATCAATTCTATTAAGAACATAGGCAGCATAATCAAACTGTCTGGCATTGCGGCACTAGACATCTGTGGCTAGCACCATAAGAGGAATTGTCATGAAATCAGGGACCTCTGATCCTAAGACTTGGCCCACAGAGTAGTAAGTATATTGTATGTAGGGTTCAAATAATGACACATGAAAAGGAGGGCCATCATTCTCATTGAGAGGTAGCATTTCTCCCTCTGCCCTAGGCCTGTGAATAGGCAATCTCCATCCACTATATGTAGTATCCATTCTCCAGTACTCTTTATCCAAATCCTCATAAACTATGGGGACAGTACATAAATCATCCAAGTCAAAAACTTCACAAATGGCATCTTAGACAAGTGTATAATAGGCTCCCCTTGTGGGTTGCATATAGCCTTAAGACTTGGATTATATTGCTTAGCAAGAAGTTGGTGTAGTTTAGCATTCAAAAACACATCAGGAACGACCAATTTACCCAAATTCAAATGCCATGGGTTTGACACCGGGAAATTCATGATTCTTCTATTGTAGTGCAATTTAAAAAATTCATAACCTCGAATTGGGGTCTAGACATTTCCTATGTATTTACACTTATCTTCTAGTTTCTCCACTTCTGCCCTAAGTTGTGTAGACCTTTAGGCTTTGGGAGTTGATCTAGGTAGATGATCAATTAAGTCTTGGTTCAGTTTCCTTTCTTTTGTTTTCTCCTCAGGGGTTTTGTCAATTTTTGTTGTTTTTTAGGTTTACTGGTATCACCCTGTGGTTTTCTTCCCTTTCCTTTCCCCGGAGTTTCCATTTTTAGTTTTGGACAGAAAATTCAAATTGTAAGCTACTACACATAAGTTAATATATGGGTACCTGTTATCGGAGGCTCTGATCATATTACCTTGTTTTCTCCTCCAAGTCTCCGCTTGTAGGCTCCTCTCAAACAATTCTTTTGAAATTAATTACAATGATTTCAAATGGTATCTCAAAGGATTTCTTCATCGTCTGCAATTAATTGTTCGAGCATTTCAATTTTCTTGATCATTGTGCAATGTCACATCGTCATAACTTCTCTCATCAGCATGATTTTCATAATGTCAGGGTGATTTTAATATCTTCTTATGGTGCGAACGTTTGTTCATGGATCAATTGTTGTAACCCTTCAATTGTCTCCTCGACGTCATATTTCATTTGTGAATTTGTATCGGCAAGATATTTCCAAGCTTACCCGATGTGGAAGTGGGCATGGTTGCCATTGGCATGACTTTCTTCATCGCTGTGTGAATAACATTCTTCCCTGATCTCCTAAGTGCCTCCGATATGACTATCAAGGAGAGTCTCATCGATGAACATGACCATCGTTGTCATCAGGATAAGTTATGTCATTGGGATGACATATTTTGAGTTACCCAATCGTGGTTGTTTCCCCAATAGCCTTTTATATCCTGGATCAGAGAAACCTTCACAACATGTCACTGACATCGTTGTGAGTATTGCTTCAACCAGACTTGTAAGCTTTGTTCTGATTCATTTGCTTTCGCCGATGGTTCTTATGTTCCATACATGTCGGCATGACTTATACCTAAACACTTTTTGTTAATCGCTGAGACATTAGAGTATCAGAAACTCCTTAATTTGTCATTCCGATGCTTATCTCCTACCGATGACTACTAGTTCCCTCTATTTCATGGGTTGTTCGATGAGAGTCCCACCGAAATCTCTTATCGGTATGATCTATATCGTCGGGGGGGTTTGTAGAGTATTCACCGATAGTGGTATCTCATACCAATCAACGTGACCACGCATTCTTTCTTTGATGAAAGGTCATCGGTGCCACTTTCTCCATCGGTGTTTCCTAAAATATTATCCCCGATCTCTATTCTCATGCCAATAGCTATTTCAGCTAGTTTCTCATGGATCGGTATAACTAAAATCGGGTCTTGTCGATATTAATAAATTTAGGCTCTTTACATTATTTTGTGATAAAAGTCATATGATTTGTATGGGATATATCAGTTGTTATTCTAATTTTGGGTGAAATCTTTTTGGTTTGGTCAGACATTTCTGGGTATGAAGATAAGAAAATTTTTAAATTTTCCTGTCCCAACAGTGGCTCTGTCTAGGATGTATACTCCTTGTGAGTATAACAAGGATTCAGATCTCTCGGGGGAGTAGACCATATGTTTTATTTGTTTGGGATGACAGTTTCATAGAATTGTACGAGAATGGGAGATAGAAGTGATAATGATGGGGAGCTAGGATGATCCTACACTACTATACATGAAATATATATATATATATATGATTTTATTTTATTTTATTTTATTCATAGGACTATCCATGTACTGGCAGATCCTAATATCTTTTGATTTCCCTAGACTACTGTGCATGGAGTAAACGTATCTTGAGAATTATTTAAGGGTTGTCCATGCACTGGCAACACTTAATCCTCTTTGTGTATGATTACGAAAAGAAAGGCTTCAGATATTACCCATGCACAAGCAGTTCCTGCTCTTCTCTGGACATGTTTTGCAAATGGTAAGAGTCATCACCTCCTTTGCTAGTTATAACAAAAGGACCTAGCCATAAAGCTTCAAACTTTCCATACTTTCCTTTCTCTTGGTACCTAGCATTCCACATCAGTACTAAGTCATTTATCTCAAACTTCCTATCTTTGGCCTTCTTGTCAAAAAGGTATTTCACTTGTGATTGCAACTTGATATTCTGCCTTTGGGCTAGTCTCCTTATTTCATCAAGTTCTGCAAGATGTTATAATCTTTCCTCCATTGGTTCAAGAATGTTTAAATCTTCCTGAAGAACAAATTCGTAAACTGGTAGGAGATTTTCTAATGGTGTTCTTGCTTGTGTTCCATATACTAGTTCAAAAAGGGATCTCCCAATTGCTCTTTTCATAGTAATCCTATCAGCTCACACAAACATTCTTAACTTTGAATCCCATGCTTTCTTGTTTCCCTCCAACATTCTTTTCATAATTTTTAGAAGGCTTTTGTTGCTAGATTATGCCTACTCGTTTGCTTGTGGATGATAAGGGGCAACATAGGACACACTAATACCATGTGTACTACAGAAATTTTTAAACTCATCAGACCTAAAACACATGCCATTATCTGTAATCAACCTCACTAGAGTGCCAAATCTAAATATAATATTCTCCATTAAAAAGTTGATCACCACCTTACTTGTTGCTTGCCTAGTTGGGACTGCTTCTACCCATTTTGTGAAATAATCTGTCGCCACTAAAATCCATTTGTGTCCACCACTTAACTTCTCTACAATTTCTCCTATGAATTCAATGCCCCACTAATAGAATGGAGCCTCCACCTGCATGGGTTTCAAGGGTAGTGCTCCCTGATATTTCAACTTTCCTGAAAATTTTTGACATGCTTCACATTTTCTTGTGTAATTATATGAATCATTAAAAACTCTAGGCCAATAGTATCCAACCCTTAAGATCTTGTGGGCTATAGTCTTTGCTAAAAAATGACCTCCACACATGCCTTCATGCAACTCTTTCATGATATGTTTTGATTGATGCTCATCTAGGCATAATAGTAGAATTCCATCCCTATTCTTCCAGTAAAGATCCCCATCAATAAATACATATTTTGAGGCCTGTAATTTAAGTGTCTTTCTCTTGTTATCATCATACCCCTCAGGACATTTCATGTGATTTAGATAATATATGATGTTAGTATACCATGGAGTATGCTCAATACTAGAACTTGTATTATCAATATCATTAGCACTACATATCTGAGAAGCCTCAAGATTACTTTCAGCCATTAACCTAGCAAGACCTTGTCCTCTCACTAGTTTAGTGATCTAGATTTCGATATTGAACTCCTGAATTCTATTGATCCATCTGCATCTTCTACCTGTGACTTCAGTTTGGACCAATACATCTTTTACTATAGCATTAGGCACATATGCTATGATTTCAGCTCCCACCAAGTATGGCCTAAAAGTTTTAACTGCCTTCACTAATGCATATGCCTATTTCTCAATAATGTCATATTTTAATTCCGCATTTTGAAGAGATTTGCTGAAAAATGAAATGGGTTGTTCATGTCCATCATTGTTTTTCTGCAATAGTACTACTACAACTGTATGATAAGAGGCAAATGAGAACAGTTGGAATGGCTTACTAAAATCAGGAGATGTCAGAATAGGGACTTCTTTGATTTCCTTCTTAATGGTAGCAAATACCTCCACTGTTTCTGTGGTCCACTTCACTTCTAAATTTTTCTTCAACATTCTAGATATGGGACTAACAATTTCTGCAAAATTTGATATGAACCTCCTGACAAAGTTAATTTGGCCAAAAAATGACTGTATAGCTTTCACATCTTTAGGAATAGGAACTTGGTCAATTGCTTTTACTCTCTTAGGACCTATTCTCACTCCATCTTTTGAGACTATGTGACCAAGCAACTTCCCCTCCGTCACTGCGAAATGGCACTTCTTAGGATTCAATGAAATCCCATATTCTAGGGCTTTAATAAATATTTTCTCTAAATGTGCACAATTATCCTTAGCCCTTTTGGAATATGTTGTCATGTCATCCTGATATACTATCATGATTTTATTAATCAATTCAGCAAATGCCACATCCATTACTCTTTGGAATGTTGCTCCAGCATTAGTGAGCCCGAATGGCATTCTTAAATATACATATGTTCCCCATGGTGTGGTGAATGTAGTCTTTGATTCTTTGACTTTCACCTGATTATATCCTGAGAAGCCATCCATCATTGACAACAGTTCACATCCGGTAACCTTTTGTAATATTGCTTCCATATTAGGGAGGGGATAGTTGTCCTTAAGAGAAGATTTGTTTAAATTCCTGAAGTCTACACATAATCTAATATCACCGTTCTTTTTCCTAACAGGCACCAAATTAGAAACCCAAGAAGAATGCCTGATAGGTTTAATGATAGCTCCAGCTCTTAATTTTGTGAGTTATTCAAGCATCTTAAGAGCTAATGTAGGATTAATAGGCCTCTATTTTTGCCTGAATGGTTTAGCATCTGGTTTTAATGGTATTTCATGCTGAAAAAGATCCTCCCTATATGCTTTTAAATCATCATATGACCAGGCAAATACGTGTCTATACTTCCTAAGTAAGTTGATAATCCTACTCTTGATTTTGGGGTTAAGATTCTTTCCAATATATACATTCTTTGGGGTTGCCTGTGTCCCCAAATTAATCTCTTCAAGGTCATTTTGCCCCACTAGTGTGTCTTTCATTTTAAATCTATCATGTCCATCAAATGCCTTTTCCAATGCTATAAGTCCCTTAGGTATTTTATTTGTTTTCAACTGAACTATCTCTTGACAAAAAAGGGTTTCCTTCCCATCATGTTCTTCTACAAATGCATTGAAATCAATCTCTTGATTTTCATAATAGTCAGCACAATGCAGGAAGTTGATTATATCAACATCATTATCAAACACTTGCCAATTATGTACATTATCTGGGATAGTGGGTCTGGTTTTGAATTCAACTTCTGTAATACCTCCTAATGTGACATCATCCCTTTTTAATGAGATATTCACTAGAAAATCTGCCATAATGTTTTTTGACCTATCAATCCATTTGATTGAAAAGGCATCAAATAACTCAATATCATCACAGACTGTGTTTCTGTATTGTCTCAACCTCTTGTTTTTTGATAGGTATTTCTCTCACTTGGGAAGTAACCAATTCAGAATCACCATATATAGCTAACTTTTTTATCTTATGCTTGGTGGCTATATTTAAACCAATGAGCAAAGCCTTGTATTCTGCTACATTGTTTGGGCATTCAAATGTTAATAGAAAGGAATATTTGAAAGTTTTACCTACTGGTGAGATAAATACTACTCCGGCCCCATTTCACATTTTGCTACATGCACCATCAAAGTACATCTTCCACACATCATTTTCTTCTTTCTTAGATTCAACATGTATTAGATCAGTATTCTACAATTCTAGCTAATTGTTTTCAACCTTGAAGGCTCCCAAATCTATATCACAAAAGAAATTTATTTGATGTTGATCCAAGCATTCTATAATGTTCGCATATATTAGCTCCCTACACAGCTTAATCTCTTTACCTCCCACTGGTATTGTGGCATATGATAAGTCCAATTGGACATTCCCTCCTACCATTGCAGCCCATTGTCTCGATAGAAGCATTCCATAATATGGTGGGATGTCAACCACAGTAATATCGATGTTATAAGTTGCTTTAGGGTATGAGGCAAGTTTTATCTCCACATCCCTCATAATACCAATGACTGGGATGGATCTATTATCCATTGCATAACACCTACCAAATGTAGTTTCAACCCACATTCCCAGTTCTTTCATAACTACTATTGACATGATATTCATGGCCGCACCTAAATCAATCATGCAGTTCCTTACTATCCTATTTTTGATCAATAATGTAGTGTAGAAAGGGTCCACCTATGAGGGATTCTTTGTCAATGTATCACCTAGGTATACCTCAGGAATTTGGAATGTTTCTTGGTGAACATTGTTTGTTCTATTCTCTGATCCTTTATGTTTTTGATTTGGTATATCTGAAATTAGTTTAACTACTGTATTCCTATATTCGTCTATCTTCATCATTTCTAAAAGTGGAACTAATATCTTTACCTGAGATATTGCATGAGCAATGTCAAATGAATAGGCCATAGTCTAATCATTTTTTTCTATCTTTATATGTTCCTTTTCTTGATTTTGTGATTTATCTTTTGTTTTATTTTTATTAGCCTTTTTTGGTTCTTTGAATGATGACTTTGCATTATTCTTTTTGTAATTCTGATCTTTTATAAAGATACTCCCAGATGTTCCTTGTTCTACATTCACTATCCTGTTCCTTAAGTTATAGGCATTTTTAGCTTGTGCTATTGCAGCTATTGTAAGAGCTTCTCTTTCATTTTCAGTGGGTTTTCTCCACTGATCATATGGTTGATTGTTATAATAGGTAGTTTCCTCATAACCATCCTCCTGATCTAAGAACACTTCTTGTTTTCCCATATTGATATGATGTCTCTGATTTCTCACATCATATTCATATCCTTCTTCCTCTGTAGAAGAATAGTCCTCATTCAGCAAATATGGTGTATCTTGCATCATGTTTATTGTGTGATTGTCTCTTTTATAATTAGATAATGCTTCTTCTTGTTGTACTATTTTGGCCACCTCACAATATTCAGGTGAATGTGGTAAATTGCACACCAGACACCAAGGTTTATCTTCTACCATATGTGCCACATTTCTTTTTAGAGGGTCAAGGGTATCTTTGTCATAATGTTACTTTTTTCTATTTTCAATGGGTCTCCCATCTTTCCAATTTGTATTATATGGCATATCATGCAACCTGGGCCTTTCAGGTCTATGCTGACCTTCTTGTTTAGTCTGTTGAATGTTTGGGTTCTAAGGATTTCTAGGGTTATCCCTCTTGCTAACCATCCCTGTAGCTTTCCTATTGTTCTCAATAGTTAATGCCACTTTCTGTGCTTTAGCCAAGGTCGTAGGACACTGATTTCTAAGTTCATACCCTGTCTTAGGATCAAATGCTTTCAGATAAATGCTCAATGCTGCTGGGTCAGTTAGTTTAGATCCATGTGGTATTTTGTTGTGTAATTTGGAGAATTTTAGATTGAAATCATACTCTGATTCATTCTGGTATTTCTGGATGCTTATCAATTCGTGCAATGCAAACTTAGGGGCATATTGATTGCCATATTGTTCCTTGAATTGATTGTGGAAATCAGTTATTAAACTGATTGAAGTATCAGGTAAATTGTTGAACCAGTCTCTTGCATCTTCAGTTAGGGACATCATGAATAACCTCATTCTAATGTCTTAATATTCCATACCAATATCTTGTACGAAAGCATTGAAGCTTCTGATGTGATCTTCAGCTGATATTACATTGTTCCCAGTGAACTTGGGAACTATATTTCTCCAATTACTATCCATAGGATATGGATACAACTGATATCTAGTCAGATCAAATTGGCTACATATGTTTGTGAGCTTTTGAGGTGGAAAATTCATGGGTGGTAGGTTAGGATAGTAATTATATCCACCTAGAGGCTGATGATAAGCATATTGTTGTTGTGGGTTAATGTGGGGATTTATATAAGGATTTTGTGGTCTATAATATTGTTGGCTAGGGGGTGGGTAAGGATTAGCCATCTTTTGAGAGGTATTATGTATGGGAGGTGGTCTAGGAACTTTAGGAATGGTATTTTGATGACTTCCAAATGCTTGTGAATTTGAAGCACCACCTGTATTTTGGTGTAAATTTTGTTGTGGATTCCTCGAAGTGTTTCCCCTATGTGGAGGTACATATTTTGGGGGTACTATTTTAGCCCTACTCTTTATCTGTTGAATCTCTTGTTGCAATAACCTCTTAGTTTCCTCTATCTTGATCATTTCAAGTTCTTCCTAGAGCCTAAGCAGATCCTATTATGCTTGATTCATACCTCCTGAATTCTTTGGGCTTTCATTTATTTCTTGAGTTGAGAATCCATGTTTTACCCCTTCTCCTTGCTGTAATGACATTTTAAAATCATATTCAGCTTGTATTTGATCGATTTCCCTCATGGCCCGTGCTTCACACTCAAGCTATTCTTGAGAATTAGGTCTGTATTTAGCCAATATGTCATCAGTTACCCCGTTGAGATTTTCATTTGATTCATGCAGAGGTGTAAAACTATTGTGAGTTATTATAGTTTGCTCGACATTATCCTCTTGAGCCTACTGGTAATTATTCTAGTGAGAATAATTTGATGTTCCATTTCTTTTGGAGATGTTTCTAATTGGTGGAGATGATTGCAATTTCTTCCCCTCCATCTTGGATCTCCTACCATCCATTTGGAATTAACTTTCTATTATAGCAGGTTCTAGTGTCGCCACCTATTTTGTGAATAGGAAAAGGTTTATAATTTATCTTTCTAGATTCTTCTTGCCAACAAAGTTACCAAATTAAAGTTTCTGAAATGACTCTATAAAAGGAATGGTTTGTTACTAAGGTCTTTTATTTAGTCCCTAGTAGAGTCACCAATTTATTAGGTCTCAAAAATGCAGGTTGCTAATCCTAAGAGGATGACAGGCTCTATGTTTAGATTCGCAATATTTTTGAACTAACGTGATGGAATCAACCTTTTGGGTTTGATGACTTCCTGCACTTTAGGTCCTACTACACCTAGGTGGGTGAACCTTGGAAATTAAAGAAAATTGAGTGTAAATGTTTTGACTAAGTAAATGAATCTACCTACAATTGCAAATGGTGTAGAATAGATGAAAGCTTGCTAACTAATTCTATATCTACTATCTGATGGATAGTTGGCATAAATTGTATAAGCAATATCAAGGTGAAATTTATGACTGTGATTAACTAATAAAGGGGTTTTTAAGTGATGAATTGAAATAAGACCAATGCCTTGTCGGGTAAACAGAGTCAAATGGAAGACTAAGACTATTGGCTTATTGTTGGAAGTAACTCTAACTGTTTGGCACAATATTTTAGTTTATAACTTGTATAAATGTGCAAGGAGATGACTGACAAACTCTTCTTAATAATCCAACCAATATAATCAGATTTCTTGTTATTCAGCATAAGGTAATTTAATCCTTTCTTGAAGGAACCAATTGAATGAAATATGTAAGAATAATAGATAATATTAACTTGGAGATAGAATGGCAATCCTAATTATATGGTTCTTCTTAGTAATCCAAACTAACACTTCTAGGTTATTGTGACTGATCAGAAGGATTTTAATTCCTCTAGTGGAAACCAATTAATCCAATCACACAACTACAACAAATGTGTACTGACAAATTAAATATATACTTGATATATTAATCTGAATAACAAGGAAATACTAAACTGGAGACAACCATACAATTGAGTAATTTAAACAAACAATTGATGCCAAAATAAAACCACAAAATCAAAGAACTTCAATTTACTTCTTCAATAATATACTTGCAACATGGTCTTTGAAAAACATTGTAAACTTTATGTATTATATTCTACTGCTAATGTTAATTCAGCATCATATGTTCAACTTATATAGGAATACTTATGAAGAGACATAACTCTTCAAAGGAGTCTTTTGGGGATCAACATGATTAACATAATAAAATAACAATGCTTAAGCTCTATTCAACCACAAGTATAGTTGAGCAATATGATCTAAGTACTCCTAGCTGCGATGTGAATCAGTAAATTCAATAGCATTTCTTGTGATCACATCCATCATAACCATCTTCTCCAAATGCTTGCAGGCTTCCCCAGATGTAGAGTCTTTGTCCTTAAGAGCTTCTAAGGCTTCATGCAATATCTCTTGACAGTCTCTACTCCATTCCTCTTTACTTTTTAATTCTTTATCGCTCTTGAACAACGTGGACACTCTTGCTTTTGAGGCTTCAACAAACACTTTGGCATCATTCTTAAGTTGGTCATAATACTTCTGATGTTGCTCGATCAATTCTTTGGCACTGGAGGTACCTGTAATGTCAGAAGTATCTTTACTCTATGTCTCATTTAGTTTCTCCTGCAGCCTTTTGTCAAGCCTCTCATGCTCTTGGATTGCTTTATAATTTTGAGAATAATTATCCCAAAATTGGTTCAGCCAATGCATCATGTTGGTATGCCTACTCTGGAGTACTGTGGCAAGTGTATCAATATGGATTTGAGCAATCTGGTCAATAGACGGTGGTTGGGTACTTTGTGAGCTTTCTCCCTGAGTTAATCTTTTTACTGACCCCCTGAAGTTGCTCTTAACATTATCTTTCAAATAGTCATTTTCTTTGGTTAATCTCTCACAGCTCAGTTTGTATGCATCTCTCTTTGATTAACATCTAAGCCTGTGTATTATTCAACTTTGCAACATTAATGCCAATGTCTGCAGTGATCAAGGGGTCAATCTCCCCTTCCTTCAAAGTCATGACATGGTCAAAAGTCTTCTCAGTGTCTATAATGGTTGTCTTCTTATGAGGAGGATACATGGCCCATATCATTAATGAATTTTCATCATTATTATATTTAGTGCCCATATACACTTCAGTGACACCTTCTGGAGTGAGCTTGTAATTATGATCTGTATTATGTAGAAAACTATCAAATACTAGAGTAGAATTCAAATCAAGACTAGGAAAGATCATCACCCCTGCTTCTTTGAGTAGCTATCTACCCTTACTAGGGGTCATATCTTGCAATTCACTATCCACTGTTGTCTTCAACATATCAAGTAACTGCCTTTCATTGTTGGCAGAGATATCATCAACTGACTCCCTAATTTCTTTCCCTTTGCATTTATATAAAAATGATTTGAATTCTTTAGAATGAATAAATTTATCATCTAAAATAAAAGAATCATATGCTATTTGTCTTGGGTCTTCATCAACAGACCCCTCCTCATCATGTGCTATACCAGGAGACTGATGGCATTGTATTCTTCTTTTATATGTCATAGTTATTTGTTGATGTGGTGCATCTTCCTCTGCAAGTCCTTCATCACCAGAGGATAACAACTCAATCTCTGCAAGCTATTTCCTCTTCTCATGTAGGTCCCTATTATATTTTTCAACCACCAATTCAACTTCAGTCTCTTCCAGATTCCTAATGATATCATCATGGGTATAAGGGATATGTGTGTATCCACTAAGGTTTTGTTTTCTTTGAGCAAGGTCAATGAAACCCTCAGGATCAAACACTTTTCTTGCCTCAGCACATCTCATATTGTAATGCATCAGCTTATCTATAATGAGACCATAACCCTCCTTGGATACCATAGTAAAATCTCCAAAGCAAAGGGTACTAGGCATAAAAGATTGTTTGTCATGGGAGCTCAAGTGCATCACATTGGAACAATTCATTTGCCTAACTATTTCTAAATAAGCAATTCTGTCAGGGATAGTCTTAGGCAAGATAAAAGGAGTGTCCTCAAAACCATAAACTCTAACCATGGTAGCATCTTCAAAACAATACCAGTCTCCCTAGTTGTGAGTAATAGTAGGAGGACCACCAAAATCTTTTGGTCTAAGAAACCTCTTTATTTCATTTGAGATTGAATACTCACAGGAATGACTAAAATATCTATATAACACTTTCACACAATATTCTTCAAATTGAACATAGCTAGAATGGGCATACCTATTGTCCCATATTCTAGTCCACATCTGCACGGGTGACTTTTGCCCACTATGCTCCACTAGAACAACTTTGAATTCACTTGGCCACAATCCTATTTCTTGGCCATAATAAAGCACCATGTGCATCAGGAGTGAGTAGTGTTCAAAGGAAACTGATGGGGCATTGTTCTTTATTGCGGTCAGACCAGAATCAATTCTATTAAAAACATAGGCAGCATAATCAAACTACCTGGCATTGTGGCACTGGACATCTGTGGCTATCACCATCAGAGGAATTGTCATGAAATCAAGGACCTCTGATCCTAAGACTTGGCCCACAGAGTAGTAAGTGTATTGTATGTAGGGTTCAAATAATGACACATGAAAAGGAGGGCCATCATTCTCACTGAGGGGCACCATTTCTCCCTCTACCCTAGGCCTGTGAATAGGCAATCTCCATCCATTATATGTAGTATCCATTCTCTAGTACTCTTTATCCAAATCCTCATAAACTATGGGGATAGTACATAAATCATCCAAGTCAAAAACTTCACAAATGGCATTCTTAGACAAGTGGATAATAGGATCCCCTTGTGGGTTACATATAGCCTTAAGACTTGGATTATACTACTTAGCAAGAGGTTGGAGGAGTTCAGCATTCAGAAACACATCAAGAATGATCAATTTACCCAAATTCAAATGTCATGGGTTTGACACTGGGAAATTCCTGATTCTTCTATTTTAGTGGAATTTAAACAATTCATAACCTCGAATTGGGGTCTAGACATTTCCTATGTATTTACACTTATCTTCTAGTTTCTCCACTTCTGCCCTAAGTTGTGCAAACCTTCGGGCTTTGGGAGTTCATCCAGGTAGTTGATCAATTAAGTCTTGGTTCAGTTTCCTTTCTTTTGTTTTCTCCTCAGGGGTTTTGTCAAATTTTTGTTTTTTAGGTTTACTGGTATCACCCTGTGGTTTTCTACCCTTTCCTTTCCTTGGAATTTCCATTTTTAGTTTTGGACAACAAATTCAAATTGTAAGCTACTGCACAGAAGTTAATATATAGGTACCTGTTATCGGAGGCTCTGTTCGTATTAGCCTATTTTCTCCTCCAAGTCTCTTCTTGTAGGCTCCTCTCAGATAATTTTTTTGAACTTAATTGAAATGATTTCAAATGGTATCTCAGAGGATTTCTTCATCATCTGCAATTAATTGTTTGAGCATTTCAATTTTCTTGATCATTGTGAAATGTCACATCGTCATAACTTCTCTCATCGGCATGATTTTCATAATGTCAGGGTGATTTTAATATCTTCTTATGGCATGAATGTTTGTTCATGGATCAATCGCTGTAACCCTTCAATTGTCTCCTCGACTTCATATTTCATTTGTGAATTTGTATCGGCAAGATATTTCCAAGCTTTACCCGATGTGGAAGTGGGCATGGTTGCCATCGGCATGACTTTCTTCATCGTTGTGTGAATAATATTCTTCCCTAATCTCCTAAGTGTCTCTGATATGACTATCAGGGAGAGTCTCGTCAATGAATGTGACCATCGTTGTCATCGGGATAACATATTTCAAGTTACCTAATCGTGGTTGTTCCCTCGATAGCCTTTATATCCTGGATCGAAGAGACCTTCACAACATGTCACCGACATCGTTGTGAGTATTGCTTCAGCTAGACTTGTAAGCTTTGTTCCGATTCATTTGCTTTCGCTGATGGTTCTTATGTTCCATACATGTCGGCATGACTTATACCGAAACACTTTTCGTTAATCACTGAGACATTAGAGTATCAGAAACTCCTTAATTTTTCGTTCTGATGCTTATCTCCTACTGATGACTGCTAGTTCCCTCTATTTCATGGGTTGTTCGGTGAGAGTCCCACCAAAATCTCTTATTATTATGATCTATATCGTCAGGGGGGTTTGTAGAGTATTCGCCAATAGTGGTATCTCATACCGATCGGCGTGACCGCGCATTCTTTCTCTGATGAAAGGTCATTGGTTCCACTTTCTCCATCAGTGTTTCCTGAAATATTCTCCCCGATCTCTATTCTCATGCTCATAGCTATTTCAGCTAGTTTCTCATGGATCGGTATAACTAAAATGGGGTCTTGCCAATATTAAGAAATTTAGGCCCTTTACATTATTTCGTGATAAAAGTCATAGGATTTGTATGGGATATATCAGCTATTATTCTGATTTTGGGTGAAATGTTTTTGGTTTGGTCAAACATGAGTAGGTATGAAGATAAGAAAATTTTTAAATTTTCCTTTCCCAACACCTTCACTTTCGTTACCACCTGTATTGTTGCTTAATTGTGTCTTTGTCAGGGATCTCATATGCAGACTCTTTTTGAATGCATGTTGCACCATTTTTTCTTTTCACCCATTTCCTCTCTCGATTAAGACCAAAAAAAAAAGCATCAACCAAAGAGGCAACACTTCTCTTGGTATGCAATGGGATTTTCTTCTCTTCAAGAGCTCTAAATATAAAATCTGGTCGTGGTGAATAATACTTGTCACTAGGCAGCTTCACACAATATTTGTAGACTAATACTAGAGTCACAGTTAGTTGTAGCTCCAATTTATGAAACAATATAAGGAATCATATTTTCATCATCATCAATACCAAGCTTTGGCATATAATGAATATTGTTTCTATTCAAAGATGTATCCCTCAAGATAATCAAAAGTTATCTGATCTGCTGCAACAAACTATAGAGAAATAGAGAAATCTTTAATTTCTCCTATGACCATTTTGGAGAAAATTCATAGTGGGAAAATCAGATGACTTGAAGCCATATTTTTTTGCAGGGAAGCATATTCAATTAAATAAAACATGGGTTTGTTGTCCATTTTTGCCCAGCTTACCAAATTTGTGCACTTCCTTTGTAAACTAGCCCTGTCGACAAGTTGCAGGAAAAAGTGAAGTTTAAAATGATATACCAAATGAGCTTGTATGGCTACAAAATTGAAACTGGAGTCATTTGAGACCAAAATATAAATTGGGTCACCCTCAAAATTTTGAAATTTGCAACTTTTTCGAGATGCCAAATCTAGTCTAGGAGTAGTCAAGAATGCATTAAAAACCATATCAAAACTCATCTGGTGACCATGAAACTGAACATACATGCAGACATATGTACCAAGAAACTTTGTACCACATAGAATTACAAGATCATTTCTAGATTTCAAAATTTTAATCATCAAAGCTGTCCTCTGGAGTATATTTGCAAAGTGCAGACATAAAAACTCTCCAAGACTCAACTACAAAGGCTTTGAAAATTGATCAAATGAAGTCCTTAGATTGTGAAACTAGGCTAATATACTCACATATGACACATGAGTATGTCCAGCAAGTAGTAGCTCATGACAATAAACACATTTCAATTTATCATGCTCCCAAGTAGGCTACACAAGCAGATCCGACATGGGTGTTTCTGAGTGTTGCAACTGCAAGTTGAAGACATAATGGCACTTCAAATTTTTGAAATTTGAAGGTGCCAATAGTGGCTCTAACTAGGGATGTATGTCCCTTGTGGGTATAGCAAGAATTCAAATCTCTGATGAAAGTAGACCAAGTGTTTTATCCATTAGGCAGCAGAGTCAGACTTCTCCTCTGTCCTGAACTAGTATGGTTTAAAAAATCAAACAATAGCTGATGGCACAAGGCCACTAGAAAAGAAAGGCCTCTATTTGCCTATGTCATACACTTGGTTTTCATCACACTGTACTGAAGTCAATCTAAAAATATTATTGAAATCTGCTTGACAGAATATGTTGAGATCTTTCATCATTTTACTATACTCAATACTAACATTGCATTCTCTATTATTATGCATCTGAAAATCACACATAATCTAAAAAAATTTATCATCACGTGGTAAGAAAAAGTCACAACCACCAAACAAGCTACACCCATACTCTATGTTATGCCCTATTTCATCACATTTGTTGTCATTCACCAAATGATGGCTCTCTAATTGAAGTGGAATGAAGGATAAATCATACTGCAACAGTTGTGAACCTTAAACTTCATCACCATTTGCCTCAATAATTTGCAGATTTAACAAGCTTGACTCATCAACACCCCAAGATTCAATAGAAGTATGCATTTCAGGGACACTAATGCAATGAAATTCACAACCACTAGATTTCCTTATTTTATCAAAATATAATCATGAATATAGTCTTTCACATTCACCATGCAATGCATCATTATTGTCACAAAAAGTACCTTCACTATCAAAGCAAATGTGTGTTGGGCATGAAATTTCATAATCATTCTTATGTGTATATCTCTGATATTCAATAGTCAACAAATTTGAATTTGTTCACTACTGAGTGAACAAGCTTGTTCATTCACCTCATTGTTAATGTATTCTTTACTTTTTTCATTATCACAATAGTACTCAGGAAATTAAAAAAAAATTATATTTTTTTTCACCAACATAATTATTCTCATTACAAGCTAATACAATATCCTAATCATGTTTTAACACACCTTGGCAAAATATCATTTGATATTCTTCTATCATTTCATCATACAATGGGTTTGAAAAACTTTGGAAACCATTCTTAGATGTACATACCTCTTCTTCACCAATTGTGCCTATTAATGGATGTGCTATTTGTTCACTGTTGAGTGGACTTACTCCTTCATTTACCTCATTGTTGATGCACTCCTCATGCAATGTGTCCTCAACAGTATCTTTAATATTGTAGTCCTCCTCCAAGGTGAAGAGTTGGCCTTCCACAATTTCATCTTCATTCAAATCTAGAATTTTATTATTGAAAACTTCACTTGCACATGTTTCTTCTATTAGTTGCATTGTTTGATTACTTTTCCCATATCGGTCAATGATATCACCATTTTCTGTGTTACTAGATTTAGTATTTCTAGCATGGTCATGCCTGATTCTCTCTATAACATAAATCAATTCACATACTTGATCAAAAGTAGGTAGCTTCAAAGACTCGGGCCAATAAACTGAATTAGACTCATATAATCTCATGAACAATTCAATGCATACAGATTCATCAGGCATGAAATTAAAAGGTATTTGCATATAGATATCCAACATTCTTCTGAATAGAGCACATCCAGATTCTCCTTCATGTCTCCTTAGGCCAAAAAGTACATCTAAGGGGGATATGCAATATTATGATTTCATGATGAATTCTTGAATTCTTTGAATATGTAAATACTCATTATTTTTGTCCTCAAACTAATACATGATTGGAAATGTTGTAGTTCTGAGATGTCTTTGCATTCTTCATCATGTTCTTTTAACAAAGTTGCCACCTCTTTCAAAGAGGAATGGATTTTATTTTCTGGGTCTTCCCAACAGCAGAGTCATTCACACATCTCTTACAACAAAACTTTATCCAGGTCTAAAACTTTAATATCTGAACCATATTTTAGATTTACACCCTTTGATTCTTAACTCTTCCCAATGATAATCACTTATCTTCCTAGCAAAGTCACCAATCTACTGGTTCCCAAATCTGCAGATTGTCAAACCCTAAAAGTATGTCAGGATTTATGATCAAGTTCAATAACTGATTTGGCCAACGAATGGAATCAACCAAAATGGTTGGAATTCCCTTCCCTTTTGGCTCTACTATACCTAGGTGGGTGTACCTCAATCATCAATAATTGTCAACTCTTTGTGATTAATTGATTAAGTAGATTAAATACTTCATACAATTTTTTCAATTAAATCATCCTTTCTCAATCTACCTCAAATTGGCATGAAGGTTCAAAATAGATTATTTCAATTACACTAACCACTACTCCTATTCCTACAACTAAATATCAAAATATACAATGATTTTATTTGTTCTAGAGCATAACTTTGATCGATGCCTTATTTGTTGGGTATCGGAGTCATAATGAGTTTTTTGCTCATCTAATGATCTTAAATTCTAACTGTTTAGCACTATTCCTATTTATGCCTTGCATAAATGTGCATTTAATTTCAACCATGAAAACCATTCTTCTTAATCCAAATTGAATTCTCTGAATCACAACAACATATTCAACAAAATTTAATCTCTACTTGAGAGAACCCATCAAAAATATCACACATAAGCATTTAAAGATGCAATGACAAATCAATAAGTACTTGGACAAATTGATTCATAAAAAGAAAACAATTTGGAGACAATTTCACAATTTCTTTTCATTTAAATCAATAAATAGTTGAAACCATTTTCAGAGCAAATTCATTTCTACACAATCTCAAATCAAATCTTCACAGGTACACCAATCTGTTCTACCCTCTTCCTTGTCTTCTTTTTTATTTGATTTTATCTTTCATTTATACGTTGTATTTTGAAGGGTTATGACTCTTCACATATCCATCTGGTGCAACTTTTCATTATCTTTTGTTTGCCTTTCCTTGCAACTAAAATATTTAATTATCTTCCTTCATCCCCGTGAATAATTTTACCAATAATACATTATTCCTCTCTTTTTGTTGTTTTGTTATATATACACTGGTAAGGGACTAGGGACCCAATCAAAATCAAGGCAGATCCCACCAAATTTATGTGTATGTCTCAGAAATTGTCAAAGCTAAACCTTATACATGCCATAGGAGGGGGCAAATTATAGGGCCAACCCTCAATATATAACAAAAAATAGCTAACAGACTAAAAAAGAAACTAAACCACCTAATTCTCTCCCTAACCTATAAGATTCACAACATCAACTTCCTCACCACAGCAACATCTGTAATCTACTCTTTCCTTGTCTTCTAACTCAATGCCCACTTTGTCGGCTAGTCGCTCCACGATCTTTCTCAACTGCACTTGACCAATTAACAAGTCATGCATATGATCTAGTAGGTCCTTGTTAATCTCTGCCTCTTTGTAGATCTCCTCCATGTCCTCATGCATTAGAATGGAGGAAACTGCTATGGAGCTCATCATTGTAAGTGTAAGAGTTTGCACGGCCCCAAACACATTCCACCTTCCTCTCATTGTGCCTAGATCCAAAAGAAAGTCAAACATCACCTCCCTAAGTTTGCCACCATCTTCCCCATCAACCACTTTTGCCATAGAAATTATTTTGCCCACCCACTTCCTGAGAAGAGGATGCTTTATCTCTATGTCAATTCTTCCTCTTTCGTAGGGAGATTGTCCTCTTCTTCTCCCCACCCATTGTCCTGCTAGTCACTCTCCTTTGAAATTGTTTGCACCTAGGAGCCAAAGGAGAGGCCATCTCCTTGACCTTACCAACTCCCTTCATCACACCACTTCTAGAGGCTTCGCTAGACATTTTCACTCTACTTGGGAATACTCCAGAATAATACCAAACCCATGTTTAAGCTTGAAAAAGTGAAGCTTAAAATGACATAGCAAATGAGCTTAGATGGCCGTAAAATTGAAATTGGAGTCATTTGAGACCAAAATATCAACTAGGTCACCCTCAAAATTTTAAAATTCACAACTTTTTCAAGATGCTAAATCTAGTCCAGGAACAGTTATGAATGCATTAAAAACCATAACAAAACTCATCCGGAAACCATGAAACTAAATAGACATGCCGACATATGTACCAAGAAACTTTCTACCACACAGAATTGCAAAATCATTTCTAGGTTTCAAGATTTTAATCATCAAAGTTGTCCTCCAGGGCATATTTGCAAAGTGCAAACATAAAAACTCTCCAAGACTCAACTAGTTTGGGCTTTCAAAACTGAACAAATGAAGTCCTTAGATTGTGAAACTAGGAAAATATACTCACATATGATGCATGAGTATGTCCACCAAGTGGTAGCTCATGACAATGAACACATTTCAATTTATCATGCTTCCAAGAAGGCTACATAAGTAGATCCGATATGGGTGTTTCTGAGTGCTGCAACTGCAAGTTGAAGACATAATGGCACTTCAAATTTTTGAAATTTGAAGGTACTAACACAACCCTCTCACAGAGATGTTAAATTTGATGTCAGTTTGGTTTAGATTTCCTAACCTTCCCCTCCAATTTTGGGAAGACTCCTTCTTTGAAGGTATTGGCAATGCTCTTGGTAGATTTTGAAGACAGATTCTTCCACATCCAATATAGGTAACTCTACTTATGCTCATCTTCTAGCGGACATTGAAACCTCCAAGGCTCTCCCTGGGGAGGTTTTCCTCATGATGGTGGATCAACCGTGGACTCAACTATTGGATTACAAGGGAATCTCATTTTCTTGTAGATGATGCTTCGTGATTGGTCATCTTGCTTTAGATTGCCCCATTCTCATCATAGGATTGTTGACTCAGAAATGTGGTGGTGGAATGCCCTCCTTTAACACTTAGCTATGGATTTTGAGGATGATTCTCCTTCAATTCCTATTGCTATGGATACTAGTGTGGCCCGAGTGGCTCTTGAGTTCTAGGCTCATCTTGGGACTGGTGCAACTCCAATCTTATCCTTGGATTTTGTTGGGATTCCTTCTTTGGTGCCAACATAGTCTATTTTGACTGTTCCTATTGTCCCCTCAATGGACTATGGTGGGGCCTTGGTTCTTCCCCAGCTTTCTCCTTTAGTGCAGCCTCAGTCTTACCTTTTGAATGGGGTGTCTCATATGGGGGTGTCTATTGAGGGGACACCTCCTCAATTTGATGATTTCAATAATGGCATGTCTTACACTATCATGCATAGAAGGAAGAAAGGCCTTCTTAAATCAATTTATAATTCTAATCATTGGGTGTACGATTTTCTAGGTCAAGGTTAGGAGTTGTGTAGCTCGTTGGTCTCTGGGTGTAGCCTGCTAAGGTAATTTGCCTGTAGCCTCTATATGTTTTTGCGGGTGTTTGATGCTCCGTCTATGTTCCATCTCTAACTTTATTGATCTTGGTTGTTATATTAGTTCCATTTCTCATGGAACCCATTCCTTTTGCCTCTTAGTTTTCTCTTTGTAAAAGGGTTTAGGCCCTTTCAAAACTCATTTTTATCAATATCAAAAACATCCTTTTCTATTGTAAAAGGGTACAGGCCCTTTCAAAACCCATTTTTTATCAATATCAGAAACATCCTTTATTGTGGCTTCTTTTGATATATTCAACAAAACTAAATATAATAGATAATCTAATTGAATTCCTTACCTTTCTATCAATAATCAATCATCTATATCCTTCATACTAGATGGTTTGGTTAATGATGCAACAATCCATTGATCTCTCTTACTTTTTCCTTAAGCATGTTCATATATAAATAGGCAGATCAAATGTGATTTTACACATTGCATGAAATCATGCAAAAGACAAACATGAGTACTTTAAAACATGGGTGAAAATAGAAAAATCTCAAAATAACACCAAAAAAAATTCAAAAATATTTTAAATCATTTTGCAATTTTCTAATCATTAGTGATGTTGGCCCCATCTCAATTATAAGCATGGAAAGTATACAACACTTATCCAACAGCTTAGATTGAAACTAATCACCGTAACATCTTAATTGGTTAATCTTGTTGGTTGACAAAGGGAGTTACTGAAGAATAGGATTATAGAAGGGTATATTATAGTTGAGATGTAATAATTCTATTTTCTAGAACCGTGTGAGAAATAAGTTAATCCAAGCTTAAAGAGTATGCCCTTAGCTACATAAAGTGTATAGGCTAGTAAGAAATATTGGTAAACTTAACAAGACAGGATACAATGTTATCAATTGGTGAGTACAAGGATGGTGGTGGGAGGATAGAAAACCCTTAATATAAAATAACATTTATGGTAAAATTAGTTTCGAGTAAAGATAACTCTAGGCCTAGGAAGATCAACCAAAACAAGATTAGACAATTGTATTTCTATAAAAAAATTGACTCAGAATATTGTAATTTTTTATTATTGTATATAACAACCCTAATTGAATTGTATGACAAATAGGTCAAGATATTGGAAATTAGTAATAGAAAATTCAAGCCTCTAATTTGGTCACATTCTACAAATCTATATATATCCTCCTCAAAAGAGTCCTCTAGGTTTTCGTGTCATTCATTTCATACTAATATCCCTTCTTAAGTGAGATAAAACAATAAAGCCAAAATGTTGGAATACAGTTTTTCCATAGTTAGCCAACTGGATAACTACTTCAATTAGTAGCTTTCAAGCATGGTCCCCTTGTTGCATCTATGTAACCAAGAACAAGTTTGTTTATTTAGATGAGTAGGAAACTCTAGCTTGAAACTATATGAACTCAAAATCCGTGAACACAAGAAAAATAAAATAGTTTTTTATATTGAATCATATTGTTTATATCTAGCCTTAAATATAGCCAGTAGTTGTACATAACATTAAGAATTCTTCCCTCCCAAGCACATTTGCACTATTTAGAGTTGGAAGGTGTATTATTAAGTCATCTCAAGATGGCTTCCATGAGTAATTATTTATGCAAATGACATTTTTCATGAATATTGATAAAAATTAGTCAAGAGGACCTACTTAGCATAGAAGCACTTTTAAGCATTTGTTAGCAAGGGGAGGAACAATGAATGTAATCCACCACTTAAAATTTAATGATGATCACCTTTAGGTGAATATTCATTTATCAAGTACCACCAATGCCTAAAGGTGGTTGTGTTTGTAGACACCTAAATTCAACCATGTCCTAACGTCGCCTAATTTCACCCACATTTCCATGTCTTACCATCACCTAATCATTTTCCTAGCCATAATTAAATAATTTATGATTAGTTAATTAATTAATCAATTCATTATTCATTTTTAATCAAACACTAATTAAAAAAATATTTATCCATTCATATATCCCCTTCGATTTCTTTCCATTTCTAATTAATGTCCATCTAGTTAATTAAATTAATTAGATAATTCCATTAATTATCCTTTCACAATCTTATCTTATCCCTTTCGATTTATTTCTATTTTCTAACTCATGTGCAACTAGTTAAATAGAAACAAATTAAAAATCTTATCTTTATCTATCTTCAAATCTTATCCTTATCAATCAACCCATCAAAAGTCTATAAATACTTCATTTCACTCATCATTTGGATATCATTTTAATGCAAAAATAACTCTATCATTTCTATCACTCAAAATTATTAATGTTATGTTGTTGAGTTGAGCGTCCACATACCATCAGAATCTTGAGCACATCACTTCAATACACTCAATTTGAGGTTTGCAGTGGAGTTTAAAACTAAGATTTTAGTCTTATTTTATTATTATTATTTTATGTTTCAAATTTCTATTACTTACATTTTGGTGAACTTGTAGACACCTAAAAATGTCCTGAGCCTGCGAACGTCATTTTGACACCTAATTCATCCAAATTTCACCTTCTACTATTAATTAAATAATTTTAATTATTTAATTAATTCACTTCTCTTATGCTTCTAATTAAATAAATTTTATTTATTTAATTACTTAGCTATTTTCTTCTGAATTTCTTCTATAATTAAATAATTATTTAATTATTTAATTATTCATTATTCCAATGTCCCTTTTATCCTATTAATTTAAATAAATACATATTTATTTAAATTATAGGTCTTGCCCTAATTAAATAGGTTCCCACTTATTTAATTAAATCCCATCACATTATCTTCTTTCTCAAATAAATTTAAAAATGTACACAATTTAATTAATTTAAAAATACCTTACACCTCACCATTTCTTCAAATTAAAAATTGTCCTTTGTCCTTTACTGACTGGGAAACCCTAATCAATATACACCCTTCATCTCATCAAAAGTCAATATGCAATCATAACCCTTTATTCAAACCCTACTCCTCTATAAAACCACTCTCTCAGTCCCATTTCTCACTTACCACCTACATAATTTGAGCACTCTCTCTGATTTTGCCATCAACATACTCTTGAGCTTCTCATTGTATTTGCAGGTCTGCAAATTTGAGAGCAAAGTATTGCAAAATCTTGGAGGAACAATGGAGGATTAACACTAGTGGTATAGGGTTTCATGTCTTGTTTTTGTATTTGTTTGATCTTGGGCTATTTAGTACTCCATTAAGTTGTTAGGGCATGCATGATATTGTTTACAGGTGTTTGAATGCTTTTCCCTGACATCATTTGGTGAACCCAACGTGAATCATCTATACTTTCCATGAATTTGTGATTTTAGGGTTTGCAAGAATAGTATAACACATATACAGGTCCGTGCAACGCATCTGCCGGTCTGGGTGATGCACGTGCAATACGACCAAATGCATTCGCTGGAGTCTACAACACATCAAATGGGCTCTGTGACACATTCGGCTCTGTATTGGACAAATCTTCCTTATTTTCTTTATCTAGCTTACCCATTTGGTTTTGCAGGACTTCATCATATTTTCTAATGCTTTATCTGCTTTGCTAACCCTCTGTTTATCTATTCATTTCATTAGGGTTTTTCAAAGCATTAGGGTTTTATGTTTTAAGGGTTTACTTAGGTTGCTCTAAACTTGTTTAATCATTTGAGTATTCCCTACGTATGTCTAAAGGTTTCTCATCTTTCTGGCATCAAGGAGACAACTCTACAACCCTAGGGTTTTTTATGCATCAATGAAGTGTTATTTTCAGCTGTTGTTTGGGTAAATTCTATTATTTTTGAGTTGCAGACATAGAGCGACAGACCCAAGGGTTGCCATGATGTAGTAGCCATCTTCTATGATGCATCTGAGACCTCGTGCAATGCATTCATTTGATAGTGGACCACATTTGTGCCTCTATGTGACACAGTCACTGTTTTCTGCAATGCATCTAAGACTTTCTAAACCGCATGCAACTGCTGCAAAATAGGGATTTCTTAAGTCATTTTCATTATTTGGTTTCTCTACTTGCACAATAGATTAGGGGTTTTTCTATTACTAATTTCTGGTCTACCACTTTGTGGCATCCATTGGAGGAGAATCTTGTGTGAAATCATTAACCTATTGGTTGCAGGGTTTTCTTTCATTTCATATGTGTGTGTGTTTAGATTAGGAACACTTCAAATTTGGTTTTAAAAGAACAACAATCTATTTTCTTTCACACTCATTGGATTAAAAAGAACCACAAATTGCATATTCACACTCATTGGTTTAAAAGGAATAACCACTTGCATTCTTTCACTCATCAAGCTAAAAAGAATAACAACCTACATTTTCACTCATTGGCTTAAAAAGAACTTGCATCTCTTCACATTCATTGGGGTAAAAAGAACAACAAATTGCATCACTGTCTTCTTTGTCCTGTGATTGTGTTTATGTTTTAAAGAAGTGTATGCTCTTCCCTGGCACTCTAAGTGATCTTGGGAATCAAAAGATCTTCTCAACATTTTCATAATCACACCACACACTTAATTTCTAAAGGTTAATGAACTTTTGTTTAGTGTGGCCAAGTCAAATGTGTATGCTCTCTCCTTGCATCATCATGTGAACTTGGAGATCAAAAGCATTTACTTGTTTTGTTTTGGTAACCCTTTAGATAGGGCTTACCTTTGAGACACATCCGCAAGGAGAACTCATTGGTGACCCTAAGCGGTATTTCCCTCGGGCTGCGATATAAATAGATAAGGTGAAAGCCAAGTCTAAACTGCCATTAGCCTTCGCCGTACAGTGCTAATCTAAAAGTGCAAGCTACCCATATTTATGTAAGGTATTTTTTAGTACCACAAGTAGGATTGGTTAAAGCCTTAAGTGGCTTAGTGGATGCTCATGAGGTGGTAAGTCCCTGAGTTGTGATTGTAAGACAAATTAGTTAGAAGCCACCCTATTGACTGAGTTATTGGTGTCTTGTTCAGTGCAAGGGCATAGAAGGGTTTGCCCCCAAGATTACTCACCATAAGGCTCCCTTGAGATGAGATGGAAATCCTTGGCTTAGCATAAGCTATACGTAGCTTTCTGGGGAAAGGGTGATTGGGTCATCCTCTTGGAGGCATCTATCCATCCTCTCTTGTAAAGACAAAAAAATGTACACACCCATCTTAGGTGTGATGACATTTGAGTCAACGGAGATTCCAAGTTGTGGGTTTGAACAAGCTGTCATTGGCCATTGACCTTAGGGATAGGAATTTTCTTATGTGTGTGAACTATTTTTGAATTTTGATTAAGACCCATGGAAATTTGGGGTTGGATAGCCCTCGAACATACACATACGCTCACCAAGTCAAGAGTCACAGCCAAACTAAATGTTGAAGTGTCTTCTATGTGTGAAGTGTTTTCTAATTTTTTTAACAAACTATCAAACAAATGTAGGAAAACTAATTTTAGGATCCAAATAAGTAGTGAAACGCATCTGTAGGGTACTAAAATGCATCTGCTGATAAATAGACCACAATTGAAACACCCTACAATGCATCTGAAGCTCCCTGCAATGCATCTGCAGACCTGTGTGACGCAAATGAGGTTCTGTGTGACACATCTACCTGTAGTGAGACACTTAGAGGATCCTTTTCAAAACTACTCTCCCTATCAAATCTAACTGCAACTATGTCAAAAAAATTTAGACCTGCTAGTGCTGCTCTTCCATTGCAGATTTAGTTTCATCCCTTTAGGATTAGATTGCATAATCAACTTCATCCCTTTAGGATTAGATAGCATTCCATATTGGCCAAATCATTAATCCAACCTTAGAGCATTAGAATTCAGCCTTTAACACCTAAAGCGGTCCCTAAAAAAAATTAGTCTTCCTAAGGTTTAAACATAAGGAGAAATTGTCGAAGCTTGACTGCATGATAAGTACAAACTTGGATCAAGAGACCTTGATATATTTTCCAAATCAATCACAATTTGGGCTTAATACTCATAAGTCTAGTTTAAGTCCAAAATCTTTCAAAGGGAGTCTCAACCTGTGAACTCAACTTAATCAATCATTTCTTCTACATCAACACTCCAAGGTCTTGATAAAGCTGACTAGTACTTTGATAAGGTCATTAGTAGACATTAGTTCCCTCTTGGAGCTAAACTTTTCAAAGACTAATAGTGTTGGAAATAAGGTAGATAACTGATAATATTCAGTGTTATATCAAAACATGAAAGCATATGTAATCATAAGAATAGAAATAAAATCCACACACATAACACAAGGATTTTTTACGTGGAAACCCTATTAAGGGAAAAACCATGGGGTGACTAACCCAAGATTGTATTCTCTATTAAAAGAATAAGAAGAACAAAATGGCACTTGCCAATTAGGGCTCACTGCCCGAGCACACTGCCTACAAGAGACTCACTATCTACACATCTTACAGAAGATAATCAAGTGTTTGAACTGATGAGAGGCATCTACAAATGTAGGATTTTAGTTTCGGTTTAGGCACAATATACTGATTTGATGCACTTCATTCTTTCTCTGTTCAATGTTGTTGTTCAGTCACATACTGGGCTTGAATTGCTATTCTCACACTTATCCCTGCTTTTCTTCACACCTTCACTTTCACATGTTCACCACATACACCTACATGCTGGAATCTATCTAGTATATATATCCGCATCAAGGATTTTCATCAACTTTCTAGTCGGCAACAAGAACACTGTAAGTTATAAATCTGTCAGCTGAATCCATGCTTGATTTGTGATGTGTATCAAAAACATAGGTATAGAATTCATTAATCATGTCGGATAATAATGTATAATCCCACAAATTACTTGATCAACACCTTTTACTCATCCAGATTGATGTTTGATACTCTGCCGGTTAGTTCTTCCTTTGTCTGCTCTGCCTGACTGGAACCCAATACTCAAATGCTCATATCTTTTTCTTTCTTTATCATTGGAGGTTAAATCTTTGGAATACAGTAGTCATGATACCCCTCTTGACTTGTCCAAGTCTGCAACTTATAGAGTTACACCATCTGAGAGATCTGGACCTAATTGTTAGACCTTGTTACATACTCTATTCTTATTCATCGGACCAAAACAATCTTCAATCTGACTTCCGGTATAGGCATACTATGTACTGTGGATGTGTGGGATAGACTTTGTTTCCATTAATGACAACACTTATGAAGCCACATAGTGTCTCTTGCCAACAATCTCCCCCTTTGGCATTGATGGCAACACTTAATGAAAAATGGCTAAGTGTCACAGTAACTCCCCCTTGGATGATGCTCTGTCTTTTGCACTGTTTTACTAGAACTCCCCCTTAGCTAGATTCCACATTTTTCACTACTCCTCACTCCCACTTTGACATCAATGGAAAAGGGAAGAATCCACATACCAAAATTTGCAAAAATTGTCCTAGACATGGCCGCATAAGTATATATATATGTTATACTTACATATACTTAAGTATATCCACAAAAGTAGTCTTTAGCTGTACAAACTCTATGGCCCAATTCTACTTCATCTTATCCAAAATGGAGATGAGACCACCCAACAAAAATGTATATGCTTTTGTCCTTCTTAAATCTGCTAGATCACTGGTCCGGGCTGTGGTCTGAGCATCTGTCAAGGCCTCATGCATTGCCTCTAGCTTAGGGATAATTATCCCTCTGAGTTCACCCATTCTGTTCATTATGTTCTTCTTTTCTTTGTCTAGCCTCTTTATTTCATTTATGATAACAATAGCCTAGCATTCTTGATTCATTAGAGAGGTAGTAAGGGGATCAAAATTCTAAGATAAACTTGACAGTTTTCCTTCTTGTTCTTTCACTTTCTTCTCAATGTCCTCTGTCACTTTGGGCCAAGATAAACAGAATTTATATATGTCCCCACCATTTCTAAGAGCATTTTCAAGGCTCTTTATTCCAATGTCTAGGGTCCTCCTATCATTAGCAATTAGTCCTTGCACTTCAGTGAATCTTTTTCCCAGAAACTCCTTTCGGACCTTTGCTTCTGCTGATTTCTCTAGAGATTCAAAATGAGTGTTAACAGAATTTCCTAAGTTTTTCAAGTTACCGAAAGGTGAGGCTGAAGGATCCTTTTGATAGGATGGCATGATCTTCTCCAGAATCCTAGATGCAATCTCCAATAGTTCACAGTCCTCCATGTGAGATTTCAAGAGTTTTACTTTTGCTTTTGCTTGAGCAAAAGATGCTATTTTCATTGTCTAAACTGGGGAGAGAGAGTTGAAATTCAATGGTCCTTGAAATAGCTCATGTTCATCTATTTCCATCAATTCTCTGTTTAAGAAGTTCTTCACTATCTCTATACTGTCTCTTGCTGGTGATTGAGTGTTCTTTTCTTTTGGGATATCAGAACAGTCATCATTAGTTTTTTTTTGCTTGTTCTTCTTTTCCCTTAACCTTTTCTTCTTGAATCACTTTATCCTCTCTTCTACCTTCTCCTTCAGCTTTAGAATCTGGAATGTCTATAGTGGGATCCAAAGGAGAGATGTCACATGTGTTTACTACTTCATGAACTTCCTCTTTCAGAATAGAGGAATATAAGTCCTTAGACTTTTTTTCATCTATTTTCTTTAATCCTTCGACATCCTTGTTAGAAAGTTCTTCATTGATTACATTTAACCCTTCAACACTCATGGTAGAAGGTTCTTCATCTGTTTCCTCTACAATGGGAAGATTGAATCTCTTCAGGGCATTCTGGAGGATATCTTTTGTTTCACTTGCTACTTGGTTAGTTTCTCCAAGCATAAGTTTATTCATTCTTGCCTTACTCTAGAACTCATCCTTACAGTCCTTGAAAATCATGTCCATTTATTTTGGAGTGATAGAAGGATAAATCTAAATTTCTATTTGCTCACGAATCTCTAAGTCTTTTGCCTTTGCATTCTCTTTTCTCAGTTCAAGTACCTTTTCTAGACTTTTGGGAATTAATGATATAATTTCAATGAAAGCTTTATTGTAAATGTTCAAGTACTTGATAGTAGCTTCTTCCAAAATTCTCTTGTCAACATCACTTTATTCATCATAGAACTCTATCACTGGCTACAGGTTCCCATCCATAGTAACTGCCTTGATGATGTCATCAATGGAAAGAGTTGGCTTTTCAACAAATTCCTCTGCCTTCTCTTCCTCACTTCTGCTAGCAGAGAACTTTCCAAATGTTCTCTTCTTCTTCATTTTCTTGATTTCCTCATCAGATTATGTGTCTTTATCATCTTTAAGGCTTGTATATGACCTTGTGGCTTTGGTCTTCATCCTCTTTTCTCCTTTTCTAGATGTCTTGACTTCCGGTTTGGTAGCCTTTGAGCTTTTAGAAGTGACAGGTGTAGAGCTCTTGGAAGATCTAGTCTGGGAGGAGGCTTGCACCAGAACATTTCCTTTCTTTGCTTCTTGTCTCTCTTTCTCCGCCTTCTCCATTTTCTCTCTATTTGCATCTACTACCTCTTTTGATAAGCCAAATCTTTTGGCAATTTCTTCAACTTCCCTTCGTACCTTCCTCTTCATCTCCGGCTGTCTTAACTCAACATGTATTTTTACACTTAGCACTTCAAAGGTGCCAAACCTTTCTGCTTCAGTGTCCCTAGGCTGGCTCAGCAGGTGTTAAATATGTAGCTCCAAGATTTTTTCATCGACCTCATATCCCATAGGCATTATCCATACAGTTCTTGGCTCAAATGCCTCCATTAGACACTGATCAGTGTCAACCATGAAGCAAACTATGTCCTTGTATTTCTCAACTATGGACTGAGGTATTCTTTCTCTATTTTGCATCATGCTTTGGAAGTTCTTAAAGTAACTGCAGAGGGCTGTGTTTTGGGCTTGAGCATTACCAAGTCCATACATGTAATCTCTGATCTGAATTACAACTGGTTTATCATTTTGCCAAACCCAACCACTTAATCCAGGTAGCTCATTCATATAATAAAAGAACAAACATAGTATTGGACAACCATATTTAAAGGAATTCTTCTTATCCTTTTTGATCTTCTACAAGTTTTCCAATAGTTGATTTAGAAGGAGCTCACATAGATCATAGTCTGCATCTTCCCTCAGCATTTGATATGCTACATAGATTGTTGTGCCAGACATAGAGTTCTCCTTGATTGAATGATAGATCTTGTAGCCGATTATCATTGAGGCAAACTTGACATCCAGATTTGTGATGTCATCTATGATCATCACTCTTTTGTCAAATTTAGATCTGGTGGCTCCAATTACTGTTTGGTTCTTCACATATTTAAGTGTAGGTAACCCACCGGATGAATGCAGTCCGGTCACTACCCTTATGGCATCTTTAGTGATCTTGAATGGCCTCATTAGCCACATGAAATTGTCATGCATCCTACTTAGAACATACCGGACCTAATCATCTTCTGCAAAACATGGAAAATGTATGCAATGTTTGAAGTGTTTGTCTTGAAGAGACTTGAATTGAAGTTTAAGTTCAAAATTCTCATCTATTAGCTATTTGTGGTAAATATCCATCAATTTTGAGTCTCCAAATTCTTCAATGTTTGCATGGATATAAACCCTAACATCTTCTACATGTAATACTCCATGCGAAATGCTAGAAAATGCGCCCAAGGGATCAACTTCTAGGGATTTGTAGGGGTGTTTCTTGAATTTAGGTCTCAGCCTATCAGAAATATTGACAACCATTGGAGTAGCCATTTTGCAAGAGATTTGGAGAGAGATTTTTAGAATGGAAGTACCTTTTTCACACTTTAGGGTTTGAAGCAGGAGCTAGAACAAATTGCTGGTTGAATTCATTTTTCAGTTGATCTTGAGTGAGTTGTAGAATCTTCTTTACAGAGCTCTTATTTTCTTCTTCGTGAGTGCAAATGTGTAAATAATGAGTGGAAGAATCCTTTTATCCTTGTGTAAACCCTAATTTCCTTTTGTAATAAATGCACAACTTAAGTTATCTGGTTGCTCTGTTTTGAGAGAGATTTTCTTGAATCACTACCCAGAACTTAGAATTATTGTTTGTGAGGATTGACAACATATCTTCTTTTCTTCAATCATGTCAAGGGTCCACAAATTAGAGCATTTCAATTCTAAATCATACCGGATCTGTCTATGAAATTCTGCTTTACCGGATAGCTATCGGAACTGGATTAACTTGAGCGGTTATAAATCTTGCAAAACTCCATGCGGATCTTTCCCATTTTGACTGAAGGTTATCTGGAGGTTTTTCTGAGAACCCTTTAATCCGCAGCGTTAGATGTTTACTCAATGTGCCAAATTTAGGCACTAGCTGACTGGCTGGGGGAAAATGTTTTTCTCTGTGACTCCCCCTAAGCTAGAGCTCACCTTTTTAGTTTTTAGAAGGAATATCAACACTAAATTCCAGTGCGGATCCATCCCCAATATTTTCTATACTCTTCTTTACCCAAATCTTGTTCATCTCCTTTTGAACTTCATCTGCATTCATTTTACCTTTGCCCTTATCTTGTTTCTGATTATGTTCCACCGGACCTCTTCTATCCTGATTTTTGCTCTCTGCAGAATTTGGCAATATGACCGGATCTATTGCAATTGTAACATACAAAATCTCTTTGCTTATTTGATTGATATCCTCTTGATCTGCATTGATTAGCCATATGTCCCATTCTATTGCATGAAAAGCATCTACCATTGAATGAATTGTTTATTTACATATTTTTGCATTCATGAGATTTGTGACCAAACCTTTTGTAGTTGAAACATTGTCCGGAGAAGGATGGATTATTCTGATTCATTCTCCTCCTACACTAAGTTGCTTTATGACCGAAATTGTTGTAATTGAAGCAGTATCCATTAAAGGATGGATATCTTTGAGCATTTGGTTGTCTTACTAGAGGTCTTCTAGGCCTTTTTCTTTGATTTCTTGATCTAAAGTTCTTCTGACCGGATCCAAAGCTTTCACCTTTCTCATATCCCAAGCTACACTTATCATCTACCCTCTTTTGGCTTTCAAGAAGCACTTCAAGTTGGGATGAGCTTATCTTAAATTTTTCTTTGTATTCATTTGCAGTTTGAAGATCTTGTTTGAGAGTGTTTATCTGATTCTCAAGTTGTTCTTCATTGTCTCTAGGTTCTTCAAGATCAGATTCAAGATGTCTAATTATTCTATCCATTTTGTGGCAGTCCTCTATTTTCTCCTTGAGGGTTTGTTTTAGATTATCTTCAATCTTTTTTTTTCTTCAATTTCTTGGGTGAATCTCATAACCCCTGATTCCATTTCATGCCTTACCATAATGACTTCTTTTGACAGCTTCTCACATAGCTTATTTTTCTCATTCATATCTTCATTAGTATCATTGATTTCACTCTGATTGGCTAATTTTTGAAGTAGTTCCTTTCTCTTTTTCACAGAGATACTAAGTTTTTCTTTTAGTTCATTTATGAATTCATCAGTTTGTTTGAGTCTTTCTCTCAAATTATTGACTTTAGAGTGAGATTTTTCAAGATCATCCAGGGTAGACTGAAGTTATTCCTTCATACCATATGCATCCATTGTGATTCCCAGATCTTCCTCAAGCTGTTAGGCTTTGTTCAGAGGAACTTAGCTCTGATACCAATTGTTGGAAACAAGGAAGATAACTTAGAGGGGGCTGAATCAGCTATCTCAAAATTTCCTTACTTTTGTTATCTTAATATTTAGTGTTATATCAAAACATGAAAGCATATGTAATCATAAGAACATAAATAAAATTCACACACATAACACAAGGATTTTTTTTACGTGGAAACCCTATTAAGGGAAAAACCACAGGGTAACTAACCCAATATTGTATTCTCTGTTAAAAGAATAAGAAGAACAAAATGGCACTTGCCAATTAGGGCTCACTGCCTGAGCACACTGCTCACAAGAGGCACACTGCCTACAAGAGACTCACTATCTACAAATCTTATAGAAGATAAACAAGTGTTTGAATTGATGAGAGGTATCTACAACTGTAGGAGTTCAGTTTCGGTTTAGGCACAATATACTGATTTGATGCACTTCATTCTTTCTCTGTTTAATGTTGTTGTTCAGTCACATACTGGGCTTGAATTGCTATTCTCAAACTTATCCCTATTTTCTTCGCACCTTCAATTTCACATGTTCACCATGCACACTTACATGCTGGAATCTGTCTGGTAAATATATCCACATCAAGGATTTTTATCAACTTTCTAGTCGGCAACAAGAACATTGTAAGTTATTTATCTGTCAGCTGAATCCATGCTTGATTTGTGATGTGTATCAAAAACATAGGTATAGAAGTCATTAATCATGTTGGCCAACAATGTATAATCCCACAAATTGCTTGATCAACATCTTTTACTCATCTGGATTGAAGTCTAATACTCTGTCGATCAGTTCTTCATCTGTCTGCTCTACCTGACTAGAACCCAATACTCAGATGCTCATATCTTTTTCTTGCTTTATAATCAGAGGCTAAATATTTGGAATATAGTAGTCATGATACCCCTCTTGACTTGTCCAAGTCCATAACTTACTGAGTTACACCATCTGAGAGATCCGGACCTGATTGTCAGACCCCGTTACATACTCTGTTCTTGTTCACCAAACCAAAACAATCTTCAATCTGACTTCCGGTATAGGCATACTACATACTACGGATGTGTGGGATAGACTTTGTTTCCATCAATGACAACACTTATGAAGCCACACAATGTCTCTTGCCAACAATTAGATCCATTAGCCTCTACCATATTCTTGGTCTCAATACCTTAGTTACATCTCAAAACATCAGCATAATATATCCTCATTTAACCATTTCCATTTGCATAGATACATTTCCAATCTTAATTGCATTCCCATTGTCTTCCAAGAAAATACCAAAAATATAGCAGTAACGCTTTGCATTTCCATCCTTAGGTCAAATTCATTTTCCACAAACTAGTAAGTCTTATATGGTCAAGGCACAGTTGTAAAAGAAGAGAAAGGGAGAATCCTTATATCATCTCACAAACACAATGAGATTTGGAACCTCATTAAATGAGAAACAAGAACCTCACTCCAATATGCCAAATCCCTTTGAGAATCTCCTTTTGCAAGAAAATAATCAAGGTATTACTCAACAAGAAATTGAGGAAGCCTCCCAAGATCCTAGGATGTTGTGCATCATAGATGAAATGATAGTTGCTAATGCTCAAATCTACCTCATGCGTCTCTCACAAACCAGCACTAAACTTCCCACAGGGGTAGATTTCAATGCAATTGTGGAATCATCACCAAATAATACCACACAAGGCCAAGGGAAAGCAACGTCATCCACTAGCTACACGAATCCAACACAAGAACATGCATCCATTCCCATAGGACAAACATTGCAAGATTCCACAATCCCCCATGTGACTCCCACATTTGACACCAACAATGTGAATGTCGTGTCACAACCTTTAAATTTTACAAACTCCTTCACTTCAATGAACAAGAATCAAAACAAAAGAACACAAAGGATACACATAGTGACTTCATGAGTGCAAACACGCAAGGTCCATACCACATCAAATGCAAACATGAACCTTGGACCTCAAAATCAAAACATGGACCCCCTTGGTCAAAACAATAACACCATACTAAATGCAAACTTAAATGTTGGGACTACACAAAACAATGTTTTGAGTCATCAATATGTAGACCCAAATTACCAAAATAATAATACCATACCCAACACTTACATGAATGTTGGTACCACCCAAAATCACACCTTGAACAATCAAAATATTGCCCAAAATCATCATGTGTCTCACGTAAATGTCAATCAAAACACTAGTACATCACATCAAAACACCCATTTAAATCCATTACAACAACAAGCAGACCAAAATACCCTCTTCAAAACAAATCCCAACTACATATAAAACCAAAATGCTACAAGTGCTTCATCCCACTACCAATACATTAATCCAAATACCACGTACATACCCAACAACCAAAACCTAAATGCATCTTCGTCATACACCCCCTTCAACACACATACCAACCCACTTGTTACAAATTTGGGATCCCAAAACACATCGGCCTCAAACATGGGTAACTTATATCAAAACACACCATTGAACTCCTTTGAAGACTTGGTACACAAGATTCAAACAATAGAACAATGCTTCTCAAACATGCAAGTCTCTACAACCAAGAAGGCATATTCCATGGAATATTTGTGTCCTTAACCTTTCGACAAAAGCATTTACATACCACCTTTCACACCAAACTAGAATGTACCGAACTTCAACAAGTATAGGGGAAAAGGGAGTCCCATAGAGCATGTGCGAGAATTTCACATAGCATGTCTTGAGATTGCATATGAACACACATATTTGATGAGATTATTCTCGAGGAGCCTCGTAGGTCAAGCACTTGAGTGGTTTGTACACCTTCCCATAGGAATAAGGACATGGACCAAACTCATGGACAAATTCATATCTCATTTCTCTTATAACATCGAGATAGATGTGAATGTCACCACCTTATTCCATACTAGACAAGAATATGGGGAAACATTCATCTCCTTCTTCCAACGGTGGAGAAGCCTTGCTAGTAAATGTCCTTGGCATATCCCTAAGAATCAGTTGGTACCAATTTTCATGGAGAACCTTAACAAAGAACTCATGCATCAATTACAAATCCATTATTGCACCTCCTTCAGGGAAGTTGTTGAAAAGGGAACAGCCATTGACAAAGCCCTCATAGCTAAGGGTACAATCAAAATCTTCAACAAGAACCAAAACACTCAAAACCTTCCCTATGACAAGAACAATTTTTGGTCTCAAAACAAGAATGTCACCAATGATGGGGTCATTGACGCAAATTCGCACACTCAAAGCACCTCTGGTACAAAATAATCAACCATCCATTGAACAACAACCACAACTGCAACAACAAATGGCTAATGCAATTCAAAACAACCAAAGAAGACTGCCCCCAAGGAATAATAATCCTTGACAAAACTTTCCACCCCTAACAGAGCTTGTTGAAGCAATCTTAAAGAAGTTGTTATAGTCCAACCTCATCCAATTACTAGAGGTCAAACCATACAACCCTACTTTTAAGCCTTCCTCATGGAATGACAAATTTTGTGACTATCACCAAATCAAGGGCCATAAAACATCCAATTGTTACAATTTGAAGAACATCATACAAGACTTTATTGACTGAGGGGATGCCATTGTTGATAAACCACAAGGTTCCTCTACTACCGATCACACTATCTTTCAAGATCCTTTACAAAATCATGGAATAAGAAAAGCCTCCACCTCAGGGACCAAGCCACTTAACCATGTCAATTACAACAACATTGCCTATGAATACACTATTAACAGTATTTGTGACTTTGATGATAATGTCTCCATGATTACCATCAAGTCCTATCCTAAGTGTGTCATCAGCACTCATAGGGCCAAGGTAACACTACAAGGTGCACTATCTAATGCATCTAATCCATCTAATGCACAACCGAAGACCCAATATAATCTCTTGGACCACTTGAAAAAGACTGGCACAAATATCCATTTTCAAACTATTTCGCGTATCCCTAGAGCATAAGGCCATTCTGGATAAGGCTTTGTTGGAATCTTCTGTCCCCATGGACCTAAATGTCAATCAATTCCAGGCCATGGTGGGATATTTAGCTACCTCCAACCATGTCACTTTCAATGAACATGATGTACCCTCACACTGACCTAATCACACCAACCCACTACACCTCAAAGTCTTCATTAACAATCACAAGATTAGACAGGTCTTGGTAGACGGTGGAGCCAGGTTAAATATATGTCCTTTAAAGTTAGTGATGATATTGGGATACTCAAAAGAATGTGTGGACCCCACCAAAAGAATTGTCATCAAAGATTACAATGATGTTGAACATTCCTCCAAGGGAGTGATCTCACTTCTCGTAAGAGTTGGGCATGCCACTCTCAATACTACATTTCACGTCTTGGATGTTGAACTCCCCTACAATCTCATCCTTGATTGACCATGGATCCATGCTATGAATTTTGTACCATCCAAATACCACCAATGCATTAAATTCCCTTACAATGGCACAAAAATCACTATACCTAGTAATCCTGATGCCTTTCAATATTGCAATCACCTCAGAGAAGTTTCACAGCATCAAGTACCCATAAATAGGAGAATTTCACCCTCCACCTCATCACATTATGTAGACCCATCCACATTATCAAAATCCACCACCACCTTCATTCTGCCACTTAACCCTAAAGTTCAAATCCAAGACAAAGGATGTGGGGAATATGAGATAGAAAGGTCATACTACATCAGCAAGCTCCTGACATCACCTAGGTCACACAACAAACCTGGACCAATCAAACCTAAGGAGACTATTTCTACCACCCCCACCACTTTCAAAAAATGGGGAGAACTGAGAAAAGAGGATGTAAATGATGATGTCTCTAAGTGGCTCTACAAGGAGAAAGAAGAGGTCAAGCATGTACAATTTTCCATGGAATGATATGGAAAAGGATACAAGTTTGTAAAACAAAAAGGACACGACAGGCATAGTGGACTTGGGCCTAACAAAAATGGGAGAATAGAACCCATTTAATTGACCATGCGACCTCACAACAAGGGGCTAGGGTATACACCATGAAGAGAAAGTACTCCTAGTACTAAGCTACTCTTGGGTAGGGATGCAAGTGCTTCCAAAGACATCGAGGCATTAAGAGACCCTCCCAAACCTAAGCCCACATCTTCCCAACCTCACCTACCTGATGGCAAAACCTAGATCAATATCTTTAGGGATCCTGACAATACTTCCATTTGCACACTAACCCCCATAACCATAAGTTACATGAACACCGATGATGGCTTTCCATTAGTCCATCCCAAACTCATAGACTAGGATCAATAAACTCCACCTAGCTTGGATTTATTCAAGAATGATGAAGCTATTGCTGAGTTCATGGGACTTCGTGAAGGCATACCTCAAGGGGATCATAAAGTTGGCTACATCATGGACCTCGATGACACTACTTATTTTGGAGAATCCACTCCACCCTCTCATCGCAAAAGTGAAAAAGAAAAACAAAAAAGGTCTCTAGGTGAAAACCAAAAGGCACCTCTTGACCGTGAAAAAGTAAAAATAAAGGATGTATCTGAGGGTGAAAACCTCCCTGAGGTGCCCAAGGATGGAGGGTTGGAAGTACTGCCTATCACATAGGAGAGATCCCCATTGCTGGTGGAAAAATCTATTGACACCAACCTCGATACAGAAGACAACCCCAAGATCGTTCATTTTGTAGAGTCATTAACAGAACAAGAGAAGCCTAAGTTCAAAGCTTTCTTCTTGGCTAGGCAAGTCAATTTTGCCTGGTCATATGTCAACATGCCAGGATTGGATCTGCAATTTGTCTTACACCACCTACCATTGCTACCAAATGCCAAACTGGTAAAGAAAAAATTAAGAAAAATGCATCCACAGATCGCACTCTTGGTAAAGGCAGAGTTGAAAAATCTACTCGATGTGGGTTTCATTAGACCAATAGACTATCTAGAGTGTGTATCTAACATTGTACCAGTCAAAAAACCCAACAGCTAAATCAGAATCTATGAAGACTTCAGGGATCTAAACAAGGCATGCCTGAAGGATGATTTTCCATTGCCAAACATAGACATTATAGTTGACCTTACCGCTAGATTTGAAATGCTCTCACTCATGGATGGTTTCTTAGGATATAATTAGATAAGGATAGCTCTAAAAGATCAACATAAAACAACTTTTACATGTCCATGGGGCACATACTACTGGAATGTCATGCCCTTTGGCCTAAAAAATGTTGGAGCTACATACCAGAGAGCAATGACAACTATCTTTCATGACTATATGCACACATTTATGGAAGATTATGTCGACGACTTACTAGCCAAATCAGTTACAAGAAGCAGTCACTTGGATGTGTTGGATAAAGTCTTTAAACGATTGGAAGAATACAAAGTCAAATTAAACCCTAAGAAATGTGTCTTCAGGATTACATCAGGCAAACTACTGGGCTATATTGTTTCTCGACAGGGAATTTAAGTTGATCCTACCAAAGTGAAGGCCATCGTGGACATGCTCCCACCAAGAAGTCTCAAAAAACTATGTAGTACATAGGGCAAGTTACAATCAATCAGGAGATTCATCATGCAACTTGCCGATAAATGCCACTTGTTTCAACACTTACTCCACAAAGGGGTGCCCTTTGTATGGACTGAACTCTACTAGGAAGCTTTTTAAAAGATCAAAGATTATTTGTTGTCACCACCAGTTCTCATGCCTCCAATCCTAGGAAAGTCACTCTTATTGTATATATCAATAACACCTTCAGCATTGGGGGCACTTTTAGCACAAAATGATGAAGGAAAAGAACATGCAATCTATTATATCAATAGGACATTGCTGGGATACGAGCTAAACTACAGTCCTATTGAGCGCACTAGCCTTGCTATAGTTTTTTCCATCCAAAAGTTGTGACATTATATGTTGAATCATCAGACAAAACTAATTGCAAATATTGACCCCTTGAAGTACATACTCAACAAGGCAACCTTGACAGGATGATTGGCCAAATGGGTTATGATATTGAGCAAATTTGATATAGAGTATGTTGACCATAAAGCAATAAAGGGACAAGTGATCACAAACCAATTAGCAGAGGCACCTACAACAACGGATCACCCTTTGGTCATAGATTTTCCAGATGAATCAATATTTGTCGTGGAAGTTCCCAAAACATGGAGATTATTCTTTGATGGTGCCTGTACAAATCATGTCTCAGGCGCAGGCATCCTAGTCATTACTCCTCGAGGAAATGTCATCCCTAAAGCATTCCAAACAGCCTTTCCTTGTACAAATAACATAGCTGAATACAAGGCATTGCTCACCAGACTACGAATGGTTGTCAAATGGTAAATCAAATAGTTACAAGTCTTCAGCAATTCACAGCTAGTCATCAAATAGGTCAACAATGAATATGACACAAAATATGAAAAACTCATGCCATATAAGAGAATGGTCGATAGTTTCAGGCTATATTTTGACATAGTGGTCTTTAATTAGATTCCTAGGGTTCAGAATAGAGCAACTAATGAAATGGATACAATAGGATCTCTCTTGGACATCCCAAAAAATGTGCCTCGATTTGAGTTCTTGGTGGAATTATTGTTGGTCTTCACCTTCGATGTCCCTGAATTTGAGCTAGTATGTGAAATCATTGGTCCCACGTCTCCCTGGTATCATGACATCTACACATATCTACATGACCAAATCCTCCCACCTGACCTATCTGTTGATCAACATAAATCCTTCATATGTCAATCCACTAAATATGTCATCATCGGTGACACCCTCTACCACCGCGGTTTTGACAATACCCTCCTACGATGTCTTGATACCAAGGAAGCACAAATGGTCGTACACAAAGTACACAAAGGTATATGTAGGGCTCACTTTAATGGTCCTACTCTAGCTAAAAAGATCATAAGAGCTAGATACTATTGGCCCACCATGGAGAAGGATGCTTATCACTTCACCAAAAAATACAGACAATATCAGATACACGGAGATCTTGTGCATGCACCTGCTCAAGACTTGCAACCACTTACATCTCCATGGCCATTCTCTTAATGGGGACTCAACCTTATGGGAAAAATCCATCCCACCTCTACCAATGGCCATAAGTTCATCATCACCGCCACTAAATATTTCAAAAAGTGGATTGAGGCAATCCCCATGACATACATTACCAATAAACAGATTGCCAAATTCATCCTCAACTACATCATATACCGGTATGGTGTGCCTCAATCTATTGTCATGGATAATGGATTCCCTTTCAAAAACCATGATGTCCATGAATTATGTGAAAGATTCCACATCCAACACCATTTTGCCACTCCATACTACCCCCAAGGTAACGGTCAAGTCGATGCATCAAATAAAACCATTATAAAAATCCTCAAAAAGACTATCAATGACATTGGCCATGACTGGCATATGTATCTCAATCCCACCTTATGGGCCTACCACACCACCATCTGCACTCCCATCAGAGCCACACCATACTCCCTTGTCTATGGTTCTGAAGCCATCCTACCCATTGAGGTTGAGTTACCCTCTTTGAGAGTATCACTAAAGCAATTTGTGGATGACAAAGACTATAGGGTATCCAGATTACATGATCTCGAGCTACTAGATGAAAGAAGGTAGAATGCCCTGGTACACTTACAAGTGTATTAGAACCATCTCTGAAGCAGCTACAACAAAAGGGTTAGAATTTGACAATTCAATATTGGAGACTTGGTCCTCAAAGAGAACCCTAAGAATCAAATGGAACGAGAGAAGCTGAGAAAGTTTGAACCAAACTAGTTGGGTCCCTATATCATTACGGATACATATGGATTGGGTGCATATCAACTTGCTTCCCTCGAAGGTGAACCGGTATCAAAGCTAATTAACATCATGCACCTTCATATATATTATACCTAAGTCAGAAAACCCAAAAAAGTAAAAAAACAAGTACATAAAATACAAAAAATCAAAAAAAGAAATAAAAAGTAAAGAGAAATAATTTGTCTAAAAGTGAAAACCACTTCGGTGGTGCTTTGGATAAGTACCATGGTGAAAACCTAGCAAACAGGTGCCATGTGTAGTTAACTTTGGCTCCATTATCTACCATAACTCTATCTTGTCTTTTGCTTTCCACAATAAATCTTACATAACCCACACAATGATCCATGTCATAATCCATAATAAATCACAATGTCCTTTTCATGGCCTAGAAATAAGTTGATATCTAGCATCTTCCTGACCTTTCCTAAACACTTTGTTATCAACCCATACCATCCCATTTGGTCATAACTTTATCCTATACCTGACTAGGGGCAATTCCTGATCCTACAAATCGGTATTGGAGGACACCTTGATTATTCTCACAAATCCAAAAACATCCAAATATCTTCAAAAATCCAAAAACATCCAAATATTTCTTAAAATCCCAAAAACATCGAATATCATCAAAAATCACAAAAAAGTCACATAATCAACCAAAAATCCCAAGCAATAAACCATGTCAAACCACCTTGTCAAACTACATCACCTCTGAGCTTTCACATAGGCAAGGCCATCTCTGATGAGCCCCTAAGGCATCCCACCCTTAGGTCTTAGGTCACACAGAGTCCACCTAGTCGAACTATGTTGTCTATGTGATGTCATATAGGTAAGGCCATCTGCGATTAGCCCCCGAGACATTAGGTCAGTCCCTTAGGGCCTGTCGAGTCAACCATCATAATAAGTAGTCCTTCAGTGAGATGGACACTTTGATCAGGTAGAATAAATCAATCTTTTCACAAGTAAAACAACCCTACACATCAATAAGACAACTTATCAAAATAGTCAAGCAATCATCACTAATCACTTGCATGGTGATAATTAAACATCACTATAGACAATCCTCATCAACTACCACATGTCTTACAATAGTATGGGGCATAGTCGAAACATTAGACGACGTGTTCCATATTTTAGACATTAACAATCATCACATGCCAATCATCTCACAACATGTGGCATCTTCGAAACTAGACTGCATATCTTTTACGAAATGTCACAATCCTATCATCTGCCTTATACAGGTGGTTGTATTATAGAAACCAAACTTGACGTCTTATACGACATACTTCCCATCCTAAAACCAAGCATCATTCAACATATCATAACCAGTCAGATAAACACATACGCACTCAGCAAATGATCTGCATGGCTATCGACACTTGGTCTCACCTATCTTATTTCACTAGATTATTTTTCGTAGTCTCGTTATTATGCTTCTCAAGGCAGTCCCTAAGTGATGAAGAGAAGCGAGGATAAAGTGGGATCTTTTTCTTTGATTTTTTATTGCAGTTTGTCTTGGCAAAATGACTGGGGCAACTAGGTTCCTTGCATGTGAATGAGATTCCATTAGGTGTGAATCAAAGACATCCTATGCATTGGAAAGAACAGATGCTTCCTTGCATCAAGACTTGCATACCTCAAGGTTATCTCATCACATGTTCCGACAAGGTACCACAGTTACTTAGTCTAAGCTAGGCACTCCTTGTCTGTCTTGCACCTGTTTCACAAGAGACCACACTTTACACCTTGGCCTTTAATATGTCATGGTGTTTATTGTCCTTTGACATAATAATCTCTATGATGATTGTTGATGATGATGATTAGTCATAACAACACTCATAAAAATTTGCACACAAACCTTTATTATCTTGTAAAGTACAATCAACTTAGAATAAACTAATGACTCCAAGTCTCTGTTGATCAGGTCATGATCTTTTGACGTTACTTAGAGGTTGATGTGACATGTTTTCCATTTCAAGGGGTCTTATGCTATTTGAATGATTGGTTGCATACCTGCCTACTGTAAATTCACTTCACAAATGATGTTATTTTCCCTATGCTCAACAAATTATGATTATTTGTAAGTTTGATCAATTCTTCTGAGCATCTAGTTTTAGGAACTTGTATATACTTCTACACTGTGTATTTAACCAAATAATGTGCCTACAAGTAGATATGCATATGTTTATCATGTATATACTTCTGTATTTGAATGATATTTATCATTATTAACATGCTTTTACTCAAAATATGCTCTATATGTCCAATTATTTATGAGATATAGGCATATTCCATGTTCATTTGATTTAGAATGTATGTTATTTGTGTTGGTAGTCTTTTTGGTTTAGGGTTTAGGCTTGGATATTTGCAGGTTTTTCATTTGAACCCTAAGGTTCTCTTGTTCATCGGCTTGAGGTCGCTTGTGTCTTGGTGATCATGTCGATAGCATGGTCTGTTCTTTATATCGCCAGGACTTTGTAGAACATAGGCCCAAAGCTAGCCCCTTTGCTCTTATTTTATAGTTTTGGTCTACTTACAGGAGGACTTATCTGCTTTGTGTCAGCATCCTAGACTTTGTATGCATATTCTCATGGGTGTTGAGTAGGGAATACCCCCCTAGGTTTTGCAGAGCCTAAAGAAGAAGAGGAGATAAAAATAGAGTCTATCTCCTATACTGTTGGCCCCTAGCTCAGAGATCATGTTGATCATTGATGGCTACCTTGTAGGGAAATCTGGGAATAAGCATCCAGTCTGGGAAAAAACCAATAGAAATTGGTGACTCTACTAGGGAATTATGCAGTAAAGAAATTGTCCTTTCATCCCTGGTAAAAACAATTCCTAGTTATAGGTGGTGACTCTGAAGTAATCTCCCAACCGGTCAAAGTGAAATTTATATGCAAGGGAGAAGATCCCAATGTAATCCTCTACTTGAAGAGTTACCAGTAGAAAGGGAGCCATCTTAGTCAATCATGAGGGTTCCCCTAGGAATAATGATGATATTTAGGATAACCCTAGGCCATCAGGGCAGCATGTGCCCTATTTTTCAAATGCAGAAGCTGATATTTGGGGTGCATATGAGAGGCAACAGGGTGGTAGCATAAGGATGAGGTCAGAGGTGTTCCAAGAATGCCCTTTCTTAGACCCTGGTGAAAGATTTGAAGAAGTAGAATCTCTGAGGGATGATGAAGATGATGACCAGAATGGTATGAGACCATCTACCTCCCTGCCTAAAGAAGAACAGTTAGCTGAAGAAATCAAAAGCCTAAGGGCAAAATTAGAGTACTTACAAGCAATGAAAGTTAGAGATGACATGAGACAGAAAGTGCAAGCTATAAGGACTACTCAGAATGATTCAATCCCTACCCTTGAAAATGCAAATGTGCAAAGACATCAACAAAGAAATGAAGTGCAACATCAGCATAATGATCAAAGATAGAATATAAATGATGCTAAAATGCCATTAAACAATGTAAGAAATCAGAATGCAAACAAAAATATTAATGCTAATCAGTTTGATAGACAACCCATGCAGTTGGATAGATTCATACAGCTGGTGTTTGATGGTATCCCTGGTTATCCTAACCCCATTGACAAGCATGTAAGGCTATAAGTGCCAAAAAATTTAGGAAATAGCACTGTGTCAGGGGAAGATCATCTAAAATCTTTTCAAAATGTCATGGACAACTTTGAGGTTGAGCATGAGGATGTTTTCATGAAGTCATTCATGCAGTCTTTAGTAGATGAGGCTAGAGAATGGTATAAAAATTTCCCTCATCGAAGCTTTTCATCATGGGATGATTTCAAAAGATGTTTAAGGAGCAGTATGGTGACAAAACTGACCCTAGCTTTTTTGTAAATGAGTTCACCAGTATCACCAAAGGGTCAAATGAGCAAGTTGCAGACAAGATTTACTAAAGTGTTGAACAAATTGCCACATCACATGAGGCCAAATGAACCAATGTGCATAGTATTGTATATCAATGCTTTTGATGCCAAAACTGCATATGGGTTAAGATAAAAAGGTCTTGCTACTCTCAGGGATGCGTTCACAATTGCAGTGAATATTGAGAATAATAGGAAAGCATCAGGCAAGACAAACAGGAGGGATGATGTGAAAATTCTGCAGAATCTAAACAAGCCTCAAAACACTCAAGGTAATACATCTGCCCCTGAAGATAAAATAGACAAATTGGCGAATGTTGTTAAGGACCTAAGCTATAGACCGGCTAGAAGTGAAAAAGGGATAGGTCATGATAGGCAAGTTTATCAAAGACAAGAAAAGAGACCATCATTGCATGATATGCCATATAATACCAATTGGCACAATGGTAAGCCTGTATTTCCACATAACAACACAAATCAAAGAGCCCAACATACCAAGGAAACTCCTGATCCTTTGAAGAAAGCTATAAATATTGTTGATGATACTCCATGGTACATAATCTGCTAGTTGCCACATTCACAGTCGCAATGCATGATTGCTCAGTCTTTATGTGATAATGATGTGTCCTGTAATGAATGCAATGAGCCACATTATGTACAGGATGATGATGTTAATATGTTGTCCATAAGGAGTGGACACCCTCCTCACGATGCTGATGAGAGTGTAGATGATGGGACTCAGGCCTGTCAACAAGTTTCTTATGATGAGGATAATGAAGATAGTTATATATATGCTTAGGGCTCACATAGTTTTTTGAGTAACCTGTAAAGACCTTCTGATGAAGAGATTTGGGCTCTCACAGCTACAGCAGTGGCTCAAGTCAAAAGCAATTATAACCTCAGAGGAAAAGCTCAGGTGAGCAGCCCACATCAACCAGAAGGCATTTATGTAAGTCAGCCAGTGCATAGTCATAAGGAGATTGAACCACAAAAAAGGCAATGGGGTAATAATAAGCAAAATTTTAAGCAAAGAACAAGTCATGAATCTCAAGGACTAGAAAATAGAATCCCCCAAGTTGAAGATCAAAGTAAAGGTTCCCAAAACAAGAATGACAGTCAAGCAGCCATAAAGACTAAGGCCGGATCAGTTCAAGATAAGAATAAAACCGTGGAGCAAGCTACAACTGTCATACAAAATTTTACTCCATTTGATATCACTCAAGTCTTGTCTCAGGTAAAGGTTTCTATCCCCTTGATGGAATTAATGAAAGTGGAAGAGTTTAGAGATAAGGCAGTATCCCTAATTTCAGGAGTACCTTGTCAAGCTAAGCAGAATGTTCAGATCCAAGGTGAGAAGCATGTCTTATGTAATGAAGAGGATGAAGCTCCTGAGGTGTATTTAGGGGTGACCATGACAAAGTGCCCTTCATAAGTGGAACCATTTTATGTATCCCTGGTTATAAATGGAAAAGTAATTAGAAATTGTATGCTTGATTCTGAAGCATCTACAAATATCATGCCTTTAGCCATCATGCAACAAGCTGGATTGAAAATAGACAAGGCATGTGGAAAATGTTATGCTATGGTTGCCAGAGAGGTACCAATTATTGGAATCATGAAGGATGTGGATTTCAGACTGGCAGCATTCCCTGAAAAGAGATACAAAATGAATATAACAGTGGTTGACATCAAGCCACAGTATGGTATGCTGTTGTCAAGAAGACGGGTAGCATTGATTGGTGGAAGTATGCAGCTAGACCTGTCATACGCCATGATTCCAATGAATGGTAGGGATGTTAAACTGATTAGAGAAGAAAGATCATTAGAGACAGTGGAGGATCAAGAATCAAAAGAACAAATATGCTTTGTGAACACTGATTGTGATAACTTCAAGGTTGTCTCAGATGATAAAGAGGATAAGGAGAAAAATGTTTGCATTGAAGAGCTTGACCAGCATGGTCTATGGACCATGTATTTTGATGGAGCTTGTGCAAAGGAAGGCTCTGGAGCTGGAGTTGTTTTCCTATCTCCAAATGGTAAGCTCCTCAAATTCTCCTTCTTGCTAAGGTTTGCTTGTACAAACAACATTGCAGAGTATGAAGCCTTACTCTTAGGCTTAAATATAGCTCTCAAACATGGAATTAAGATGCTAAGGGTATTTGGGGATTCTGAGTTAATTGTATCCCAAGTTAGAGATAGGTATGCCTCAAAAAACAAAAGATTAAAACAATACAAGCATGTTGTTTGGGATACAGTTGAATTATTTGATGCATTTTCAATAGGTTGGATAGAGAGATCAAAAAATGTCATGGCTGATTTCTTGGCCAATGTGGCAATAAGGCCAGATGACATCACTCTATCAGATGTTACAAATGTTGAAGTTAAAGTCAGACCTGTAGTACCAGAAAACATATGCAGTTGGCAAGTGTTCGATGATGACAAGGACTTGTTAAAATTTTTGCACTGCATAGATGAATATGAGAACCAAGAAATTGATTTTCAAGCTTTTGTAGAAATTGTAGATGGAAAAGAAACTCTTATGGGGAAAGAAATTATTCAGTTGAAGACTAACAAAATCCCTAGAGGGTTAGTAGCTTTAGAAGAGCTATTGACGGTAGAGACCAATTGGTCACAAAGACATCTCCCACAAATAAAGATGACTTAGAAGAGATAAATTTGGGGACATCTTAGGCCCCCAAGAAGGTATACATTGGTAAACAGCTCAAACCACACATCAAGAGCATGCTGATTGCATTACTGAAAAGGTATAAAATGTTTTTGCTTGGTCATATGAGGACCTAAAGGCCTATAGAGAAGACCTATTCCAGCATGAGATCCCATTGAAGCCTGGAGCTAAGCCATTTAGATAGAAGCAAAGGCCTATTAATCCTACCTTAGCTCCAAAAATGCAAGAAGAACTCAAAAAGCTTAGGGAGGCTGGAATAGTTGTGCCAATCAGACATTCAACTTGGGTGTCTAACCTTGCCCCAATCAGAAAAAAGAATGGTGATATTAGGCTTTGTGTTGACTTTAGAAATTTGAATGTATCCTCCTTAAAGGATAATTACCCATTGCCTAATATGGAAGCTATGTTGCAGAAAGTGACTGGTTGTGAACTCCTATCCATGATGGATGGATTCTCGGGTTATAATTAGGTGAAGGTAAAAGAGTCAGAACAATACAAGACTGCCTTCACCACTCCATGGGGAACATATGTATATGTTAGAATGCCATTTGAATTGACAAATGCAGATGTAACATTTCAAAGAGCAATGGATGTTGCTTTTGTAGGGTTGATTGATTCAATCTTGGCTGTTTATCAGGATGATCTGATTGCCTATTCAAAGAAAGAAGAGCAGCATTGTATGCACTTGGAATAGATTTTCATTAGAGCACTAGAGTATGGCATTTCTCTAAATCCAAAAAAGTGTGCTTTTGGGGTAGTGGAAGGAAAGCTCCTAGGGAACATTGTTTCCAAGAATGGAATAAGGATAGATCATGAAAGAGTAGCTGCCATTGACAGGATTCAGATGCCAAAAACAGTAGAAGGAGTTCAGTCCTTCTTTGGACAAATAAATTTTGTTAGGAGATTGGTTCCAAACTTTGCAGAAACCACAAGGAACATTTCTAAAATGATGAAGAAAGATGAGATTGTCAGTTGGGAAGGTGAAGCAAGCAGATCTTTTCAGGACATCAAGGAAGCAATCAAGATGGCCCCTGTTCTTAAATCTCCTGATTTCTCTAGGCCTTTTCAATTGTTTTCATTTTCTTCTTTCCATACTGTTGCTGCATGTTTGCTACAGAAAAATGAAGATGGATTTGAGCAACCTATAGCTTTCTTCAGTATGTCCTTGCAGGCTTCTGAGTTAAAATATGATATTATGGAGAAACAAGCGTATGCACTAGTCAAAGCGGTCAAGAGTTTCAGGCCATATCTGGTAGGATCCTAGATAGTTGCATATGTGCCTCATGTAGCAGTCAAGGACATCTTCACTCAACAGGAGGTAACAGGAAGGAGGTGCAGATGGATAAACAAACTACAGGAGTTCAACATAGAAATACAAATTACCAAGTTGGTAAGAGGACAAGGATTAGCCAAGATGATGGCACAATCAAACTTGGAAGCATGCCAGATCAATGCAATCTAGAATGAGAATGTTAATGTATCAAAATCTGAATGGTATAAGGACATCATATATTACTTGCAAAATCTGAATTGTCCTTCCCATTTCAGTGACAGTCAAAAGAGAACTTTAAAATTACATGCAATCAAGTATGTCATTGTTCAAGGTGAGTTGTACTGGAAGAACCCTAATGGTGTGCTGCTAAGGTGTGTAGATGAGGATGTAGCTAACAATGTTTTGATTGACATGCATAAAGGAGTGTGTGGTGGACATTACACTGCCCAAACAACAGCTCATAAGATTCTCAGAGTAGGATATTGGTGGCCCACTCTCTTTTCAAATGCACAAAGGTTAGTGAGGAAGTGTGATCCTTGCCAAAGGTTCTCAGGAAAGTTAAGCTATGAAGGTGCACTACCCCTTAGAACTGTAGCTATGGAGGCTCCATTTCAACAATGGGGGATTAACTTCATAGGGGAAATTGCAGAGAAATCAAGTGGGGGGCACAGTTGGATTTTGGTAGCAACTGATTACTTCACCAAATGGATTGAGGCCATTCCAACTAAGAGGGCTACAAGTAAGGTGGTGATGGATTTCATGCTGGAAAATATTATCATCAAGTTTGGAGTACCATTCAAGATAGTCACAGATAATGCAATGTGCTTCAGATCATGTGAATTTGTTGATTTTTGCAACAAATATGGGATAAATTTATCATATGCATCACCATACCACCCACAAGGAAATGGCCAAGTAGATTCAAGCAATAAAAGCCTCATGAAAATCATCAAGAGGATAGTGGATAAGAACAAGAGAGCTTGGGATTCAAAGTTAAGGTTGGCATTATGGGCTGACAGGGTGACAGTAAAGAAGGCAATTGGAAGGTCCCCTTTTGAGCTAGTATATGGTGCATCAGCCAGGCTGCCTATAAATAATCTCCTACAAGTTTATAGATTCATCCAAGAGAATGATGAGGAGATTGAAGACTCCATGACAGGAAGAATAAACCAGCTGATTGCACTAGATGAAAGCAGAAGGAAAGCCCACCAGATCAATCACAAGAGACAACAAAATGTGAAGTATCTATTTGACAGGAGAGCTACAGAACGGAAGTTCCAGATAAATGAGTGGGTACTCATCTGGAATGCAAGAAGTCAGGACAAGGGCAAACATGGTAAGTTTGAACCCTTATGGATGGGCCCATATCAGGTTTGCAATACTCATGGGGAGGATTCTAACTTCCTCCAAGCCCTAGATGGTGAGATGCTGGAATTGCATGTGCATGGCCAATTCCTCAAGTTTTATTTTGCATAAATGGCATATTTTTGTGCACAGTTGTAAAAGTCTGTGTATATTATAAATATCTTGTACAATTCATGCTTTTTTTTTTGTGTTTTGGCTGGTCTGCCCAGAGATGGTCTAGTTCTCACTGTAATCTTGCACCTGCACATCCCCAATTGGAGCCAGTGTTGGTAGTCTTTTTGGTTTAGGGTTTAGGCTTGGATATTTGCAAGTTTTTCATTCAAACCCTAAGGTTCTCTTGTTCATCAGCTTGAGGTCACTTGTGTCTTGGCAATCATGTCGATAGCATGGTCTGTTCTTTATATCGCCAGGACTTTGTGCTATCGGAGAAGGAATTTATTGTTCCACCGAAGGAGATGGTCAGGCCTATGAGGGTAATTTAGGTGTTCATCGGTGAGATTTGGTCATCGGCAGAGACATTTTATGGTTCGCCGACGAGAAGTGGTCTCGCCGACAATGCATTGTTTGTTTGTGCCATCAGGATGACTTGTGTCATCGGCATAGCTTTTTTCTGGCCCTTCGATGTTTCTGGTCATACCGATGGTGTCATCGGGGTAACATGTGTTATCAGCGGGGGAGTGTTTGGCCCTACCGATGTGTTTGGTTTCGCCAGTAGAGGGCGCTGTGTGAGTTTTGAAGGTGTCCATCGGCATGACATTGCATATCGGGCTAGCTGATGGAGGATCCTCCGATGAGGCTAGTCTGGCCGATGGTGGATGGCTCGAAGGTGGTCATCTGTATGATGACACATTTCAAAGATATATGCTAGAGGTTCACTGATGGTATAGGTCTTACCGACAGGGTAATTCAGGTTTTCATCGATGTGATCGAAGGTGTTAGCTGAAGTATTTTGAGGTTGGCTGATGGGGGATACTCTAGCCGATGGGGCTGTATCGGTATGACTTGGGTTGTCGACGAGAGGATTTTCAGATGCTCCGATGGTGTAGGTCACACCGAAGGAGGTAGGGAGTATGGAGTGGTCATGAAAGAGAGTGGTGATATCAGTGAAGGAGCTTTGTGTTGCTCTGATGGTCGATGTCTCGCCGAACCTAGCTAGGTTGTGTTTTGGTGGCCATCGGGATGATTTAGTGTATCGGTGGATGGTTTTTCAGTTGGGTTGATGGTACTGGTCACACCGATGTCGGCGGGAGTCAGGGCGATGGCTTGTTGGTAGATGGTTTGCGAGTCATGCGGGGCAAAAGCACATGACACTTAGTTTGTTTGTGGCCATGCTTATAAGGTGCTAGGGTGATCTCAGCAAGGTGCATGTGGGATTAATATTTCCTATGTTTTTGAATTTTTGGATGATACATTTTGGTGGGAATTTTCCACATAAGCGATGCGACAGTCTCCATGAGAAGGCGTGGGTGGTTGAGCCATCAATGGCGATGGACAGAAGCACAGGCAAACAGACGAGCAACCATGTACCTAATTTGTGGTAGGAAAATTCTCCAATGGTGGCACAAGGCTCGAGCTCATTTGCTCCTTGTCCTTTCTTTCTTTCTCCATGTTTGTCCCTTGCCGCATTAAATCTTTGAGGACCATTCTTTCTGATAAATGTATCTGGCAAATTTTGAAATGGATTTTGTAATTAATGCTGAGTACGCTTCCCTGTGGTATTTGAGGGACTGTGTTACTCATTCTATGGTTGTTGAAAGTTGGACATTTTGGCTCTGTAATAAGATACAGCTGGTTCAGTTTGCCCTATGCAGAGGATCTTGTGAGTTTATGAGTCTCATGTTTTATGTATTGTGCATAAATTCACTAGTTTCATGTTGTTTTAGATGAATAATGCTATACTACATGTGTTTTGTTGTCTATCTCCTGTATTGAATATACTTTTCTTTTGAATCTGGATATCTAAGGGGTGTCTTGGGTTCTAGGATATAGGTTTACTATATCGAATGCTTGATCTCTTAACTTCTACTCAAGGAGTAGATTAAAGTGTTCTTAGGTTAAGTGTTGAGGAAAGTATATTGTAGTAAGGATATCATAAGTAGAGATGACTAAACACTCTGTTCTGGGATATATCTGTAAGGCAGCTATGATGAAATCCCCTTGATACCCAGTTTTGATATGTTTATGCTGAACATTTATATGTGTATGTCTACTGACTCCAAGCCTTGGATAGGCACCAATCTAGCTCTGTGTTGAGGTTATACACTAGGTCCAGCTTTGCATCCAAACACAAATCAAACTCAAACTTCAACTCCAAAACAACCATTAGGACTGTAGAATTAGTTTCAGGATCCAAAGTCCTCTGCCTACAACTGAACATAGGCCCAAAGCTAGCCCCTTTGCTCTTATTTTATAGTTTTGGTTTACTTACAGGAGGACTTATCTACTTTGTGTCAGCATCCTAGTCTTTGTATGCATATTCTCATGGGTGTTGAGTAGGGAATACCCCCCTAGGTTTTGCAGAGCCTGAAGAAGAAGAGGAGATAAAAATAGAGTCTATCTCCTATACTGTTGGCCCCTGGCCTAGAGATCCTATTGATCATTGATGGCTACCTTGTAGGGAAATCTGGGAATAAGCATCCAGTCTAGGAAAAAACCAATAATTTGTAATTATGAGGGTGATTTGCAATGAAATTTAAGAAAATTAAAGAAATACTTCTAAATTTGATGAACCTTTAGCTATTGAGTCACATACATTCCAGATACAGTCATGAAGAGAAGAAATCAAACCACAATTCACCAGGTTGTTCCAAAGCTAGGTATGGTTGATGCTAACTTCAAAGGAACAAGGAATGAAAACAACATATACAGACTGATAAGCACTCCAAGGGACATAGCTAATCAATGCATATATCTAGATTTCACTCACTAATTACTCAAGATTTACAATGATTTGTAATCAAACAGCTTCTCTTTCATTAAGTATGCAAAACATGCACATTCACAATGGCCTTGAAATCAGTCATGAATTCTTCAGCAATCAAATTTCAATTAAGTTTCTAATAATCTAAAAAAGTGCACTCCATACCCTTTTATAGAATAAGGAGAGGAGGTAGTTACAAAAAACCAATGGTTAATATTTATCTATTAAGATCAACGGTAAACATTTCTTCATTGACTTAGTCAACATCTTCATCTATGGCACAAGTAGCCAGCTGGCAACTATCTAGCAAAACTTACTTCTTATAAGTAGCCTATGCATATATTTACATTATGATGCATCTATACTTACTTTTTATCTCCTTCTTCTTTACTTTGTTCTTCCTCTTCACTCTCTACATCATCTTCACCTTCATTGTCACTATCACTTTGATGTAGATCATCTCTTATATGTATCTTTATTGTTGTCCTGATGGACTCATATGACTGCACAACTCTGTCTATCTTACCTCCATCTTGGATCTTCGCCTTTACTATTGCATGCTAGTGAGAATGGAACTTATCCTGAAGGGCATCCATTTTTCTTTTCCTATTGTTCAAGCTCTCATTATAAGTCTCTACCATGACCTTTATCCTCATGACCTTACTCATTACTTCTTCTGTCAAGTGGTTCAGGGGGTACTCTGCAACTTACTTGAAATTATCATGGAAAGCTTGGATAGCAAAATCCACATCCTGATTTTCAATCTTCCCTTCTACCTTCCCTTCCAATGCCTCCAGGGTCTCTGCCTCATGTGCCATTAGATTGTGAAGTTTGACACTTATATCCCTGAGCTTTTCATTGCATCTCTTCAATATATCACATTCAAATCATGTATCCTCATACCAGATACTCAGTAGCTAGGAGGTGTTATTATCTAGTATATTGTTACTTATCAATATATGTGTTAATCCTCTTCATTTCCCCTAAAGCATCTAGGTGCTTCTCCATCTTAAATGACCTCCTTCCTACCTCATTTTGTAATTTATCTACCTTTCTCTTCAAGGTACTCAAAGAATTCCACCTCTCCAAAGAGGTTTTCACTACATCCTCAGCTTCAAAAATAGATGACATCATCGACTTCTCCATTTCCTGTGATTTATGCCTCATCAGGTCTATTCTAGTAACCTCTTCTTGAGATATAATGGTTAGTGGGGTGGCTGGATCAGCAGGTGCATGATCAGGGTTAATTAATCCTTTAATAAAAGAATGTAATTGAGCAATGTGCTCTTGATGTTTTTTATTCTTCTCTTTTTCTCTCTTCACCCTTTGTGTTAGAGAGCCAATGAAGTCCTTTGCTTCTTGACCTTCTTGGTCCTCATTTGCAAAACCTAGATCAACATTAGTGATCTGAAAATCTTCAAGGCCTATCTTGCCTTTCTCCTTCTCTACTGTAGGCAGGGCTATTTGTGCAATTCTCCTACCTATAGTAAGATCCTTTTTGATTGCCGAAGTCAACCTAGCCTTTCTTCTCAGTTTTATCATGCTCCCAGTAAATAATGTAGAAACATCAATATCATGTACCTCCTCAACCTATTGCAGATGTATCTCTTGTTGCAACCAATGAGGTACATCACCCTTAGGCTCTTGATGATCACGCCCTGTATTTTGGGTGTCCTGTGATTCTGCACTATGCTCTACCCTTTTAGGTGAATGTTCTATTCTAATTTCTTCCTCATGTATTTTCTCATGAGGGGGATCTTGCTGGGGTTCCTCCTTTTGAAAGATTTCCTTTTGTGGAGGAGGCTTTTGTGAAGTATTTACATTTTAGTCTTGTGCCTTTTTTTGTAAGCTCTCCTCTGGAATTTCTTGAGCTTTGTCTTTTGTCTCATTTTTTGGTAAGTTGGGCTCTTGAGAAGCTTGTGTATTTTGACCTTGGAGATCACCTCGATCACCCTTGGTCACACTTTCTATCTCTTTCTCTATATCTGTACCTTGTGACCAACTTTGCCCTTTATCTTTAGATGCATCAATTTCTTCTGGGTTAACTTCTTTCTCAACTGATTTCTCCTCTGATGCTCGATTACTACCTTGATCACCCCCTATAGTAGGTGGTGATGGACCACTTTGGTCCTACTCAATACCTTTGTCTAGCATGTCTTGATCACCCCCACAGTGAACCTGTGCTTCTGATTGTTGTTGTCCTGTGGGCACCTTATTTTGATCCTTGTCTTGATCAGGTGTCACATCACCCTTCTCGGTATGCTTTGTATCTTCAGCCATTTTAGGCCCCAGAGGTGGATTACTGTCTTTATTTGGGCTGATATCACCCCTATAGGTTAGGTCTATTGCTGCAGGACTAGTGACCTGCTCAACCAAATTATCCAACCCTATCTGTTGGGCTACCTTTTCAGGGCTATCCTGCTTTGTTTCATCCTTTTCATCCCTTACCTGGTTAATTACCACTTGGGCCATTGGGGTCTCATGAGGAGTCATCTTGGTATTGGCAACCAAGATTTCCATGTGTTGAACAGCCATGTCCTAAACTACCTCATCATCTGATAACTCTACAGTATCATCTAAAGGGAAAGGGGACTCCTTACTAGCCATAAGCACTTCCTTTTCTTTCTGATCCACCATCCTCTCAATCTTAAACTAAATTATCTCAGGAATGGGGACTTCATGCTGCAGCTCTCTCCTGAAGACCGCACCACCCATACCTCTTAACATGATGGGGTCTGTGTTAACACCTCCCCTCATTGTTGTCCTTTTCTTTTTGGGTGGTGGTGTCTGTAACACCTTTCTTTTCTTGTTATCAACAAGTCATCATCCCTAGGTTCTTTATTCAATTTCTCTCCTTCTAAGGGATTACCTTCTTCTAACTCATCTTGTAGAGCCTCATCTTCTATCTGCCCTTCTGTATTTCCAGTAGCAGGCCTCACTATCCTCTTGGTCTTTTGTTTGTCAGGGGGTAGCTGTGATGTGGACACATGAGATGATGTGGATGCCCCATCACCTTTTGATGTAAGCTTCTTGATGATCACCCCTTTATGTTCATCCTCCACCTTCTTACCCTTGGATGGTAGCTTTTGTACTTCATTGGGTAATCTCTCTCCATTAGATTTTCTCTTCTCAATAAGAAAATCATCATACTCTTCATCTGACAATTCCTGTCTCTTCCTCTTATTATCAACTTTGAGGGCCATGTCCTTCTTCTTCAATTTGGCAATCTCTACATCTACCCACCTTTGGGTCAGTTGAATTACCCCTTGCATTATTTGGTCCAAGGAGGTCTCCTCCTCCTGTGTCAAATCAGGGGCTGAAATGGTGTCAGTATACACCTTCTTGTCCTCATACTAGTTGGACATTATCTTTCCATCATCATGATGTAGCTGTGCGGGCACTGGGATGCAATCAAAGGTCCTGATTTGATTTAAGGTAAGCCTTTGATATTTTTTTCTTCTCACCTCGGCCTCATCATCACAGTCAATCCAGAAGTCCTCTAGGTGCTTTTGATATATCTATTTTCCTAACAGCTTCTACATCCTGCCATAAGGATCATATGACCTAGCAATAGGGAATGGCTTTAAGTACATGAGTTTCAACCCTCCAATAACATGCTTGATGCTTTATTTGTCTAGGCATAAGTACCATCCTATGTAAATTGGGAATAGTACAGGTGGGATCTTCTTCTGCTCTATGTAAGATTCAAATGAAGTGGACACCTATCTAACAATCTCCATCAAGATGATGCTTTCAGTGGGGTATCTTGGCAACATGAGGGGTTGTCCTTCAAATCCTTCAATCCTTATGTATGAAAAAATGGAGAATTGGATAAACCAAGCCCCATACTTGTAAACAATTTCTTGAGCTTCCATGCTCAGTCTCCTGGTTCGGTTCTACTCCATTGTTTTGACCAGATGCATTGAAAATGCATCATTTACCAGCTTGTAATTTTGGAGGTATGACTTTTTCTACAATTGTGGATAATGATCCCATATATACACCTCACTAGTGTTGTTTCCTACCTTGCCTACTATTTTTAGGGCATCAAATGTTCCTCGGAAAGCACAAGAATACACAACATAGGAAGTCATGTAAAATATGCATGTCTTACCTCCTAGCTTCCTCATCCCCTCATCTAGGCAATCACTAATGATTTTGGCCCATAGAGGCTTGTTATCTGAGTACAATACAATCTAGATAATCCCAAACATCCAATTTTCAAAGTTACCAGCATGAGGTCTACCGGTCATCCTGCTCAATAGGGCAATTATATACTGATATTCATCATTGAAATCAAACTTGTATAGGTATACTGGCAACTTGGTCGAAGCTATGTAGGTATTATTCTTTGCCCTCCACTAATATATTCTCTTCCTGGCCTCTTTCTTGTTTTTGTTATACTCCTTTTCAAGTTTATTGAGGTCCACACTGACTACCTTATTTCCCACTAGTAGATTAAATGTCGCAGTGTGCCCTTGACTGAAAAGTTAGCATATACCCTACCATGTTTCTCTATTCTCCTGGTTCCAGGGTTATAGTTTCAGGCACACTCTACCACCAGCTCAATGGCATCCATGGCATATGGGAATCCTATTGCGTGCCACATACCTGTTGTAAATATCCTATCCAATATAGGGTTGTCGGTATCATCATCCAATTTCCTCGACCATGCATCTAAGTTTGTTTATCCTTGGTGCGTGTCATTGATAACACCATATCTGAACTCCACCCCTTCGGGCCTTACGAACATAGGCTTCAAGAACTCAACTTATGATCTATTATTTCTAACCTCTGCCATTGACTCCTGCAATAGACATATGCATGTCTTACCCTATGGTGCTTGTACAAACATTCAAAAATATCATGTATCTCCTAGCCATTATTCATCATTTTAATTCTTTTCATGCATCATCATGCAGATTTACCTTAGTAAAGAATTATTGTACCTAGATATTTGTAGAAAATGACAATGGAGAGGGTTTTGAATTACTTAACTAATATCACTTTCCTTTGGATTATATGACTGATAATAGGAAAGATGCAAATATGCAGGGTCGCATGTTCCATTCCGTAACATTGAGGGTCATGATCTACTAGCAGGTGACCGATAAGGGTTTGACTTCCAGAGCTCTATAATTCTCAATTAATCATAGGGTAAATGTAAATAACCTTTGAATTTTACTTTTAAACAGATCAATATGACAAATTAGGGCATATGCATTATTTTGATCGAATCTATCAATTATTTACCTGAAGCTCATAGATGACGCCAAGTGTTGAATTTGTATTTGAAATCGGCCGGGCTTCATCTACAATTTTGATTGCATTTAATGCTAGAGGGTGATCTTTTGAAGATTAGGGCTATTTGAAAATATGACCCCCTTCAGGATAATATGACCCCCCCTCTCATGTGCGGGATAATCATTTACTAAAGATCAGGTGATATGGTCAACCTTTGACCATGCAGCTAGATCGGGTCATCAAATTAAGATCAGGGATACTTTGAAATGTGACCCCCTTGGGGCTAGATCATGATGCCATCATCATGTCATTAATGCTCCCTAGTTATTGAGTTTTCGTGACATCATTGTCATATTGAGAAATATGACAGATATTTGGATATATGACCCTCCGTGGGTCGGGTAAAATGATTAAGTCATCACTGAGGTGATTTCTTTCATTCATTGGAACTGAATGATGTCATAGTCATAAGAGCGCAGGGTGATATTTGCACAGGGGTGATATTTGGTAAGATGACTGATATTAAGAAATATGAGCCCCCGTGAATACATGAGGTTCTTGACGAGTAGATACCTATTCTTATTTAATTTTGACGTTCATGTATCAGGTATCTAATGGTTATCGGGTGATTTTCTAAGTCTGAGTGATGTTAATGAATATGACTGATGTTTAGATATATGACCCCCTAATGGAAATATCAAGGTTGACCAAACTTTGACTCAACATAACTTTCTACCCTTAGACAATATTAGGATGATCCAAAAGGCAAACCTGCTTGAAATTGTGTACTCTTTCCAACCATGAGGTTTATGATAGCAAACACCAACTTTGGCAACTGACCTCCTCTTGTGATGCCCATACCTTAGCAAAGGTGACATACATGACTGATTTTACCAAACATCCCAAAGCAAGAAACAAGCAAGCAAAAGCAGAAAGAAAAGTTGGGTCCCTATTTTGCTAAGGCAAAATGGGGCGTGTTGTGTAACCACACAACAACTTGCCACCAAAGAAAACAATCAAATTCAAATGATTCAAGTGATGAGATCACATTCTAACATAGCATTTTAACTCTTTCTAAGCATGAGTATTATGACCATTCTGAATGATATAATGTTCATTATTGCAACAATGCTAGTAAGGAGCCAAGTGTGTGAAGATGATTAATTATCCTCATCTTGAAAGTAAGTTGAAAACATGAGTAACTAGTGTTAATCTACATATATTGGGATCATCCCTCATAGCCAACTAGGATAGAACCTTGTTGCCAGCAGGCATTCATAGCCCCGACAAGGTTATCTATACAATCCCCCTAAGTAGAGCCCCACTACCAGCAGGCGTCTATAGCCCTGATAGAGTTACTTAGATGGCCCAATTTTATTCTTCTGAATTTTCAATATTTACTCTTTTGTTCATATGATATCATCATGTAAGCTTAATATCCAAGGTGTGGTCACTTGCTAATTTAGGTTGGAGATTGTATTGGTAGCAAGGGAGTCCCTTTAGATTTTTCACTTAACACCTATACTTATGTGTTCCACAAACCCAAGGTTGTTAGGTGAGTCATTGTGAAAATCTCCTAAATTGAGAAAAGGCACTATGATGAACAGGATATCACAGACCTGATCAAAAATACTCCTCAAAATGAGTCATAACCTATATATGAACTTGTTCTCATCACTTGAATCCTAACAATTTGATTGGTTTCTTAGGGTGATAAGCTACATCATCTTGATTGGCCAAAACAAAACTCAACAAAACAAACAAACACACAAACAAAACAAAATTGTACAGACAACTATATAATATGCACATTATGATACATATGACTTACATGACCCTGTTTCAGGCTTAGAAGTAATGCTTGAGGAACTGTCCATTAACTGGTAATGGGACATCCTCACCGGTTAGAGTCTTAAGTCTGTAGGTACTATCTCCTAGGATCTCTAAAATTTGAAAAGGACCTATCCAAAGTTTGTCAAATTTACCATGGTCACCTTTCTTTTCATGTGCTTTATCCCACATAAGGAATAGATCTGAAATCCTAAAAGCTTTAACTTTGGCTCTTTTATCAAACTAGCATTTGACAACAACCTGATGTTTAGAAAATTAATCAATTGCTCTGTTTCTTCTTTCTTCTAGGTACATTAGCTGAAGTAACCTGACTTCTTTTTTGCTACATATGCCTAGATACTCTTGTGCAAACTGCAATGTGGGGATCTTTAGGTTAACTGGGAGGATAGGATCCACCCCATAAACTAGTTGATAAGGAGAGTTTCCTAATGTAACCTTCATCCTAGTTCTATCCACCCACAAGGCATACTTTAATAGGGTATTCCACTCCCTAGGGTTTTTCTCTATCAATTTCTTTATGATATTCAATAAGTTCTTATTTGTAGACTTTGCTAGTCCATTCCCTTGAGGATAATAATTTGAAGAGAAATTCACAATAACTCCATGATCAAAAGCCCAACTAGATAAATTTAATTATGCAAAGGTAGGTCCATTGTCACATACCAAAGCATAAGGAACTTCATACTTGGTTACTATGTTGCTTTCCAGGAACTTGATCACATCCTCAGCATTGCATGTCTTACTACTGACAGCTTCAGTCCACCCGGTACAATAATTAGTGATAGTCAAGACATACCTATGGCCTGAAGATGATGGAGGATTGATGGGTCCTATGAAATCCATACCCCATTGAGCAAATGGGCGCATCTCCATCACTGGTTGCAAAGGTTGAGTGGCATATTTTTCTCTGTTGGCTACAACCTGACATGTATGACAACTTTTCATATGTTCAACAGTGTCTTTAAAGATGGTGGGCCAGTAGTATCCTACTCTTAGGATAGCATGGGCAGTGCCCAAATGTGATCCATGTGTAGTTTCAAACTTATCATGCAACTCTGCCAACACCTTATCTACTTCTTGTCTTTCTAGGCATCTGAGATATATTCCTTCACAGTTCCTTTTGAAAAGGACTCCCCCTTTTATCATATACTTTTGTGATTTTATTTTCAGGGCTCTCCTTTGTGAGGCCTGTAATCTTGATGGGCACCTTCTAGTAATCAAGATGTGCCTGATATCTGAATACCATTCTTCAGTTTCTGTAGCATTTACCACATATTGTTGGCTCATGATGTTAGGATCAATTTCTGATATCATCTAGCTCAAGGCTTGTCCTCTGACTAGCTTCATGGGTGTTATATCCATATCATATTCTTGGAGAACTGTTATCCATTTAGCTCTCTTTTCACCAGGCTCACTTTGCATTAGGAGCATTTTCACTGTTGTATCTGGTACTACAACAATTATCTTACTTCTCAAAATATAATGTCTAAATTTCTTGATTGTATGGACTAAAGCAAGAGATTGTCTCTCAACATCCATGTATCTAAGCTCTGCATCCTTGAATGGGCAGCACATGAAAGCTATAGGCTTTTCTTCTTTAGCCTCATTCCTTTATGTTAATATTGCTGTAGATGTATGCTCTGAAGCAAATGAATATATGTAAAAATCTCTTGTATAATCTGGACTGATCAGAACAAGGGCATTAGATATGTCTTTCTTGATGTCCTCAAAAGCTGCTTTGGCTTCAAGAGTCCACTCAATTTTGGCATCCTTCTTGAGCATTGCATTCAATTGTCTAACAATCTCTGCAAAACAAATAATGAATTTTCTAAGAAAATTTATCTTACCAAAGTATGACTTCGGCTCTTTTTTACTTCCAGGAAGCTGTAGTTTCATGATTGAATCCACTCTTGTAGGGTCAATGATGATCCCATTCTCTGTTATCAAATGACCTAGTAACTCACTTGTAGTTACTCCAAATATGCATTTTCTTGAGGTTCAATGATATACCATATTGTTCACACTTTTTAAGCACGTTCCTGAGGTCTTCTATGTGGTCACCCCTCTGTTTAGAGAAAACTGTCAAGTCATCCATGTATATGACTATACATTTACCAATCAACCCCTTGAAGGCTATATCCATTGCACGTTGAAAGGTGGCTCCAGCATTTATTAATCCAAAAGGCATGTGCCTTTAGGCAAATATACCCCACTTAGTGGTGAATGTAGTTTTCAATCTATCTATTTTATCTACCATCACCTAGTTATAACCTAAGAAACCATCCAAAAATGACATCATTTGTGCACCATTTACTATTTGCAAGACCTCATCTAGTGAAGGTAAAGGATAGTTATCCTTTTCAGAAGCTCTGTTTAGATTTCTGAAGTCCACACATAACCTGATATCGCCATTTTTCTTTCTCACATGGACTAGGTTAGCTACCCATGTGGAGTGCCTCGCTGGGAATATGATCCTGGCATTGAACAGTTTCTTCACTTCTTCAAAGATGATGGGTTCTAATAAGGCATTGACAGGCCTCTGTTTTTGTCTAAAAGGCTTGACATCTGGCTTCAGCGGTATAGTATGGGTGATGATTGAAGTATCATAGTTTTTAACTCATCATAAGTCCAAGTGATAACATGAATGTAATCTTTAAGTGCTTGAGTTATTCCTATCATCTCTTATTTTGTACAGACTTTTCCAACTAAGACATTCCTTATTTCTTTATCTTGTCCTATGTTGACTGATGAATATTCTCCTACATCAGTTCTTGTAAGATCTTTCTATATTAGCATATTATCTAAATCAAATGCTCTTTCCAATTCTATCATTCCTTTGGGAATTTGATGCAGAGGTAAGGTAGAGATTGAAGAAGTTCACTCAACTTTCTCCAAAGGTATACAAGGTGTTTGTGTTTACAAGCCTCACAAGGCTACTCCAGGAATCAACTTAGCCTAGGATCACCCTCAGGTGTCATCCTTCAGACTATTCACCACTCACTTTGGGGAGTCACAACTCAACCCAACTTAGAAGCACAACCCACCTTTAAGAGCCCAACATCTACTACCAATACCCCTACCAACATAGGTAACAGCATCCATTTATTATACACTCATCTTTGATATGCATGGTACAAGGTCACTGACCAAAAAACTATATTTTACTTCCAAACACAACAGTGGATAGCAAATTGAGTATGACTGTCATAAACAAGGTTCTAGGACAGTATTTAAGAGTAGGCTTAAGTCTTGTTTAACAACCTCTCAAGGTCTCCAATGGACCTCAACTCCAATTGCATACCTAGGTTCTCACACAACAACCATGCATCAAACTTGGAGGACAGCAAATTAAATTTGGACTGTTTTATGACTATCATGGAAGAACAACAGTCAAGAGTGTTTCACCTAGTAGCATACACAAGGGTTCAAACCTTCAACACTCTTCCAGAGACTTCAGATAACCACTAACATTGAATGCATATTCTCCATTAGGTGTGAAACAAAACAACCTTCTAATTGTTTGCAGGCCCCCATTGTATTTAAAGGCAAAGGACATCAATTTGCTAGGTGACTGTCCTATGGCAGTTTCAACATGATAGTTTTTGCTTTTTGTGAATAACAAGAATAGTAATGACTCCTTATCAATAAGATCTCCACACCAATTTAACATACACCTACACAAGGTCATGAAATTACTGACCAATACCGTACCCCTGCATTTATCATGACAAAAAGCTTTGACTATCTATGACTGTCATGAAAAGATAGCAATTCAAGAAGGTTAACTCCATAGACAGAGACATTTAAAACCACCTTATATGTTTATACTTGCACAAGTCTTACACCACTTGATTCATATTCAAATACTCTTCAAGAAAAAATACTTGCATCCACACATGCCGTACTGTAAGTGCTTGAGGACAGCAAACTATTTTTTTCTTAAAACCAAGGCCTAAATGGCTAGTAATGGACAAGGAAATGCATCTAATATGACTGCACCAGATATACCAAGTCTTATACTGGTCAATCTCCACCAACAAACACAAATTCCAACTTGCATTTGTCAAAATAAATCACTGTTTTTACTGTCATAATACAGCCACCTTCAATTTCTCAACTAGTAACCAATGATACTAGTTAGATTCATGCCTCATACTCTATAGAGAAGGAATTAAACTGCAAATCAAAAGAAAACACTAAATCTACCTTGTCTTCCTCCATCCCACCTAGAAATGGGCGCCCATCATCATAGGGTAGAGGAAGAACTAAGCATTTTATCAACAAACCCTAGCAATGGAGGGTTAGAAACCTATCTGCAAATAATGGAATCAAACAACACAATGTAAATGTTTCAAAAGCTAAAAACCACTGCAAATGAAAGGCAATTCGATCAACTCAAATAATTCTTAGACCATAATTCCTCTACAGGCCATACCAGCCGTACAAGTTGTTGTTTTCACACAAAAAACATAAAAAACACAGTTTTTCTTCAAAGAAACTCCTTCTTTCTATCTTATTTTTGGCATGTTTTTACAACTGATATTTATAGAAAGTTTCAAAAACTCTTCCACTTCCCATTTGTCTATACAATTGCCTAGGAAGGCAGAAAATCTAAGGAAAAGGCAGTTTGCTGTCATAAAGAATAAGTTTCTAAAGAAAACTCCAAATTTCAAAAAAGACAACTCCTAGAAAATAGGCCTAGATTAACTCCAAAGTAGACTAGTCAATGAAATTACTAAGTCTTTTATTTCAACACAACAAAATGGCTTTTAAAGCCTTAGAGGTAAATAACTAACATGAAAAATTAACTAGAAAACAACACAAAACTGAGCTCCTGCACCAGAATTTTGTTACTAGGCAGATCCATGATCTCTTCTTCTTCCCAAGTATGATCTTCTACATTTCTTTCATCTATGATCTGTGCATCAAACACATCTCTATTTGATATGAAATCCAAAATATGTTGATCATCATCAAACACTTGAAGATTGATGACATTATCTCGTACAGACGATACTGATATTAATTGAACTGAAAACCTCCTTAAACTAGATATGGATAAGGGTTCCAAAGTAATTGCAGCTTGAGCTAAAGCATCTTCTCTATGATTTTGTTCTCTAGGCACATGGGTGATGTTGAATGCATCAAAGTCTTCTATCAAATCCCATACCTTGTGTCTGTAATTAGACAACCTTTTGTAATTACATGAGTATATGCCTCTTACTTGTCTTACTACCAATTCTGAGTCTCCATAGACATGCAGAATCTTCACTAAGTCTTTTTGAGTGCAAACAATATCCCATGAATTAAAGCTTCATACTCTGTCACATTATTTGTGCATGGGAATTGTAATCTATATGGTGCTAAATAGGACTTTCTAGATGGATCAATGAGATCTATTCCTACTCTAGCTCCTTGTTTTGACTTAGATCCATCAAACCTAAGGATCCATGGTTTATCTTTAGTTAAAGGTTTATCAGGACCTTCCCTTTTTTTCTTAGCTCTGGCGGCTGCACCACCTGATATCCATTTCAGTTTTGGTGACTTATTCTTCTCTAGTTTCACCTTATATGACTGATGTGAAGCTAATATCTTTTTTTCTTTCTCATTATCAGGAGAATGACCCTTTGACTAAAGCATCAAATACTTTTTCAAAATATGCAAGCATAATGAGCAAGTAGTCTCTGAATGTGGTGTTTCATGTAACCTACACCAACCTTCAATAAGAGCATCATGTGGAGAAGTATACTGTAGCAGCATCCTCTGAATTTGTTTTAATAAAAACTCTTCAAACTTGGTCAAAATACTCTCTCTATCTTCATCAGATACTTCATAATCTAGTTCAACCAAACAATCGGTCCCTAGGGTGATATTGCTTTTACTCTTAAAAGTATTCTCAGTGCACACCAAGATCTCTTCTGAATTGTGAATGTAACTTTCATCCTGATATTTGCATTCTTCTGCACATGCAGATGGTGAACAAGAGTCAGTATCACTATAACTATCTGTACTACTTACCGTGGATGATGACAATCCTTTCTCACTACATGTTTGTTCCAGTTCCATCATATCTAGACAGGCATCACAAGTTTTCTCAGAATGTGCTTCATCATGTAACCTGCACCGTCCCTCAATCAAAACATCTTCATTAGACATATTTAACATTCAGCAACATTGCATTTCCTTGGATAGATACAATTCAAAGTTCCTAAAATGATCTACTTCATCACTGTCATCTGAACCATGATCAGATTCTACAATCACTCTATCATCCTGAAGATTATCATTATGAACATGAATATCATACATGAGGATCTCCTCTATTCTGACTGTTTGGGGTCTGATGGTATAGACTTCAGGTTCAACATCTACATACATGATCTCATTGGATTTATTATACTATGTGATCTCATATGTTTCATCTGGGGCTCAGCATCTATCCTGATCTGATTAGGAATCCCTTTCCAAGGTAGCCACATGTAACTAAAATTAGTGGACATGTATCCATTAAGTGTTTTTGACCAATCTCTGCTAAGCAACATTCCATATGTATCAGGGATATCTACTACTTGGATATCAATGTAGTATTAAATTCTTGGATCTCATGCTAATTGCATATGAATGTGAGTTAATTCTCCTACAACACTCACCTTAATTTTATCTATGTTACCTTCTTTAGTGACTTGGCAGGATGTAACCCTAAGGCATTACATATAGACAATGGCATTACATTTGTAGATGCACTTGAATCTACTAAGCAGTTATGCAAATTCTTACTAAACATCCTTGTGATAAATAAAAATGAAGGTGACTCAGTCTTATCCCTATAAAGGGTCATGTGTGAAGTTTTAGCAGCTTGAATAGTGGCTGAAGTTCTATGTTTAACAATAGTATCTTTAGTTGCATGATCTTTATTCAAGGTCTAGCTTGGATTAAGGGGATGGTTATCCTCTTTTAGTGTAGGATCATCTAAAGACTTCATGAACGCCTTCTTAATAGCTGGGGTTTTGAGCAATTCTGAAAGTGACAAACTGATTTTGATCTTTTTCATTTCATCTGCTAAGTATGTGACCAATTTGTCAGACTCAGGAGGCTGGTTATTAACTTTTGCCACTGCATTTTGTGGTGCTAAGTATTGAGCATTAACCTTAGGAAATCTAGGGTTATTACTTGCCTTTGGATCAGGAGGAGTGTTAAAATTGTTTGGAGGCAAGGATGTAGTCAAAGGACCAGTAGGTCTGTTTGAGTTATTCTTGAGGTTATAGTTATGTCTACCCTGATATTGCTACTAATAAGCATGCACTTCTTCATGTTCAACTAATGGCTCATTCTCATCTTCAAAAAGAAAAACATAATTTGTTTCAAAAGCCATGGCTGACTTCTCACATGCTAAGGTGTAATTCTCATGGGATGAAGTTAACTATTGATGAGGATGATTGGTAAAACTTTCCAATACAAGAGCAAAGTCATATCCACAAGGGACAATTTCATTTCCTTCAACAAAAGGAGGATTACCTATGGTATTTGATACCTCAACCTAAAATATACTGGCTGCTATCCTGAATTGAGGACAGTCCAATTTAGAATGAGCATTGGTGTTGTTGGAACTAGATATGTTAATTCAAATTTTTCAAAATATCCTCACCTTGTATGCACTTCAAGATCAGTTTGCAAAATTGTTGCCCTTGTTTTATCCTCATAATTCTCCCTTGGGTAGGCATCATCATTCCATTCCTTGCTATTAATTAGTACATCCATTTAAGTCTTTTGCTTTTACCTTCATGTATTAATAAATTGTCATTATTGAACCTCCAAGCTTGAACTTTCACATTGGTTCGAAGGGTTCATTGGTTCAATCGGTTCACGGGTTCAATCGGTTCATTAGTTCAAACAGTTCATTAGTTTAATTGGTTCATTAGTTCAATCTATTCACTGGTTCAAATAGGTCATTAGTTCAATCAGTTCATTGGTTCAATTGGTTCACTGGTTCAATCGGTTCATTGGTTCAAACAGTTCATGAGTTCAATCGGTTCATTGGTTCAAATAGTTCATTGGTTCAAATAGTTCATTGGTTCAAATGGTTCATTGGTTCAAATAGTTCATTGATTCAAATAGTTCATTAGTTCAATCGGTTCACTAGTTCAAGTGGTTCACAGGTTCATGTGGTTCACGTGTTCAAGTGGTTCACAGGTTCAAGTGGTTCACAGGTTCAAGTGGTTCAAGTTCATAAGTACATAATGCTTGTTAATATCGGTAAGAGTAAGTTAGTCAGGACAGAATCTTCACATCATGCCGATCTTATACTCTCACCGATAAATTTATATCAGACTGATACATGTGATCAGAGTAAATTTTAAAGATCACCCTGACGGTATAAGCTATACTGATCAACGAAGTTGTTTAAAGAGCCTCACAAAGTGTACAAAGAACTATCAGTGAAAGAGGTGAATCGGGATAAAGCCTACCAGTTTCACTGACACGATAGTCACAATGATGTCGGGGACATGTTGTGAAAAGTCTTGCTGATGCAAAACTTAGAAACCCTAAAATGACACTAAAATCCAAATGATTAAGATATTCTTCTAACAATTAAAATATTTATTTTTTGCAAGATATACACAGCAGGGATCAAACTATAAAACACCTATGAAAGGATCTTGAGGAATTGAATAAAATATTGATAAGGGAAGTAATTACTTGAGTAAATACATTTATTTAAATAAATTTGTTTGGATTGTTTGATCAGACATTAATTTGTGTTTTATCTGGATTTTTTAGGAGTAATAAAGAAGCCCTCGAAAGATATTAAGCAGAATTGCAGTTGAAGATCCTTGTTTGATCCTGAAAGATGAGTATTAATTTTCTTGAATTTTTTTATTAAGACAAATATTGTTGTTTGGTTATCAACCGTCACAACTATTGTAACTGGTCTGAAGCTTGTATGCCACTCTTTATAAGAGATGACCAAGACCAGCGAAAATTATTAGGCGATATAGGAAGAAATAAAGGATATTAGATTATAGAGGGAGACTACAGAATAGAAGAGGAGATACTATAGATTAGATTTGAATAGCAATGTTGGTTCACTTTTAATATATTTTATTTCTGGTAGACCATGTGCAAGCATTTTCTGATGAAGTCAAGTCTGTGAATGTGAAGCAATAACTATAGATTTCAGTATCAACTATCTGTTTAATTTATTCAATTATATGACTATCTCCTTTCAAGGTTTTTCTCTGTTATTCAATTTGAGTTATCAAGTATACCTTCAAGTTGCTATACACATTTGCTGTTATAGTGTGATAAGATTTACTAGTTTCTATTTTCAAAATTAAATCCTTTAAATTTATCACAGGAACTCAGAAGACATTGTCATGGATCTGTAAGAAGAGTCATATAGTTAGGGTTTGTATTATGTCTCCAATTTTTGATAAATCTATTACAATTGCAGTATTATTCTGATAGGTTCCTTCAAAGAGGGATTAAATCATTTTAGATGAATGCAGGTAATTTGATTTTGTCAATTAGACATAATAAGTATGGAATATTAACTACTTCCTTGCAGGGTTGTACAAGTTACATACCTATTCTTTCATGCCAGATAGTTCAAGTTTTTACCAAATAAACAGTCATTTATTTCATGGTCATACTGACTCTATATTCAATAAGGCACTTGTCTAATATTTTCATTATCACTTATCCATATTCATTTAGATTTACTTAGTTAGATTACATTATTGTTTTAGTATTACAATTTAGATCATTTAGAATTAATTTGTTGTCTTTTCATTTGCTTTGTCATTTGTGCCATTATCAGTAGTTCAATCTATTCTAATTAAAGTAGTAATCATCTCTTTATCTGTTTTTATTAATTAGAGGTTTACCCGCCTAGGTCTGGTAGAGCCTAAAGTGAAGGGGGTTTAGCCATATCTATCCCGTGTCAGTTAGCCAAAAATGTCAAGAGAGCCTGGCACCCTCTTAGGGTTAATGACCTACATTTTTGAGACCTAACAGGTGTTATGTATCCTACACCAGTTAGTAGGGGTTGCTTCTGCTAGATTCACCCTAGTAGTTTGCTTAGGTTCACTAGGAGGTTGATTATCTAAGGGTGATGGCAAAGAATCGTTGTTTGGCCTAGTATTCCACACTCTAGGCTATCTAGGGGCATTGTTGTTACCATTGTTATTATTGTTAGTGTTATATCCCCTATCAGGATATCTAGACATGTTGTTATATCCTCTATTCTAATTTGGTTGAGAATAGAAATTATGACTTCTCAAATGAGTGATTTCAATTGTCAATTTCCTCAACTGTGCTGACATTTCTTTAATTTCTTCCTTCTCTTCTTGAGCTTTGGCTACTACATTCTCTATTTGAGGTTTGAAAAAGGAAGAACTGTTGTTATTATTCTATCGTACATGCTGAGGTACCTGTGCATGTCTTGGATATGACACCATATGGCCATTTCCATTTGGAGGTGGCATGATGCTAAGTGGAGGTACTTCTAAAGGACTTGGCATTACAGCTGGAGGCATCATGACTCCATTAGTCTGTTGTTGAACAAGATATGCAGAATATGTAGGAAATGCAATATTAGGTGTTGGAGTAGGGATCAACTGCTGATTAAATTTTATATCTTCTTCAAAAGCTCCTGCTAGCATTGTGACATTAGGATGTGTCCTCCTGATAAACATAGAAGTCAGAGGATCTAGGGCTGAATAGTATATACTCCTAACAGCTTCATCTGCTACAGTATAAGGAGCTACCAATTTTGAAATCATCTTTTGGAACCTAACATTGAAGTTAGCAATAGGCTCTCCCTCAAATCTTTTGATTGTGGCAAATAGGTGATAATTCATTGAAGGATCTATAGGTATCTTAAATCTATCTTTAAAAGCTTTCTCCAAGCCAGCCCATGAACCAATTGAACCTTGACCAAGACTGATATACCAATTATATGCTTCTTCTCCTCAGGAAAAATGGAAATAATCTGCATACCACATCTTGATGTTCAATCCTTGCTCTACAGCAAGTTTCCTTGAATGTTCTAATGTGATCATCAACATCCTGATATGGATGATACTTAGGACAAATCTTGTGAGGATTTTTAGGTAAGAGATGATATACAGTGAAGGTCAAAGGTGACTCTACAGCAAAGAATGAAATTGTAACTGATGGAGGTTGGACTAAAGGTGTAACATGTGGTCTCGTAGGTGTTTGCAATCCAACAAGGGTTATTGGAGTATGCCCTGGAGAAGACTCTGATGTACTAGAACCAAGAGTGTGATGAATGCCTATAGTTCTAGGTCTAAGTCCATGAATAGGTAGTATTGTTCTATTTCCTATAAATTTACTCCACAGAGAGGTTATTTCTACTCTATTTCCAAAGATAATGATGGATTTCCAAGTTTGATCAATTCTTCTAATTATTGATCATCATGAACTTGTTCTTTCTTCTACACGGTATATTTATTCAAATAATGTGTCTATAAGTGGATATTTACATTTATCTCTTAGATATTTGTATGAATTTGCATGATATTTGTTAATTTAACATTCTTTTACTCCAAATATGCTATGTATTTCCAATTATCTACGCGATATAGGCATATTTCATGTTATTTGCTTCTAATTCTCTATTATTTGCAATTATGGTGATGAATTGTTATGAAATTGAAAGAAATTTAAAAGAATGCTTCTAATTTTGGTGAATCTTTAGCCATTGAACCACATACATACAAGATACATTCGTGAGGAGAAGAAATCAAACCATATGTCACTAGGATGTTCCACAACTAGATATGGATGATGCTAACTTCAAAGGATAAGGAATGAAAACAACACATGCAGATTGACAAGCACTCCAAGGGACGCAGCTAATCAATGCATGCATCAAGATTTCAAACACAGATTACTCAAAATTTATGATGATTTGTAATCAAATTGTCTTCTCTTTCATTTAGTATGCATAACATGTACATTTACAACAAATTTGAAATGAGTCCTGATATTTCAGCAATCAAATTTCAATTAAGTTTTGAATAATCAAAATATGACACTCCTGCACCTTTTATAGAATAAGGTGAGGAGGCAGTTACAAATGACCTACGGTTAGGATTTATCAATTAAGATCAATGGTATATAATCACTCTCTGACTCAGTCAACCCTTTACTCGTGGCACAAGTTGCCAGCTGTCAACCATCTGGATGACTCATTACCTTATGAGTACATGATGTATATGTCTTCTTTGTGATACATCTTCAATCATTCTTCGAGTTCTTCTTCTTTATCTTCTTCTTCTTCATCATGATCATCATCTTCATTACTTTTTGTATCACTATCACCCTAATGAACATCATCTTGTATATGGACCTTCATTGTCGTCTTGATATCCTCATAAGCTTGTACTATTTTATCTACCTCCCCGCCATCTTGGGTTTTGGCCTTCATTATGGCATGCTTATGAGACTAGAATTTAGCTTTGATCGCATCCAACTTATCCTTTTTGTTGTTCAAAGTCTCATTGTAAGTCTCCACCCTGACCTTTATCCTCATGATCTTGTTCATCACCTCTTCTGTTAGGTGGGTGAGGGGGTCATCAGCTACTAGCTGGAAATTATCATGCAGTGCCTTGATGGCAAAGTCTGCATCTTGGTTTTCAATCTTCCCCTCTACTTTCCCTTCCAAAGCTTCCAGGATCTGTTCTTCATATGCCATCATGTTATGCAACTTTATACTAAGATCCCTAATCTTGCCACTACACTTCCTCAGGATATCTCATTCAAACCTGATATCCTCATACCATATGTCTATCAACAGGGTAGTGTTATTATTCAACACCTAATTGTTTATTAGGATTTGAGGATAAATCCTCTTCATCTCACTCAAAGCAATTAGGTCCCTTTCCAATTGGAATGATCGTCTTCCTATTTTGTTTTGCATTTTATCTACTTTTCTCTTCAAACTGCTTAAAGAATTCCACCTATGTAAGAAGGTTCTCAAAACTTCCTTAGCTCCTGTGAGGGCTGACAGCATCAACATTTCCATGATCATGGCTTTGTGTTTCATGAGGTCTAATTTGTTGACCCCCTCCTAAGATATGACAGTCAATGGGACTACCAAATCAACTAGTGTACTATCAGGGTTAATCAACCCCTTTATGTATGAATGCAGCTGAGCAATGTGCTCTTTATGCTGTTTATTTTTCTCTTTCTCCTTCTTTACCCTTTGGGTCAAAGAATCAATGATGTCCTTCCCTTCCTAACCTTCTTGGTCTTCATTGGCAAAACCCAAATCAACAGTTGTGATTTGGAACTCCTCAAGGGTGATCTTGCCCTTCTCTTTCTCTACAGTGGGAAGTGCTACTTGGGTGTCCTTCTGCCTGTAGCAGGATCTCTTCTAATAGCCGATGTCAACCTAGCTTTCCTCTTGGGCTTCATTATTATTTCTGCAAACAAGGTGGAAACATCAAATTCTTGAATTTCAGGACCTTGTTCCATACCTATTTCTTTCTTCAGCCACTGATGCAATTCATCTCTAGATCCTTGATGTCTTTTGTTATCATCATGTCTGCCATGATCTCCAGTATCTGCCTCTATTCTTGGTGGAGAAGGTGACTTCCTAATTTCCTCCTCATGGAGTTCCTCATGAGGGGGATCCTATTGCATCTCCTCTTGCTGAGGGGCTTCCTTTTGTGGGGGAGGATCCTGTGGAATGTCCACATGATGATCCTGCACTTGATCTTGCACTCCCTCTTTCGAAGTCTCATCCACCTTAGTGTTTTCCTAATATTGAGGCATATTAACATCTGTGGCTGATGTCTAAGTGTTTGGCCCTGGTGCATCACCCTAATCTTGGGTCACATTTTGTTCCATACCTGATGCACTGATGTCATGTGTCTTAAGGTCCTCATGACCTGATTTATCTTTTTCTCCTATATCTCCTTGAGTCCAGGCGGCATCATCACCTAATGTATCTTTATCACCCCCACCCTTTTGTTGGACTTCCACTATCTTTTGCTCATCAAGTATCTCATGTTGTTGCTGGCCCATATCCAGAGCATTGCTCTCTTCTCCTGCCTACTTGGCTACTTCAACTTTCTCTATCATATCAGATGCACCTACCTTATCTTTGGGGCTTACATCCTCCCTGTATGTCAAATCTATAACTGCAGGGCTAGTCACCTGATCGACCAATTTGTCAAGCCTGATTTGTTGGGCTACCCCTTCTAGGCTACTTTCCTTTTCTTCCTTAGCTGTTTGCTTTACATCCTCCAATACTGCCATCTGTTCTAATGGGGTCCCATGTGGAGTCATGCAGGTACTGGAGGTGAGAGTTTCCATCCTTTGAGAAGCTACATTCTGCACTACTTCATCATCTGATAGGTCCATGGTGTCCTCCAAAGAGAAATGACCACCCTGACATGCCTTGGAAGCCTCTTTTGCTTGTTCCTCTGCTCTCTCAGTCTTAAACTTGATTATGGTTGGACGTGGCACATCATGCTACAGCTCCTTCCTAAATACTTCACCACCAGCTCCTCTTAATACAATGGGATCAGCCCTCATATCACCCCGCATGGATGTTCTCTGCTTCTTGGGGGGTGATGTCAGCGGTACCACCTTCCTCTTCCTGCTGACCATCATCAGGTCATCACCTGCAGGCTCTTTATTTACTGGCTCTTCTTCAAATGGGATATCCTCTTCTACATCATGTTGTGAGGTTTGGCCTTCCTCATGTACTTCTTAAGTTTCAATAGCTGGCCTCATGATCCTCTTTGTCTTTTGTTTATACATCAAAGGTAGTGTAGATGATGCAGACGCTTGTCCTGATGTTGATGTACCTGCAGCTGGTATGGCAACCCTTTAGATTATCACCCCTTTTGGCTCATCTTTAGTTTTCTTTCCTCGAGGGGGGACCTTTCCTCTGTTTCTGGGTAGGTAGCCTTTCTCCATTAGACTTTCTCTTCTCATTGAGGAAGTCATCATACTCCTCATCAGTTAGTTCTTGCCTTTTCTTCTTGGCATCAACAGTAAGGGCTACACGCCTTTTCTTCAATCTATTTATCTGTTCGTCTACCCAAGATTGGGTTAACTGTAGCACCCCACCTGTAGACTGATCCAAGGAAATATCCTCTGGCTGTGTTAGATCAGGGGCTGAGATGGTGTCATTGTAGACCTTCTTGTCTTCATATTCATTTGACATCATTTTTCCATCATCCTTCTTCAGTTGTGCTGGCACTGGGATGCAGTCATATGTCCTTATCTAGTTCAAGGTGAGCCTCTAGTACTTTCTTCTTCTCACCTCAGCTTCATCCTCACAATCTATCCAAATATTCTCCAGATGTTTCCGATGAATAGGCTTTCTTATTATTTTTTGCATCCTGCCATAAGGATCATAAGATCTAGCCAATGGAAATGGCTGCAGATACATCAGTTTCAGACCATCCATGGCATGCTCTATGCTCTGTGAATATAAGCACACATACCAGCCCATAGACACTGGAAAAAGTACTGGAGGTATCTTCTTTTGTGCTTTATATGGCTCCACTATGGTAGACACTTGTCTAAGAAACTCCATCAGGACCACCCCATCAGTAGGGTACCTTGGTAGCATAAGGGGGTGATCTTCAAATCCTTCTATTCTTATATATGAGAAGGTGGCATACTAGATGAACCATGCCCCATATCTGTAAACAACTTCCTAAGCCTCCATGCTCAGTCTCTTGGTTCTGTCTTCCTCCATTGTTCTGACTAGATGCATAGAGAATGCATCATTCACCAATTTGTAATCTAGGAGGTAGTTCTTTCTCTGTAGCTGAGGATAGTAATCCCATATGTGGCCATCATCTACATCACCACCAGCCTTGCCCACTATAGTCAATGCATCAAAGGTTCCCTTGTAGGTACATGAGTACACAACATATAAGGTCATGTGGAATGAGCATTCCTAACCTCCCAGGTTCCTCATCTCTTCATCCAGTGCATCACTGATGACCTTGGCCCATAATGGCTTGTTATCTATATAAAGGACCATCTGGATGATTCCAAACATTCAATTCTTAAAATTCCTAGCATGAGACATACCTGTCATCCTACTGAGAAGGGCAATCATGTACTGGTTATCATCATGAAAATCAAACTTATACAAGTGTACGAGCAATTTAGCTGAGGCCATGTAGGTGCTGCTCTTTGACCTCCACTGGTACATCCTCTTCCTTGTATTCTTCTTATTGTTATTATACTCTGTCTCCAATTTATGTAGATCCACACTAATCACCTTCTTTCCAACTGGCAGGTTAAACGTAGAGGTGATGCCCTTAATTGAAAAGTTGGCATATACCCTTCCATGCTTCTCCACCTACCTAGTCTGAGGGTTATAGTTCCTAGCACATTCTACTACTAGCTCTAGGGTGTCCATGGCATATGGGAATCTAGCTACATGCCACATTCCTGAAACATATATTGCATCCAGAAGGGTATTGTCCTTATCATGATCTATTCTGGTTGACCATAATGCTAGATCTGTATCTCCTTGGTGTCACCAATGACGCCATACTTGAATTGTACCCCCTCAGGTTGAACAAACATGGGCTTAAGAAACTCTGCATCAGACCTATTCTGCGTAAGATCTGCCATGGAATTCTGCAATAAACATGCCATGTCTTACCATACCATATCCATATGCATTCATACAACATTATATATCTCTTTAGCATCATGCATACTCTATTCACTACTCTTTACTTCATCATGATATGCACATTTACAGATTCAAACCACAAGAAAGAACATACTACCTAAATCATGTAGATAATGATAACAGGAGGGTTTTCAATTACTTACCTGATAATGCTTTCTTCCTGGGTTAGGTGGGTGATTATAGAAAAAGGCTGCAGATGTTGAGGATCACCTGTTCTGTTATGTTGAAAGATCTAGTCCGTTCACAGGTGCTCGTATGAGGGTTTGACTTCTCTGCTCTATAATTTCTCATTTTCTCACAAGGTAAATGAAAATAACCTTGGAAAATTACCTTTAAACTCATCTGTACGGCAAATTAGGGTAAAACTGCGTTAAATAGATTGAATCTGTTGATCTTCTACAGAGAATCCATGGATGATGCCAAGTGTTTGAATTGCATTCGCAATCTGTGGGAATCCATCTATCGCATTTATGTGCATTTAATGTTAGGAAACAGGAGGGATGATCTTCAAAAGATCGGGTGATATTCAAAATATAACCCCCTCTGGATAAAATGAGCCCCCACCTTTGAGTGGTAAAATTAATGCAAAGGAATCAGGTGATGTGGTCAACGTTGACCACATGTATATCAGGTCATGAACTTAAGATTAGGGGATGTTTAAAATATGACCCCACAAATAAAATGACCCCCTTGAAAAAGAGCAGGGTGATGTCACCATGTTGATGACCTTGTTTAAGCGTTGTGTTGTAATGACGTCACCATCATGTTATTGAATATGGTGGGCATCAGATATATACCTCTGCGGGGTAAAATAGAATGATGACTTCATCACTAGGGTGATATCCTTTGTTTGTTGGGTTTTGATGATGTCATCATCATATTGGCATAGGGTGATATTTGTAGGATGACAGATATTAAAAAATATGACCCCCGCAAAATATATGAAGTCGTTTGACGAGCAGATAATAGCTACTACGTAAAATTGACATTCAGACTCCACAGACCATGAGATCATCAGGTGATAAACTTATATCAGGGTGATCTTATATAATATGACTAATGTTTGAAATATGACCCCCCTCCTCGGAATATTAGGTTTGACCGAAACTTTGACTTAACATAACTTTCTTCCCTTAGAGAATTTCAAGGTGATCCAAAAGGCAAACCTGCTTGGAATTTCATGAACTTCCCAACCATGGGTTAATAATATGAAATACTAACTTTGACAAATGACCTCATCATGGTGACCTATCTACCCCCTGTAGGGTTACCTATATGACTATTTTTACCAGAGTGCCCTAAGCAGAAAAACAACAAGCCAAAGTAGCAAAAAAAAGTTGGGTCCCTATTTTGTTGAGTCAAAATGGGGTGTGTTGTGTAACCACACAACAACTTGCCACCAAAGAACATAACTAAATTCTAATGATTCAAGTGATGTGATCACATTCTAATATAGTATTTTAACTCTTTCTAAGTATAAGTATTATAATCTTTTTGAATGATAAGGTTTTCATCATGGCAACAATGCTAACAAAGGATCAGGTGTGTGCATATGATTAATTATCCTCATCTTGAAAGTAAGTTAAAAAAATGAGTAACTGATGTTAAGCTATATAGTTTGGGAGCATCCCTCATAGCCAACCTAGATAGAGCCTTGCTGCCAGTAGGTGTCCATAGCCCCGGCAAGGTTATCTATACAATCCCCCTAAGTAGAGCCCCACTGCCAGCAGGCGTCTATAGCCCCAGTAGAGTTACTTAGATGGCCTAATTTTATTTCTTTTTGGATTTTCAATATTTATTCCTCTTATTCATATGATATCATCATGTAAGCTTAATATGCAAGGCATGGTCACTTGCTGATTTAGGTTGAAGATTGCATTGGTAGCAAGGGAGTCCCTTTAGATTTTTCACTTAACACCTATACTTATGTGTTCCACAAACCCAAGGCTCTTAGGTGAGTCATTGTGAAAGAATCACTTTGGTCAAGAAAGGGCACCCTAAGGAAAAGATATCACATACCTGATCACCAACACTTCTCAAAATGAGTCATAACCTATATATGAATTTGTTCTCATCACTTGAATCTTAACAATTTGGTTATTTTCTAGGATGATGAGCTACATCATCTTGACTAACCAAAATAGAACTCAACAAGCAAACAAAAAAAACAAAACAAAACTATACAAACACTATACAAATATGCACACTATGATACACATGACCTACATGACACTATTTTAGGCTTGAAAAAAATACTTGAGGAACTACCCATTAACTGATAATGGGACATCCTCACCGGTCAAGGTCTTAAGCCTATACGTGTTGTCTCCTAAAATTTTTGAAACTTGAAAGATACCTATCCAAAGTTTATCAAATTTACCATGATCTCCTTTCCTTTCATGTGCTTTGTCCCACATAAGGACTAAATCTGAGATTCTAAAGGCTTTAACTCTGGCTCTTTTGTCAAACCAACTCTTGACAACAGCCTGATGTTTAGCAAATTGATCAATTGCTTTATTCCTTTTTTCTTCTAGGTGCATCAACTGAAGCAAGCTAACTTCTTGTTTGTTATCTATGCCTAGATATTCTTGTGCAAACTGTAGTGTGGGAATCTTTAGGTTAACAAGGAGGATGGGATCCACCCCATATACTAGGTGAAAAGGAGAATTCCCTATTACAACCTTCATCCTGGTTCTATCTACCCACAAGGCATACTTCAGTAGGATGTTCCATTCCCTTGGGTTCTTTTCTATCAATTTCTTTATGATGTTCAACAAATTCTTGTTTGTGGATTCTGCTAATCCATTCCCTTGAGGATAGTAATTTAAGGAAAATTTCAAGATGATTCCATGGTCAAAAGCCCAACCTGATAATCTTATTGAAGCAAAGGCAGACCCATTATCACATACTAAACCATAAGGAACCCCATACCTAGTCACAATGTTGCTTTCCAAAAACTTGATTACATCCTCGGCATTACATGTCTTACTGCTGACAGATTTAGTCCACCTGGTACAATAATTAATGATAGTCAATACATACATGTGGCCTGAAGATGATGGAGGGTTAATAGGTCCTATGAAGTCCATTCCCCATTGAGCAAATGGGCGCATCTCCATCACTAGCTGCAAAGGCTGAGCAGCATACCTTTCCCTATTTGCAGCAACCTGACACATATGACAACATTTGATATGTTCAGTAGTATCTTTAAAAATAGTAGGCTAGTAATACCCTACCCTAAGGATAGCATGAGTGGTAGCTAAGGATGATCCATGTGTAGTTCTAAACTTGTCATGTAATTCTGCTAGCACCTTGTCTGCTTCTTGCCTTTCTAGGCATCTTAGGTATATTCCCTCATAGTTCTTCTTGAAAAGGACTCCTCCTTTTATCATGTATTTCTGTGATCTTATTTTTAAGGCTCTCCTCTATGAAGCCTGCAATCTTGAAGGACATCTTCTAGTAATCAAGATGTGCCTGATGTTTGAATACCATTCTCCATCTTCCTTTGTATTTATGACATACTGCTGGCTCATGATGTTAGGATCAATTTCTGATATCATCTGACTTAATGCTTGTCCTCTCACTAATTTCATGGGTGATATGTCCATATAATACTCTTGGAGGATAGTAATCCATTTGGCTCTCTTCTCACCTGGTTCACTTTGCATTAAAAGCATATTCATTGCTGCATCTAGTACTACAGTAATTACTTTACTTCTTAAGATGTAATGTCTGAACTTCTTGACTGCTAGAACCAAAGCAAGTGCTTGTCTTTCAACATCCATGTATCTGAGTTCTGCATCTCTGAAAGGACAACTCATGAAGTCGATGGGCTTTTCTTCTTTAGCCTCATTTCTCTGTGTTAATACTACTGCAGATGTATGCTCTAAAGCAAATGAGTAAATATAGAAATCTTTAGTATAATCTGGGCTGATTAGGACTGGAGCATTAGATATGGCTTTCATGATATCTTCAAAAGATGCTCTAGCTTTAGGTGTCCACTCAATTTTGGCATCCTTCTTGGGCATGGCATTCAATGGTCTGACAATTTCTGCAAAGCTAGTAATAAACTTTCTAACAAAATTATTCTTACCAAAATAAGATTTGAGCTCCTTCTTACTTCCAGGAAGTTGTATCTTCATGATTGATTCTACTCTCTCAGGGTCTATGATGATCCCATTCTCTGTTATCAGGTGAAGTAATAACTTCCCTATGGTTACCCCAAATATGCATTTCTTAGGGTTTAGGGATATTCCATAATGTTCACATTTCTTTAGTACCTTCCTTAGGTCTTCTACATGATTCCCTCTCTCTTTAGAGAAAACTGTCAAGTCATCCATGTATATGACTATGCATTTACCAATTAGCCCTCTAAAGGGTATATCCATTGCTCACAGGAATGTGGCTCCAGCATTTATCAATCCAAAAGGCATGCACCTGTAGGTGAATATTCCCCACTTTGTGGTGAATGTAGTTTTCAATCTATCTATCTTGTCTACCATTAGCTGGTTGTAACCTGAAAAACCATTCAAAAATGACATCATCTTTGCACCATTTACAATCTGCAAGACCTCATCTAGAGAAGGCAATGGATAGTTATCCTTTTCAGAAGCTCTATTTAAATTTATAAAGTCTACACACAATCTAATGTTGCCATTCTTCTTTCTTACTGGGACCAGGTTAGCCACCCATGTGGAATGTCTCACAAGAAATATGATCCTAGCATTAATCAATTTCTTAACTTCTTCAAAAAGGATGGGCTCTAGCAATGCATTGGCAGGTCTCTATTTCTGTCTAAAAGGCTTAACATCTGGCTTTAGAGGTATAGTATGAGTGATGATTGATGTATCATAAGTTTTCAACTCATCATATGTCTAGGCAATGACATGGATATAATCTTTAAGTGCTTGGGTTATCCCTTCTAGTTCTTCTTTTGTGCACACTTTTCCAATCAGGACATTCCTTTTTTCATCATCATGTCCAATGTTGACTTGTGAATACTCTCCTCCATCTGCTTTAGGGAGATCTTTCTGTTTCAGCATGTTGTCTAGATCAAATGCTCTTTCTAACTCTATCATTCCTTTAGGAATCTTGTTACTAGGCAACTCTAGGATTTCTTCTTCTTCCCAGATATGATCTTCTACATTTCTTTCATCTATGATCTGTGCATCAAAGACATCCTTTTTGGAGATGAAGTCTAAAATATGTTAATCATCATCAAATACTTGAAGGTTGACTACATTATCTGGCACAGAGGGTACTGATACTAATTCAACTAAAAATATCTTCAAACCAGATATAGACAACAGTTCCAAAGTACTTGCAGCTTGGGCCAAGGCATCAGCCCTGTGATTTTGTTCTTTAGGCACATGGGTGATGTTGAATGCATCAAAATCTTCTATCAGGTCCCATACCATATATCTGTAATTAAACAGCTTCTTGTAATTACAAGAATATATGCCTCTTACTTATCTTACAACCAATTCTGAGTCTCCATAGACATGCAAAATCTTCACTTTCTTTCTGAGTGCAAACAATATCTGATGAATCAAGGCTTCATACTCTATCACATTATTTGTGCATGGGAATTGTAATCTGTATGCTGCTAAGTAGGATTTACCAAATGGATCAATAAGATCTATTCCTACTCCATCTCCTTGTTTTGATTTGGATCCATTAAACCTGAGGATCCATGGCTTATCTTTAGTTAAAGGCTTGTCTGGGCCTTCTCTTTTCTTTTTAGCTCTAGCAGTTGTACCATTTGATATCCATTTCAATTTTGGTGTTTTAATTTTCTCAAACTTCACCTTATCTGGCTGATGTGAAGCTGATATTTCTTCTTTTCTTTTACCATCAGAAGAAGGATCCTCTGGACTAGGCAACATCTGCCCCTTCAGGATATGCAAACATAGTGAACAAATAGTTTCTGAATGTGGTGCTTCATGTAACCTACACCATCCCTCAATCAGGGCATCCTGTGGGAATCTTTGCTGCTGTGTCATCTTTTGAATTTGTTTTTGACAAAAAATCTTCAAATTTGGACAGATTACTGCCCCTATCTTCATCAGATAGTTCATAATCTGATTCTATCAAACAATCACTTCCTGGGGTGATTTTCTTGTTACTCTTAGTATTACTCTTGCTACATACCAGAATCTCTTCTGTCATCTAAATAAGACTTTCATCATGATATGTGTATTACTCTGTTCCTACAGATGACAAACAAAAATCAGCATCACTATCACTATTTGCAAAACTTACCCCGAATGATGATGATGACGCCACACTACATGCTTGTTCTAGTTTCATCATGTCTACAAAAGCATCACAGGTCTTTTTAGAATGTGCCTCATCATGTAACCTGCACCATCCTTCAATTAGAACATCATGAAAAGGCACTTTTAACAATTGACATCATTGTACTTCTTTAGACAAGTGCATCTCAAAATTCTTGAAGTGATCTACCTCTGTCTCATTTTTAGGGTTACAATCAGACTCTAAAGTTATTTTATCCTCCTGAAGATCATCATCATGAACATGAACATCATACATGAGAATCTCCTCTATCCTGACGATCTGAGGCCTAATGGAGTAAACTCCGGGCTCTACATCCACATACATGATCTCATCAGTTTTATTATATTCAGTGATCATATGTTTCATATGAGGCTCAGTGTCTATCCTTATTTGATTAGGTATTCCTTTCCAAGGCAACCACATGTGACTAAAATCAGTGGACATGTTGCCATTGAGGGTTTTAGACCAATCCCTGCTGAGTAGCATCCCATAGGTATCAGGTATATCAACTACCTGAATATCAATGTAATCTGGTTTCTTGGATCTGATGCTAGCTACATATGAATGTGAGTTAGTTCTCCCACTACACTCACCTCTGTTTTATCTAACTATGTTACTTTCTTTAGTGACTTAGCAGGATGCAACCCTAAGGCGTTGCATATGGACAGGGGCAATACATTGGTAGATGCTCCTGAATCTACTAAGCAATTATGCAAATTTTTACTAAACATCCTTACAGTAAGGAGAAAAGGAGGTGACTCAATTTTATCTCTGTAAAGATTCATGTGTGAAGTCTCTACAGTTTGAATAGTGGCCAGAGTTTTGTGTTTAACATTAACATCCCTAGCAGCATGATCTTTATTCCCAATCTGACTTGAAGTATGACTATCCTCTTTTGGAGCAGGATCATCTAAGGATTTCGTGAAAGCTTTTTTGATAGCTGGGGTTTTGAGTAATTCTGACAATGATAGTCTAATTTTGTCTTTTTCATTTCATCTACTAGATATGTGACTAACTTATCAGACTTAGGAGGTAGATTACCAGCTTTTGGTGCTGTATTTTGTGGTGTTAAGTATTGAGCATTGACTTTGGGAAATCTAGGGTTATTGCTTGCTGTAGGATCAGGAGGAGTGTTGAAATTATTTGGAGGCAAGGATGTAGTCAAAGGACCAGCAAGTCTATTTGAGTTATTCCTTAGATTGTAATTATGCCTACCCTGATATTGCTGTTGATAAGCATGTACTTCTTCATGTTCAATTGATGGCTCATTTTCATCTTCAAATGGAAAAACATAATTGGTTTCAAAAGCCATGGCTAACTCTTCACATGCTAAGGTGTAATTCTGATGAGGGAACATTGCCTATTGATGAGGATGATTGATGAAACTTTCTAGCACTAAGGAAGAATCATAACCATAGGGGACAATTTCATTTCCTTCAACACAAGGTGGATTACCTATAGTATTAGATACTTCAGTTTGGAATATACTGGCAGCAATCCTGAACTGAGGACAATCTAGCTTTGCATGAGCATTGGCATTATGTATCTTGCACCAGTTTGTAAGGGCTCCCTTTGCCAAATTCACTCTAGTGGTATGCTTAGGTTCACTAGGGGGCTGATTATCTAGGGGTGATGGCAGAGAACCATTGTTTGGCCTAATGTTCCACAATCTAGGCTGTCTAGGGGGATTATTGTTACCACTGTTGTTATTGTATCCCCTATCAGGATAATTAGGTCTATCATTAACATATCCTCTATTCTGATTTGGTTGAGAATAGAAATTTTGACTCCTCAAATGAGTGATCTCAATGGTGAGTTTCCTTAACTATGCTGATATCTCTTTAATTTCTTCCTTCTCTTCCTGAACTTTGGCTACTATATTCTCTGTTTGAGGTTTGAAGAAGGAAGATCCATTATTATTGTTATTATTGGACTGTTCCACAACCTGAGGTACCTGTGTATGTCCTGGATATCGTAACATTTGACCATTTCCATTTGGAGGTGGCATGATACTAAGTGGAGGTATCTGCAAAGGACTTGGCATTATAGCTAGAGTTATCATGGCTCCATTAGTCTATTGTTGAGCAGGTTATGTAGGGTAAGCACGGAGTGTTCGAAATGCAATATTAGGTGTTGGAAATGCAATATCATGGCTCCTGTCAAGGTTGTGACACTAGGATGTGCTCTCTTGATAAACATAGAAGTCAAGGGATCTAAAGCTGAGTAGTATATACTCCTAGCAACTTCATCTAGTACAGTATAGGGAGCAACTAGCTTTGAGAGCATCTTTTGGAATCTTGCATTAAAATTAGCAATAGGCTCTCCTTCAAATCTCTTGATTATGGCAAACAAATGATAATTCATTGAAGGATCTATAGGTATTTTGAATCTATTCTTAAAGGATTTCTCGAAGGTGGCCCACAAACTGATTGAACCTTGACCAAGACTGATATACCAGTTATATGCCTCTTCCCCTAAGGAAAATGGAAATAACCTGCACACCACATCCTGATGTTTAATTCTAGCCCTACAACAAGCTTCCTTGAATGTTCTAATGTGATCATCAGCATCCTGATATGAATGATATTTAGGACAAATCTTATCAGTATTTTTAGGTAAAGGATGATATGCAGTAAAAGTCAGAGGTGACTCTGCAGTAAAGAATGACATTGTGACTGGTGGAGGTTGGACTTGAGGTGTAACAGGTGGTCCTGTAGGTGTTTACAACCCAATAGGAGTTATAGGAGTGTGTTCTCATGAAGCTCCTGATGCACTAGAACTAGGAGAATGATGAATATCTACTGTTCTAGGCCTAAATCCCTAGATAGGCAATTCTTCAAAGAGTCTGCTAGATCTGGACTTGGTATTTGACCTGAGAGCCAGGATTTGTTAAATTTTGAGGAAATTTGGCTTGTTTATTGTAAAGATCGGTTGAAACTCCATAGCAAGGGCTATATTTATGATCAAGATTTGAAACTGACTGGATATTTATAGAATATTTGTAGAAATGATGCAAACACGAGGTGATAGAAGACTTAGGGACCCAAGCAACTAGATATCAGGTCTCTTAAGCAAATTACCTCAAAGCTTTTAGCAAAAAGACCTGAAATAGAGCCTATCTTTGAAAATTTACAGTGATCAACCACAAAGCTTGAAGTATTTATGCACAATTTTGAAAACCTTGCAAAGTACAAGCATGCACAGACTTAAAACAACAAATCTTTGCATACGACTTGAAATACAGAACTGCATGAGTATTACTTTTCTGTCTACATCATCAAATTAGACAAATCTACTAATGAAGAAGCCCTCCTTCTAGCACCAATTTATGTTGATGATGATGATGAGTCATAACAACATGCATAAAAATGTGTACATCAAACCTTTATTATCTTGTAAAGTACGATCAACTTAAGATAAGTTGATGACTCCAAGTCTCCATTGATCAGGTCATGATTGTCTGACATTACTCAGAGGTTGATGTGACATGTTATTTTCCATTTCAAGGGGTCTTACATTTGTCTTGATGATCATTATTGTTCTATTTCCTATAAATTTACTCCACAGAGAGGTTATTTCTAATATATTTCCAAAGATAATGATGTATTTGCAATTTTAATCAATTCTTCTGATTATTGATCATCATGAACTTGTTCTTTCTTCTACACAGTATATTTATTCAAATGATGTGTCTGTAAGTGGATACTTGCATGTATCTCTTAGATATTTGTATGAATTTGCATGATATTTGTTAATTTAATATGCTTTTACTCTAAATATGCTATGTATTTCCAATTATCTATGGGATATCGGCATATTTCGTGTTATTTGCTTCTAATTCTCTGTTATTTACAATTATGGTGATAAATTGTTATGAAATTGAAAGAAATTTAAAAGAATGCTTCTAATTTTGGTGAATCTTTAGCCATTGAACCACATACATACAAGATACATTCATGAGGAGAAGAAATCAAACCATATGTCACCAAGATGTTCCACAGCTAGATATGGATGATGCTAACTTCAAAGGATAAGGAATGATAACAACACATGCAGACTGACAAGCACTCCAAGGGACGTAACTAATCAATGCATGTATCAAGATTTCAAACATAGATTACTCAAAATTTATGATGATTTGTAATCAAATTATCTTCTCTTTCATTTAGTATGCATAACATGTACATTTACAACTTTGAAATGAGTCCTGATATTTCAGCAATCAAATTTCAATTAAGTTTCAAATAATCAAAATATGACACTCCTATACCTTTTATAGAATAAGGTGACGAGGCAGTTACAAATGACCTACGGTCAAGATTTATCAATTAAGATCAATGGTATATAATCACTCTCTGACTCAGTCAACCCTTTCCTCGTGGCACAGGTTGCCAGTTGGCAACCATCTGGATGACTCATTACCTTATGAGTACATGATGCATATATCTTCTTTGTGATGCATCTTAAATCATTCTTCGGGTTCTTTTTCTTTATCTTCTTCTTCTTCTTCATGATCATCATCTTCATTACTTTCTGTATCATTGTCACCCTGATGAAACATCATCCTGTATATGGACTTTCATTGTTGTCCTGATATTCTCATAAGCTTGTACTATTTCATCTACCTCCCCACCATCTTGGGTTTTGGCCTTTGTAATGGCATGCTTATGAGACTGGAATTTAGCTTTGATCACGTCCAGCTTACCCTTTCTGCTATTCAAAGTCTCATTGTAAGTCTCCACCCTGACCTTTATCCTCATGATCTTGTTCATCACCTCTTCTGTCAGGTGGGTGAGGGGGTCATCATCTACTGACTGGAAATTATCATACAGTGCCTTGATGGCAAAGTCTGCGTCTTGGTTTTCAATCTTCCCCTCTACTTTCATTTCCAAAGCTTCCAAGATCTTTGCTTCATATGCCATCATGTTGTGTAGCTTTATACTAATATCCCTAAGCTTGCCACTACATTTCTTTAGGATATCACATTCGAACCTAATATCCTCATACCATATGTCTATGAACACGGCAATGTTATTATTCAGCACCTGATTGTTTATTAGGATTTGAGGATCAATCCTCTTCCTCTCACTCAAAGTAGTTAGGTCCTTTTCCAATTGGAATGACCATCTTCCTATTTCGTTTTGCATTTTATCTACTTTTCTCTTCATACTGCTTAAAGAATTCCACCTCTGTAAGGAGGTTCTCAAAACTTCCTCAGCTCCTATGAGGGCTGATAGTATCCACTTTTCCATGATCATGGCTTCGTGTTTCATGAGGTCTAATTTGTTGACCTCCTCCTGAGATATGACAGTCCATGGGACTGTCGAATCAACTAGTGTACTATCAAGGTTAATCAACCCCTTTATGTATGAATGTAGCTAAGCAATGTGCTCTTTATGCTATTTATTTTTCTCTTTCTCCTTCTTAACCCTTTGGGTCAAAGAATCAATGATATCCTTCCCTTCCTAACCTTCTTGGTCTTCATTGGCAAAACCCAAATCAACAGTTGTGATTTGGAACTCCTCAAGGGTGATCTTGCCCTTCTCTTTCTCTATAGTGGGAAGTGCTACTTGGGCTGTCCTTCTGCCTGTAGCAGGATCTCTTCTAATAGCTGATGTCAACCTGGCTTTCTTCTTGGGCTTTATTATTGTTTCTACAAACAAGGTGGAAACATCAAAATCTTCAATTTGAGGACCTTGTTTCATACCTATTTCTTTCTCCAGCCACTGAGGCACTTCATCTCTAGATCCCTGACGTCTTTTTTCATCATCATGTCCACCATGATCTCTAGTATTTGCCTCTATTCTCAGTGGAGAAGGTGACTTCCTAATTTCTTCCTCATGGAGTTCCTCATGAGGGGGATCCTATTGAATCTCCTCTTGCTGAGGGGCTTCCTTTTGTGGGGGAGGATCCTGTGGAATGTCCACATGATGATCTTGCACTTGATCTTGCACTCCCTCTTTCAGAGTCTTGTCCACCTTAGTGTTTTCCTCATATTGAGGCATATTAACATCTGTGGCTGATGTCTGAGTGTTTGGCCTTGGTACATCACCCTGATCTTGGGTCACATTTTGTTCCATACCCGATGCATCGATGTCATGTGTCTTAAGGTCCTCATGACCTAATTTATCTTTTTCTCCTATATCTCCTTGAGTCTGGGTGGCATCATCACCTAATGTATCTTTATCACCCCACCCTTTTGTTGGACTTCCACTATCTTTCGCACAGTGGGTATCTCATCTTATTGCTAGCCCATATACGGAGCATTCCTCTCTTCTCCTACCTGCTTGGCTACTTCAACTTTCTCTGTCATATCAGGTGTGCCTACCTTGTCTTTGGGGCTTACATCCTCCCTGTATGTCAAATCTATAACTGCAGGGCTAGTCACCTGATCGACCAATTTGTCAAGCCTGATTTCTTGGGCTGCCTTTTCTAGGCTACTTTCCTTTTCTTCCTAAGCTGTTTGCTTTACCTCCTCCAATACTGCCATTTGTGCTAATGGGGTCCCATGTGCAATCATGCGGGTACTGGAGGTGAGAGTTTCCATCCTTTGAGAAGCTACATTTTGCACTACTTCATCATCTGATAGGTCCACGGTGTCCTCCAAAGAGAAAGGACCACCCTGACATGCCTTAGAAGCCTCTTTTGCTTGTTGCTCTACTCTCTCAGTCTTAAACTTGATTATGGTTAAAGCGGCACATCATGCTGCAGCTCCTTCCTAAATACTTCACCACCAGCCCCTCTTAATACAATGGGATTAGCCCTCATATCACCTTGCATGGATGTTCTCTGCTTCTTGAGGGGTGATGTTAGCGGTACCACCTTCCTCTTCCTACTAACCATCATCGGGTCATCACCTGCAGGATCTTTATTTACTGGCTCTTCTTCAAATGGAATATCCTCTTCTACATCCTGTTGTGAGGTTTGGCCTTCCTCCTGTACTTCCAGAGTTTCAACAGCTAGCCTCAGGATCCTCTTTGTCTTTGGTTTATCCATCAGAGACTGTGTAGATGATGCAGACGCTTGTCCTAATGTTGATGCACCTACAACTAGCATGGAAACCCTTTCAATTATCACCCCTTTAGGCTCATCTTCAACTTTCTTTCCTCTAGGGGGACCTTTCCTCTGTTTCTGGGTAGGTAGCCTTTCTCCATTGGACTGTCTCTTCTCATTGAGGAAGTCATCATACTCCTCATTAGTTAGTTCTTTCCTTTTCTTCTTGGCATCAACAGTAAGGGCTACACCCCTTTTCTTCAATCTATTTATCTGTTCATCTACCCAAGTTTGGGTTAGCTGCAACACCCCACTTTTAAACTGATCCAAGGAAATATCTTCTGGTTGTGTTAGATCAGGGGCTAAGATGGTGTCATTGTAGACCTTCTTGTCTTCATATTCATTTGACATCATTTTTCCATTATCCTTCTTCAATTGTGCTGGCACTGTGATGTAGTCATATGTCCTTATCTAGTTCAAGGTGAGCCTCTGGTAATTTCTTCTTCTCATCTCAGCTTCATTCTTACAATTTGTCCAGAAATCCTCGAAATGTTTTCGATGAATAGGCTTTCCTATTATTTTTTGCATCCTGCCATAAGGATCATAAGATCTAGCCAATGGAAATGGCTGCAGATACATCAGTTTCAGACCACCCATGGCATGCTCTATGCTCTATGAATCTGAGCACACATACCAACCCATAGACACTGGAAAAAGTACTAGAGGTATCTTTTTTTGTGCTTTATATGCCTCCACTATGGTAGACACTTGTCTAAGAAACTCCATCAGGACCACCCCATCAGTAGGGTACCTTGGTAGCATAAGGGGCCGATCTTCAAATCCTTCTATTCTTATATATTAGAAGGTGGCATACTAGATGAACTAGGCCCCATTTCTGTAAACAACTTCCTGAGCCTCCATGCTCAGTCTCTTGGTTCTATCTTCCTCCATTGTTCTGACTAGATTGAGGTAGTTCTTTCTCTGTAGCTAAGGATAGTGATCCCATATGTGGGCATCATCTAAATCAATGCTAGCCTTGCCCACTATAGTCAATGCATCAAAGGTTCCCTTGTAGGCACATGAGTACACAACATATGAGGTCATGTGGAATGAGCATTCCTGACCTCCCAGGTTCCTCATCTCTTCATCCAATGCATCACTGATGACCTTGGCCCATAATGGCTTGTTATCTATATAAAGGACCATCTGGATGATTCCAAACATCCAATTCTTAAACTTCCCAGCATGAGGTATACCTGTCATCCTTCTGAGAAGGGCAATCATGTACTGGTACTCATCATGAAAATCAAATGTATACAAGTGTACGGGCAATTTAGCTGAGGCCGTGTAGGTGCTGCTCTTTGACCTCCACCGGTACATCCTCTTCCTTGCATTCTTGTTATTGTTATTATACTCTATCTCTAGTTTATGTAGATCCACACTAACCACCTTCTTTCCAACTGGGAGGTTAAACGTAGAGATGATGCCCTTAATTGAAAAGTCAGCATATACCCTTCCATGCTTCTCCACCCACTTGGTCTGAGGGTTATAGTTCCTGGCACATTCTACTACCAGCTCTAGGGTGTCCATGGCATATGGGAATCTGGCTGCATGCCACATTCTTGAAACATATATTGCATCCAGAAGGGTATTTTCCTTATCATGATCTATTCTGGTTGACCATACTACTAGATATGTATCTCCTTGGTGAGTATCACCAATGATGCCATACTTGAATTGTACCCCCTCAGGCTGAACAAACATGGGCGTAAGAAACTCTGCATCAGACCTATTCCACCTAAGATCTACCATGGAATCCTGCAATAAACATGCCCTGTCTTACCATACGATATCCATATGCATTCATACAACATTATATATCTATACGGCATCATGCATACTCTATTCACTACTCTTTACTTCATCATGATATGCACATTTATAGATTCAAACCACAAGAAAGAACATACTACCTGAATCATGCAGATAATGACAAGAGGAGGGTTTTCAATTACTTACCTGATAATGCTTTCCTCTTGGGTTTAGTGGGTGATTACGGAAAAAGGATACAGATGCTGAGGATCACCCATTCTGTTACGTTGAAAGATCTAGTCCATTCATAGGTAGCTCGTATGAGGGTTTGACTTCTCTACTCTGTAATTTCTCATTTTCTCGCAAGGTAAATGAAAATAACCTTGGAAAATTACCTTTAAACTCATCCATAAGGAAAATTAAGGTAAAACTGTGTTAAATCGATTGAATCCGTTGATCTTCTGCAAAGAATCCATGGATGATGCCAAGTGTTTGAATTGAATTCGCAATCAGCGGGAATCCATCTACTGCATTTATGTGCATTTAATTTCAGGAAATGGGAGGGGTGATCTTCGAAAGATCAGGTGATATTCAAAATATGACCCCCTCTAGATAAAATGAGTCCCCGCCTTTGAGCGGTAAAACTAATGCAAAGGAATCAAGTGATGTGGTCAACATTGACCACATGTATATCACGTCATGAACTTAAGATTAGGGGATGTTTAAAATATGACACTGCAAATAAAATGACCCCCCTTGAAAAAGATCGGGGTGACGTCACCATGTTGACGACAATGTTTAAGTGTTGTGTTGTAATGATGTCACTATCATGTTATTGAATATGGTGGGCATCAAATATATACCTCCACGAGGTAAAATAGAATGATGACTTCATCACCAGGGTGATATCCTTTGTTTGTTGGGTTTTGATGATGTCATCATCATATTGGCATAGGGTGATATTTTGTGATGAGGGTGAGATTTGTAAGATGACGGATATTAAAAAATATGACCCGCGCAAAATATATGAAGTCGTTTGAAGGGCAGATAAGAGCTACTATGTAAAATTGACATTTAGACTTCGTGGACCAAGAGATTATCAGCTGATAAACTTAAATCAGGGTGATCTTATATAATATGACTGATGTTTGAAATATGACCCCCCTCCTTGGAATATCAAGTTTGACCGAAACTTTGACTTAACATAACTTTCTTCCCTTAGAGAATTTTAGGGTGATCTAAAAGGCAAACCTGCTTGGAATTTCATGAACTTCCCAACCATGGGGTTAATAATATGAAATACTAACTTTGACAAATGACCTCATCATGGTGACCTATCTACCCCATGCAGGGTTACCTGCATGACTAATTTTACCAGACTGCTGAAAGCAGAAAAACAACAAGCCAAAGCAGCAAAAAAAAGTTGGTTCCCTATTTTGTTGAGTCAAAATGGGGCATGTTGTGTAACCACACAACAGGTCTAAGAGCCAGGATTTCTATTGTTTTTTGGAAATTTGACTTGGTTTACTATAAAGATCAACTGAAGTACCTGAGTAAAGGAGATATTTACGATCAAAGCCTTCTACTAACTAGATATTTATGCAATATTTGTAGAGATGTTGCAAATATGAGCAAGTATAGTGCTTCTAGACACAGATATTAGGATATTAGGTATCACGAGCAAGATACAGTGAAGATTACCTGGGAGATCTAAGTAATTACTCAATCTTTAGAGACTACAAAGATTGACTGCAAAGCTTGAGAGACTTATGCTTAATTCTGAAATATTTATGATGAACAGGCATGAACTGCTACAGAACAAGCAAATATTTGCATGAACACTCAAAGCACGCACAAATATGGTGAACTTTAAAAAGATTACTTCACTTTTAACACAGGGAAACACAAATACAACCAATTTACTTTCAGAATTAGAAAGAAGGCCCTCCCTCTAGCACCAATTTATGTTGATGATGATGATTAGTCATAACAATTTTCATAAAAATTTGCACACAAACCATTATTATCTTGTAAAGTACGATCAGCTTAGAATAAATTGATGACTCAAAGTCTCCATTGATCAGGTCATGATCTTCTAACATTACTCAGAGGTTGATGTGACATGTTGTTTTCTATTTCAAGGGGTCTTACTCTATTTGAATGATTGGTTGCATACCTGCCTGCTATAATTCACTTCACAAATGATGTTATTTTCCCTATGCTCAACAAATTATGATTATTTGTAAGTTTGATCAATTCTTTTGAGCATCTAGTTTTACAAACTTGTATATACTTTTACACTGTATATTTAACCAAATAATGTGCCTACAAGTAGATATTCATATGTTTATCATCTATATACTTCAGTATTTGCATGATATTTATCATTATTGACATGCTTCTGCTCAAAATAATCTCTATATGTTCAATTATTTACGAGATATAGGCATATTCCATGTTCATTTGCTTTAGAATGTATGTTATTTGCAATTATGAGGGTGATTTGCAATGAAATTTAAGAAAATTAAATAAATACATCTAAATTTGATGAACCTTTAGCTATTGAGTCACATACATTCCAGTTATAGTCATGAAGAGAAGAAATCAAACCATAATTCACTAGGTTGTTCCACAGCTAGGTATGGTTGATGCTAACTTCAAAGGAACAAGGAATGAAAACAACATATGCAGACTGATAAGAACTCCAAGGGACACAGCTAATCAATGCATATATCTAGATTTCACTCATTGATTACTCAAGATTTATAATGATTTGTAATCAAACAGCTTCTCTTTCATTAAGTATGCAAAACACGTACATTCACAATGGCCTTGAAATCAGTCTTGAATTCTTCAGCAATCAAATTTCAATTAAGTTTCTAATAATCTAAAAGAGTGCACTCCATTCCCTTTTATAGAATACAGAGAGGAGGCGGTTACAAATGACCAATGGTTAAGATTTATCTATTAAGATCAATGATCAACATTTCTTCATTGACTTAGTCAACATCTTCATCCACAGTACAAGTTGCCAGCTAGCAACTATCTAGCAAAACTTACTACTTATAAGTAGCCTATGCATATATTTACATTATGATGCATTTATACTTAATATTTATCTCCTTCTTCTTCTTTACTTTGTTCTTCCTCTTCACTCTCTACATCATCTTCACCTTCATTGTCACTATCACTTTGATGTAGATCATCTCTTATATGTATCTTTATTGTTGTCCTGATGGACTCATATGACTGTACAACTCTATCTATCTCACCTCCATCTTGGACCTTGGCCTTTACTATTGCATGCCGGTGAGAATGGAACTTAGCCTGAAAGGCATCCATTTTGCTTTTCCTAATGTTTAGGGTCTCATTAGAAGTCTCTACCCTGACCTTTATCCTCATGACCTTGTTCATTACTTCTTCTGTCAAGTGGTTCAAGGAGTCCTTTGCAACTTGCTTGAAGTTATCATGAAAAGCTTGGACAGCAAAATCCACATCCTAATTTTCAATCTTCCCTTCTAGCTTCCCTTCCAATGCCTTCAGGGTCTGTGCCTCATGTGCCATTATATTGTGCAATTTGACACTTATATCCCTAATCTTTGCACTTCATCTCTTCAATATATCACATTCAAATCCTGTATCCTCATACCAGATACTCAACAGTTGGGAGGTGTTATTATCTAGTTTATTGTTACTTATCAATATCTATGTGTTAATCCTCTTCATTTCCCCTAAAGCATCTAGGTGCTTCTCCATCTTAAATGACCTCCTTCCTACCTCATTTTGTAATTTATCTACCTTTCTCTTCAAGGTACTCAAAGAATTCCACCTCTCCAAAGAGGTTTTCACTACATCCTCAGCTTCAAAAGTAGATGACATCATCCACTTCTCCGTTACCTATGCTTTATGCCTCATCAGGTCTAATCTAGTAACCTCTTCTTGAGATATAATGGTTAGTGGGGTGGCTAGATCAGCAGGTGCATGATCAGGGTTAATTAACCCTTTAATAAAAGAATTTAGTTGAGCAATGTGCTCTTTATGTTTTTAATTCTTTTCTTTTTCTCTCTTCACCCTTTGTGTTAGAGAGTCAATGATGTCCTTTCCTTCTTGACCTTCTTGGTCCTCATTTGTAAAACCTAGATCAACATCAATGATCTGAAAATCTTCAAGGCCTATCTTGCCTTTCTCCTTCTCTACTGTAGGCAGGGCTATTTGTGTAATTCTCCTACCTGTAGTAAGATCCCTTTTGATTGCACAAGTCAACCTAGCCTTTCTTCTTGGTTTTATCATGCTCCCAGCAAATAATGTAGAAACATCAAAATCCTATACCTCTTCAACCTGTTGCAGATGTATCTCTCATTGCAACCAATGAGGTACATCACCCTTAGGCTCCTGATGATCACCCCTTGTATTTTGAGTGTCATGTGATTCTGCACTATGCTCTACCCTTTTAGGTGAATGTTCTATTCTAATTTCTTCCTCATGTATTTTCTCATGAGGGGGATCTTGCTGGGATTCCTCCTATTGAGGGATTTCCTTTTGTGGAGGAGGATCTTGTGAAGTATTAACATTTTGGTCTTGTGCCTCCTTTTGTAAGCTCTCCTCTGGAATTTCTTGAGCTTTCTCTTTTTGCTCATCTTGTGGTAAGTTGGCCTCTTGAGAAGCTTGTGTATTTGGACCTTGGGGATCACCTTGATCACCCTTGGTCACACTTTCTATCTCTTTCTTTGTATATGTACCTTGTGACCAACTTTGCCCTTTATCTTTAGATGCATCAATTTCTTCTGGGTTAACTTCTTTCTCAGCTAATTTCTCCTCTGATGCTCCATTACTACCTTGATCACCCCCTGTAATAGGTGGTGATGGACCACTTAGGTCCTGCTGAGTACCTTTGTCTGGTATGTCTTGATCACCCCCACTCTGAAGCTATGCTTCTGATTGTTCTTGTCCTGTGGGTGCCTTATTTTGATCCTTGTCTTGATCAGGTGTCACATCACCCTTCTCGGTATGCTTTGTATCTTCAGCCTTTTAGGCTCCAGAGGTGGATTACTATCTTTATTTGGGCTGATATCACCCCTGTAGGTTAGATCTATTACTGAAGGACTTGTAACCTGCTCAACCAAACTATCCAACCCTATCTATTGGGCTACCTTTTCAGGGCTATCCTGCTTTGTTTCATCCTTTTCCTTCCTTGCTTGTTTAATTACCACTTGGGCCATTGGGGTCCCATGAGGAGTCATCTTGGTATTGGTAACCAAGGCTTCCATGTGTTGAGCAACCACGTCATGAACTACCTCATCATCTGGTAACTCTACAGTATCATCTAAAGGGAAAGGGGACTCCTTACTAGCCATAAGCACTTTCTTTTCTTTCTGCTCCTCCATCCTCTCAATCTTAAACTGAATTATCTCAGGAATGGGGACTTCATGCTATAGGTCTCTACTGAAGGCCACACCACCCATATCTCTTAACATGATGGGGTCAGTGCTAACATGTCCCCTCATGGTTGTCCTTTGCTTTTTGGGTAGTGGTGTCTGTAACACCTTCTTTCTTTGCTTACTTGTTATCAACAAGTCATCATCCCTAGGTTCTCTATTCAATTGCTCTCCTTCTAAGGGATTACCTTCTTCTAACTCATCTTGTAGAGCCTCATCTTCTATCTACCCTTCTATATTTTTAGTAGTAGGCATCACTATCATCTTGGTCTTTTGTTTGTCAGGGGGTAGCTATGATGTGGACACATAAGCTGATGTGGATGCCCCATCACCTTTTGATGTAAGCTTCTTGATGATCACCCCTTTCTATTCATCCTCCACCTTCTTACCCTTGGATGGTAGCTTTTGTTCTTCAGTGGGTAATCTCTCTCCATTAGATTTTATCTTCTCAATAAGAAAATCATCATACTCTTCATCTAACAATTCCTGTCTCTTCTTCTTATTATTAACTGTGAGGGTCATGCCCTTCTTCTTCAATTTGGAAATCTCTGCATCTACCCACCTTTGGGTCAGTTGAATTACCCCTTGCATTATTTGGTCCAAGGAGGTCTCCTCCTGCTGTGTCAGATCAGGAGCTGAAATGGTGTCATTATAAACCTTCTTGTCCTCATACTCATTGGACATTATCTTTCCATCATCATGATGTAGCTGTGCGGGCACTAGGATGCAATCAAAAGTCCTGATTTGATTTAAGGTAAGCCTTTAATATTTTCTTCTTCTCACCTCAGCCTCATCATCACAATCAGTCCTGAAGTCCTCTAGGTGCTTTTGATGTATCTATTTTCCTAACAACTTTTGCATCCTGCCATAAGGGTCATATGACCTGGCAATAGGGAATGGCTTTAAGTACATGAGTTTCAACCCTCCAATAGCATGCTTGATGCTTTGTTTGTCTGGGCATTAGTACTATCCTATGTAAATTGGGAATAGTATAGGAGGGATCTTCTTCTGCTCTATGTAAGATTCAAATGAAGTGGACACCTATCTAACAATCTCCATCAAGATGATGATTTCAGTGGGGTATCTTGGCAACATGAGGGGTTGTCCTTCAAATCCTTCAATCCTTATGTATGAAAAAATGGAGAATTGGATAAACCAAGCCCCATACTTGTAAACAATTTCTTGAGCTTCCATGCTCAGTCTCTTGGTTCGGTCCTCCTCCATTGTTTTGACCAGATGCATTGAAAATGCATCATTTACCAGCTTGTAATCTTGGAAGTATGCCTTTTTCTACAATTGTGGATAATGATCCCATTTATGCACATCACTAGTGTTGTTTCCTACCTTGCCTACTATTTGTAGGGCATCAAATGTTCCTTGGAAAGTGCAAGAATACACAACATAGGAGGTCATGTAAAATATGCATGTCTTACCTCCTAGCTTCCTCATCCCCTCATCTAGGCAATCACTGATGATTTTGGCCCATAGAGGCTTGTTATCTGAATATAATACCATTTGGATAATCCCAAACATCTAGTTTTCAAAGTTACCAGCATGAGGTCTACCGGTCATCCTGCTCAATAGGGCAATTATATACTGATATTCATCATCGAAATCAAACTTGTATATGTATACCGAAAAGTTGGCTAAAGATGTGTAGGTACTGTTCTTTGCCCTCCACTGATATATTCTCTTCCTAGCCTCTTTCTTGTTATTGTTATACTCCTTTTCTAGTTTATTGAGGTCCACATTGACTACCTTATTTCCCACTAGTAGATTAAAAGTGGTAGTGATGCCCTTGACTAAAAAGTTAGCATATACCCTGCCATGTTTCTCTACTCTCCTAGTTCCAGGGTTATAGTTTCTGGCACACTCTACCACCAGCTCAATGGCATCCATGGCATATGGGAATCTTGCTACAAATATCCTATTACCACATACCTATTGTAAATATCCTATCCAATATAGGGTTGTCAGTATCATCATCTAATTTCCTCGACCATGCATCTAAGTTTGTTTGTCCCTGGTACATGTCACTGATAACACCATATCTGAACTCCACCCCTTCAGGCCTTACGAACATAGGATTCAAGAACTCATCTTCTGATCTATTCTTTCTAACCTCTGCCATTGACTCCTGCAATAGACATATGCATGTCTTACCCTATGGTGCTTGTATGAACATTCAAAAAAATCATGTATCTCCTAGCTATTATTCATCATTTTAATTCTTTTCATGCATCATCATGCGGATTTTGTTGGATCTAGGGCATACAACTGAGAGGGGGGGGGGTGAATCAGTTGTATAAAACTTCTTGTCATTCAAACACTTAACTCACTGTTGTTAGTTAGCAGCACATCAAATAATCATCTATGGAAGCATAATACATAAACACAAGAGCAGATAAGCATCAACATATTGAACACCAAGATTTTGACGTGGAAAACCCGGTTAAGGGAAAAACCACGGGGTGATTAACCCAAGAATTATTCTCTGTTAGAAGAATAAAGAAAAATGAATGGCACATGCCAATAAGGGCTCACTGCCCGAGCACACTGCTCACAAAGAGGCCCACTGCCTACAAGGAGACACACTGTCTACAAAGTGATGAAAATCACAGTCTTGAACTGGAGAATGACATCTCTACCATGTCCGGATCAGTTCCAATTAAGCCCAACAATCTCTGCTCTGCCTTTCGCACCTTTCTTCACTATATCATACTCATCCTCACACCACACCCTGAAATGAACTCACAAATCATTATTTATACAAGACATCGACTTAGGAACAAGCATCTAAGTCGGCAAACAACCATAGGAGTATCCGCAAGATGAATAACACATCCGGTCGGCCATCACAAGAACATTCGCAGGATAAACAACTCATCCGGTCGGCTACACAGAGCAAGAACTTCATCCGGAAGAATAACTTCAATTCCGGGCTCTACCATCAATGCGGACCAACAACACAACCTAAACATGATCCAAGAACCTTCACAAGCCTGTCTGAATGTCCGGATACATCCGCACTTCCTCTGCTTACTGGGATCTCTTGTCTTCCTCATCCGGAACTTTAAGAACACAGTCTGTCGCCACTGTCATAATGCAAGAGGTACTTCCGGACCTCCAAATCATACACAAATCAGGATGATACATCACAAGGACATCCCAAACACTCCTTCCAATCCGCAGATTAGGATAATACAATTCCGAACCTCACCGGACCTTTTTGTGATCCTCTGTCACCTCCGGATACTTGCCGGACCCAGTTCTATACCGGTAGCCACAACTCCTTCAGATCTTCATGCGGACCTCTGAAATCTTAACTGTAGCATCTCAAGACTCATATCTACTAACCCTTTAATCCGCATCCTCTGGTTCTCAACCTATACAGTACATTTACCTTCTTCTCATCACTGTTCTTCACTGTTCCTGACTGAGGCTAATTTTCTTAATATCCTCAGCACAAAGCTCATCAAATCCTTCTTGTCAATGCAGTATGAGTATGTTGACATCAATGACAACACTGGCTCACCTCATACTTGCAACAATCTCCCCCTTTGTCATTGATGGCAACATATGATGTGAAAAACCATCAAGACAAGAACTTCTCTTTTCTGTCACAGCTCCCCCTATCAACAACAACTCTTCACATGTCTTCCTTTGCTGCTCCCCCTTTGATCATCAACCACTTGTTTTTCACATGTCTTCTCTCCCCCTTTGACATCAATGGCAAAGGGCTCATACTTGCAATTCTCATGCATCAGAATCATACCAGCTGCTCCCCCTTAGTTGCAGCTCCCCATTAGTCCGGATCACAAGATATGACTGTGATAGCCACCGGACTGATGCACAACAGTGCATCTTAGTTCATTACCGGAGGGGCCATGACCCCTAACTTCTCCCGGAGATATTCAAAAGAGTCCTTGGGAAGAGGTTTTGTAAAGATATCTGCAATCTGATCCTTGGAGGGAACATACTCCAATCTGACTTCTTCCTTGTTTACTTGTTCTCTCAAGAAGTGAAATTTGATAGATATGTGCTTAGTCTTAGAATGCAATACCGGATTCTTGGAAATATTAATTGCACTTGAATTATCACAGAAAATTGTGATAGGCTCCTCATATTCAACTTTGATGTCTCTTAGCATCTGCTTCATCCATAGGATTTGAGTACAACTACCTGCTGCTGCAATGTATTCTGCTTCAGTTGTAGACAGAGATATTGCATCTTGTTTCTTGCTTAGCCAAGAAACCAATCTCTTTCCCAAAAAGAATGCTCCACCACTAGTGCTCTTCCGGTCATCCACATCTCCTGCCCAATCTGCATCTGTGTAAGCATGAAGAGAGAAATCCGGATCTCTAGGATACCAAAGACCATACTCAACTGTTCCTTTCAAGTATCTAAAAATTCTTTTGATTGCCATAACATGAGATTCTCTAGGATCAGCCTGGAATCTTGCCACAAGACCAACAACCTGCATTATATCAGGTCTAGTTTGAGTGAGATACAACAATCCACCAATCATTGATCTATACTTTGTCTGATCTGCCTTTGGAGAATCATCATCTTTGCTTAACTTACATCCGGTTGCCATAGGAGTGTTCATAGGCTTTGAGTCTTCCATACCAAATTTCTTTAACAATTCTTTCACATATTTGGTCTGAGAAATGAAGATCCCTTCTTTTGTTTGAGTAATTTGCAGACCCAAGAAGAAATTCATTTCACCAAGCATAGACATTTCAAACTCACTTTTCATCTGATTTGCAAAAGTTTTGCACATACTATCTCTTCCTCCAAAAATGATATCATCCACAAATACTTCAACAATCAGAATGTTTTCATGATCAATTTTGAAATATAAGTTACTGTCAGCAGTACCTTTGTTGAATCCAATCTGCACAAGATGCTTATCCAACCTTTCATACCATGCTCTTGGGGCTTGCTTCAATCCATACAAAGCTTTCTTCAACTTGCAGACCATATCATTATTATCAGACAATTGAAATCCATCCGGTTGTTCAATGTAGACTTCTTCTTCCAGATCACCATTTAGGAAGGCAGACTTGACATCCATCTGATATACCTTGAAGTCTTTGAAGGCAGCAAATGCAAGAAGTAATCTGACTGCTTCAATTCTTGCTACCAGAGCAAAAGTCTCTTCAAAGTCAATTCCTTCTATTTGAGAGTAGCCTTTGCAGACCAATCTAGCTTTGTTTCTGATTACTTCACCAACTTCATTTAGTTTGTTCCGGAAGACCCACTTGGTTCCAATTACATTCCTGTCTCTAGGTCTGGGAACAAGATCCCAAGTATGATTTTTCTCAATTTGCATCAGTTCATCTTCCATTGCTTTGGTCCAGTTTTCATCATTGCAGGCTTCATTTATTGTTTTAGGTTCAATCTTTGAAATTAGACAACATTCATTCTGATCTTGAGCAATATTCCTTCTAGTTTGTACACCTTTGCTTCTGTCACCTATGATCTGATCTTCAGAGTGATTCAGTCTTACATACCTTGGAATTTTGGGAGTATCCAGCACTGCTGTTTCTTGATCAGCCTCATTCAAATCTAACTCTTCTTCCTGATTTACCGGATCAGGCTGACTCTGTCTCACCGGAGAGGATTGAGGTCCTTGAGCACTGTCTTGGTCATCTTCATCAAACTCATAAAATCTTGAAGGCTTCTCAATTCCTTCATCAACCTTCACATTGGTGCTTTCTATCATCTTCCTCAATCTCTTATTGTAACACTGGTATGCTTTGCTTTGAGTGGAGTAGCCCAAGAAAATTCCTTCATCACTTCTAGCATCAAACTTTCCTAGATCTTCATCTCTTTTAATATAACACTTGCTACCAAATACTCTGAAATATTTCACAGTAGGAGTGATGCCAAACCAGAGTTCATAGGGGGTCTTACCGGTGTTGTTTCTGATTTGAACTCGATTGAGAGTGTAGACTGCAGTGCTGATAGCTTCTTTCCAAAACATTTGAGGAACATTTGCTTCCAACATCATTGTCCTAGCAGCTTCCTGGATGGTCCGGTTCTTTCTCTCAACTACTCCATTCTGCTGTGGAGTCTTAGGAGCAGACAACTGTCTCCTTATACCCTGTTTCTCACAAAAGTCAATGAATTCACCAGATGTAAATTCACCACCTCTATCAGACCTTAGACACTTTAGTTTCAATCCGGTTTGATTCTCCACCATAGCTTTGAAGATTTTGAACTTCTCAAAAGCTTCTGATTTTTCTTTTAGAAAGGTAACCCACATCATCTGGGAATGATCATCAATTAACAACATGAAATATCTACACCTTGCAGACTCTTGATTCTTGTTGGACCACATAGATCAGTATGTACTAATTCCAATAATCCGGCAGAAGACTGATCTTTGCTTTTAAAAGAGACTCTGCATTGTTTGCCTAACTGACATTCTTTACACACACTATTTGTAGGTTTTATCAACTTTGGAAGATCTCTCACAGCCTGAGTATTGCTTATTTTGATGATGTTATCAAAATTTACATGACACATTCTTCTATTCCATAACCAACTCTGATCAATTTGAACAAACAAACAACTTTTATTTGAACCAACCAGATGAAAGATGTTACCTCTTGTCTGAGTACCAGATGCAATTTCAGTTCCGGAGCTTGTAAAGATTCTGCATTTTCCATTCTTGAACCGGAGATCATAGCCTTTGTCCACTAACTGACCAACACTGAGAAGATTGTGCTTCAATCCTTCAACATACAGTACATTTCCTGTTTTGCTCTTACCATCAAAGGAAATAGTTCCCCTACCTCTGATTCTGCCAGCAGAATTGTCACCAAACTTTACCATTCCTCCTTCATATCTTTCCAAGTCTAAGAACTTATTCTTGTCACCAGTCATATGGTGAGAACATCCACTGTCAATAACCCAATCATCCTTTTCTTCCACTTGAGCAGCCAAGGCTTTTTCAACAACTTTGTGATTTACAGATTCAGAGAGCATGGAATCTTCTTCCTTGATGGCTATAAACACCCACTCATTTCCGGATTTGCTTCCTGGTTCTGATTCATCATCTGTTACTCCTTCATTGTCATCTTCTTCATGAACATAATAGCAATTCTTTTGAAACCTTTGTCTGTGAGTATTAGATCTTGCAGATCTCTCCGGACATCTTGAGGCAAAATGACCAATCTTATTGCAGTTGAAACACTTAAAGGGTAGTTTTCCTTCATACTTACCGGATCCTCTTGGCAGTCTCTTTGCAATGAGGGCTTCAAGTTGAGCTGTTTCTGCTTCTTCTTCTTCCATGTCTCTTCTTGCTTGATCATACCATGACATTTTCCTTGATGAGTTTTCACCCGGATCAAATCTCTGTTTACCTTTCACATAGGCACTGGCTTTGAAAGCAGATTCAGTCTTGGGAGGATCATCTCCAAACTCGGTCATTTCAAATGCAGCTAGTTTGCCAGCCAGTTGTTCTCTTGTGACAATTGTGTGGGCTCTGAATTCATCAATGGCAGCAACTTTGATTTTGTAGGCAGTAGGAAGGGATCTTAGGATTTTGCAGACAATCTCATTTTCATCTAAAGTTCCACCAGCATTTCTGATTCCACATACCAGCTCATTTACTCTTGGCATAAAGGTAGTGATGTTTTCATCATCTCTCATTTTCAACCTTTCAAATTTCCCTTTCAGACTTTGCAACCTTGCACTTTTGACAAACTCATCTCCTTCATATAGAAGTTCCAATTTAGTTAGGATCTCATATGCAGTGGGTAGGTCAATGACATTCGAGAGATCTGAGTCATTCAATGCGCTTAGAAGAGCTTCCTTGGTCCGCAGATTGTTTTCAGCTTCTGTGATTTCATTCAGAGTTGTCGGACCACCTTGTGGAGGTACATATGGTTTTGAAATCATACCCAGGTATGCTTTTCCCATGCATTCCAAGTGACACTTCATGCGACCTTTCCAGAGAGTGAAGTTGGTTCCATCGAACTTCGGACTATCCTTCTTGTATGACGACATCCTGGATCTCCTCAAGCGGTTAAGCTCTTGTCAGAGGAACTTGGCTCTGATACCAATTGTTGGATCTAGGGCATACAACTGAGAGGGGGGGGGTGAATCAGTTGTATAAAACTTCTTGTCATTCAAACACTTAACTCACTGTTGTTAGTTAGCAGCACATCAAATAATCATCTATGGAAGCATAATACATAAACACAAGAGCAGATAAGCATCAACATATTGAACACCAAGATTTTGACGTGGAAAACCCGGTTAAGGGAAAAACCACGGGGTGATTAACCCAAGAATTATTCTCTGTTAGAAGAATAAAGAAAAATGAATGGCACATGCCAATAAGGGCTCACTGCCCGAGCACACTGCTCACAAAGAGGCCCACTGCCTACAAGGAGACACACTGTCTACAAAGTGATGAAAATCACAGTCTTGAACTGGAGAATGACATCTCTACCATGTCCGGATCAGTTCCAATTAAGCCCAACAATCTCTACTCTGCCTTTCGCACCTTTCTTCACTATATCATACTCATCCTCACACCACACCCTGAAATGAACTCACAAATCATTATTTATACAAGACATCGACTTAGGAACAAGCATCTAAGTCGGCAAACAACCTTAGGAGTATCCGTAAGATGAATAACACATCCGGTCGGCCATCACAAGAACATTCGCAGGATGAACAACTCATCCGGTCGGCTACACAGAGCAAGAACTTCATCCGGAAGAATAACTTCAATTCCAGGCTCTACCATCAATGCGGACCAACAACACAACCTAAACATGATCCAAGAACCTTCACAAGCCTGTCTGAATGTCCGGATACATCCGCACTTCCTCTGCTTACTGGGATCTCTTGTCTTCCTCATCCGGAACTTTAAGAACACAGTCTGTCGCCACTGTCATAATGCAAGAGGTACTTCCGGACCTCCAAATCATACACAAATCAGGATGATACATCACAAGGACATCCCAAACACTCCTTCCAATCCGCAGATTAGGATAATACAATTCCGGACCTCACCGGACCTTTTTGTGATCCTCTGTCACCTCCAGATACTTGCCGGACCCGGTTCTATACCGGTAGCCACAACTCCTTCAGATCTTCATGCGGACCTCTGAAATCTTAACTGTAGCATCTCAAGACTCATATCTACTAACCCTTTAATCCGCATCCTCTGGTTCTCAACCTATACAGTACATTTACCTTCTTCTCATCACTGTTCTTCACTGTTCCTGACTGAGGCTAATTTTCTTAATATCCTCAGCACAAAGCTCATCAAATCCTTCTTGTCAATGCAGTATGAGTATGTTGACATCAATGACAACACTGGCTCACCTCATACTTGCAACAGATTTATCTTAGTAAAGAATTATTGTACCTAGATATTTGTATAAAATGATAACAGAGACGATTTTTAATTACTTACTTGATATCACTTTCCTTTGGATTATATGACTAATAATGGGAAAGATGCAAATATGCGGGGTTGCCCATTCCGTTTCGTAACGTTGAGGGTCACGATCTGCTAGCAGGTGACCGATAAGGGTTTGACTTCTAGAGCTCTGTAATTCTCAATTAATCACAAGGTAAATGTAAATAACCTTTGAATTTTACTTTTAAATGGATCAATACGACAAATTAGGGCATATGCGTTGTTTTGATTGAATCTGTTGATTATTTGCATGAATCTCATAGATGATGCCAAGTGTTGAATTTGTATTTGAAATTAGCGGGGATTTATTTACCATTTTGATTGCATTTAATGCTAGAGGATGATCTTTCAAAGATTAGGGATATTTGAAAATATGACCCCCTTTAGGATAATATGACCCCCCTCTCATGCGTGGGATAATCATTTACTAAAGATCGGGGTGATATGGTCAACCTTTGACCATGCAACCAGATCAGGTCATCAAATTAAGATCAGGGATACTTCAAAATTTGACCCCCTCGAGCTCAGATTGTGATGACATCATCATGTCATTAATGCTTCCTAGTTATCAGGTTTTGGTGACATCATCACCATATTGATAAATATGACAGATATTTGGATATATGACCCTTCGTGAGTCAGGTAAAATGATTACGTCATCACCGAGATGATTTGTTTCATTCATTGGAACTAAATGATGTCATAGTCATACGAGCGTAGGGTGACATTCACATAGGGTGATATTTGGTAAGATGATTGATATTAAGAAATATGACCTCCCGCGAATACATGAGGTTCTTGACGAGTAGATACATGTTCCTATTTAATTTTGATGTTCATGTATCGAGTAGCTAATGGTTATCGGGTGATTTTCTAAGTCTGGGTGATGTTAGCGTATATGACTAATGTTTAGAAATATGACCCCCTAAGGGAAATATCAGGGTTGACCAAACTTTGACTCAACATAACTTTCTACCCTTAGACAATATTAGGGTGATCCAAAAGGCAAACCTGCTTGAAATTGTATACTCTTTCCAACCATGAGGTTTATGATAGCAAACACCAACTTTGGCAACTGACCTCCTCTTGTAATGCCCATACCTTAGCAAAGGTGACATACATGACTGATTTTACCAAACTGCCCAAAGCAAGAAACAAGCAAGCAAAAGTAGAAAGAAAAGTTGGGTCCCTATTTTGCTAAGGTAAAATGGGGCATGTTGTGTAACCACACAACAATGATAAGCAGCAACTGCAAGAAAGAAGCTCAAAAATCTATCAAGACAAAATCTGGATCCATTCTTCCAATCCAATCTTCATTTTTCACACATTTCTCATCTCCATTTCTTCTGATCATCTTTCATCCTCTTGTGACACACCAAAAAAGTGCATTAAATCTCATAAGCCTGTACACATACATGTTAGTCCATCATATAGTTCCAATCATAAGCATAATACCATAATCATCACAAATATCATCATCATATTAGATCATTAATACTACATTATAACACATAAAATCATCATCCACATACAATCTACATCTATCATAAAAACATCTAACACATACATATCTCCATCCATGTAGTACAAATATAAGCATCACATAGAAATAAAATACTATCACATAACCATTTAATATCATCTCAACATATCCATCCATGAGTTACATCATACATCACATCATAAACATCATTACATAAAACGCATGATAAATAGGACTACATCATCTCATCATGAATCATAAAATCATAAAGCATACACATGGAACCATAATGTAAAAAGAGCATATCACATACATCCATCACATCATATGCATATGCATATCAAAATAGAAGATCATCATCAGAATAGTCCATCTCATATATCATCAAAATGTGTCACAGCACAACCTCAATATCCATGTCAAAAATGGAGCTCGCAGGCTCAATCAAAAACTAGAGCACGCAGGCTCGATCAAAAATATACATCATGTCTATCAAAATGGCCTAATGAGTGCTATCATGGCCTCTAGAAGCTATCGGCCCCATAGCAGGACCCCTATATTCTGAACCTACCCCGGAACTAGATGGCCTATCGTATGGTGAACCCCTCCTCTGCGAGTGCGAAGTCCCCACATTGCTATGTGATCACCAAGAGTGAAACCTACTAACACTCTTGCTCTGAAAGCTAGGTGCCCTCTAATATGTTGGCACCGCGCCCTCATACAAGGTCCTATAATAACCTATCTCTAACCTAGCCTAATATAATTGTCTGTGCTAAATCTGTGGTGGGCCCACTAACCGTAGTAATGAAGTCAATGCTCCTCTGCTCAGCCCTCTGAGCTCTATGACAGCCATGTATGTCTCCCCAATCCTCTAAGATAACTATCCCTCTAGCTCCTGAATGCACAGCCACATGTATTGAATCGTAGCTGCCTACTCCCTCTAATCATGCTCCTCCTCCTTCTCATCCATCCCTGCAATGGGTACATCCTAGAGTGCCTCCTCCCTAATGCACTCCTTCTCCACATTGGCCTCCTCCTCATCTTCTCCCATCTCATCTCCACTGACATCCTCCCCACTGACTTCCTCCATAGCCACATCCTCCTCCCTCTCCTCCATCAGAATCTCCCCTACTGCCACGGCCACCTGTCTAATGACCCCCTCTCCCTCCTAAATCAGAGCAAGTTGAGGACCTCGGTCATGTCCATCCCATCCTCTCCCTCTGTCTTCCCTCCCTCAGTCTCCTCAACCCCTATTCCCTCTTCCTCCACCAGCTCCACCATCTCCATCACCACCTTAGCCTCTACCTCTCCCCCATCCTCATCCTCTGAATCTACCCCTCGACCCCCTTCCCAAACTCTCCACTTGAGCTAGCTCTTCAAGATGTAAGTATGGAACTGGCCTATGAGTGGCCCACCAAGCATCATACTCAAGGGTGGTACCAGCATCTCCTACATCAGAGTCTCCCCAATGAATAGGTTGCAAACCTGCAATCTTATCAATCATTATCTACACTGCAATCATGGGCCCCCATTCTAACACCTCCCGAGTAGCTCAGAAAAACTCTGCAATACCAACCGAAGTATCACTCTCTGAACTACCTTAGCATGCACTTTGGTAAACGACACTCTATAATGTGTATGCTCTACATTGTCCACCCTATCAAGCACTGAGTGTTCCTGTAGAAGGGTAAGTGCTCCCATCATTTGTCCATCTAGGGTAGGATCTATAGGGCCTCCACACAAATGTATCTAAATGATCAATGTCATGCCTCCAATACCCAACATCACCCATCCATATCTATGTCACTACTCTGGTATAATAGAAAACATCAGGGAGCTCCTCTATAACCTCCCACTCCATAGGAGGTCTAAACACTGGGATATGCTCCCAGGCTTAGATCATCAACAGAGTAATGCTACAACTAATGGACTTCTCGCCATGGTATGCAACTCCATGCAGCTGAAAATAATGTGTTACAAGCAGGTAGGGTCCCCGAGCATACATATACTATCGCATCCACCATCATGCCCTCCAATATCTCACCCTAGCCGATGAGAAAACCATGACCATGCTGATTAGGAATCGCAATCCCACCAATGCAAATACACAATACCATGATCAGTTAGTCATATTGATCTGTCAAGGTATCCCAACGGATCTCGTGGTTCTCAACTCCTAGGATGGCATCATCATCAGTCTCAAATAGTCATCAAAGCATAGGCAATCCTCGATCTAAACTATAAATGACTCACTCCTCGTGAATTGGCAATCGCAAAATATGCCAAACATCCTTCTGGTGTCTAATCTTGCAGGTTCCTTCTCTTTTTGAGGTGATTTTGGAGATCAAGTTTTTATAGGAGCCTCCTAGTACAAAAGGGACCTCACAGTTGCATCCAGAAGGCCCGAGAGACAAAGAAAAATATGTAATTTGATATATTTTGGGTAACAAAATTTACATTTTTTTGGTGCCTTCAATTTTTTTCTCCTTGTATAAATCTATTTAGTTGTATGGAATCCGTAGTATATGGATTGTACAGTACATTTATATGCAATCTCCATTATTTTGTTTACTAGGTAAAAGCTTTCTCTTCTATTACTATTATCTGGACAAGTTTTCTAACTTATTATTAAAAAATGAAAAAATAATTTAAAAATCATGGGAACTTTTAAAAATTTCACCATGTTTAACTTTTAAAATTTTGTACATGTTTAGTCTGTAAAAATTACGCCTAGTTAGCCTCTAAATTTTGTGCCTAATTAGTGGATCCCTCTCACCTTTTTTTAAAATAGACAGTTTTCTTTAAAAATGCTATAACTTTTGCATACATTATCATATTTTTACATTTTTATAGGCATCAAAAAGTTGGTTCTACCCTCCTCAATGTGAATTGGGTGATTTTTTATGACTTCACTCCAGGAAATAGGTATAATAATTGGAAGTCAACATTTGTGTTCAAACTTCCAATACACATAACTTTTGCATACTATATCAAAATTTGATGAACTTTGTTTTAAAATTGATAAGAAAAACACAAGGAATCTAATGGTTCTATCTATTTTTAATTTTTCCTAGTTTATTCTATTTTTTTGGCTAATTCTTTGAATGCAGTGTCTCTTGTAGGCCAAAGAATAATTTTTTGAAAATAGTGTCTCTCGCAAGTCAAAGAGAAAACTTTCAAAATGTTAGAAATAACCAAGATCAACTAGTAAAACTGAGAATACTTCCACAAAGCAAGATTCCACATATAATTCAAATTGATATTAACAAAAATTAAGTAAAAGATGTACATAATGCCTTATTATATAGGCATGAATAAGGTAATCCACCTTGCATGTGGATTGACAAGTGCCCCATGATGTGGCACATGCATGTAGACAAGTGTCCTATAGGTGTCAAACTTTGGTTCACTTGGAATGTACAAATCAATAACCTTGTGTGACAAGTGTTGGATGACTACAAAGTGTCTTTTGAGGTGAGATGGAAAGTCTTCCAACCTCAAAAGGTATGCGCATGAGGTTTACCAAACAACTAGGTAACCTCTAACCTCTAAAAGGTTGTACATTCAATTAGACAAGATGTTGTTGAACCTCATCAACCTTAGTACACTTAAGCTATAGTGAATATATAAATTATTCACTCTAACAACCCCCCTTAAGTGATACTTGGGGCGATCACAAAAGTGCAATAGATACAAAGATATGGTTCCTGGATACTAGGCCATGTGTAATTTCCCCTTCCTAATCAGTTCAATTTGGTGGGCAGTTAGCCTATCTGGTGGGTTCCCATAGGATAATGAGTTAGGGTTAGGGTGGTGCAATCACGGTTAGGAGGGTCCACAAAGTGAACTATCCAGACCGTGCAGCTAGAGTAAACACAACAGAAACAACTCAAAGATATAAAGCATATACATATTTAGTCATTTAGTATATCATAGAATTTAAATACAAATTGGTTGGAAACATGCGGGCTTACAATTAGGGCTCGTAGGCCTAATCACAAAATTATAGAATATGCACAAGATATGGCTTTGAAGCTCCTTCGCAATAAATTCAAACTATCGACTATCTCTATGTCATTCACTATCAATGACTACTTTCCTAGGCATCTATTACATCAATTTATATCATCTCTGAAAAATAAGATTCCTCTGCGTTGGCCAAAGAAGATCACAAACTCTAATGAAGAGTTGTAATGTGTGTACATGGATAGGTCGGACCTAATCATATAGAACTCCTCTGCAAATGAATGGAATGGCATGTGGACCTCAAGGAAGGTTGGCCACAATCCAAACAACATTGAATGATGTGTCATTTAACTCTACAAGTCGAGAAATGCTCTGCAAGTCTTCTCCTTTAGCTGATTATCTGAGACTATCAGGATGCTGTGTTCTGAGAAAACAATTGATCTTTTGATAGAGATATCTTTCCGATACCTAATACAAATGCTCTAAATTTTGGATATGATGTGTATGAATGTGTCTAGATGCTAAGTCCAGCTCTTGAAGGTCTGAAAGGAAACTACAATAGAATGTGGACCAAAATACTGAAACTACTACCAATTGAATTGACTGAACTAAAATGAAAAGAAACAAACTGAAATGCAAATGTTTTTGGTTGATGCAAGATTGCTCTTGAACTAGGGATGCTCCTACATCAAACATCTAGGCTTGTTGAAAAAGTGAGTCTCTCACTTTGTGGGGGCTAGAGGAAAACCAAGATGGTCCACATCAGCCTGAGAAATCCAAGATGAGTCTTCTTCTTGTCTGCCCTTCCACTTCACAAGGTATTCTTTGTACTGCTTGCCTCTGGTGCTGCATCCAATTCTGTTGTCCAAGATGTCTTCAATGTGCTCTAGTGCTTGTTGTGTTAACTGCTTCTTCAGGTCTTCTTCAAGGCTATCACTGAACTTTGCTTCATGATACTAATATAGGTCTGCAATGTTGAAAATAGGTGATATACCTAATGTCTCTAGTAACTCCACTTCATATGCATTTCCTGAATCAAAATTCATGAGTATCCTACATGGTCCAAACTTCTTCATCTTCAACTTGTTATATCTCCCAGTTGGAAATCTTTCTTTTCTCAAGAATACCATTACTTCATCTCCCAGTAAAAATTATTTGTGTCTCCTTTTCTCATCTACATGCTCCTTATACTTACTATTCATCACCTCCAAATGCTTCTTAACCTGATTATGCATTGTCTCCATGTGTCCTACAAATTCTTTTCCTTATGCACTTCTCTTATCTTCCATACTGATGTCTCTCAATTCTACTACTCCTCTAAGGTTAGTTCCTATCACAATCTCAAATGGTGTTCTTCCGGTACTCCTATTTATTAAATTATTATATGCAAACTCTACTTGTGAAAGAATCAAATCCCAATTTTTGGCCTTCTCTCCAACCAAACATCTCAACAAGTTTCACAAACTCCTATTTACTACCTTTTTCTATCCATCAGTTTGTGGATGAAATGTTGAACTAAACTTCAAATCTATCTTCATCTTCTTCCAAAGTGTCTTCCAAAAGTATCCAAGAAATATTGTATCTCTGTTTGAAATTATGCTCTTAGGTAATCCATGCAATCTCATAATCTCCTTGAAAAATAGGTCAACCACATGTACTGCATCCGTTGTCTTCTTACAAGGTATGAAATGTGCCATCTTTGAAAATTTGTCCACCACTACAAATGTAGAATCATGTCCCCTCTATGTCTTCAGCAATCCCATTATGAAATCCATGATTATCTTACCAAGGTCTCTCTGGTACTGTCAAAGATTTGTATAATCCAATATTCTGACTACTCCCTTTTGCTACTTGACAAACTCTACAACTCTACACAAATTTCCTAACATCCTTATGTATCTGAGGCCAAAAGTAATTTTCATTTACCAAAGACACTGTATTGTCAATACCAAAATGTCCTGCCAATCCACCACTGTGCTTCTCCTTGATCAAATTGTCTCTCATTGAACTCCTAGGTATGCATAGCCAATTTCCTATATCTTCCTGAATGAAATAGTTCAACCACTTACTTCTATCTATCACAACAGGTTCCTTACATGCTTTCCAAGGTTCTACAAAATCAAGATCTTCTTCATACATGTTCTTCAATTCCTCAAATCCTAACACTTCAACTCTCATCTCTGTCAGCAAGTTCCTTCTCCTACTCAATGCATCTACAACTTTGTTTGATTTTCCACTCCTATGCTTCAACACAAAAGTGTAACTCTACATGAACTCTACTCATCTCATATGTCTCTGATTCAGCTTTCCTTGACTATTAAGATACTGCAAAGCTTGATGATCTGTATACAACACAAACTCCTTAGGCAACAAGTAATGTCTCCACTTCTTCAAGGATTGAATTATGGCATAGAACTCTTGATCATAAATTGAATATCTTCTCCTTGCATCATTCAACTTCTCACTGAAATATGCTAGATGTCTACATTCTTGACTTAACACTACTCCTATTGCATTTCAACTTGCATTAAAATCTACTTGAAATACCTTATTAAAATCTAGTAATGCCAAAACAAGTTGCTCTGTCACATTCTGCTTCAACAATTCAAAACTTTTATATGCTCCTGATGTCCACTTAAATTCTTTTCTATCACCTCTCAATGTCTCTGTCATAGGGTTACATGCTGAACTAAAATTTCTGATGAACTTCTAGTAGAAACTAGCTAATCCATGAAATTATCTGACTTCTCCAATTCTTTTAGGTTTAGGCCATTCAACAATTGCTCTTACTTTCTCAGGGTCCATCTTCAATCCTTCCGTAGAAATCACAAATCCCAAATATACCAATTCTTCCTTCACGAAACTACACTTCTTGATGTTTATCATGTTGAAATACACTAGACAATTGAGAGGGGGGTGAATCAGTTGTCACAAAAACTTAGCTTCATATGAACATCAAACCACCAATAACTTAATTACTTATATTCAGATTTAACCATGAAAGTATGAAACCATAAACTTAATCACAAACAAACATCCAACATAGTAGACACCAAATTTTTTATGTGGAAAACCCTAAAAGAAAAAAATCACGATGGGTGTTAACCCACAGAAATATATGAGTTATAACAATACTGAAAAATAGAGGCTCACTGCCTATAGGGTTCACTACCCAAATTGCTCACTATAAAGAATGGCTCACTTCCAAAGGGTGGCTCACTGCTAAAGGGGTGAACTGATTAAGTAGCATCTACTCTATGCTAGGATTTAGTTCCATTGAAGCACAATATAACTTCTCTACTATGCTCTTTCACACCTTCACACTTATCTCTTCATATTCACACACACGCCAATTTTCACTACTCTATTACATGCTTTTATACAATTCATCAACCTTGGAATGTACATCAAGGTCAACATTACTTTCATCAACCATTGGAACATTCTCCAAGGTCGACATTACAAAACATACACAAAAATAGTTCTAGACCTATTAAAAAATTTAGCTAAGGAAAGGTGTAGAGAAGTATGATGAATGCACCATGCCTTAGCTAGGACTCAAACGCAATCCTTCATGCTACAACACGCTTCCACAATCTTCAATGCATCTCCACAAATAGTGAAATCAACCAAGTTGGCCAAGACTAGAGTTAACACTAGGTTTTCTAAGAACATTCTTCTTGAACACAATCCACACTTCTCTTTACAGACCAATCCAAAGGTAGGAACACAATCAGGAGACATCCACAAGCACATTGTAATCACCAGGAACAATCGCACGATCTCTAACCACTCTGTCAAGAAGATTCTTCAAACCAAAGCACAAGAGCAACACTGTCAGCTATTGTCATAAAGAGAGGATAGCTTGTAGATTGCTAAATCATGAACCATTGGAGTTGAAGGCACTTAACATCATCTCAAACTTAACTCTAGAACCGCAGATCAAAATACTTCAATGTGGAGGAATGTGGAGCATAACACTTTCTCCCTGTCTTTGCCAAACACAGAAAAAAGTTTTTTTCACTTTGGTGAACATAACTCACTCAATTCTTCACACTGGAGGCTCAAACTTGAAAAATAGCATCTTCATATGGACTTCTAAATGAATTCCAATCCACATACAAAGATACTCATTCTATAGATAATGTGGAGCATTTTCTAGATTGTTCTATTGTATGCAATACACTATTTCCACTGTAACTCGCTATTTCTACCAGAGAAGCTAATTTTCTCAATATCCTCAACATCAAGATTACTTAAGTAATACAAAGCATCTTACTCATTACAAGGAAACAACAAGATAGGAGCATAGTTGACACCAATGACAACACAAATATGTTGACATCAATGACAACACCAATTAGGCACACACTTGCAACAATCTCCCCCTTTGTCATTGATGGCAACATATAATGTGAAAAACTGTAAAGACCATCAAGACATGATTCTCCCCCTTTCTCTTTACACATATGCACTTCTTTGATTCTTCCACTTTCTCTTTACACATCTGTACTTCTTTTCTACTTCTGAGTTTTTCACATGATTTCTCTCCCCCTTTGACATCAATGGCAAAGGGCACATACTTGCACTCTACTGCTCTAATTAAATTTGAACTTCTGCAACCAACTCTTTTGTCATCATTTAGCTACTCCCCCTAAGATGTAGCTCTCAGAACATCAATCCATATCAAAGAATGAATCTTTGGGCACCATTAGACTGATGTATTCCTTTGCATCTTAGTTTGGAGCTAGAGGGGTACTGGCCCCTAATTTTTCCCTGAGATACTCAAAAGTATCTTTAGGCAGAGGCTTAGTGAAAATATCTACAATTTGATCCTTTGTGGACACATATTCCAACTTAACTTCATTCTTTGTCACCTTTTCCCTTAAAAAGTGATACCTTATAGATATGTGCTTTGTTCTTGAGTGCATCACTGGATTCTTGGTTTATGGAATTTATATTGTCACACAAGATTGTAATTGGATCTTCATAAACAACTCTTATATCCTTCAAGGTCTGCTTTATCTATAACACTTGAGTACAACAACATGCTACTACAATATACTCTTCTTTTATAGTTGACAATGAGATTGATTCTTGTTTCTTGCTCAGCCATGAAACCAATCTATTTCCCAAGAAGAAAGCGCCTCCACTTGTACTTTTTCTATCATCAACATCTCCTACCCAATTAGCATCTATATAAACACTAAGAGTAAAATCATTATCCTTTGGATACCATAAGCCATGATCTAGAGTGCCTTTTAAATACCTCAGGATTCTCTTTACTGCCATCACATGTGATTCTCTTGGATTAGCTTGAAATCTTGCAACAAGACAAATTGCATGCATAATATTAGGTCTAGTTTGAGTTAAATAAAGTAATCCTCCAATCATGGATCTGTACTTTTTTCTGATTAGTCTTGGATGATTCATCATTTTTGCTCAATTTGCAGCCAGTCACCATGGGAGTACATACCAGTTTAGAGTCTTCCATCCCAAACTTCTTTAACAACTCTTTTACATACTTAGACTGAGATATGAAGATTCCTTTATCTTATTGATTGATTTGCAGACCCAAAAAGAAATTCATCTCACAAAACATAGACATCTCAAACTCTTTCTACATTTCACTGGTAAATTTCATACACATACTTTCATTTCCACCAAAGATGATATCATCAACAAAGACTTCAACAATCAAAATTTGATCACCATTAATCTTGAAATAAAGATTACTATCAGTAGTGCCTTTACTGAATTCTAACTGCAATAAGTACTTATCCAACCTTGCATACCATGCCTTGGGATCTTTCTTGAGTCCATATAATTCTTTCTTCAACCTACATACCATATCACCTTGATTTGATAGTTGGATTCCTTCTGGTTGCTCAATGTAGACTTCCTCTTCTAACTCCCCATTCAGGAATGCAGACTTCACATCCATCTAATACACTTTGAAACCTTTGTGAGCTACAAATGCCAGAAACATTCTGATTGCTTCAATCTGAGCTACTGGAGAAAAAGTCTTCAAAATATATCCCTTCAATTTGAGACAAGCCTTGCTTTATTCCTTACAACTTCTCCATTTTCATTCAGCTTATTCCTGAAGACCCATTTGGTTCCAATGATATTTTGTCACTAGGTCTAGGAACTAATTCCCAAGTTTCATTCTTCTCTATCTACGTTAGTTCTTCTTCCATTTCCTTAACCCAATTTTTATAATTGTAGGCTTCATTCACAGTTTTTGGTTCAACTGTAGAGAGCAGATAGTAATTCACTTGTTCTTCTGCATCTCTTTTCCTTGTCTGCACTCCTTTCTCTATCTCCAATAATTTGATCTTCAGAGTGATTGATTCTTACATACTTGGGAGTTTTAGCAATTTTTGGAGCCTTTTCTTCTTCACTTTGATTGTCTTCTTGTTCAACTTTTTCTTCGTGAGTTATATCAATAGGTTCATCTAACTCATAGCCACTTTGAACTGATGTTTTTCCTTTGCCTTCATCCACTTTCACATCTGCACTCTCCACAATCTTCTTCAACCTTTTGGTGTAGCACTGGTAGGCCTTACTCTTAGTAGAGTATCCAAGGAATATTCCTTCATCACATCTTGCATCAAATTTCCCTAGGTCTTCATCTCTTCTGATATAGCATTTGCTTCCAAAGACTTTGAAGTATCTTACTGTTGGAATTTTTCCATACCACAATTCATAGGGGGTTTGAGTGCCATTACCTTTCACTTGAACTCTGTTTTGAAAGTAGACAGTAGTATGTATAGCTTCTTTCCAGAAGAGTTCCGGCAGGCCTCCTTCCTTCATCATTGTTCTAGCAGCTTCTTGAACTATTCTATTCTTCCTTTCCACAACTCCATTTTGCTGAGGAGTTCTAGGTGTAGACAACTGTCTTTTTATTCCTTGCTCTTCATAGAAAATGTTGAATTCAATTGATGTGAACTCATCTCCTCTATCAGACCTCAAGCATTTTTTTTTTTCAGTTCTATTTCATTTTCAACCATTGCTTTGAAGGATTTGAACTTCTCTAGGGCTTTTGATTTATCTCTTAGAAAAGTAACCCATGGCATTCTAGAATAATCATCAATAAGCAACATGAAGTACATGTCACCTTGCAGACTTCTTATCCTTGTAGGAGCACATAGATATGTATGAACTAGATCTAGCAAAATGGCAAAGAATTGCTCTTTACTCTTGAAACTTGTTCTTGTTTGCTTCCCCAACTGACATTCCTTGCAAATAGTATTGGAGGGTTTCACAAGTTTTGGTAGATCTCTTACAATCTGTCCTGAACTTATCTTTAACACATTATCAAAATTTATATGACACAACCTTCTATGCCACAACCAACTTTCATCTGCTTGGGCTAATAAACAATAATCATTAGTTCCTCTTAATTGATAGATGTTACCTCTGGTCTTCTTACCAGTAGCAATCACGGTTCTGGAGCTTTCCATTATCTTGCATCCATTATCTTTGAATCTCATATCATAACCTTTGTTACACATCTGAACAACACTCAAAAGATTATGTTTTAAACCCTTCACATAGAGAACATTGTCAGTGTTATGTTTTCCATCAAATGAAATAGATCCTTTTCCACAAATCTTACTAGTTGCATTGTCTCCAAACCTAACTAGTCCTCCATCATATTTTTCCAAACTTACAAACTTACTTTTGTCACTAGTCATGTGATGTGAGCATCCACTATCAATAATCCATTTGTCCTTATCTTTCCCTACCTTAATAGCCAAAGCACTTTCTTCCACTAGTTTTTCTTCCTTCACACAACTAGCAGGATTAGTAGACACATGTTCTTCTTTAATAGCAATAAACAAGCATTCATTTGCACTAATACTAGCATCATTAGATTCATCATGTGTCACACCTTCATCATCAAAATCTCTAACATAGTAACACTTCTTTGGAGCTCTAGGCCTATTCTAAAAATCTTTTTCTATTTCTTTCAATTCTTTCAGGACATCTTGAAGCATAATGACCTACTTTACCACAAGAGAAACATTTGAAAGGTAATTTGCCTTTGAAGTTACTAGAACCTCTTTGCAGTTTGTCAACAAAATTGGCTTCAATTTCATCAAGCTCATCATCAGGTTCTACCTTGTACTTTTCTTCTCTAAGATCTTTTATGAAGTACTAGCTTTGAAAGTAGTTTCTACTTTTGGCAGAGCATCACCAAACTCTCTCATTTCAAAAGTGGTGATCTTACCAAGCAACTGATCCTTATTAATCTTTTTCACAGTCATTATTTCTTCAATTGCAGCTACTTTGTGTGCATAGCATTTAGGTAATGACCTAAGAATTTTTATCACAACTTTAGTTTCATCAACAATTCCTCCCATACCTTTGATTCTAGTAACAACTTCATCAACCTTTTGCATGAAGGATGTTATATTTTCATCTTCTCCTATTTTAAGACCTTCATATTTGGCTTTCAGTCCCTGCAATTTGGCACTCTTTATGGAATCATCTCCTTCATAAAGATTACTCATCTTATCCCATACTTCTTTAGCATACTCATAATCCATGACCTTTATTAAATTAGAATCAGTCAATGCACTCAACAGAGCATCTCTAGGTTTATATTTACCTCATATTCTTTGACTTCATCTACAGTTGTCAGACCATTCTCCGGAATGGCATATTCAGTCTGTGTTGCTTTCCATACTTTATAACCAATACAAAGCAGATGGTTTTTTTCATGTGAATCTTCCAAGTTGCATAATTTGTCCCATCAAACTATGGATCTTCCTTCTTGTAAGACATCCTAGATCTACCTCAAGATGTTAAGCTTACCACCGAGGAACCTTGCTATGATACCTGTTGACCTATTTTTCCTCCAGCAGGAGTCAAATAATTCGGGTAGCATCAGTCAATGTGCATATCCCCAATGTAAGCTATATTTGTGATCTTGAAGTCTAAACCCAAATCTCAGGGTCTGAAGCTTACCATGTGAAAGAGATTGAAAAAATAAGCAAGTTTGCATTTTACATCACCCTAAAATTCGGCCAAATGGAAAAGTTATGTGTGGTCAATGATCTAGTCAAACCTGATCTTCCAGATCGGGTGATCTTTTGAACATCGGGTGATCTTTTGAACATCAGGTGATCTTTTGAAGATCGAGTGGTCTTTTGAACATCAGGTGATCTTTTGAACATCGGGTGATCTTTTGAACATCAGATGATATTCCGAATGTCAGGTGATATTACAAATATCACCCCAATATTCCAAATATCACCCCTTCATCCAATATCACCCCGATATTCCAAATATCACCCCTTCATCCAATATCACCCTAATATTCCATATATCACCCCTTCGTCCAATATCACCCCGATATTCCAAATATCACCCCTTCATCCAATATCACCCTGATATTCCAAATATCACCCCTTTGTCCAATATCACCCCAATATTCCAAATGTCACCCCTTCGTCCAATATCACCCCGATATTCCAAATATCACCCCTTCGTCCAATATCACCCCAAGATTCCAAATATCACCCCTTCATCCAATATCACCTCGATATTCCAAATATCACCCCTTCGTCCAATATCATCTCGATATTCCAAATATCACCCCTTCGTCAAATATCACCCCGATATTCCAAATATCACCCCTTCATCCAATATCACCTCGATATTCCAAATATCACCCTGATATGTGAAATATCACCCCAAGCATCCATGATGGTGACGTCACCATCATATCCTAGAACTTTGACCACCTGCATCTCCTCCGTCCTAATGAATTTCAACATGATGTAAGAGGCAAAAATGCATGTTTTTGCCTCCTCTTTCATTTGGCGGGCTTCAAAGGAATATTCTCACTTTTTAATTTCAGATCTGGATCTGTATATTTAGACAATGGGACGTTTCAGCGACCATTTTGGGGCAGGTGTAGATATTTCTTGCATTCATTGCTACACAAAGAGGAAGCAGTTCACATTCATGATTAGAAGGTATCTCTCCACTGCTTGTTTTAGATGCTACATACAGTCGTGGTTGAGGATAGACACGCAAGTGGCTTGCATTCAATACCAAAATATCTTCCACTACTTCAGGGGAGTAGATTGATGATGCAGCAGCTTGCATTAAAGACTGAAAATATCTCTCATCTGCATCAATTCTAGATCTTTTGCACGATAACTCCTGGCAACTGGGATATCCCTTCAGAGTTTTATTTTGATCGTAGCTCTCTGAGCGAATTGTGTAACCAACTTAGGTTAGATTGAATGCTATAGAAGCTGAGGCTTATGATGTAAATAGCGTTGGAAATTTTTGGCTTAGAATCTTTTTGTTTTCAAACAGAACTTTTTGTTTTCAAATAGAGCTTTCTGTTACTGTAACTCTGCCTTCCCACTGAATATATGCAAGTCATTTTACCTCTTTTTTCTAATTTTCTAGTTCTATGTGAATCTGCACATGGTTGTCTGTGAATATTTCATTCCTCTCAATCATTATGTTTCTCACCTCTGCTAGGATCATTTGAATTAGTGTATGCTTACTTGTTGTATCTAGTTATGTTGTACATTTTCTCAGTTCTATGAAAGTTTCTTGTAATCAGTCTGGTGCATCACCCTTACTTTTAGTTTTCCTATTTTCATTTTCATTAAAAGCATTCCTTCTCCCTTTTCCCTTGAATATTTAGTAGTTTTAGGTGATATTCAATCAAGGAAGCCAGCCTTCTCTGGAGGTCTGATCTCATTTAGCAAAGTCCCACACTTAGAGATCATTCCCATGTTACTCCAAATTGCCGAAGTTTCACAACTACAAGCAAGGGTGCAAATCTGGGTGATAATAATACCAATTGTTGAAATACACCAGACAACTAAGAGGGGGGGTGAATCAGTTGTCACAAAAACTTAGCTTCATATGAACATCAAACCATCAATAACTTAATTGCTTATAATCAGATTTAACCATGAAAGCATGAAACCATAAAATTAATCACAAACAAACATCCAACACAATACACCCAATTTTTTACGTGGAAAATCTTAAAATGGAAAAACCATGGTGGGTGTTATCCCATAGAAACATAAGTTATAACAATACAGAAAAATAGAGGTTCACTGCCTATAGGGATCATTGCCCAAATTGCTCACTACAAAGAATGGCTCACTGCCAAAGGGTGGCTCACTACCAAAGGGGTGAATTGATTAAGTAGCATCTACTCCATGCCAAGATTTAGTTCCATTGGAGCACAATATAACTTCTCTACTCTGCTCTTTCACACCTTCGTACTTATCTTTTCATATTCACACACACACACACCAATTTTTTCTACTCTATTACAAGCTTTTATACAATTCATCAACCTTGGAATGTACATCAAGGTCGGCATTACATTCATCAACCATTAGAACATTCTCCAAGGTTGGCATTACAAAACATATATAGAAATAGGTCTAGACCTATTACAAAATTTAGCTAAGGAAAGATGTAGAGAAGTATGATGAACATGTCATGCCTTAGCTGGGACCCAAAAACAATCCTCCATGCCACAACATGCTTCTACAATCTTCAATGCATCTCCACAAATAGTGAAATCAACCAAGTCAGCCAAGACTGGAGTTAACACTAGGTTTTCTAAGAACATTCTTCTTTCACGATCCACACTTCTCTTTGTAGACCAATCCAAAGGTAGGAACATGATCAGGAGACATCTACAAGCATATTGTAATCACCAAGAACAACTGCATGATCTCTAACCACTATGTCAAGAAGATTCTTCAAATTAGAGCACAAGAACAACACTATCAGCTACTGTCATAAAGAGAGGATAGCTTGTAGACTGCCAAATCATGAACCATTGGAGTTGAAGACACTTAACATCATTTCAGACTTAACTCTAGAACTACAGATAAAAATACTTCGATGCAGAGGAATACGGAGCATAACACTTTCTCCTTGTCTTCACCAAACATACAGAAAAAAGTTATTTTCACTCTAGTGAACATAACTCACTCAATTCTTCACACCAGAGACTCAAACTCAGAACATAGCATCTTCAGATGGACTTCTAAATGACTTCCAATCCATAGACAAAGATACTCATTCTACAAAAAATGTGGAGCATTCTTCTAGATTATTCTGCTATATGTAATACACTATTTCCACTGCAACTCACTGTTTCTACTGGAGAAGCTAATTTTCTCAATATCCTCAACATCAAGTTTACTTACATAAGTAAATAAAAAGCATCTTAATCATTACAAGCAAACAACAAAATAGGAGCACAGTTGATACCAATGACAACACAGATATGTTGACATCAATGACAACACTGATTAGGCAATACTTGCAACATATCAGCAATTTCTCTTCTCTCAACCTCTACAATACTTGTCTCAGGTGCCACAAATATTCTTATTTTGTCTTACTAAAAATCAGAATATCATCCAAATATACAATAGCAAAATTACCCAAGAATTTCTTCAAAAATTCATTCATCAACCTCATGAAAGTACTTGGTGCATTTGTCAATCCAAAAGGCATCACTAAGCACTCATACAATCCTTCATTTGTCTTAAAAGCAGTATTCCATTCATCTTCTTCTCTGATTTTGATTTGATGGCATCCACTCTTCAAATCTATCTTTGTAAAATATTTTTCTCCACTCAGATAGTCCATAATATCATCCATCCTAGGTAAAGGGAATCTATACTTAACTGTGATCTTGTTGATTGCTCTAGAGTCTATACACATTTTCCATTCTCTATCCTTCTTCGGTGCTAACACTACAGGTATTGCATAAGGACTCAAACTTTCTCTGATCAAACCTTTCCTCAACAACTCATGTATCTATGTATTCAATTCTTCATTCTCTATCAGTGTCATTCTGTGTGTTGCTTTGTTAGGAAAACTAGCTCTGGGTATAAGATCCATGTGATAACTGATACTCCTAATTGGTGGAAATCCTTCAGGTACATTATCTAATATGATTTCTTTATACTATGTCAGCAACTCAGTTATCTCTTCCAATTGTGATTCTCCAGTCTTTAGATTTTCATGCTTCTTAGAGATCAAAGCATAACACATTCTCATATCTCAAGCAATCCAAAAAATTTCTTCCATCTACCAAACAAATTCTAGCATTCCCACATACTTCACTCTTAGGATCATCTTCCAAAGGAATCAAAGTAATTCTCTTCCCATTTGAGGTTATAGTATATGTATTCATCCTTCCATCATGTATAGCTTTCCTATCATACTGTCATGGTCTACCCAGCAAAATATGACATGCATCCATAAGTATAATATCACACAATACTTCATCGTGATAAGACTCAATATGAAATTTCACCAAACATTGTTCACTCACTAGTACCTTATGATCATCCTGAATCCACACTATTTGATATGGCTTAGAGTGTTTCAATCTTTCCAACTTCAACTTTGATGAAGGGGGTAAATCATAAAACACACAACAATAGAAATTGCACATAGAAAATAGAACTTTCTTTATTGATTTGGACAACTTATTACATTACAGAAGCTCAAATACAATCAGAGGAATCAACCCTCCATAGGGTACAACACATTATAGCTTCCTCTCCCAAGACTCTGGAATCATCTGCCATCTGTAAATCCAAATCTACTAGGGTTTATGTTTTCCCACCTATTCTTGACTCTACACTTTCCCTCTTAACTCTACTACTACCCAGGGTTCCCAAAAATGGTTATTAATAGCCTTTTTGGCGGCCAACAACCTAATTTCAAAATTTGTATCTCCCTCCAAAAATAGGTCAACTTCCGGGAGCCATAACTTTTGATCCGAGTGTCCGATTGATGAATCATTTTATGTGTCAGAAAGCTCACAGAGTGCTCTATGCGCTAAGAATGGGCTCTACTGGTTCCATCCATTTTTAGGCCCGTACAAGGCCATTTAGTGCCTCAAACCTGAGTTTGAATAATTTTCAGGCATTTTTCAGGAAACGAAAACTTTAATATCTTTCAACTCACAAATGATCTTTGCGTGATTCCTTCACCAAAGGTCTTACTTTTCAGTTATGAATCTTCCTATAAATTTTCACTTCAATCCATGCCCAAATGCAAACTTTCTATAAAATAGTAGGTTGCTATTTTTAGCAGTTTGGAAAAACTGAAAGTTCTACATCATTATTCAAGCGATTATGGAACCAGAACCACAAATTTTGAAAAGAAATGGAAAGAACATCAACAATTTTGAAACACATCTTTTTTTGGGTGATGCAAGATTTCCCTTACACCACTAGATGCTCCTGCATCAAACTTAGTCATCATCTCCTCTGAAACTAAATTATCTGAACTACCACTATCAATCACAACATTACAACATTTACCTCCTGATTTGCATCTGGTTCTGAACAAACTTTTCCTCTGTGGTGGTTCCTCATTTGTCTCTACTTGAAATAGTGATCTCCTCATGACAAGTGATTCTCCTTTCTTAGGTTTGCCAACTAAATTGGGTGGTCTAACAGGTTCTTCAACATAGGCTACTCTTCCACTGTTCTTTGTCCTCTTGCTTGTACTCCCTTGATTACATTCAAATGCTCTATGTCCACCTCCACATTTGAAACATGTTCCTCTAAATGTCCTCCTATCAAGTCCTCTTCCTTCTCTTTTGTATCCTTCACTCTGGTATGGACTAGGGTTTCCTCTGCAATAAAAGATTATGTCATCTCTCTGGTATGCATTATTGTCTCTGTCTTCTTTCTTGAATGTGCTCTCTTGTCTATTTTGCTCTGCATATGATCTCTCTCCTCTAGAAAATTTTCTACCTCTCTAAAATTTACCTCCTCTGCCTCTCTATCTATGATCATGCCTCTTGTTCAACTTTTCTTCAACTTTCAGGGAAAACCGATATGCATATTCCAATGTTGTCATCCTCACTAAACTCAATTCTTCGAATGTTCAATCTCAATCCATTGATGTATCTATCCACTTTCTCCTTGCTTGCTTCACTATGTCATGTCCTTATGACAATCTTATGAAATTCTTCAGTGTATTCCTTCATAGATTTATCCTTTTGTCTCAGGTTTTGCAATCTCTTCAACAATTCCAACTCATAGTTAGCAGGTATAAATTGATTCTTCAATTTTGTCACCATTCTATCCCACTTTGTAATCTTTTATTTTCCTCTTCTATTTCTATCCAACTAAACTTCTTTCCACCATATAGTAGCAAGTCCTTTCAACTTTGTTTTTGCAAATTTCACCTTCTTCAGATCTTCAATTTCTTCATACTCAAAGTATTCTTCTAGGTCATTTATCCAATCAATCAGCTCCTCAGGATTCAAATTGCCAATATAGTTCAGCATCTCAACTCTAGGTATTTTCCCAATCTTTGAAATAGCTCACAACATTTTGACTTGATCTAATAATTCTTCTTCATCTCCTAGGGTTACTTCATATTGATCAATGGATTGAAATTCTTCCTCATCGTCACTTTCAACATTAGGTCGAGGTGTAAGTCCTCCTCTCTGATCTTCTTCAATAGCATCCAGGTGAACTCGTATGGTTTTCATCATCTCATCTATTCTTCCAACCATTTTACCAATAGCAAGGATTCTCCTTGGTGGCATTCTTCCTTGAATCAAGTGTAATTGCCTCAAATTTGGCGATCGGGATACAAGGTGACAACTATCTCACAATCGGTGATCGGTTGACAACATAAGTAGTTTTCCTCAGATTCAACGATTTGTTCATAGCAAGATCTTACAAAATTTCATCACCAACTTCACTCAATTCAGTCCTAAAGATTCAAAACTTTGCTCTGATACCACTTAGTGTAGTCATGGTTAGGAGGGTCGACAAAGTGAACTGTCTAGGCCATGCAACTAGAGTAAACACAATAGAAACAACTCAAAGATATAAAGCAAATGTAGATTCAATCATTTAGTATATCATAGAATTCAAATATAAATTGGTCGGTAACATGCAGGCTTACAATTAGGGCTCACAGGCCTGATCACAGAATTACAGAATATGCCCAAGATATGGCTTTGAAGCTCCTTCGCAAGAAATTCAAACTATCAACTATCTCTATCATTCACTATCAATGACTACTTTCCTAGGCATTTATTACATTATTTTATATCATCTCTAGAACATAATATTCCTCTGCATCAGCCAAGGAAGATCACAGCCTCTAATGAAGAGTTGTAACATGTGTACACGGATAGGTTAGACCTAATCATATAGAACTCCTCCGCAAATGAATGGAATGGTGTACAGATCTCAAGGAAGGTCAGCCACAATCCAAACAACATTGAATGATGTGTCATTTAGCTCCACAAGTCATAAAATGCTTTGCAAGTCTTCTCCTTTAGCTGATTATCTGAGACTGTCAGAATGCTTTGTTCTAAGAAAACAATCGATCTTCTGATAGCAATATCTTTCTGGTACCTAATCCAAATGCTCTAAATTTTGGATATGATGTGCATGAATGTGTCTAGATGCTAAGTCCATCTCCGCAAGGTTTGAAAGGAAATTGTGGTAGAATGCAGACCAAAATACTGAAACTACTATCGACTGCACTGACTGAATTGAAATGAAAAGAAACAAACTAAAATGCAAATGTTTTTGGTTGATGCAAGATTTCTCTTGAACCAGGGATGTTCCTGCATCATAGGGAATCCTTGGAGTTAGTTGGATCCAACGGGGTGCCAGTATCAAGTGATTGATTGAGCTTCAAATGTTATGATGTGTGGCACACCACTTTCTAGGGTGGTTTTGGGTGATTTATTCTATACTTACTATTTTTAGTAAGTCAATTGCAGGCACCGGTAGGGTCAGTTGTCAGTATTTTTATTTTTAGCTACATTTAATGTTGAAATCCAAATTTTATCTAGAGTCTAGTATTTTAATTTAAATAACAATACTTTATCATGTTAAATTAAATATTTAACTTTATCATTATTTAATATTGTAAAGTCATTTTATGAAGGGGTACTTTTGGGAGACATAGGAAGTCAATTAATTTCAATAAAGTATTCCCTAAGTTGGACACCTCATGTGGGAGATATAAGAGGTTATGTTTTATTTATTAAAAATATTGTTTTAACCCTAACTTGGGTGTGGGAGCTTGAGGAGAGATAAAAACAAGATTTGAAGTTCATTTTGCTCCCTTATGTTATTTTTTGATATCTAATATTGTCACACTTTTGTAGGATCTTGTTCTTCTCAGGTTTGTGAGGATGAAATCCCTTACAGGAAACATTCTCTATGTTGTTGAAAGACATAATCTGGAGGATTTCTTGGTGGTTTCACTATGGAGATCATAGCTAGGCATATTTGTGGAGTTTTTATTTTAGTTTGGAGGATGATTGCATATCTAATTTTTATTTTGATAGATTGAATGAGAGATAGTAGAAAATTATTGTGATTTTTTATTTCAAAGGTTGGTCGTACCATCTTGGCAAGGGCATGTGGATTTGGGGAGTTGGATGCCTAGCTTTTTTGGTATTATTTTACTATTTTGAGGGTGCCTATGGTTCGAGAAAATTATTCTATCATTTGTGAGCATTTCTATTCAGTTTGGGAGGTGTGGCACTCATTTCAAGGAGCTTGCAAGAGATAGTTGCAAGTGCAAAAAATTATCAAAGTCAATTAAATTTTCTAGGTATGTTTGATTTAGATATGTAATACTATTTAATGAACTAGGTTGCTCTTACATTTGGGAAAATGTGTATTTTACAATCAGAAATTAAATTTGGAATTTTTAGCTACATGTATTTCTGAATATTGTCATATTTCTGGATTATTTAATGGTTGCAAGTTACTTATTTATGTTATCTATTTCAAACAAAGAAACACCTTTTGTATTTTTGTTTCCTTCTATTAAACACATCAAACAAATAAAACAAAAAAAATCAAGGCATAACAAAGGTGCATATTACGCCATGTTAGGTACCCATGTACAAAGTTTCTCATAAAGTGGAAAAAAGTAGAAAACCCAGTAGGAACAAAACTCCTCTCCAAAAAGAGAAACAAAATGCATGAAAAAGAAGACCAGTGAAGAAGAAGGGGGACTTATATCATGATACCCCCATGACAACTTCTTTCACATGTGTACAATAAATTTCTCCAAAATGTGAGATATAAAGAGAGACTTGGAAGCCCCCATAAGATATGTTGCAGTGCTTGTAGATGCTCGATGAAGTATGTTGAAGCTGCTCTATGAATGTCAAACAATGTTTCTCCCCTTAGGAAGAAAGAGAACTACAAATGTGTGCAATGAATCTTCCCATGGAAGAAGAAGATGATAATTCTTTGGATGTTGCACAAAATCCAAAGATAAGTATGAAGCCTTCACAAAGTGATGATAGACCTCTATGATAGTACTAAAATCCTATGAAACCTACTCCATAAGAACTGATTCCAATGATGAAGATGGATGCACAATAGCATCAAGATGGTTGTCACCAAAAGTGTCTACCAAATATGCATAGTGAGAATCATCAAACAAACATGCAATGTCTGTCAAGTACTCATCCCAAAAAACTAGTGCTGGAAGACTGATAGAAGTAGCCTATAGATGGAAGTTTGTGGGAACCAAAGATGTAGATTTGCAAGGAGATGAGATCTTAGGAAGAACCGATGTGGAGGAAACAACTCCAAGGTTCAAATATCCATATTGAATCTCCTTATCCAAGTGTATTGCATGAAGATCATCATGCAAGTCTACAATATGTGAAGAACCAAAGCAATAGAAAGAATATAAGTGAGGCCCATGATCTTCTTGTCCCATTGCAACAATGTCTCTACTCTACTAATCCCTTATGATCACTGAATTAGGTGTAAATTGAATTGTTTTCCCTATCCCACTATGAGTGATTGATAAATGGAAAGGAGATTATTGGATAAAGAAGGGACATACAAAACATCATTGATTATGCCTTCACCAATTTCTACAGTGTCTTTTCCAAATGTTGGCATGTAGGCATTATTTCGCATGAGAATAGGTGGATATGAACCTGATTCATAGGTGGAAAACATATCTTTTGTATTTGCCATGTGATGGGAAGCCCCTAAATCTAGAAGCCACTTAGATGATGTATTATTAGTAGAGGCAACCAATGTTATTCCTTTGTTCTTATTCACATTTGAAGATGATGGAGAGGAAGAAAGACAAGCCTTGAGTTGTGAGTTTTCAAGTTCTTTTTGTTTAATGATTCTCTTGTACTCATCTTCTCTCTTTTTAAAACATGTAGAGTCTTCATGCCCATTTCTCTTACAATAAGAGCAAAGAGGCCTTTCTTTACCTTTTCCTTTTGATGAAGACTTGAATGGAGGATGTGATTTTGTTCCTTTTCTTTTATATTGATCTCTAGTTTGTTTCTTTAGTGTTTGATTTGAAGATGAAGAAGCAACAAGTGCATGTGTTGATGAAGACTTCAAAACACCCATTTGTCTTAACTTATCTTGTTCCCTTGTTAGATTAAATACAAAGTCAGCAAGAGAAGATATAGTGAAGTTTGTACCAAGAAAACCTTTTGTAGTATAAAATGTTGAAAAAACACTGAGAACTTATGACCAAGCTTAGACAAAATATTGAGTATCAATTGTTCATCTGTTTTGGTGATGCCAAACTATTGTAGTTGAATTCTGATTGAGTTTAACTTAGTAAGAAAATATTGTATAGTAGTGAAGTCTTGTGGATTAAGACTAATTATTTTATTCTCAAGTTGATGTCCTCGCATAACATCTTGATGAAAAGGGATACTCTCCCTTTTAAATCTGCAACACAAAAACTCACACAAGCCTATGCAAGAAGGCTGAAAAATAAAATAGAACAGCAGAAAATGAAGAGAAATGTGCAATAGGAATTTTATTAAATCTGAAAATGCATTACAATCTCCTAAAGCTTATGAGCTTCCTTGATTCATACATGAAAAATCTGCAATAAAATTCTTTTACAATATCCTGGACTCAATCTGCCAGCATCTGGGTATGCAACCACACTTCTACAAAAAAACCCCTCACCAAATGAGCAAGCAACAATATATAGAAATTGTGTGAGAAGAAACCACTATTGGTTTCTCAAAACAACCTCCACTAAAACCACCAATAAAACCCATCACTTTATTCCTATCACTGCTCCCTCATTTTTCTGAAATTTCTAAAATCGTTTCTGAGTTTTGTGCGCCTCCTTCCCAACTTTCCAGAACATTTTTAATTTTTCTATTTCAATTAAAAATGAGAAAGTTATGCCCATTTTACCGAGATTGGGTCTCATAATTACGACCGAGACATGCAACAACATGCAAAGCTTGTGGCCAACATGCAAATGCATGCAAAGAATGCAATAACATGCATACCAAGTGGTCCCACCTAGAAATAGGATGCCCAAATGGAAGATTCCACAATTTATACCTTCAAAACATTTATGAGAGCATAATTCCTCAAAAATTACATTTACCAATATGCCCTAGGAAAATACACTTGTTGCAAATTAAAATATTAATTTCTCAAAGCCCAGAAACATTATTGAAAACATTCGACAGAAATTAATAATTTTTTTTGGTGATGCAAGATTGCCCATGCACCTTAGATGCTCCTGCATCAGACACCTAGGGTAGATTGAAATGTTTCATGAGTGAAACTCATAAACATTTGTAAATCCTATGCTTGTTTTGAATCCACTTCTCTCTTATCTGCTTGAATATGCTTCACTAGTTTTCTCTGGAGTTTAATGTCTCTTCCTTCTTTCATTTTTCCTCTCTTCCTCCCTCTTTCCACATAATCCAACTCCCACCAATATGCATTAGTAAACTACAGAAAATCATAATCTTCAATGCATCTTCAATAAAATAATCAATTTTATACCTAGTCTCCTTCCTTGAAACTGATGCAATATTTTGTCCATCATATTCCTCCATTGCAACATTGTATTCCTCTTTCACTATGTCTCCTAAAAGACAAGGTTCAGCTGCAAACTCTTTCTCCCCTGCATTCACATCAATGTCAGTAAAATAACCAAGGGATTTAGATTTCCCATCCTGCAACAACAAGCTATTAGTTTTAAGATCTTCATCTTCCACAATCTCTTTATCAATCAAGAGATCATCAATCAACTCAACCTTCACCTGCTCATCTTCTTCTTCACTTGCACCTTCATTTTCCAATGTATTTATTTTTGCAATATCCTTCTCTTTGCTAATCTTATTATCCCCAAATAAATCAAATTCAAAAAAATTCTCACACAAATCAGATTTTACCTCTTTTTCTCTCTCCACTGAAACTTTCGTTCTATCCCTCTTGAATGTAATCAACACTGCTGCGACTTGCATTAGAAAATCAGAATCATCATCCTCACTCTCTTTCACTAACTCTTTAACTCCATAAGTCAAACAATTACTAGTGTTATTACATACCTTACCCATTTCCTATTTGAGTGGCTTCAACTTATGTTGAACTCCATCCTTCATTAGTGAGTATGTGTTAGCATAGCCATCATGTGTGACCTTCCTGTCAAATTGTCATGGTCTTCCTAATAACATATGACAAACATCCATAGGCATAATATCACACAAAATCTCATCATAATAATGTCCTATATTAAATTTTACCAAGCTTTGTTTTCTAACCAAAACTTTCTTGTCATCTTGTAGCCAAGCTATCCTATATGGGTGCAGGTGTTTTCTCCTCTCTAACTGCAATTTACTCACCATCTCTTTAGAAACAAGATTGTCAGTACTACCACCATCAACAATCACGTTACATTCTTTACCTTCACACTTACATCTTGTTCAAAACAATGTTCTCCTTTGATCTGGTTCTTTTCCTTCATTCATCAGGGCTCTTCTTGTAACAAGTACTCCTTCTTTAGCTTCTTCGGAGTGTGATGACTCTATATATTCCTCATTCACATTTTCTGCTCTAGCATGATGCTCAAGTCTCCTATTGTTCCTTTCTTGAATTTGAGGACATTCATATGCTCTATGCCCCTCTTCTCCACATCGATAACAGGTTCCCAGAAAGCCACCTCTTCCGGATCCTCTACCCGATCTTTCTCGACCTCTTACATTTTGATCTCTCGGAGGGTAAAAAAAATTATTTCTAATTTTTGTTGTTACTGTCCTGATCTTCAATTTTTTTATTTTTTAGATTATTGTCTTGTTCCCCATAAGGCCTTTCTCCAATTCTTTCACCACGATCTCATCCTCTCTATTTTCTCTCAAACTTTTTATTCAATCTTTCTTCAACTTTCAATGAAAATTGGTAAGCATCCTCAGTGGTGTTCATCCTCACCAATTCCAATTGATCTTGTATGCTTGGCCTTAACCCATTTAGGTAATGGGCTACTTTCTCCTTGTTTGCTTCAGAATGTCCTATTCTGATCAAGATCTTATGGAATTCTTCCATGTACACTTTCACAGTTCTGGTTCCTTATTTCACACTTTGCATTTTCTTTAGCAACTCCAACTCATAATCCACTGGAATAAACTATCTTTTCATTTTATCTACCATTCTATCCCATTTGGTAATTCTATCTTCTCCCCTTCTTCCTCTTTCTAGCTGAATTCCTCTTCACCAAATACTTGCATATCTTTCTAACTTTGTCTTTGCAAATCTCACCCTGTGAGGGTCTTCAATCTCTTCAAACTCAAAAAATTCTTCCATGTCATTAATCCATTCTATCAATTCTTCTAGATTTAGGCTTCCATTGAAATTTTAAACCTCCACCTTTGGCTTCTTTCCAATCTGTTAAATGGCTTTCAACAATCTACTTTCTCCAGGATCCATTTCTTCCTCTTCTTGTTCTTCAAATTCCTCTTCAATTTCTTCTTCACTAAAATATTCTTCCCTATGCAAATCTCTTCTATGCATATCTACCCGCAAAGCATCCAATTGTCTTTGGAGAGCTCTAATCTCCTCTCTAGGTGGATCCCTTCCTCCACCACCTCTACATCTTCCTCTACCACGCTGGGCAAGTCTAGGAGGCATGTTGATCTTCACCCACAACTCATAGGTCCTACTACAAGCTGCCTCATGTTTGGCAATCTTCATGTAGACTCAGGAACAACCTGCTCTAATACTACTAATGAAAAGGGATACTCTCCCTTTTAAATCTGCAACACAAAAACTCACACAAGCCTATGCAAGAAGGCTGAAAAATAAAATAGAATAGTAGAAAATGAAGAGAAATCTACAATAGGGATTTTATTAAATCTACAAATGCATTACAATCTCCTAAAGCTTATGAGCTTCATTGATTCATACATGAAAAATCTGAAACAAAATTCTTTTACAACATCCTGGACTCAATCTAGCAGCATCTAGGTATGCAACCACACTTCTCCAAAAAAAACCCTCACCAAATGAGCTATTGAAAGTAAGGAATACTAAGAGGGGGGATGAATCAGTATTCTACAAAACCACTTCTTAACTTGTTTATTGATCCAATTTCCAAAATTAATAACATGAAAGAAGAACAAACATAAGAACAACAACCATAAAGTCATAACATATAGACACCAATATTTTTACATGGAAAACCCAAAAAGGGAAAAACCACGGTGAGTGTTAGCTCACAATATATTATGATAGCATAATACCGAATTACAAGAAGGCTCACTACCCAAAGAAATGCTCACTGCAGGTGGACCCACTGTCCAAGTGGACTCACTATCCAAGTGGATTCACTGTCCACTGAAGAAGAGAAGAAAGAAAGAGAAATGGCTCACTGCCAGATATGAACTACTACAATTGCATCTACAATATGCTGGAATATAGTTCCTTTGAAGGCTCAATATACAGAATCAAAGTTCTTCATCATTTTGCCCTACTTCTCAACTCTTCGACATATGCTCTGCTTTTTGTTAGGAATTGCATGCAGAAGATATCAATTAAATGCAAATAAAGATTAACAGAGGAATGAAAAATACACAGAAATAATAATAGCGAGAGACAATTTTTAACGTGGTTCACCCAAACTCGGGCTACATCCACCAACAAAGAGTCCAATATTATTATCTAGCAATCAAACTAATTACAACTAGCAATCCTTGCAACTCAATACCATTGCAAATGCTACAATACAATATCTCAATGGAAACCCTAACCCTTAGCCACTTTTATCAAGCCTTATGTTACTTACAAAAATAGGGTTTTTTATGTCGGCCAATGGAAAAATAACTCCTGACACCTTTATAAAATAATAAAAAATATTTGAGGTTTCGAGGGCGCTGCCCCTTGACCCTGCCCTATATCACAATAGGGAACGCAACAACGAGCTTGCCAAGGGTGCTTCCCCTGGACCCCGCAAGGGGGGCTACCCATTAACCCCATCTTGGGGGCACTACCCCCAAACCCCCATTAAATAATTTGGGGGGAAACTGCATTGATAAAAGTGGGGAAAATTTAACCTATGAGTCTGATTAGGCTCCATATAACAACAATCTCCCACTTGGAGACTGATTAGACTCCACACCATATCATCTCCCACTTGGAGACTGATCATAACATCACTAACCCTATAGCTCCCACTAGAAATAAGCACCCTGGACCTTGTTGTTCTGAGTTTATTATTTTTAGTCTTGAAGACCAATCAAAGCTGAAGAGGAGCTTAGCTTCTCCCTTGTTGCTACCTTTGTAAACATATCCACTAGATTTTCATTTGTATGTATCTTTTCCAGCTTTAACTATCCATCATCCAACATCGATAGAATGAAGTGATACCTCAACTATATGTGTTTGGTCTTTGAATGTAAGGTAGAATTCTTTGCAAGATGTATGGCACTCTGGTTGTCTGTAAACAAATAATTGTTATCCTATTGTTCGCCCAATTCTTCCATGAAATATTGCAGCCATATCATCTCCTTGCTTGCCTCTATTGCAGCTACATACTCTGCCTCTGTGGTGGATAAAGCAACCACCTTTTGCATCTGTGAGATCCAACTCACTGTTGTCCCACCTAAAATAAAGACATAACCTGTAGTACTCCACCTAGTATCAATATCCCCTACCAAATCTAAGTCTACATAACCTGTTAAATCAGTATTAGAGCCCCCAAAACATTTCACATCTCCTTAGTCAATTCTAGATGACTAGGCAAAGGTGTGCTGACAGCTTTTGTATTCTCCATATGGAATCTCTGTAACACCTTTTCAACATAATCAACCTGAGATAGAGTCAATTTTTTGTTCTTCCTATCTCTGCAAATTTTCATACCAAGGATTTGTTTTGTTGCCCCCAAATCCTTCATAGCAAATGATTGTGCTAACTGTTGTTTTAACTCTCTTATGTGATCCATGTTAGACCCTGCTACAAGCATGTCATCAATATATAAACATAAAAAAATGTATTTGTTGATGGGTTACATATATGTCCTATTTTGTTGTGTAATTTTAGTCTAGGTTCCCATAAGTTTTCCCTAAAAGTTGCCATTATAAATTGATAAGATTGTGGAAATTAATATAATCAAGGGATATAATATATCTTTGAAAATATCAATTATTCAATACTAATGTTGATGATTCTATGTGTAATATAGAGTTTGGGTGATCATGAGCATGAAGATAGCAACCGCCGGGAAGAGGATGAGGATCAGTTGTGAGAAGTTGTTAAAGAATCCACTGTGTTTATGTCTTTTTGTATGATTTTGTCTAAGACAGTTTTAGAAAAGGATGGTTGTAGGCCACTTCATCCTTTTCTTAAATTGATGTACCTGATTATTATTGATTGTATTCAGTCTTCAGAATAATTAGTTTCTGTGAACAAGACTATATATATGCTCACTCCGTATGAAAGACATCTATTATTATTATGTTCATCATTCTAACCTAAAGAAATACTTATTCCAAAAGCTCTTGTGAATTCGTGAATAACTCTCTCTCAGTCAGCTAACTGGGAGGCAGGCCCCCTCTTCAAACAATTGATTGAATTTACATTTTGGTTGCATGGTTTGTGAGTATTTCTATTTGGATTAATTTATTTCATGTATGTGCATTTGTTCATTTAGTTTACATGGTAATTTCATTTCCAATCTAGATATAATATTATCTCATGTGAGTGTAATACTATCTTATATTCTCATCTAATCAGGATTGCAATTCGGTTTCTTATTTTCTATAAGACAATCTTTTCTACACAGGTCCTGTCGCCACTATTACAGCTCCTGTCACTGAAATTTTATTGATTGAAACTATTGCAATTTCTAAAATCATTTCACGTACAATTAGGACTAAGGGTATTTGGTTAGCATTAGGTGTTTAATTCAAGTGTGATTGTGATTAGATCATAAATTGTTTAAAATATGAAAATTAGGATAATTTCTAGAAAGAGTAGAAGTTGAATATTTGGTGTTTAGAAAGTGCATCTCACAATCTCTCAACTTATTGTCTTCAGCCCTTTGGCAAACAGCCCCAATAACTTTCATTAGTTTGCGTCCCCCATATTGACATATAGGAATAAACTGGGGAAAAGCCATACCAATTAAAATTCACAAAGAACTATTATAAAGATAAAAGTTTATTAAGTCCACAGTTTTTCCCAACATTTTTGGCGCCATTGCCGAGGAATTAATATATGCCCTATTTGAACTTTAAAAGACATTCGTTTGATAGAGTGAAATAGAAAATAGGGCAAATTCATCAAATCTTGATGCTGCAAATGTAAACATACCTTCCCTCTCCAGTGATATACTGAATAAGAAACTTGTAGACATCCACCCATGGTTGTGGGAGTGAAAGGCGCAGGGTGCCTTGGTTAGCAACAGTTTGCAACTTTTCAGTTCCCCTTACAAATTTCTCTGTATAGTGCTACAAATCAGGGGTTCTTTTTGCATGCTCTGGATAATAATTTTCACCCTCCTGAAGTAGACCAATAACCTTTGCAATAGTTTGAATAGTGACTATAAAGGATAACCCTCTCATGGTAATAGACCCACTATCATTGAATGCCATAGCAAAATCATGGGCGACCCCATTATCATACCCACATAAAGATTTGAAAAAGGTATCCCATTTGGCTTTCTTGAAAATTTTATAAGCCTCCCTATGGTTTTGGAGTGCAGTCATAGAAGTGGGTTCCTGATGAACATGAACTCCCCCTCCTATCATAGACTATACAAAGAGTAGTTACAGTGAACTCACAAGAGATGATGGCAAAGAAGACACATAATAAACAAGGAAGACATACAGGATTGTTGTAAAGATATGTAGATAGTAGAATTATAAACTAGTAATAAACTTAAATCCTAATTTAATCCATCACACAAGCCACTAATAGATTCATAATGGTAAGTCATCAAAGCTTTAAGTGACCCTTCCCCCCAGCTAAAGATTTGGCGATGTCCCCGGTTGCCAATCATAAAGTGAAAAGATGTAAAAAATTAAATATAAAGAAAGGATAAAATATATCAACGAAAGTTACCGATACTAATATGCTACCAATGATTGGAGAAAGTCCGGTGATGGGGAAGCATGGATGATGTCAGTGTCACACACAGAGCATCCCAGCAAATCTACACAAGATATCATGAGGTGGAAAGAGCTAATGAGAAAGATGGAATGGACGGAAAGGTCATATCTTAGCTGGGGTGAAATTAATGGCCACGGCTGATGGGACAGTGTACAAACAAAGAATGATGATGTGGAAGTGACACGTTGGCAAAGGTGAGATGAAAATATAAATATATAAAGGTAAATAATGAGGAGGAGTGAGATGAAGAGACAGTAAGTGGTGAAAGGACAATGTGATGTATAAAGGCAAAAATGAAGAGTACAGCGTGTGTGAAGAGGTAGGTGAGTCGGCATAAAGAAAATAGTAGGCAAAGGAAATCATTGAGGTGGCAATGTTGACTGGGTGATGAAGAAAATAGGCGGAAGTGAAGTGCCAAATCATAGCAGTAGATCATCGATAGGATGGCAAAGGAGTTGCTCCTGTTAGCTGTCATTATCCAACCTCTTAAAATAAACACAATGGTTAGAATTAAACCGGCTGTAGCCTTGCTTAGCCATAAAACTATCAAATTTCAAATACCATTGTTGAGGTGCTCGTTTCAGGCCATATAAACTCTTCTTCAATCTGCACACCAGTTTCTCCTTTCCTTTGACCTTAAATCCTTGGGATTGTTCCATATATATCTCCTCCTCCAAATCACCATGGGGAAAGATAGTTTTCACATCTAGCTGTTCCAAATGCAAATCTTTAGCAACCACAATACTTAAAATAGTACAAATAGAAGCCATCTTAACAACTGGAGAAAAAATCTCATCAAAATCAATGCACTTTTTCTGTGCAAATCCTTTTACAACTAACTTGGCTTTAAATCTTCTCTTACCTCCATCTTCCTCTTTCACCCTATAAACACATTTGTTTGGTAAAGCCTTTTCACCTGCAAACAACCTACATAATTTCCAAGTCTAATTTTTTAGCAAGGAGTCCATTTCTTCTTTCATTACAATCTCCCACTGAACCTTTGTATCCACTTGCATAGCTTCATCATACCCTTCCAATTCACCAACATCTGTTAACAAAATAGAATACAAAGAGGGAGAAAACCTTTCAAGAGGTCTACTTAGCCTTGTTGACCATCTAACATTCACTGGAGTTTGTGGTATTTCTTGTTGCTATTGCGAAGCATGAGGAACCACTAGAACATCATTATCTAGAGTATCATCCAGCACCACATAATCCTTTTCTTTCTTCTCATGCTACTGTAGACACCCAAAAATATCTACCTTGTCACATCATCTTGTAGCATTTTTTCCCTAGGTGCCCATATCATAACCTAATCCAGCATTTTCCTCTATTAAATTAAATAAATATAATATTTATTTAATTTATCCCATCCCTCACATCATTAAATAAATAAATTCTATTTATTTATTGTATCCACTTTCCTCTTAAATTAAATAAATAATTATATTTATTTATTTTAATCTCCACATGCCTTATAACTTTAATTTTTTTTTTAAATTATTTAATTATGACTCACCTACCTTACCATATCCATCTCTTGAGATGACTCAACTCATCTCTTTCACCTTCCAATTACCTCTTGAGTTAACTTGGCCCACCTTCCATCTCTAACTCAACTCATCTCCTTCACCTTCCAATCATCTCTCAAGTGAACTCTTCCACCTTCTATTCTCTCTCCCAAGTTGCACAAGCAACTTTCCAATTTCATTATCACTTGGAAAATGGAAGTTTTATCCTTCCATTTTCTCATCTTTCTCTATAAATTCATTCACAACCAAGCCATTTGCATGGATGAACTCTCAAGCACCCTTACTCTATCAAAATTATGCCTCATCATCCATCACCTACCTATCTTCTTCTCATCAATCTAATTATCTTTCATTCATCAATCTCTATCATCATCGTGCTGTTGAACGTGACCAATCAACAATCAAATCGTTCGAACAATCAACATGCATGTATCAATCTTTCAAGGTATCAAAGTATTCAGAAAATTTGGGTAAACAGGTATTGCATTTGATTATTTTATTTTCTTTCATTTGTCTAAATTTTACCATCTACAAAATGGAATGCCCAATGGGACCAGTTGTCTGGTCTATTTTTGGTTCTAAAAATTTTATTTTTTGAGTTCAGGTTGTGAGCAAAATCACATCTAGGGTAAAAAGTCACATTTGAGTGACATAAAATTGAATTTGAAGGTTGTAGGATCATATTTGATCAGCAGGTGCTCACATTTGGTTGATCTACAGATGCATCTAAACTACAGACAGTTGCATTTGGTTTCATGGATCGTATGTGGTTTAGGTCTAGGTTTTTATGGATGACTTGAGTTTTTCTTGTAGGTTTTCATCATTTAGGCCTTCTAAGTCATTTTAAGTAGTTTTATTCAAAGATCTTTAACTGGCATTTAGCATAATCCACAATCTTTGGTATTTTTACAAAAATTTGAACATGGGTATGACAAAATCCTTCTTTTTAGGCATTCTAGGACCTCATATTTCACATGCAGAGACATGCAAGATGTTTTGGTGCTAGGTTTTTATAACTCTATAGGCTGAGTGCACATTTGATCAATAATGCATCACATCTGAGCAATAGAAGATCGCATCTAAGCAATGGAAACTCGCAGTCGAATGGTAGGTTATCGCATATGGTAAGCTTTGTATGCGCATTTGATGCACAGAAAGTTGCCTCTGGTTATTCCTATACGCATTTGGTTTTACACTTTGTAGATCTAGGGTTTTCTGGAAACTGATGTTTTATTTGTGCAGCTTGACTTAAACGTATATCCAAGAATGGAGGCAAACAAATTACTGATGTGTTTTCTACAGATCCAAGCAGTCCAAGGATTCATCTTTTATCACTAGAGTAGGCACATTTCATTTGGTGCTTAAAATTAACACTGTCTACTCTGTGGCTGCTTTTCTTTTATTTTGTTTACTTGTCTGGTCTGTTTGTATCTCAATTTAGCAATGAAAGTATCCTCTCCACCTACCTAACAAATGGATTTGGGGTGCAAGAGATATCATTGCTAACTCTAGGCAGGTCTGCCTTCCCATTGTGAGAAGGGGATGACCCAAGCGGAAATAGGTCAAAGCTAGACCATTCCAATCCACTTGATAAATAATGTGTTTGCATCAAAAGTCGCAAACAACAAGTGTTGATTTAGCTATGCCAATGAATGTTTCCCCCAAAACCCCATAGAGCGTAACCTTTGCAGGCTAGGAAGCCTCCATTAATGGAGCGAATCATCACATGCATAGCTGCCTGAATGGAAACCCAAACTAAAAATTGTGTTGTAGTAGCCAAAAACCCCTATCTGTTAGTATAAGAGGATAGCTGATTAGGCCTCTAATAGTCATCCCACATTTTCACAGCTTATGGCAGAGATAGCAAAGTACCTCAAGATCTGCACGTTTTGAGGACTTGGAACTTGGTGTGCTTGAGAAGTGAGTGCACTGTAAGGGGGAGCCTGTGTCCCAAGTTCCTAGAGCTATACACCATAAGGAGGCATGGCTAGAGAAATCCAAGTGGGAACCCAACAGGTACTATCCTTGCCTAGCCTAAGTTGTTACAATGTTTGAGAATGTGCTATGTATGAGTGTTTGCCATTGTGTCTTCTCTACCAAATTCACTAAAAATAATGCCTAAAACCAAAATCTTCCACAAAAACTACCTTTTAACCATGCAAAATCACTTTTGAACCTTAGCTACTCGCCTTTGATCAACAGCTGGTCACTTATGAACATCTGCAGATTATCTTTGGTCCTTAGGAAATTGCCTCTGGTTAGCTCATTTTCCTGCAAAATCTACCTTTGGTCTCTGTGAAATCACCTTTGAGCCTCAGTAGCTCACCTATGATCTATTGTCAACCATCTTTGAAGAGTAGCCACTCACTTTTGCACCTTATCCAATTGCCTATGAACCTCTAGAAATTGCCATTGATCCTTAGAAAATCACCTTTGGTTATCTTATCTTTTTTCTAGCAAAATGTGCCTTTGATCTTTGCAAACTCGCCTTTGAGTCATAGTAGCTCACCTTTGGCCTAATTCTAGTCACCTATGAGTTATCCTTTATCACCTATGCACAACATCCCATCGCCTATGAATTGCAGCAAGTCGTCTATGCACTATCCCCAATCGCCTTTTGTTTAGCAGCCCATCGCTTATGAATTGCAGCAAATCACCTTTGGTTCATCCCTAGTTACCTTTGCATTATTGCCAATCACCTCTGAAGCACAGAACATCACCTTTGGTTTTTCATAGCCTACAAATTATCCTCCTAGTTAAAATCATAATCAGTCAACTTGTCACAACAAACCTGATCATTTATAGTAACCATAGCATCTCAGTCAGTTGTCTAATAGTAGTCAAACAACAACCAATCAATCCCTTTTGACTTTGGTTAACCCATCCTTAATCAATCTTTTTCATCAATCATTCAATCCTATCCATCAAAACTAGAGAAACCAATCAGATCAAGCCAAAAGCAACACCAATCAAATCATCCAATCATTACAATCTGATCAATCCATCATAATCAATCAAACCGTCTAATCATCAAAATCTGATCAATCCACCTTATGCGATCAAATCCATCAATCCATCCTAATCTACCACTTCTAAACATGGACATGACATTCCCAAACAAGACCTATGAGAATGATCCTTATGGCACCCTAAGAATGCTTGATACCCTTGAGTGGCTATATAGAAAGGAACAAGTCCCTACGCTACCACAACACCAACAATTCCCACAACATCAAGCCATACACCAATACCAACAATCCCAAATCCAATCATCACACCAACCAATTCCATCTCATTCCTATGTGGCATCCCCTTCCATTTCACACCAATCTAACCTATCCACATATCATAACAATTCCACATCACCTTATCATATTCCTTATCAATCTAATCCACCCGCATTTCAAATCACTTAAACATCACCTTATCCTATACCTTCCCATAACAATGCCACATCACCATACCCTACTTCTTTCAATATCAACCATTATCCACAACAACCCATACCCCAAGGCCTTTTACCTACACATCCTACCATTCCATCTCTTCATCAAACACATTCACAAGACTATCAATGGCCCCCACAACATGAACATGCAAGTCCAAGTATCCCTTTGTACATAAATCAAGTGAACCCAAGTACACTTTTACAACATGACCTAATAGACTTAAGTCCACCTATGCAACAAGACCTAATAACCTTTGACTCAAGTATAAATGACTCTTTGTACATAAATCAAGTATCCTTAAGTCAGCTTATGCAACAAGACTTAATAGCCTTTGACGAGGGAGATACCAACCTAGAGCAAGCATCCTATGAACATCCTCCATCACCACCCGATCACATGACAACACATGAACCTACTAGTCCTATTTTAGCATCACCAAGAGATCCTACTCCTATTCCTAACCCATCTAGTCCCACTATCCCTTCATCTGATCCAAATCCCAATCCATCTAACTTCATTACCCCTCCATCCAATCCAAATCCTACTTCTAAGCCTATAAAACCATCCACTATCATCATCCATCCACTATATTGTCCATTCACACATACCCTAATGAAGGATGTGATCCAATGGCTACTAGATAGGTACAACTTATCCCCATGTCAAACACCTATCTTACCACCTAGCAATGAGCCTTGAAATAACATGCCTAGACCTTCAAAGCCCATCATGTGATCCATATGCCATTGAGCCAATTGAAGAGCCTCCTATCATAAGCCCAAGCCAAAGTCCATCCTACTCTCTTATGGATGAATATCAAGAACCCATCAAACTCATCCAAGAGCCCTATACTTCCCTTCAAGCAACTCAAGAGTTATATCAAGAGTATGATCCTAAGCATGTGGAAACATCAACCTCTTGTCCAAATCAAGATCAAATTCTTCCTATTCAGCTCATCCAACCCATTCATAATATTTACCTTTTCCATGATGAAGATGATATTATCTATGAAGAAGCTATCCATGAGCACCTTGATCTTATCCATAATCCCATACCCATCCATGAGCAAGATATCCAAATTGCTCCTATCAATCCTCCATCTAGCCCTAATGCACAAGCTTCCACTTCTCATAATGAGACATGTGCCTCCCAAGAACACATAAGCATAGAAGATCAAACAGATACCTTGGATCATAATGAACATAAGCAAGATCCTAATGATCCTCCATCACCCACCATCAATCCCATTCCAAGTCAACCATCATGTCCTATTAGTCTATCCACCTTCATCCATGAGTGTTCCTCCTTAGAACACCAACAACCTTTATCCACTTCACCTTCTCCACCCAATAAGGAACTAGTGTCTAGTGTTCCGCCTACACATAGTCCCATAGTTGATCACATCCTCCAAAACATGAACTATCAAGGCAAAGGCCTAGGCCTTCTTGAACAAGGTGTATTAGAGTCAATCCATGTTAGAGTCCCTCTACGCTGATTTGGCCTTGGATACACACCCCAAGGTAAATAATCTAATGATGGTGCTACTTCCTCCACACCTCCTAAGTCCATCACTTTCCATTGCACATCCCATCATACACCCAAAAACATATGTCACCATTCCACCTCCATCCTCTTACAAATGTCAAAAGTATGTGACTATACACCTTCCACCATCAACTTTGCCTCTATTGCTTCCAACTCCTAACATCCCTCCATCCACTTTGCCTCCACTACTTCCAACACCTTATCCATCCATCCATAAATCTTCTAACAATCCCAATCATGACCAACAAATGCACACATTGTCTAAACAAGGAGATTCCACCAACCCTACTTCCACCATACCTATGGGATTCAAACATAAACAATTGGATGCCTTTACCTATAAGGTCAAAAATCCTAAAAATCCTAATGCCTTAGGGTACAAAAGCCAAGAATCAAAGAAACTTCCATCTCAAAATCTGCATACACCCACACACCTCAAAGCAAAAATGAAAAAGGTGTGGGTCCCCAAGCAACAACCAATTACTTCAAATCCATCTCTAAAGCTACATACAACCACCCACCTCAAAGAAAATATGGAAAAGGTGTGGGTCCCTAAGCAACAAGCCATCGACTTAAATGAGGCATCCACCTCTCAAAAATCCCAACCGTCCACTTTCTCCTCTTCCATCCATTCCATCCAAAAGTCTTAAATTCCTCCATCCCACAAGTCAAGCAAAAATCATAAAAACACTAAGTCTATGTGGGTCCTCAAATGCTTACGCCATCCACCTCCTAAGTAAACAACACCATTGCTTCCTACACCACCATTCCATCAAAAGATTTAATGTTTATCATGCTTTGTGCAACTATTGGTCAAGGTTCTATTCCATTCCGCATCATTCTCACATACCTCCATCTCCCCATCCTTCATTCACTATCCTACATATCTCCCCCATCACTTCCCTATGGTCCATGCTTTTGCATAAGCCTTCCGTCCATCTTCCATCCATAAGCCCTACATAATCCATATCATAATCCACTATCATTCCCATCATAATCCACTATCACACCTTCCGTAATCTACTATCTACCTACCCCATCTCACTTTCACACAATCACCCTATCGACATCTATAAGCGCACTTGACATGGTCCATACGATGACATCCATCTAATGGGACTATCACCTTTCATAGAACTAGACACTTAGTCACTCCTATCCATATCCTGCCTATCCTATTCAAAAAAGTCAAAAATATAAAAAAAAATGAAAAAAAATAAAGAGAAATCCCTTCGTCCAATGGTGAAAACCTGGTAAATAGGCGCCTTGGATAAGTACCATGATGAAAACCTAGCAAATAGGCATCATGCATAAATTGATCTTCTATGTCACCTACACTTGGGGGTACCTTGTCTCATTCATCATATCATTTTCAATTTATTTTATCATATCATATCCTATCATCCTTGTGTTAGAAATGAAAGCAACACTACTTCAATGGAAATTTGATTCAAGATAAATTTCAGCAATCTTTAAGTGTGCATTAACAATGGAGATTGTAACAAAACATAAAACCCACTATAGAAAAGATGTCAAACATGAAGAACTCAACACAATGACACAGTGTTTACGTGGAGAAAACCCTTGCAGGTAAAAAACTCCACCAGGAAAGAGGCACAAGTTTGTATTAATCTCAACAAGATTGTACAATACATCAACTACACAACTCTCTCCACAAGTCTTCAATCTGACAAAAATACTTATAGAAACATTGTCCAACTCATCCTAGGCATTCAACTTGTATACACCTAAAATTGGCTCATGTCAAATTAAGTAAATGTTTTAATATTTATCTTAATTCTTATTTCTTCTATCAATTAAATAAATATTCTAAGTTTATTTGATTGGTTCATTATCCCATAATTAAATAATAATCAATTTATTTAATTAAAATTCCCCTAATTATTCTAATGTCTCACATAATTAAATAATCCTAAATTATTTAATTAATCCTAAATTTCTCTATCCTAAGTCCTAATTCCATAAATCCACCTCACCTTTCCACCTCACCATGTTACACATGTAATTAAATATTTTAAATAATTAATTAGCTAATATTCCCTCACCCACATGTCCTATTTATCCTCCAGTCAAAATTAGTTAACTCATCAATCAAATCAGTTAACTAATTAGTCATTTGAGTTCACTAATCAATCAATGCACTTGACTGATTGGTCTATTATGTTAACTCTTCAACCTATTATGTTAACTCTCCTATTGCATGAAGGAGCTTGGACACTTGTCCTCTTTCTATTTATGCGCATTCCTCAACCATTCTCAACCATTGATCTTCTTATTTCTTCTCAACCGTTGATCTCTTCTCTTCTGAGTCTATAAATTGAACCTTATTCCTCCACTTCAATGATCCAAGCTTTTAGTACAATTACTCTGTCGAATTACTAGTGCGCCTTTGGCACCCCCACTACCATACATTTTCTTGAGATCACCCCCATTTCTTTGAATCTCATCTTCATAGCAATAAAGTATCACAACCATTTCTCCATCACCATCTTGAAGAACATAGCAAGGAAGTGTGCTTCCTGAGGGCAACTTTCATCACAAAAGATTGATCAAGATAACAAGGTTTTTTGAGGTTTGTGCTTTATTTATTCAATCTTGTTGTTCATAATTTCTATTGATGTTCATTGGCTTATTAATGGTTTTATGTTGTTAACCACAATTCTTGATAACATTTTTGGCACCCACCGTGGGGCCCTTGCCCCAAATCTAATCCAAAATTGAGTTTTTGAGTGACAGGTTCCGCACAGGTTTCATACTGGTTATTTTTGCATATCTGATCAATCATGATGCGCATCTAATCAATCTTTCTGTGCATACAATATTTCAGTGCATCCATCATCAAAAGCTGCACATACAACCTCTGTTATGGCACATATGATTTTACAGTGCATCTGATAATACTACACACATGTTCTCTATTCCCGCGCTTCTAACCTCTGTCTCAGCGCTTCTGAAATAGATGTGCATATGATACCTGTTCCTGTGCATATAACCTCCATTTCTGCGCTTTTAAATTTCTGCGCTTATGAGTTTTGTTTCTACGCATTCAAACTTTGAAGCTGCACATCTATCTTAAAACAGAAATTTTAGAGTTTTGCTAGTGGTTTTTGCTAACGCTAACACTTGTTTGCAGGATTCTTTTCTCATCTACTTGCAGGGATAAGAGCCGATTTAGATCATATAGTTGCACTTATTAGATCATCATAGATTTAATTAGAGGAATAAGTAAAAATGATGTGCATACAAATCTCACATAGTTTTAACTAGGAGGGGTGTAACTAAATCATTGCTATCTTGCATATCATTGGATCTTTGTTACGTTACTATCTTGCCAAGAATGAACTATTGCTATCTTGTAATCACTTCAAAGTTAACAATCGTGTGTGTGCCTGAGTAGAGTAGCGCATCTAGTTTTTTTTTTTTTTTAATTAGGATTGAAAGAACCACTGTCTTCTATGTCTTTGGAATGACATTAGGCATATGCTCTCCCCTATCTTGGGTGATCAAAATGCCAAACATGTCATTTCGCATGTGTTAAACCTTTAGAGGGGCCTACTCTTGGATACACGTCCATCTAAGTAGGAACGACCCTAAGTGGTAACAGGCTAAAGTCAAGCCCTGCCAAGCCACTCAAAATAAATTGTGTTTGGAGCAAAAGCTTCAAACAATGAGTGAAGTTTTGTTACACCAACAGCCAACCTCCCCTAAAACCCTCCAAGGCATAACCCTTGCAGGTTGGGAGACTCCACAACGGAGAGTAGTGCTGCCGCATGGGTAACCACTCGAACAGCTACCCTCATTACATATCCTTTGTTTTAGTAGACCAAAATCCTTCTATTTGTTGGTGCAAAAGGTGGGACCTTTGAAGCCACCCTGATTCAAGTGGTTCTTAGTAGAGATAGCAAGGACAATCTTAAGGTTCAGTGGGGGTACGAGCCTTAGGAAACCCAGATCTTGGTATGCATGAGAAGTGTGTGCCATGGAGAGGAGCCAATGCTACCAAGATGCTGAAGCTATCTACTTTGAATATGTACAGCTAGGGGATCTGACAAATATTGTCTTTACCAGCCTAGGATTGTACTTGTTTTTCAGTCAAAAAAGAGTCCAAAAATTTTCAAAAAAAAATTAAAAAACCATGAAATCATTCTATACATTTGCTATGTTTTCTTGCTATAATTGAGAAAATCAAAATCAAAAGACCAACCTACAACCAAAAATTAGAAAAAAAAATAAAAATAAAAAATTGAAAAACGTGTCAAAAAACTTTGCAAAAACATTCAGAAAACTAGAACTGCGCATTTAACTTCTGAAACTGTGCATCTGCTCAAACTTTTTGTGCATCTAAACCGACTTCTGATGCATCTAAGATCTGTTACTACACTTTTAAAATTTGCCAGTTATGCACATTTATTCCAACTTGTTGCACTTTTTCCCTCTATTTTTGCGCATTTGATTCCTACGCATGCAAAACAGAGAGTATCTCCGCACCTTTTGAGAGCAAAATTTCACCACTTCTGAGTACCCATTTCAACTGTATTCCAATTTCTGAGATCAATTTTTACTGTGCAAACACTTTTTTCATCCACTTCCATAGCAATTCACAAAAGTTCCCAAAGTCAACAAGCATCCCAAGTATCGAAACCAAGTTAGGGCAAAACAAATTCTAGATCAATTCAATCTCAAACAAACCTAGAAAATCTCCACAACCAAGGATCAATCATCCTTTGGAACTTCTCTAGGTGTTTGTGCAAGACTAGTCAACATCAAGTAATCAAATATCAACATCCTTACTTCGACTATCATTTTGTATCTACCATCTTGTTTGACATAGTTGGTCTAGGATTTCCCTTGTTCAAACCTTGCCACTACAAGTTTTCACTTCAATGTCACCCCATTCCAAAAATCTCATTTGCATGGTCCTAACAAGATCCCAGCACCAAAAATAATTAGAAATGGCAGGCACCTCTAAAAAATTTGTCTCATCCCCTCATGACAGTGATGAGGAGATTACTCAGGAAGAGCTGCTACAAAGTCAACAAGACCAAAAATTCCAACGACTAATGGATAAAGTGCTCACCCAAAACCCTACTAGATTCTTGCTCTATCTAGCAAGCCAAGGAGCAAAACTTCCCAAGGACTTTGACATCAATACCTTAAAGGAAACTGAAGAAGAAAGAATCCCTGAGGATAGTGCATGAGAAGAAAGAACCACGGACAAAGGGAAGGAAACCATTGACTCTACCAACGCTTTAGGCTTAATAACGCAACAAATCCAAGCCTTACAACAATAGTTCACAGACATGCAAATTGGAACATCAATGAAACATTACTCTCTAGAGGATATTTCATTGTATCCTTTTGATTAATCATTGGTCATGATACCTTTTCCCTCTAAATTTGAGGTACCCAAATTTGACAAATATCGACGGAAAGGTGATCCAAGAGACCACATTAGAGAGTTTAGTGTTGCATGCATAGAAGTCGCCCACACTAACACATACCTAATGCGACTGTTTCCTAGAAGCTTGGGAGGACAAGCATTGGAGTGGTTCTCTAGACTACCCCCTGGCATCTGAACATTTAACGAACTAGTGGACAAGTTCATCCTACACTTCTCCTATAATATTGAGCATGACATCTCAATTTTAGATCTTTGTAACACTAAGCATAAAGGTGGAGAGTCATTCGTCTCATTCTTACAAAGATGGAGATAATTGGCAAGCAAATGTCCACACCAAATACGTGAAAAACAAATGTTGGAAATGTTCATTCATAACCTCCATGCTAACCTTAGCTACCAAATCTAGATACAATGCTCTTCTTCCTTTAGTAAAGTCATTGAGATGGACTTGATCATTGAGAAGGCATTGGTAGCGAAAGGACAAATTAAACTATATAAGGACACTCCAAGTACAAATACCAACATGGAAAAACCACACTTGTGGACCAAGAACAAAAATGTTGTAAATGATGGGGTGGTGGATGCTAAAACTGTGGCGCAAAAATAGCCAATTTTCACTTTAACAAGCCCACAAAACAAACTATGAAATACTGAATCATGGTTTACAAACTATCAACCTAGGAGAAAATTCACACCCCTAGGAGAATCATTGGAAACCAACCTACAGAAGCTTCTAGCAAGTTAACTCATAACACTTCCAGCCACATGGTATTATGAACCAAAGGTCAAACCTCCTTGGTGGAATGACAATGACTTCTGTGAGTTTCACTGGAACAAAGGACACAAAACCAACAATTGTATAGCACTCAAGCATACCATTCAAGATTTGTTGGACTAGAAAAAGGTGTCACTCGATGGACATGCCTCTGACACTGATCACTTGGCATTCAAGGATCCACTTCCCAATTATGAGCAGGGCCAGGGTTCCAAACAAAACAACAGTGGCAATAATAACACCAATTACATGAACATAGGATTTGACTATGTGGTTAACAACATTTCTGAATGTGAGTCACATGTCAATGCCCTATATAATACTCCTAATTGTAAAGTGACCACTCGCAGTGCGAAGGTTACTCTTAAGTGGGTCCCATCCAAGCCATCCTCTTCGTCCAATCAGTATAGTGTCTTGGATCAACTTCACAAAACTCCTGCACATATCTCCATCTTGGAACTTTTGCGTTTGTCCCCATCTCACAAAGTCATACTAGACCAAGCTCTTTCTGAAGCCACCATGCCAACAAATCTCACCTAAGAGAAATTCCAGACCATGGTAGGTAACATTACCACACCTCACTCCCTATCATTCACTGAAAAGGATGATATGTCTCCCACTCAACCTCATAATGCCTCTCTCCACATTGAAGCCTTCATCCACAAGCACAAAATCAAAAGGGTTCTAATTGATGGAGGGATCGGTTTAAATATTTGCACTTTAAAGCTAATCCTTGCATTGGGGTTTTCAGAGAAAGCTATTGATCCAAAAAGGAAAATCACCATCAAAGCTTATGATGAAGAGGAAAGAACTTCAAAAGGAGTGGTTGTTTTACCTATCAGAGTGGGACCTGTAGTAAAAGATGTGGTGTGTCAAGTCCTTGATATGGAGCTTGTGTATAACATTATCCTTGGGAGACCTTGGATACATTCTATGAAGGTAGTACCTTCAACCTACCACCAGTGTATAAAGTTCCCCTTTAAAGGTTAAGAAATCACCATCCAAGGTGACTCTAATCCATTTCAGTACTATAACACCGTGCACTCTAAACTTGAAATGGTGATTCCCCATAACCGTGCCTCTACCTCATATTCATCCCATTTTGACCCAAATTCACTCCCTTCCACATCAAAGGCACCCCAAACAACTTCAAAGTCAAAGACAAAGTCCTAGGTGAATACACAATTGTGCAATCCTTTTGTTTATCATAGCTCCCTATCTCCCCCAGATCCTATGGAAAGCCTTCCATGAGCAAGCCTGAAGAAATAGTAACTACTAAAGGTCCATTTGTCAAATGGGGAAGCCTCGAAGATGAGAGTGATGAAAAAGACATTCTGCAATGGTTATATAAAGATGAAGACCATCTATCCTAGCAACAAGACCATCACTCCATAGTGCAAACTGCACAGTATGGTTAAGGATTCTCAATACTACAAAGAATGGGGTATGAAGGTCATGGTCCCATTAGATTGAGAAAAGAAGGTATCACTAAACCTATCCAACCTCTTACATTAACAGCTTGTGACACTATAGGGCTAGGCTACACCAGCAAAGGAAAGACCAAGGGATCAGACAAGCATAAAAACAAACAACCAGAAACATCTACTACTAACATAGTAGATCAAATTCACCAACTACAAGGATGGAGTGAGATAGACTCCAATGAGTATGAATGGGATAGTCTCTTTGAACTATCTTGTGATGAAAAAGATATTAATTTGGTCCACGAGTATGTCCCTACCCATGCAACTAATGAGGGACAAGGTCCAAGGGCTAGACCGTTAGAGTTTGACCCGCACAATAATGATAGTGAAATTTAGGAGGAAGGAATGATACCGAACTTGACAAATCAACTAGTGGAGAGTACCATTGTAGGCATTATCAATGCTTATAATGACCATCTTAACCCTTAATCTTGACCATCAATGTCCTAGAACCAGACGAACCAAATGACCCTCTACCACTGGTATATCCGGAACTCATAGATTGGGAACTCCAAGCTACTACCCCCGAGCTAGATACCTTCCAAAATGATGAAGCCATCATAGACTTTCTAGAACTTAGGGAACATATACATGTAGGGGATCACAGGGCTGGCTATGCCATAGAACTCAATGACAAGGCCTATTTTGGAGAGAGTGCCAAGCCTTTCAGTCTCAAAAATATAAAAATGAAAAATAGATCTAATGGTGAAAACTGCTATGCGGCAGTGTTAGATCATGAAAATAGTAAAAATATGAAAGATGTATCCAATGGTGAAAACCTCTCTGAGGTGTTGAAGGATGGAAGGCTTGACCCTCTCCCCAATCTAACACATCAGGAGAGATTGTTGATCTTGATAGAACCAGCAGAGCATATCAACGTTAGCACAGATGATAATCTAAGGATGATCCACATGGCACAATCTTTAACTACACAGGAGAAACTAGAGTTCACTTAATTCTTCAAAAGGAAACAAATAAACTTTGCTTGGTCATATGCAGATATGCCAATGTTAGATCTAAATCTCATAATGCATCACTTATCCTTAGCTCCAGGGGCTAAACCAGTTAAGCAGAAACTTAGAAAGATGCACCCGCAAGTTGCCCTTATGGTAAAAGAAGAACTGAAGAAGCTACTAGATGTTGGGTTCATCAGACCAATAGACTATCCTAAGTGGATCTCCAACATCATGCTTGTTGCCAAACCAGATGGGAGAGTTTGACTGTGTAATGACTTCAAAGACCTTAATAAAGCTTGCCCAAAAGATGATTTCCCACTGCCAAACATAACATCATTGTAGATCTCACGGCAGGACACTCTATGTTGTCACTAATGGATGGTTTCTCAGGATATAACCAGATCAAAATTGCACCTAAGGACCAACACAAGACCGCATTCACATGTCCATGGGGCACCTATTGTTGGTGTGTCAAGCCATTTGGATTGAAAAATGCAAGTGCAACATATTAGAGAGCTATGACCACAATCTTTCATGACATGATGCACACCATAATGGAAGATTATGTGGATGACATATTGGCCAAATCACTCACAAGAGAAGGACACCTAGCAGTGTTAGATAAAATCTTCACAAGATTGGAGCAATTCAATGTGTGCCTCAATCCAAATAAATGCATATTCGAAGTCACATCTGGCAAGCTTCTAGGGTACATCGTATTGGGAAATGGAATCAAAGTAGACCCATCTAAGGTGAAGGCTATCATGGAAATGCCACCACCCAAAAACATCAATCAACTAAGGTCTTTATAGGGTAAATTACAATCTATCAGAAGGTTCATTTCTCAATTGGTAGACAAGTGCCACCCATTCACACACCTCCTATACAAGAATATTCCTTTCAAATGGACTGATTCATATGAACAGGCATTTAAACAGCTAAAAGAGTATCTCATGAACCCTCCAATATTGATGCCACCCATCCAGGATAAACCTTTGTTACTTTATATTTCTGCCACACCAATAGCTCTGGGAGCTCTCCTTGCATAGCAAAACCATGAAGGGAAAGAACAAGCAATATATTACATCAGAAGAACATTAGTTGGCTATGAGTTGCAATACACACCAATTGAAAGAGCATGCCTCATGGTAGTTTTCACTTCATAGAAATGGAGACATTACATGCTATCACATTCCATCAAGCTAGTAGCAAAAATTGATCCACTCAAATATTTGCTTAATAAAGCGGCTCTTACAGGTAGATTATCCAAATGGGTTATGCTTCTCAGTGAGTTTGACATTGAATATGTAGACAAGCGTGCAATAAAGGGACAAGTACTTGCATATCAACTGGCAGAAGCACCTTTAACAGATGATAATCCTTTAAATTTTGAATTTCCAGATGACTCCATCTTTCATATAACAACGACAACCTGGAAACTATACTTTGATGGCTCCTACACTCAGCATGGATCGGAGGCAGGTATCTTGTTGGTCACACCTCATGGTAACACCATCACAAAGTCATATAGACTGCTCTTTCCTTGTACCAACAATGTGGCAAAGTATGAAGCCCTAGTCATTGGCATCAAGTAGGCAGTTAAATGGAACATCACAGAGCTTCAAGTATATGGCGACTCACAGTTAGTTATCAACCAAGTGAACGATGACTACCAAAGAAAGGATGAGAAGTCAATACCCTACAAACGAATGGTAGATGACTTCAAGGAATACTTTATTGAGATCTCTTTTGAGTAAATACCAAGGATAGAGAACAAAGTAGCTGACGCCATGGCAACAATCACCTCTCTTTGACATCCCTGACAACCAATCATGATATGAGTTCTTGGTAGAGCCAGTCTCTCATCCTGCATACGACTCTCCCGAATCCCATATCATTTGCCACATTGTAGGATCTGATTCTCCCCTATACGGAAAAGTATTTGTCTATCTCAAAGATAAACCCTACTCCCAGATCTCTCAAGTAACCAAAAATGAACCTTCATTCATCAAGCATCTCGTTATGCTATTATCACCAAGACCTTATATCAACGTGGTCTCGATGGTACTCTCCTTAGGTGTCTCGATAGAGAGAAACATCAAACTGCCCTAAGCGAAGTGCACGATGGTATATGTGGAACCCACTCTAGTGGTCCTACCCTAGCCAAGAAACTCATACGCATGGGATACTACTGGCCAAAAATGGAAAAGGACTCTTATCAGTTTGTAAAGTGCAAGAAGTGCCAAGTCCATGGGAACTTGATACATGTACTAGCACAAGAGTTGCAGCCTTTATCAACTCCTTGGCCTTTTTGTCAATAGGGACTTGACTTAGTGGGCAAGATACACCCTCCATCCTCTGGTGGCCATAAATTCATAATCACCGCCACTAAGTACTTTATGAAGTGGATTGAAGCAGTACCCCTCACCAATATCATAGGCAAATAGATTGCCTCCTTTATCCTAAACTATATCATTTGTCGCTATGGTATCCCTTTATCCATTATCACTGATAATGGATGACCATTCAAAAACCATGTCAAAGAACTATGTGACAAATTCCATATCCAACACCGCTTTTCCACCCCATATTACCCCCAAGGAAACAGCCAGGCGGAGGCATCAAATAAAACCATCTTAAAAATCTTGAAAAAGATTGTCAATGATGTCAGTCATGACTGGCACGTCTAATTGAATCCCACGATGTGGGCCTACCGCACAAGTATCCACACACCCACAGGTACAACACCATACTCCTTGGTCTATGGATCTAAAGCCATCTTGCCCATTGAAGTCGAGATTCCATCCTTGCGAGTATCGTTAAAAGGCCTCATAACAAATGAAGAATACTGAGTATCCAAACTTCAAGAGTTATAGCTACTAGAAGAGAGAAGGCAACAGGCCTTTAACCATCTCAAGGCTTATCAACAAAGGATGTCCAAAAGTTACAAGCACAGAGTAAAACCATGGGTATTTAAAGTTGGTGACCTGGTACTTAGAGAAAATCCCAGAAATCAGCAAGATAGAGAGAAAAAAGGCAAGTTTGAACCCAACTGGTTGGGTCCCTATGTCATCGTTGCTGCCCATGGGTCAAGGGCTTATCAATTGGCTACATCAGAAGGTGAACTATTTGCTAATCCCATCAACATCGTGCATCTTCGCAAGTTCTACACTTAAACCATAATGCAAGGGAGCCAAAATAACAAAAAAAAATCAAAAAATGTCAAAATAACAAAAAAAAATCAAAAAATGGCAAAAATAACACAAAAATAAAAAAAATAGAAAAACGACAACAAAAATATATCATCCAATGGTGAAAAACTGGCAACCAGGTGCCTTGGATAGGTACCATGGTGAAAACCTAGCAAACAGTGTCATGTGTACTTTTAGCTTTCGTGCAAATAATTGCAAGTGGTGAAAACCTGGTAAATAGGTGCTCCTTGTGATAAACTGCCTTCTCCATCTTTTTCAACCTTGTTCCTCATTCATGCCTCCAAAAAGCAAGTGTCCATCTGATCACCTCAGTGTACCTACCATGGCTTGTTGTTCACTCGCCCTTGTCACTTTCTGCCTGCCCTGGCTTGCATCCATCATGTCATCTGTCTTGCAGTCCATTGAACCATTGTCGAACTACGTCGCCTCTAAGATATCACATAGGCAAGGCCATCTTGTATTGATGCGCCCCCAAGGTTACCCATCCACTTCATTCCTACCACTCCGTATGCATCCAAATATTTGTCCTTTGCCTAGGTCTTAGGTCCACCAAGTTCACCCCTAAACTACGTTGCCTCTACATCGTCATGCAGGCAAGGCCATTTAGAAATGAGTCCCTGAGGCACTATGTCAGTCCTTTAGGGCCCATCTCTTCGTCTTAGTTTGTCAATTCATCCATAATAAGTCAATCCTTTATCTGACTGGGGGCAAGTCCTTGACCTGGTTAAGAAATTGGATTATTGAATGCCACATATTCTAAGAGGACACCTTTCACTAAGACGAGTGCACGCGCAACAAAGCATGCTTCCAAACCAAAATCTTGATACAAAACCATCAACCTATCCAAATCAAAATAAGCAAGGACCAAAAACATATCAAAATGATTTTATCTATACTATAGCAAGAAAGCACATCTAATCCAAGAATGTTTTGTGAAAAGGGTTCAGTTAGAGAGTCTTGTTTTTTGTTATTATGTCTTTCTATGCTACTCAAGGATGCCAAAAGCCAGAGATGCTATGATGGGGGTTTTAATCACTTTTCTTTATCTGTTGTTTATGGATTAATCTCTAGTAATGTGATGACTTTTGTTTGACGACATGATTAGCAAAAGATCATCAAGGACTTCAGAGGTCTAAACATGAAAAGGGGCAATCCTTGTCTATTGAAACACAAGAAATACTCAAGTCATCTAGATTCAATTTTGACTAGATGCTTGTATTAGCTTGCTATATCAAAATCCATGTAAGTAATACTCATGTCATCTTAGTTTAATTATACCTAGATGCTTGTATTTTCTTACAACATAATAAAATGCCCAATGATGAAATAAGCACTTCAAAATACTTGCAATATCAAGATGGCAAAAACCTTTCACATCCATTCACATCCAACAGCATCCACAAAGTAGCCATATCCCATACAATAAAATTCCTACAGAAAATTAGTGTTTACAAATAAAAGTCTGTGATCCTTTCATTTGCTTTCTTCTATCTATCACTATGTCATGTTTGTGTCGATTGAGTACATTTGGACATAGCAAAAACACAATGTAATTTGCATATCACATCACATGAGATAGTCATTAACATGATTAAATCATTTCCATACATAATAGATACATCAGGTCATCCATGTATATTGGCATTAGCTTATCATTCAACAGAAAAATCCAAAACATAGAGCATTGCATAAACTGCAAAAATCTTATAGATAGTATAACACATTTTTGCATATTAGAACATCAAAGATAACATCTAAGTCTACATTAGATAACATCACTTTGGTCAATAGGTGCTTTCTGTGCTTGGTGAAGGAGGAAATAGTCTCTCATTTAATTCTCCACTGTGATTTTGCCAGAGAAATCTGGAATATTATTGTAAGGAATATTGGCATTCAATGGGTTTGCAATTCTGATATTAGGGAAGTCATTGCCAACTAGTGTCCTACCTTCTCTCATCCATGGCTTGTTGAGCTATGGAACCAAACTCTACCATGTCTTGGTTGGACTTTATGGAAAGAATGTAATAATAGTATATTTAGGGATGCTGCTAGGGATACTTCTCAAGTTCTTCATTCCTTTTCTAAGATCCTCATGGAAAGTGTGACCAATTCTCACATCAAAATTGTAGAAAAACCTCTTTCTCAAGAAGAGGAGAAAATTGCGACTAATTGGAGAACTCTAAACCAAGTTTTGGCTTATAATAATTCCAAACAGTTGCAAAGATTAAATACAAGATGGATTCCCCCGAAGCCCTATTGGCTCAAACTAAACTTTGATGGGGCATCTAAGGTGGATGGTAAGGCTAGTGGTGGTGGGATTATAAGGGATGACAAAGGGTGGATGGTTGATGCTTATGCTGGTGGGATAGGCTTCCAAAGCAATAACTATGCTAAAGCCTCTACTCTTCTATGGGGGGTGAAATTGGCTATTTCTCTTGATATTAGGCAATTGTATATTCAGGGGGATTCCAAACTGGTTATCGATGTTGTTAATAATGTGTCAACTTGTGGCTAGAAACTGAAAGATATTATAGTGGATATCCAGATCCTTCTGCAGCAAATTCCCAGAGTTGATATCTCTCATATATATATATAGAGGGCAATCAGGTTGCGGATGCTCTTGCTGACCTTGGCCAACAATTTTCAAATTGGCATTGTTGGCGCTAAGTTAATAACATCCCTTTAAACATAAGGGACCTAATTCAAAAGGAGATGACATGTTAATGATGATTCAGTATACTAGGAAAGATAGTTTATTCTGTCATCTTTGTTGGAAGATGCTGGCGTGTATCTTGAAGTACGTGCCTTTTGGTACTTCATTGCCCAATGTCATTTCTACATTATTACTCCCTTGTGTTAAGGTGAGTTTCTTATCTACTAATTATAGCGAATGCCAAAAAATTATGTTCAAGCATGGGAAGAGTAGGCATCAATTGGTCTTTTGTAAGGCTGCTCTCATCAATGATAATGTGTGCAGATTTATTATTATCATAATTCCTTGTCAAGCGGTTAATTTTACCTTTCACAATAACTCTGTGAATTTATGGTTTTGGGGATTATGTGCTTTTGTCTGGAAGGCTAAAATGGGTAGAGATAGGATCCGAATGGAGCTAGTTTCCTGTTGTGAGTTTAAGGACAATGTGGTGGTATGGCACTACTATAAGGAAGGAGGTATCAGCCCTTATTTGGAACAACTTAATGGCTATGATGAAAATATGTCTGAGCAATTTGCTAGGTCCTGGCTAAACCGTAGAGTCACTGTGGGAAGAATTGGGTTTGAGATTTTTGAGAAAGTTATTACTATGGCGTCTGGCCTGTCAACCAAAGGGACCAAGCTGCAAAGGAAAGCAAAAGTGGTGGACCATTCTAACCAGAAGTTATTCCTTGGGGAAGGTGAAGAACTTATTCCTTACCAGGGAGGGTTCGAAAGGGCCAAGCTGTCAGAGCCGTGGGACGAAATGTGTTTCCTCCTAATGAAATACTTCACTTTGGAGGGGCATTTTACTAGGTTTTCCAATTATCATCTTCCTCTTCTAAATCATTTTAGACGTAATGCTCATATTAGTTTCCTATTTTATTTGTTGTCTTCCCTTGAGCATTCAGTTTTTAGGGTTAAAGCTAAGTTGGCCAAGAAACCTTCCAAGAAACCTATACCCTTGTACCAGGGTCTCATCCTCTACTTATATAACTTTCACCTTGCTTTGGATCTGCCTAAGCCTATCCAGACTCATAGTGGTGAAATGTCTACCAACCCTGATGATACTACTATGTCTGAAGAGCCTTTCCCTTCCCCTGCTTCTCATAAGTTGAAAGGGGTTTCTTTTTCTCTGTCTAATGAGGAGATTCCCATGGTGGCTGCTACCCACAGACTGGTCTCCAAAGGTAGTGTCAAGAGCAAGAAGAGGAAAATAAGGGAGTGGAAGAGGAAACTATGGGGGATGATGTGGGGACCCCTAAAAATCTTTGCAATACCCCCGTGGGACCGGGCTGTAAATCTAATCTGTCTGCTAAGAACATGAAGGAGGGCTTTTCCTCTAGGTTTAGGAGGTCAGAGAGGATTGCTAGAAAACCTGCATCCAAAGATAAACTTATAGATTATTCAGAGAGTGTGTCTAAAGAGTCCACTTAGGGTGATGAGGCCAAGGTTTTGGAAGTTCAGGAGATTTCTGAAGATGTTGAGGGTAGGAATGGGAATAAATCGATGGAGGATTCTGGTAGTGCTATTGGTGATTTTGAGGAAAATGCTGACGAAGGGGGAAAGATGTTTGTGGAGGAAGTTGTTGATGAAATGGAGGAAGATGTTGGTTATAGGAATGACATTGATGTCCTAAGGGGCCATGTTGAGAAGCTGGAGCAATCTTTTTCCACTATGCTCAAGCATACTGTTTTACTTAATCTTTCTATGTTGCAAGATATTGGGACTACTGCTGCTATTGACAAAAAAGAGAATTTCAAGAAGTTGGATGAATTTATTGAATCCCTGGCTAAAAGATGGGAGAATCTTTCTCCTTAGTTCTAGTTTCTTTTATGCTATTGATACTCTGTTATTTCATATACACTGTATTTAGACTGGTTATGCTGTCTATGCTGATTATGCTGGTTAAGCGGGTTATGCTGTGACTATTTTGAGGCTCTTTTGTGTTGATGCCTCTGGGGTTTCTTTTTACTATTTTGTAAGGGTTTGGCCCCTTGTTTTAGCCACCTTATGTAATCAAAAATATCTAAGTCTGCATTAGATAACATCACATAGAATCATATAAACATCTAAGTCTACATTAGATAACATCGCATAGCATCATATAAAACATCATAAAAGTATGCATCACATGTGAAACATCATAAAATAGAATGCATCCATAGTATATAGCATAAACAACTCCATATAGAGCACACAAGTTGCATCATCATATCAATATAACATAAAACATGTCCAAATGTACAAATATCACAGTCCATCTCTGAGTCAAAGTCATAAAATGTATACATCTTAAAAATAATGATACATGTCTCGGTATAAAATAATGTAAGTATATGCATATCAAGCTATCTGAGCCATCAAAATGTGTATACATAAAGTCTATATCTGGTACAAGTACAATTGTAGGCTAGCCTTGCTACCATGGGCCACTACTCCCAGCACTGCCCTCTATGTCCCCTCCTCTACTAGCCCCAGACTGCTATGGGCCCATCATAGATGCTCCTTACTATGATCCCCCTGCTCTTTGTGAAGCCACAGACTGGCTCCGATAGCTAAGAGCCCTCTGCTCTCCTAGTATGGCACCATGATGTGGAGGACTTGGCTTAGAAAACCTATCTTGACACAACACTTCAAGACCTATGTCATACCCCAAGTCTCCCTACCAATTCAAGTGCTCATAGAAATTTTCTATCCCAAAATGCCTAATTCAACCTAAGCAATCTATTACAGAGGTGAAAGACCTATTTGTCTATTGTTCCCAATACAAACACTACTTTCTTGGTGTGAGGTATTCTTCTTTGTCCTCACTGCTTCCAAGATTCCCAATTTGCAAGGCTTATAGCCTTCTTGAGCCCGTTATCAACCCTCCTCTCTGGGTCCAGGATTCTGATTGCTTGGTGCTCAATTCCTCCTACTTATATTTTCACCCCTACCTTTTTAGACTGCAACTTGCATACCTAGCTGGGCTATAGCAGAGCTCGCCTAAGACAAGTTCCTATTGTCTCTCATTGACAATCCAACCACTAACACAAACAAAAACAAAAGAAAGAAGATCTCTGCTTGATGACCCTCCATGACTGTATAGGGAAAATGCAGGGACATCAAGACAAAGACATTTTGTACAAACAGAAACAAAAGAACAAAAATAAAGCTGACTACTCTATAGAAAGAGTTATGCAAGAATTCTATAGGAAATGCTTGAACAAATTCAAACTGTCAATGTTTCTTATTATCAGAGTTCTTTCTTTTACATTCAATGTCTATCCTTCAACTTTTTCCAACATTCTAACTGATTTACAAAGCTAAAAACCAGTTCTTATACTCTTCTTCCTTTATCTGTTCGGTTATCATCAGCGAAATAGGTTCTTCACTCACTGATCATACTTCCCCAGTCGACATGCTTTCTGTCGATACATTCATTTTTATCATACAATATCGAAATGTGCATTTACTTTATCATCCACAAGATATCTCTGTTTTCTCACCGAAATGATCCTCTCCTTTCTTATCGGCTTGACCTACCTTATCGGCCACTACATAATTTCTTTCACCGATATATAACTTCTCTCTGATGGATATAACTCATCGTTCAGACTTATACTGTCGGTGTAACTTTTCCTTTGTTCTCTGATATACAAACTCATCTCGATATGCATTGTCTACATCTTGTTTGTCGCTATGATTTATATCATCGGCCTAACATTATCTCAATCTCCTGATATGCATCTCACGCCGATGTGCTTCACACTAACTCTGCCTTCAGCCAGACTTCTGTCTTCTTATGCCGATACATTTATCTTTGCATATACATTGTTTAACATGCTATCATCGGTAATCCTTTGTATCTCCTTCCCTTTCGACTGATGCAGCCGGTCATTACTTGCATCTACACCAATGCATATTGACAATGCAACATACATTTGAGACATACACCCTTCCGATATACAAATGACGGATACACACAAGCTATTCTGCCATACGACTAACGTATACACATGAAATGTCTTTGACATACAAAAGATAGATATACATAAAATGCATGTTCCCACTCCTTCCTATTTGAAAATCAAAAACATCACACCAAAAATGTGAAAGTATATACATGGGCTCCAAGCCCTTGGTGCTCCTACACCATACTCCCCCTGTGCAGAAAAAGTCAAGTCACCTCTGGTGACAACAAGGCAAAATCAATGCCCCACTTCTTGAACTCAGACTCTACAACCCAGGTAGCCTCTGCTTCTGGAAACTATCTCCTTTTGATTAGATGCTCCATATACACACCATGTCTGGTATGTTTCTGCACTCAAGAATCTAGAATTCTCTCAGCCTGTGGTTTGAGTGTAGGTGGCAAGGTCACATCACTCACTATCTATGCAACTTCTGAACTAGATCCACCTGTTGCTAAATGAGGACCTTTATAATGTACCAGGTCTTGAACATTAAACACTAGTGAAATTGCTAAATCTACTGGCAAATCAATCCTATAGGCATTGTTGCCATACTTGTTCAGAATTTTGCAAGGAACAATCCATCTCATCTACAGTTTAGTTGGTATCCCTTTCTACAATCTGGCTTTATTCAAATGAACCATGACTAAATCACCAACTTCAAACTGAACATCCTTCCTGTGTGCATCTACCATGTCCTTGATTTTCTGAGTATTCTCCATCAATGTCTTCTTCACCTGTTCATGTATCTCCTTCATAGATTGTGCAAAATCCTCTACATGACCACTTCTATATTCCATGTCTCTAAGATGTCAGAGTTCACATACACCTCGAGGATGCATTCCATACACTATCTCAAATGGACTTTTGCCAGTAGCCCTATTCACACTATCATTATAGGCAAATTCTGCCTAATAAATGACCTGATCCCAACTCTGTCCATATTCTTTCGTCAAACACCATAATAGGTTGCCCAACATCATGTTCACCACTTTTGTTTGGCCATCTGTCTGTAGATGATAGGCTGATCCAAAAGAAAGATTTGTTCCTAGCCTCTGCCATAGAGTTTTCTAGAAATGTCCCATGAACTTAGCATCTCTATCAGACACGATGCTTGCTAGAAGTCCTCTTTGAAAAACAAAGGAGCTATATGACTGGCATCATGAATCACCTTACAGGGAATGAAATGACTCATCTTGCTAAATCTATCAACAACTACAAAAATACTATCAAAACCAGTCATAGTCTTTGGTAGACCAACTACAAAATCCATACTTACACAGTCCCATGGCCTGGAAGGAATGGGTAGTGGTTGATATAGTCCCGCATTTGAAGAAGTTCCCTTGGCCTTCTGACAGATGATACACTACTCTACATACTTTCTGATATCTTTGTGCATCTTTGGCCAATAGTAGAACCTCTGGACTAACTCCAATGTTTTGTTCAGACCAAAATGTCCACTCAAACTGCCATTATGCTTCTCATGTATGAGATTTTCTCTCATGGATCCTTTTGGTACACACAACTATCCACCTTTGAATAGCAATCCCTGCTGCAAAGTGTAATCTGCAAATTCACTATGAAAGTGATTTTCAAAGTCTTGACAGACCTTGTATGCTTCAGCAAAATCTTCATCCTCTTTGTAGAGGGCTCCGAACTCTTCCATTCCTATGCTTCTTAATTGCACCTCTTGCACTGTGAGTAGCCTCCTGCTTAAAGCATCTTCTACTTTGTTGAGGTATCCCTTCTTATGCTTAATTGTGAATGTGTAAGACTACAAGTATTCCATCTAATTGATATGTCTATGGCTCAACTTATCTTGTGAGTTCAGAAAACTCAAAGCTTGATTATCTGTATATACAACAAATTCCTTAGGTAGGAGATAATGCCTCCATTTTCTAAGTGCCTGGACTAGAGCATAGAGCTCCAAGTCATATGAAGAATATCTGCTCTTTGCTTCATTTAGCCTCTCACTAAAAAAGGCTACTGGTCTATTCTCTTGGTTGAGTACTGTACCTACGGTAATATTGCTAGCATCACATTCTAAAGTGAATAACTTATCAAAACTAGGTAGCACTAACACTTGCTATGTGGCTACTTCTTTCTTCAACAATTCAAAACTCTTATTAGCTGCTTGTGTCCATTGAAACTTTGTTTTTATCCCACCTTTGATTGTATCAAGCATGTGTGCACAAATAGCACTAAAATTCTTTATGAATTTCCTATAAAACTGAGCTAAGCCATGAAAACTTCTCACCTCAGTTGCTACTCTGGGAGTAGGCCAATTCAATATGGCTTCTACCTTTGACTTGTTCATTTTCAATTCTCCTTTGGACAACACAAAACCAAGGTATACCAATTCCTGCTTCATGAATTCACATTTCTCCAAATTTATGGTTAGTTGTTCATCATGTAACTTTTTCAAAATAGTATTTACATGTTCAAGATGCTCTTCTTTAGTTTGACTAAAAATTAAGATATCATCTAGATAAACAACTACAAATTTACCCATATAGTCTTTGAGGACTTCATTCATCAGCCTCATGAATGTACTGGGAGCATTCGATAGACCAAATGGCATAACAAGCCATTCATATAGTCCTTCTATGGTCTTAAAGGTTGTTTTCCACTCATCACCTTCCTTGATTCTAATCTGGTGATAATCACTTTTCAGATCTATCTTGGTGAAGTATTTAGCCCCTCCTAAACAATCCATAAGATCTTCAATTCTAGGAATTGGAAATCTGTACCTTATGGTGATCTTATTGATAGCTCTGGAGTCTATGCATAGTCTCCATGTTCCTCCTTTCTTTGGTGCCAATACTGTAGGCACTGCACAAGGACTTATGCTTTTCCTAATCAATCCCTGATCAATCAATTATTGTACTTGTCTAGCTATCTCCTTATGTTGTTCTGGAGTCATTTTATAAGGAGCTTTGTTAGGCAGAGATGCTCCTAGAATCAGATCTATTTGATGGCTAATAGTTCTTTTTGGAGGTAGTGTTGCTGGTGTTCCATCACTAATTATGTCCTTATACTGTTCTAGTATAGTCTGCACCTCTTTTGGGACCACGACCTTTTTGTCTTTTTGCTCCTCCTTAGGTTTCACTATGATAGCATAACCAATACCATCCTCCTTAAGAGTGTTCAAAAACTCTTTACCACTCACAATTAAGACATTAGGACTTTTAGTCTTACCTGCTTCTTCATCTTCCAATGATTGAATTTTATAGGTGACACCATCTTTTTGAAAAGAATATGCATTCTTCTCACCATCATGTATGGCCTTTCAGTCATACTGCCATGGTCTGCCCAATAAGAGATGAAATGCATCCATGGGTAGGATATCATAGAGTACCTTGTCTTTGTATCCACCTATACCAAACTCTACCCAAGTTTACTCATTGACTATCACATGCTAACCTTTATTTAACCATGTGGCTCTATATGGATTTGAATGAGGTATTCTTTGCAAATTTAATTTTCCAACTGCTTCATCAGACACTATGTTATCAGTAGACCCTGAGTCTATGATTACTTGACATACCTTATTCATAATCTTTCATCTGATTCAGAATAAAGCTCTCCTTTGGCTTGGTTCAGCTTTCACCAGTTCTTTGATCAAAGTTGTCCTTACCATGATGTTCTCTCCCACTTCTGAGGCTAGACTGACTTCAGGTGATTTGTTACTTGAAGCATCATCTTGTACATAATGATTTCTTTTATCAACTCCTTGAGAAGAAGATGTGCCCTTATCAGGACACCTATATGTTGGATGGCCTAATTGACCACAATTGTAGCATTTCATAGTGGCAAAGTAGGATCCTCTACCTGATCCTCCTGATCTTCCTCTGCTAGATCCCCTTCCTCAATAGTTTCCTCTACTACTAGTCTCTCCACTCTGCTCTATGAGTTTGGATTCTCCTTGGGGCCTTTGATCAGTGTTCCTACCACCATAACTTCCTCTTCCTCTGTTGTCTCTATCTCTTCCTCTTAATCTGCTACTTGACTCTTGTTTCTTCTTGCCCCTCTCCTCTACCTCGAGTGCTAGCTGATAGCTTTGATGCACTGTTGTAGGGATGAATAAGCTGATTTCCTCTTTAATACTCCACCTCAAACCATTGAGATATCTTGCCACTTTTACATTTTCATCTTCCATCACCTTAGACCTCAAGCATAGTTTTTGAAACTCCTCAGTGTATGCATTGACATCTAATTCTTTTTGTCTCAAATTTTGTCGTTTCTTGTGCAACTAGACTTCATAATCTCTAGGCATGTAGACTTCTTTGACTTTAGCCACCATACCTTTCCAAGTAGCTATAAGTTTCTTGCCTTCTTTTTCTCTTTCTGTTTGAACAAATTTCCACCATGTCAAGGCAGCTCCTCTGAGTCTTGATTTAGCCACCTTTACCTTTTGTGCTTCAGTCACTCCATCACATTCAAAGTGATTTTCTATACCTTCTATCCATTCCATAACCAAATTAGGTTCCATCTTTCCACTAAAAAGAGGAACTCCTTCCAATGTCTTACCACTCATGGCTTTTAAGGCCTTTAAGAAAGGTTCTTCTTCCATCTTAGGATCAAGTGTGGGCTCTTCATCTTCTATAGACACACCTTTTTCCTTCCCTTCAGAATCTTTCATTTTCTGACTAACTTCTTCAGTTTTTACCATCATTGCACCCAATTTACTTTCCATTTCTGCCAATCTTTTCTGTAGGAGCCTATTCTCCTCTTCTTGTTCATCAACCTTCTTTGCCAATTCTGCGTTAGTCACCAACTTCTTGGATGAACCTACAGACTCACTCAAACTCGGTGATGACATACAACTTCTACTATTCCAATCTAAGAATAGCCCAAATCTTTAACTTGCTCTGATACCAATTTGATGTGGAGGACTTGGCTTAGAAAACCTATCTTGACACAACACTTCAAGACCTATGTCATACCCCAAGTCTCCCTACTAATTCAAGTGCTCATAGACATTTTCTACCCCAAAATGCCTAATTCAGCCTAAGCAATCTATTACAGAGGTGACAGACCTATTTGTCTATTGTTCCCAATATAGACACTACTTTCTTGGTGTGAGGTATTCTTCTTTGTCCTCACTGCTTCCAAGATTCCCAATTTGCAAGGCTTATAGCCTTCTTGAGCCCGTTATCAACCCTCCTCTCTAGGTTCAGGGTTCTAATTGCTTGGTGCTCAATTCCTCCTACTTCTATTTTTCACCCCTGCCTTTTTAGACTGCAACTTGCATACCTAGTCGAGCTATAGCAGAGCTCACCTAGGACAAGTTCCTATTGTCTCTCATTGACAATCCAACCACTAACACAAACAAAAACAAAAGAAAGAAGATCTCTGCTTGATGGCCCTCCATGACTATACAGGGAAAATGCAGGGACATCAAGATAGAGACATTTTGTACAAACAGAAACAAAAGAACAAAAATAAAGCTAACTACTCTATAGAATGAGTTATGCAAGAATTCTAAAGGAAATGCTTGAACAGATTCAAACTGTCAATGTTTCTTATTATCAGAGTTCTTTCTTTTACATTCAATGTCTATCCTTCAACTTTTTCCAACACTCTAACTGATTTACAAAGCCAAAAACTAGTTCTTATACTCTTTGTCCTTTTTCTGTTATCAGACAGTTAGGGTTTTCTATCTGTTCGGTTATCATCGGTGAAATAGGTTCTTCGCTCACTGATCATACTTCCCTAGTCGACATGCTTTCTATCGATACATTCATTTTTATCATACAATATCGAAATGTGCATTTACTTTATCATCTGCAAGATATCTCTATTTTCTCACCGAAATGATCCTCTCCTTTCTTATCGGCTTGACCTACCTTATTGGCCACTACATAATTTCTTTCACCGATATATAACTTCTCTCCGATGGATATAACTCATCGTTCAAACTTATACTATCGGTGTAACTTTTCCTTTGTTCTCCAATATACAAACTCATCCCCATATGCATTGTCTACATCTTGTTCGTCGCTATGATTTATATCATCAGCCTAACATTATCTCAATCTCTCGATATGCATCTCACGCCGATGTGCTTCACACTAACTCTACCTTCAACCAGACTTTTGTCTTCTTATGTTGATACATTCATCTTTGTATATACATTGTTTAACATGCTATCACCGATAATCCTTTGTATCTCCTTCCCTTTCGACTGATACAAACGGTCATTACTTGCATCTACACCAATGCATATTGACAATGCAACATAAATTTGAGACATACACCCTTCCGATATACAAATGACGGATACACACAAGCTATTCTGCCATACGACTGACGTATACACATGAAAAGTCTTCGACATACAAAAGACGGATATACATAAAATGCATGTTCCCACTCCTTCCTATTTGAAAATCAAAAACATCACACCAAAAATGTGAAAGTATATGCATGGGCTCCAAGCCCTTGGGTAATACTGTATCTGAGCCTGTGCTCTAGCAAGCTCACCCTGTACCTATGTTAGCTGCCCCTGTACCTGTGCTAACTGTGCTTGTACCTATGCAAGCTATACCTATGCCTGCTGCACCTGTGTAACCAAAAAGTTAGTAGTACCATCTGTACCTAGGGCTGCCACTACCGCATCTCTCTCTACTTTGATGGCCTGCACCCTCGCCAAGGTTGAGTCTCACTCTCTAGTGAGCTCCGATACACGTCTTGTGTCTACATCTCTCCGAGACTCTGTTACTCTAAGGTGTGCCCTCAGCTGTCTCACCTCACTCTGTAGCAGAGTAATAGTCTGCTACTGTAAGTCAGGCTACGGGAACCTATTGTCCCTGTCCCTGCACCTGGTACTAGGCCACCTGCTGTGGTTGCAACATCTGTCTCTATTGTGCCTGTACCTGCATCTGCTCTACCGCTTGCTGCTGCGCAACCTGTTGTTGACTAGAAGGTCCCTCCCCAACTCTCCTACTCTTCCTTTGTTGGCCTCCATCTCTGTCACCTCCATCATCTCCCTCTCCCTGACCCCCTCTACCCCTCCTCTGTCTCCTCCTCCTCCTACCAGCCCCATCCTCGTCATCTAAATCCTCCTTGTCTATGTGAGGAACCAGCTCTCCAGATCCTAAATATCTAGGAAATGGATGAGAGGCAAACCACTCCTCATAATCTGGAGTCATCCCCGCATCTACTATCTCTCTCCTCATCGGCCAAGATGCATAAGGGATCTACCAAAAGTCTACTAGCGCCTCCTCATAAGATGCCACTAGACCCCACCTCAGCCTCTCTGCATGGGTCCTCGCAAATAGAGCCTGCCCCTATGGCCTGCCCTGTACTCTGCCAAACTACCTCTGCACCCTGCTAACAATCTGATGCTCAAGTATGTATCACATCCTCCCAATGATCCACCATGTCTGGAAACAGTACGGGAGCTCTGAATCCTCATCATCCCAAGGCTCACAATCTATGTAGGGGTGCCAGATCACTGCATCTACATTATCCAATGCATGTTGCCAGTACTCAAGCTTTCCTAGCTTGTGCAGGGAAATCACGCCTGCATATCCATAGTTGTAAGGCTCACCTCTCTGCCTATGAAAGACATATATCGGTTGCATGATCGCTATATGCTGCCACAACCAAAACTGTAAAAGGGAAACACCTACCGACAAGTTGGCCCCTCTATGATACACAACTTGGTACATATTCCTGTATAGGTGTGCAAGCACACACACACCCCATGCATATCAAGTCTCGTCAGTAATCATCCTCTCCATAACCCTCCCCTAGCCAATCAGAAACCCATGCGATCTCCTATCAGGGCATACCATGCCCCCAATCAATCCTGACACTATCCCCAGGAAGTAATCATAATAATCATGTATGTCCTGCCATGAAATCACCTGTTCATCAAGCTTTGGCTCTATTACTGCCTACATAAGCAGTCAGTTTTCAAGCAATTAATTCTATAGGCACCCTCCCAAAAATCCAAAAAAATTCTAAGTCTCCAGCATGTTTTAGCATCAGCATCATATTTCTGGGGGGTCATCATGTTTCAAATATCGGGTGATCTTAGTTAAGGTCACGCCGGCATTGTTTTATCACCCGTTGCTGCTGACATCATTCTTTATGTGGGGAGTGATATGTGCATGTCTAGCAGCTTCATCATATTTTGAAGGAGGGGGTGATATTTCCAAACATTAGTCATATTCAAACATCACCCCCGAAGTTACAACAAAGCTATAGTCCACCCTAATATTTGTGCAGGGGTGATATTTCAAATATCAGGTGATCTTCCGAATATCACCCCGATATTGCGATATAACGGTGACATCATCAAGATCGGTGGGACGCATCACATCATGTGGTCTTCAGCATGATATTATTAGCGGACATGATTGGGTGATATTTTCTTATCGGGTGATTTTCTGATAAGGGTGATTTTTCACATCAGGGTGATGTGAATTATCGGGGTGATTTTTCAAGGGATGGATTATCATGCAGGTGGTTCGCTAACATCAGGGTGATATTGAACATCAGAGCATCATGTAGAGGGATCATGATGAGGTTTAGGCTTGCGTCATCAGGAGCAAAATCACCAACATCATATATGCTCACGGCCTAGCTTATAAAGTGTTCAGGAAGACGCCGCGGGGTGCATGTGGGATAATTGGTTCCCGCATGATTTGAAATATCAAGGTCATGTTTCTTAGCAGGAAAGTTTTCAGGACGCACAGTATACTACATCTCCCGATGGCTGTGGGTTGGTACGCCATTAATGGTGGTATGTTACAGGGTATGGGTGATGGTGAGGACAGACTAACCACTAGTTTGAAGATGTGAATCCCCAGGCGGTGGCACGCGGCTTGAGACCTTCCTGTCTCCTCGTCTATCTACTGCATTCAATGTGTTGAGCGCTATTTTTTCATGATGAACTGTATCTGGTGGATTTTTGAATTTTGCCATGTAATTAATGCTAAGTGCACTCTCCTGTTGTATATAGCAGGCTGTGTTACTCATTTGTTATTGTTGAAAGCTGGACAAATCTTGGTGTTGTGACAAGATACAACTTCATTGGTGACCTTATTCTGGATGTCTTGTGAGTTTATGAGTCTCATGTTGTATGTTTCATGCATAAATTCATTGGTTTCATGTTGATTTAAATGAGTAATGCTATATTGCATGTGTTTTGTTATCTGTCTCCAAATTGAGTGTGTCCTTCTTCTAATTCTAAGCATCTAAGGGGTGTTTATGATTCTAGAATACAGGTTTACTGTGTTGAATGCTTGATTTCTTACTTTTGCTTAGGGGCAGATTAAATGTTTTAGGTCAAGTATTGGGAGGGATGTACTGCAGTAAGGATGTTGTAAGTAGAGATAACTGAATACTAAATTTTGGGAGGTATCTGTAAGGCAGGTGCTAAACAAACCCCCTTGAGATCCAATCTTTGGTATATGTTATGCTGATCATTCACATGTGTATGTCTATTGACTCCAAGCTTTAGATAGGCACCAGTTTAATCTTGTATTGAGGTCGCACCTAAGGTCCTAGTTTTGCATCCAAACACCAAAAATAAAACTCTAAACTTCAAATCCAACCCATTAGGACTTTAGAAGTAGTTTAGGACCAAGATCCTCTGTCTCACAACTGAACATAGGCCCAAAGCTAGCCCCTTTGCACTTATCTCACAATTTTGGTCTACATAAAGGAGGATTTATCTACTTTGTATCAACATCCCACTCAGTCCATAAGCATATCTCATGGATGTTGAATAGGGAATACCCCCTTAGTTCTGCAAAGCCTAAAGAAGAAGAGGAGATATTTATAGAGTCTATCTCCTATACTGTTGGCCACTGGCCCAGAAATCCTGTTGATCATTGATGGCTACCTTGAAGGGATAACTAGGAATAAGCATCCAGTCGGATTGAGTAGCAACAGGGTCATCAAAAACATGTCTACACTCTGCCAATCCTGTATCATGCTGCAAATCATACTCTACCAAATCTCCCTGAATAGGAAGATGCAGAATCCTATATACATCCTCCAAGGTGATAGCCATCTCCCTAGTTGGCAGCTGGAAGGTCACGTCCTCGCTATGGAATCAATCCACTACTGCATTCAACAAACTAAGGTTCACGCAAACCTCAGGTATGAAACATACATTGTCCAGTCCCATCACACCAAGAGCGTCTCAATCCATCTTAGTAAGCATGTACCGATGCAACAACAGTAGCGGGAACTGCTCCTGTGACATGAGTACATCGCATATATCCTCCTGCAACCAGGCAAAGAATAGCATCAAACAAAAGCATATCTAAGAAAACCTACGCCAAGTAATCAAACTATCCTATCACTGACTTAACATATCAAAACGATCCAAATAGCATATCATCTCTTGACTAGATTCCAGAAATCTCATAGATCACTTATCAATTGACGCATTGATCAAGATGCCAATTGAGTCAATTTCGTTATGTCAGCTGACTATCCCAGTACAAATGTGCTAAACTAGGTCGCAAATGCACCAACTCATAACAAATGTGCGGCTTCACCATGCATGCACCGGTACTTGTCACATATGCGCAATTCTTGCATATGCGCAATTCTAGCATATGCATAGCTTCTCGTGTCACATGCGCAGTCTCGTAATGTATGCACCGATTCTTATCCTATATGCATAGATTTATCATATGCACCATTAGATCAGTCATATGCGTAGTTTCTAGGTATATGCATGGTTTCGGAGCGCATATGCACCAAACTATGAATCAGCGCATCTAGTCTAGCAAAGTTTCCCTGGCATTTATTGCACTAATAAATGACCCTAGTTGAAGTTTTTCAAGCTACATACCAGTGGTCCTACCTCTGCTGGCTGCCTAAACCGTCAGACTCACTCAAAGCGGTGCTCCTCCCATGGAATATCCATATCTCTGTCAGCCGCTCTAGCTCCTCTGCTCTCCTAAACTCTCAAAAGCAAATCACCAAAGGACAAGTGTGCAAATGAATAGGACTTGTGGACCCAACTCCTATATATAGCAAGTGAACCATAACTGACTATGTGACAATGGTGACTACTTCCCAAACCCATTTTCTCCCATTTTCTTCAACCTAACCTATTTTTCACCCTCTTCATCGTGAGATTGTCCATATCACGCCTTCTATCTTCTTCTCGTCTAATCTCCTGAGGGGGAATCCTATTGTTAAACCTATACCAGGGGCAAACTAGGGCATTTATCATTTTCACACAATCTTTTTCTTTGAAACAACATGATAAAACACATCACTTCAAAGAGGGGCAAAATGTATACACCTAAAATTGGCTCATGTCGAATTAAGTAAATATTTTAATATTTATCTTAATTCTTATTTCTTCTATCAATTAAATAAATATTCTAAGTTTATTTGATTGGTTCATTATCCCATAATTAAATAATAATCAATTTATTTAATTAAAATTCCCCTAATTCTTCTAATGTCTCACATAATTAAATAATCCTAAATTCCTCTATCTTAAGTCCTAATTCCATAAATCCACCACACCTTTCCACCTCACCATGTTGCACATGTAATTAAATATTTTAAATATTTAATTAGCTAATATTCCCTCACCCACATGTCCTATTTATCCTCCAGTCAAAATTAGTTAACTCATCAATCAAATCAGTTAACTAATTAGTAATTTGAGTTCACTAATCAATCAATGCACTTGACTGATTGGTCTATTCTATTAATTCTTCAATCTATCCTGTGAACTCCCTTGTTGCATGAAGAAGCTTGGACACTTGTCCTCTTTCTATTTGTGCACATTCTTCAACCATTCTCAACCGTTGATCTCTTCTCTTCTGAGTCTATAAATTGAACCTTATTCCTCCACTTCAATGATCCAAGCTTTTAGTACAATTACTCTGTCGAATTACTAGCATGCCTTTGGCACCCCCACTACCATACATTTGCTTGAGATCACCCCCATTGCTTTGAAGCTCATCTTCATAGCAATAAAGTATCATAGCCATTTCTCCATCGCCATCTTGAAGAATGAAGCAAGGAAGTGTGCTTCTTGAGGGCAACTTTCATCACAAAAGATCGATCGAGACTAGGTGAACAATAGAAGCCGTAGGATAACAAGGTTTTTTGAGGTTTGTGCTTTATTTATTCAATCTTGTTGTTCACAATTTATATTGATGTTCATTGGCTTATTAATGGTTTTATGCTATTAACCACAATTCCTGATAACACACCTTATCTCTCCTAAGATTCTCCAACATGTAAACATTAATTACCATCTTACAAGCATCTTACACTTGTCCAAAAATAGCCATGCAAAGGTTGGGGGCCCAAGACTAAATCTAGCCTCTTATGGCATCTTATGACACATCATAACCATCATAGATTTCACAAAAGTGTATCTTTCCAAGATAGGAACCTTGGGCTAAAAATAGAAAATATACAACTAACATATCCGTCATATGCGTCATAGAATTTTAGAATCGTATGACAACTTGCAGTTGTCATAGATTCACTTACCAAACATTATGATAGTTGTCATACATGCCAAAAATAGTATATTCCTCAAGGGAGCATGCCTACCCTCATTTAATTTGAGTTTTTACATTTGTCAATAGTAAAAGTCACTTAGTAATTACCTCCAGTTACTCCAAAATTACCCCAACCAGTGAAACTAGTACATCTCCTCAAGGATAATTACAAATTACATATAATAAATGGAATAAATACAATATTGGGATTTACAAGGTTAATGGTACCTTATCCCAACATTGTAAATCAACCCATAGGAAATCAAATGAAAATAATCAGGCACTAGAAACAAGGCCCATTGCCTCTTTTCACCACATGAACTTCTTTGTGCTCACAAGTTTGGTCAATGAATCTACAACATTCTCTTTAGTGTCTATCTTCTTTAGTTCAATCTCTCCATTTGCAACCAACTCTCGAACAAAGTGATGTTGAACATCAACATGCTTAGTCTGACCATGATATATGGGATTCTTGGCCAAACAGATAGCACTCTAGCTATCACAACCAATCTGAATGATCCTACAATCAAATCCAATACATGTACACAATCTCCTCAACCAAACTGCCTTCTTAGAGACATGAGTAGAAGCCATATACTATGCTTCTATGGTGGACAAAGCAACTGTGGGCTACCTCTTACTCATCCAACTCACTACTCCTCTAAACAGAGTAAACACATAGCCACTAGTGGACCTTCAACTGTCTAAGTCACCTGCCTAATCTGCATCAACAAAACCTTGTATGTCTAAAGATTTGTCAGCACTATCAGTACTATAATAAACCAAACAATAATCAGGAGTACCTGCAAGATATTTAAACACCCTCTTCGCATAGTTCCAATGTTGTCTACCAAGGTTAGACATAAATTTGTTCAAAACTCCCATTGCTTGGGCAATATCTAGTCTAGTGCAAACCATTACATACATCAAACTCCCTACAGCACTAGCATATGGCACATTAGACATATCCTCAAGATCATCCTCAGTCTTTGGACACATATCTAATGAAAGCTTAGTACCAATGGGTAAAGGAACTCTAACTGGGTTATAGTTCTACAAACTAAACCTCTACAAAATAGTATTCACATCCTTACTTTGTGACAACCAAAGATTTCTGTTAACTCTATACCTCCTAATCTCCATTCCCAAAATATACCTTGCAGCACCAAGATCCTTCATCTCAAATGCACCTGAAAGTTGGGCTTTAAGCTCACTGATCATACCCTTAGTATTGCTGAAAAATAACATGTCATCAACATACAAAGCAATAACCAGTATAGAATCACCAACACAATAAATGTAAACACAATGATCCTCCTCACTTCTAACAAAACCCAATTTCATAACAAATGAATCAAACTTTTGATACCACATTTTGGGGGACTGTTTTAGACCATAAAAAGACATCTTTAACCTACAAACCCAATGTTCTTTTCCTTTTACCTCAAAACCTATAGGTTGTTGCATATAAATTTCTTCTTCATGATCTCCATGTAAGAATGCAGTCTTAACATCTATTTGCTCAATCTCCCAATCATAAGCTGCAGCAATGGATAAGAGAAATCTAATAGAAGTCAATTTAGCAACAAGAGAGAATATCTCACCAAAATCAACTCCCTCTCTCTGGGAGTAGCCCTTCGCTACCAGTCTAGCCTTGTACTTCTCCAATGACCCATCTACTCCAAACTTCTTCTTGAAAACCCACTTACATCCTATGGCCTTTCTTCCTTTGGGCAAACGAACAAGATCCCATGTGTTACAAGAGTCTAAAGCCATTATCTCCTCCTGCATGGCTAACTGCTAAGACTCACTATCATCTGTAGAAATAGCTTCCCTGTAGGATCTAGGTTCATCGTTAGTACTCAATAAAGCATATACACAATGGAAATCTGGTGGACTATACCTGTCAACTGGATTATGTTGTCTTGTGGATCTCCTCAAGGGTGGAGTAAGAGACTCTACTCATTCTTCTACATGATCATTTGCACCAACTTCTTCTATAACAATAGAGTCATCTTCATCAGATGTACTTGAATCTTCTTCTTCTTCTTCATCCCCCAATCCATCATTATGTTCTTCTTGAGGTGTATCTTGCTGCTCTAAATCAAAGTGCACCTTCTTTACCTTTTCTGCTTTCTCTTTTGGTTGCTTAGGTTTAGAAATATCTCTAAGTTCCCTAAAAATAACATCTCTAGAAAAGATAATCTTGCAAGTTAGTGGATTCCAAATCTTATAACCTTTGACATTATCACCATATCCAATGAATGTACACTTTTCATCCTTTGAATCCAACTTAGATCTCTTTTCCTTAGGTACATGAACAAAAGCCTCATAGCCAAAAACCCTTAAATGTGAAACAGAAGGTTTCTTACTTGTCCACACTTCATAAGGTGTCAAATCAAGAGCCTTACAAGGAGATCTATTTATCAAGTAAGAAGCAGTACACATAGCCTTTGCCCAAAAGCATTTATCCAACTATGCATCACTAAGCATACTTCTCGCTCTTTCCATAATTGTTCGATTCATCCTTTCTACAACACCATTTTGTTGTGGTGTATACAGAGTTGTCTTTTGTCTAATTATACCTGCATGCTTGCAAAACTCATCAAATTCCTTAGAGCAATATTCCCCTCCATTGTCAAATCTTAATATTTTTATCTTTAAACCTAATTGGTTCTCTACTAAGACTTTGAATTCCTTAAACTTTGTGAAAACTTCATATTTATGCTTCATAAAATAAATCCATGTAAATCTGGATACATCATCAATGAAGGTTACAAAACAGCGAGATTTTCTGATAGATTCATTATCCATAGGTCCAAACACATCCGAATGAATAATTTCTAACTTCTCTTTTGCTCTATTGCTTCATAAAGGAAATAATTTTCTATTTTGTTTACCAAACACACAATGCTCACAGAAATCAAAGTGCTCATCAGAATAGAAGAAATCATCCAACAAATTTTTATTCTTAATAGTTTTTAATACATTATTACTTGTGTGGCCCAATCTACGGTGCATCAACATACATGTATTTTTAGTAGTGGCCTCAGATACATAGGAGGCATTACAAACTGTAGTGGCTTCAAGTTTAAACATGTTCTTGAATCTCTTCCCTTTCACTACCACCAAGTTCCCTCTCACCAATCTACAGCCATGCTTGTCAAATGTCACATACATTCCCAAATCATTCAACTTCGAACCTGAAATCAAATTTCTAGCTAATCCAGGAACATGCAAAACACCAAGGAGGGTTTTGATCCTCCCATCACTAAAACACAACAATACCGTTCCTTTCCTGACAATCAGATATGAAGAGTTGTCACCAAGGTAGATATTACCTCCATCATATTCTTCATATGTGGAGAACCATTCCTTATGCGAGGTCATATGAAATGAGCACCCTGAGTCAACCAACTAGTGATCATTAGAAACAACATTATATGTAGAAAGTAAAACTTCTTCACCTACATTTGAGGACTTATCCGAAGCACTCTCCCACTGTTTCTTGGGGTTTCTGCACTCCTTCACATATCCCCTTTTACTGTAGTTCCAACACTTAACTCTGTTCTTTTTACCAGGAGTCTTAGACCAGCCCTTGGACTTGTCCTTAGCCCCTTTCTGATCTCCTTTAGGTCCCCTTTCCTTAGACCTTCCCCTGACACTGAGAGTATCCCCTGAACTATCTGAACTCTTCTTCCTCAATTCCTGTGACAATAGCACTGAAACAAGAGCATCCAACTTCAGATCCGCAAGGTTAGCAGTGATAGCAAGGATAACATTCTCCCAAGACTCAGGTAAAGAACAAAGAAGTAAGATACATTTGTCTTTCTCACTAACCTCAACATCTACTGAATCAAGCTGACTCAATAACAAATTAAAAGAATTTAAATACTCTGTAACTGATTCACCTTCTCACATTTTCATGGAAAACAATTTTCTTTTTAAATAAAGTTTATTTACCATACTCTTGGTTTAATGGATCTCACCCAACTAATTCCACAACTTGTGTGTAGTCTTGTCCTTTGCGACATTCAACAGGATAGAGTCTGAAAGACACAACCAGATGGTTCCTCGTGCCTTCTTATCCAGTCTATCCCACTCATCTTAAGAGACATCATCACGTTTCTTCTCTTTTTGGACAGCCAACCATTGGTTTATTTCTTCCAACAAATCTTCCATTTTTAGCTTCCACAACTCATACCCCGTTCCATTGAACTTCTCAATGTCCAATCGAGAGGTTGATGCAATGGTGGATGCAGCCATAATAACAGCACAAAATCTACAAAACAAACACAACCAAATCTCCTACTATAGCTACAACTTCCACACTACCACCCAAGATTCAAAGTTGGTCAAGCTCTGATACCAAATGTTAGAAATGAAAGCAACACTACTTCAATGGAAATCTGATTCAAGATAAATTTCAGCAATCTTTAAGTGTGCATTAACAATGGAGATTGTAACAAAACATAAAACCCACTACAGAAAAGATGTCAAACATGAATAACTCAACACAATGACATAGTGTTTACATGGAGAAAACCCTTGCGGGTAAAAATCTCCACCAGAAAAGAGGCACAAGTTTGTATTAATCTCAACAAGATTGTACAATACATCAACTACACAACTCTCTCCACAAGTCTTCAATCTGACAACATTCTGGCAACACCTGAGTACCTAAAATCTATATTTTAGCAACAAATACATGGAAAATACTTATAGAAACATTTTCCAACTCATCCTAGGCATTCACCTTATCTCTCCTAAGATTCTCCAACCTATAAACATTAATTACCATCTTACAAGCATCTTACACTTGTCCAAAAATAGCCATGCAAAGGTTGGGGGCCCAAGACTAAATCTAGCCTCTTACAACATCTTATGACACATCATAACCATCATAGATTCCACAAAAGAGTAACTTTCCAAGATAGGAACCTTGGGCTAAAAATAGTAAATATACAACTAACATATCCGTCATATGCGTCATAGAATCTCATAATCGTATGACAACTTGCAGTTGTCATAGATTTGCTTACCAAACTTTATGATAGTTGTCATACATGCCAAAAATAATATATTCCTCAAGGGAGCATGCCTACCCTCATTTACTTTGAGTTTTTACATTTGCTAATAGTAAAAGTCACTCCGTAATTACCTCCGGTTACTCTGAAATTACCCTTACCAGTGAAACTAGTACATCTCCTCATGGATAATTACAAATTACATATAATAAATGGAATAAATACAATATTGGGATTTACAAGGTTAATGGCACCTTATCCCAGCACCTTGTCCATTACACCCACTTTCCCATATACCTATATTATTGCGTCCATTCATCCTCCCTTCCTCATTTTGATCCTTATAAATATTGGGGGAAAAATGTTGAAACATGCTTTGGTTATCTCTTGATGTACTCCATCCTTTCCAAACCAATCCATCCTATCATCATCCCATTGTCATAAGCCCAATCTTATCACTATCCTATAGTCATGAGCCTTGTCATGAAAAATCCTAAGCATGCTATCTAGAATGGGGCATGTTGTTCTTATGCAATATAGCCTTTGAGATCATATCATTTCTCTCTTACACATACATCCTTTCCATCCCTTATTGCTCATCCTTTCATCCATCCAATCCTACCTACCTACCTCCTGGCACCTAGACTTGGTCCTCCCTTGTCATTGGTATCTAGCACAAAGGCTACCTGAATTGTAAATCTATTGACATTCCAAAACATATCAAAAACACACAAAAATTGTAAAATGTCCTAAAAAAATCTAAAAAATCATAAAAAGTCTTGAAAAAATCCAAAAAATCATGAAACATCCTGAAAAAATCCAAAAAATCATAAAAAGTCCTGAAAAAATCCAAAAAATCATATAATGTCCTGAAAAAATACAAAAAAATAAAATATTCCCAAAAATACAAAAAAAAACATAAAATCAAATAAAAATTCAAACAATCAATCAATCATCAAAATCAATCAAATCATTCAATCAGCAAATCCAATTCATCCAATCAAATCAAATCAATCACATCAATCCAATTCAATCAATCAAACCACTTGAATCACTTCTTCACATCAATTCATTGAAACAAATCCAATCAAATCAAAGCAAATCAATTCAAACAATCAAAATCCAATCAATCCCATCTCATCAAACATCCAATCAATCCCAATCAATTAATAACCTAATCAATCAATCCACCTTTCATCATCTCATCAATAAAACACCAATCAAAACTACATATCATCTCTATCAGTAAGTGCCTTGATCCTGTGGACACGGGTATATAGGCATTCTAGAGTATGAAGGAAGTGCCCAAATTCAGGCATAGATGATATTCCTCTTTCATCCATCCCTCATCTTCTTCTATCATCTATCTCCATCAAGTCATCAATCTTTCAAAATCAATTCTTCCAATCAATCATTCAAATCAAATCCCTTCTTCAATCACTTCTTCCATTCATCCTTATCCATCCATCCAATAAACTCAAATGCAAATCAATCCTTAAAACCATACCAACCAAGTTAATCAAGCTTGTCAAATTATCCAACTACATCCTTGGTCTTGATCCTAATCTTGCTGTAAACCACATCAAATCAAATCAATCATCAATCACTTAATCAATCATCCTTGTGTTACTCTAGGGATATATCATTCCCCTCCATGACAACACTACTATCATCATCAATCAATCAATCAATCATTAGTTTATAGCTTGACAGGGGCAATACCTTGTTTGTTTTTGAATCATTTGTGCTTGCTTGCTTGCTTGCTTGCTTGCTTGTGTATGTTATCATTTTTATCTTGCATTTGCATCAAATCCAATCCAACTAATATTCATATCTTGTATCTAGACAAGGTTGTATTATGCTGGGGCATGAGACACATCGTCACCTTGGTCCTTATACCCTAGTGCATAATGTCTCGTGCTATATCAAACATATGGTTTCTCACTTTCACTGCAGCATAACGCATCATCCTTTCTTTTATCTCTCCCCTAATCTTTTTTGACCAATCCATTTCATTTCAAGAGCCTACCTGTGTTTGTCCAACCCGCCTATCCTCTTGAGGGGGAATCATCATCCTATCATTCCATCCTCATCCTATCTTTCCATCATCATCTTTTTTTCCTCTATCCATACCTTAGCTTCTTTGAAATGATGTTACTCGACACAAATCTCATCATCTCGAACATCATCTCAAAGAGGGGCAAAATGTAGACACCCAAAAATATCCACCTTGTCACAACATCATCTTGTAGCATTTTTGCCCTAGGTGCCCATATCATAACCTAATCTAGCATTTTCCTCTATTAAATTAAATAAATATAATATTTATTTAATTTATTCCATCCCTCACATCATTAAATAAATAAATTCTATTTATTTATTGTATCCACTTTCCACTTAAAATAAATAAATAATTTTATTTATTTATTTTAATCTCCACATGCCTTATAACTTAAATATTGTTTTTAAATTATTTAATTATGACTCACCTACCTTACCATATCCATCTCTTGAGATGACTCAACTCATCTCTTTCACCTTCCAATTACCTCTTGAGTTAACTTGGCCCACCTTCCATCTCCAACTCAACTCAACTCCTTCACCTTCCAATCATCTCTCAAGTGAACTCTTCCACCTTCTATTCTCTCTCCCAAGTTGCACAAGCAACTTTCCAATTTTATTATCACTTGCAAAATGGAAGTTTTATCCTTTCATTTTCTCATCTTTCTCTATAAATTCATTCACAACCAATCCATTTGCATGGATGAACTCTTAAGCACCATTACTCTGTCTAAATTCCGCCTCATCATCCATCACCTACCTATCTTCTTCTCATCGGTCTAACTATCTTTCATTCACCAATCTCTATCACCGTTGTGCTACAGAATGTCAGCAATCAACAATTGAATCATTCAAACAATCAACATGCATGTATCAATCTTTCAAGGTATCAAAGTATTCAAAAAATTTGGGTAAATAGGTATTGCATTTGATTGTTTTATCTTCTTTCATTTGTCTGAATTTTACTATCTACAACTGCTGCAACTAATCTTTGTGCAACACCTTCTCATTGAATACAACATCCCTGCTTCTCACAATTTTTAGATTTTCAACATCTCAAAGCCTATAACCAAATTCATCAATGTAATATCCAACGAAGATACACATTTTTGATTTTGCATCCATCTTGGTTCTATTTTTAGAATCTATATGTGCAAATGCTTTGTTGGCAAGAGACACTGTGTGGCTTCATGAGTGTTGTCATTGATGGCAACAAAGTCTATCCCACACATCCATAGTACATAGTATGCCTATACCAGAAGTTAGATTGAAGATTGTTTTGGTCTGATGAACAAGAATAGAGTATGCAATAAGGTCCAACAATCAGGTCCGGATCTCTCAGATGGTGTAACTCAACAAGTTGCAGACTTGGAGAAGTCAAGAGGGGTATCATGACTACTATATTCCAAAGATTTAGCCTCCAATAACAAAGCATGGAAAAGATATGAGCATCTGAGTATTGGGTTCCAGTCAAGTAGAGCAGACAGAGGAAGAACTGATCGGCTGAGCATTAGACTTCAATCTGGATGAGTAAAAGGTGTTGATCAAGCTATTTGGGGGACTCTACTTTGTTGGCTGACATGATTAATGACTTCTATGCCTATGCTTTTGATACACATCACAAATCAAGCATGGATTCAGCTGACAGATCAGTAACTTGTAAATATCTTGAGTGTTCATGTTGCCGACTAGAAAGTTGATGAAATCCTTGATGCAGATATATATACTAGATGGATTCCAGTATGTAGGTGTGTGGAATATACAAGTGATGAAATAAAGTGTTAAGAAAAGCAGGGACAAGTGTGAAAGCAGCAAATCAAGTCCGGTATATGATAGAGCAACAGTATCAAAACAGAGGAAGAATGAAGTGCATCAAATTAGTGTATTGTGCCTAACCGAAACTGAACTCCTACATTTGCAGATGCTTCTCATCAGTTCAAACACCTGATTACCTTCTGTAAGTTCTATAGACAGAGAGTCTCTTGTAGGCAGTGTGCCTCTTGTGAGCAGTGTGCTCGAGCAGTGAACCCTAATTGGCAAGTGCCATTTTGTACTCTTATTCTTTTAATAGAGAATACAATCTTGGGTTAGTCACCCCGTGGTTTTTCCCTTAACAGGGTTTTCAACGTAAAAATCTTTGTGTTATGTGTGATAATTTTATTTATGTTCTTATGATCACATATGCTTATATGATTTGATGTTGCACTAATTATTAAAAGAAAAGAAAGTTAAAGAAATTTTGAGATAACGGATTCACCCCCCTCTCAGTTATCTGCCTTGTTTCCAACAATTGGTATCAGAGCTAAGTTCCTCTGAACAAAGCCTAACAGCTTGAGGAAGATCTGGGAATCTCAATGGACATATATGGTATGAAGGAACAAATTCAGTCTACCCTAGATGATCTTGAACAATCCCATTCTAAAGTCAATAATTTGAGAGAAAGACTCAAACAAGCTGATGATTTCATAAATAAGCTAAAAGAAAAACTTAGTATCTCTGTGAAAAAGAGAAAGGAACTACTTCAAAAATTAGCCAATCAGAGTGAAGACAATGATACTAATGAAGAGCTGAATGAGAAAAATAAGCTATGTGAGAAGCTGTCAAAAGAGGTCATTATGGTAAGGCATGAGATGGAATCAGGGGTTATGAGATTCACCCAAGAAATTGAAGAAAAAAGGAAAATTGAAGATAATCTAAAACAATCCCTCAAGGAGAAGATAGAGGACTGCCACAAAATGGATAGAATAATCAGGCATCTTGAATCTGATCTTGAAGAAGCTAGAGATAATGAAGAACAACTTGAGAATCAGATAGACACTCTTAAATAAGATCTTCAAATAGCAAATGAATACAAAGAGAAATTCAAGATAAGCTCAACCCAACTTGAAGTTCTTCTTGAAAGCCAAAAGAGGGTAGATGATAAGTGTGGCTTGGGATATGAGAAAGGTGAAAGCTCTGGATCTAGTTAGAAGAAATTTGGATCAGGAAATCAAAGAACCAGGCCTAGAAGACCTCTGGTAAGGCAACCAAATCCTCAAAGATATCCATCCTTCAATAGATATTGCTTCAATTGCTACAATTTTGGTCATAAAGCAACTCAGTGTAGAAGAAGAATAAATCAGACTAATCCATCCTTCTCTAGACAATGTTTCAACTGCAAAAGGTATGGTCACAAATCTCATGAATGTAGAAATATGCAAATAAACAATTCATTCAATGGTAGATGCTTTGCATGCAATAGAATGGGACATATGGATAATCAATGTAGATCAAGAAGATATCAATCAAATATGCAAAGAAATGTTGTTTGTTACAATTGCAATAGATGCGGTCATATTGCCAAATTCTGGAGAAGTAAAAATCAGGATAAAAAGGGTTCGATGCATCATAATCAAAAACAAGATAAGGGTAAAGGCAAAGTGAATGCGAATGAAGTTCAAAGGGAGATGAGAAAGATTTGGGTGAAGAAGAGTACAAAAAATATTAGGGATGGATCCACCCCGGAATCCAATGCTGATATTCCTTCCAGAAACTAAACAGATGAGCTCTGGCTTAGCAGGAGTCACAGATAAAAACAAATTCCCCCAGCCAGTCAACTAGTGCCTAAATTCAGCACATGGAATGCTGTGGATTAAAGGGTTCTCAGAAAAATATCTACATAACATTCAGTAGAAATATGAAAGATCCGCATGGAGTTTTGCAAGAGTTTAACCACTCAAGTTAATCCGGTACTGACAGTGGTCTGGTAAAGCAGGATTTTCACAGACAGATCTGGTATGATTCAAAATTGAAATACTTTGATCTGCGGACCCATGGCATGATTAAAGAAAAGTAGATACATTGTCAATCCTCACTAACAATGATTCTAAGTTCAGCAGAGTGATTCGAGAAGATCTCTCTCAAAATAGGGCATCCAGATAACTTATGTTGTGCATTTATTACAAAAGGAAATTAGGTTTTGCGCAAGGATAAAAGGGTTCATTCACTCATTATTTATACATTTGCATTTGAGAAGAAGAAAAGAAGAGCTCTGTAACGAAGTTTCTACAGTTCACTCAAAGATCAACTGAAAAATTGAATTCAACCAGCGACCTATTTCGGCTCCTATTTCAAACCCTAAAAGTGTAAAAAGGTACTTTCATTCTAAAAATCTCTCTTTGAATATTTTGCAAGATGGCTACTCCAATGGTTGTAAAGATCACTGATAGGCCATGTCCTAAATTCAAGAAACACCCCTATAAATCTTTGGAAGTTGATCCTTTAGGCGCATTTTCTAGCTTTCCACATGGGATATTGCACGTAGAAGATGTTAGGGTCTATATCCATGCCAACATTGAGGAATTTGGAGACTCAAAATTGATGGACATCTATCACAAACAGCTAATAGATGAGAGTTTTGAACTCAAACCTCAATACAAGGTCCTCCGAGATAAACACTTCCGACATTGCATACACTTTCCCTATTTTGCAGAAGATGATTGGGTCCAGTATGTCCTAAGCAGGATGCATGATAATTTCATGTGGTTAATGAGGCCCTTCAAGATAACTAAAGGGTAGTGACTAGATTGCATTCTTCCAGTGGGTTACCTACAGTTAAATCTATCAAGAACTAGACAGTAACTGAAGCCACCGGATCTAAATTTGACAAAAGAGCAATGACCATAGATGACATCACTGATCTGAATGTCAAGTTTTCTTCAATAATAATTGGCTACAAAATCTATCATTCGAAAAGGGAGAATTATGTGTCTAGGACTGCAATATATGCATCATATCAGATGTTAAGGGAAAATGCATATTATGACCTATGTGATCTTCTCCTAAATCAACTATTAGAAAACCTACAGAAGATCAAAAAGGATAAGAAGAATTCCTTCAAATATGGTTGTCTATTACTACGTCTATTCTTTTATTACATGAATGAGCTACCTATATCAAGTGGTTGGGTATGGCAAAATGACAAACTGGTTGCAATCCAGATTAGAGATTATATGTCTAGACTTGGTGATGCTAAAGCTCAAAACATGGCTCTTTGGGGTTACTTTAAGAACTTCCAAAGCATGATGCAAGCCAAAGAAATAATTCCTCAATCCATAGTCAAGAAATACAAGGACACAGTATGCTTCATGGTTGACACTGACCAATGCCTAATGGAAGCAATTGAGCCAAGGACTATGTGGATAATGCCTATGGGATACGAGGTGGATGAAAAAATCTTGAAACTACATATTCAACACCTGTTGAGCCAGCCTAAGGACACTGAAGCAGAAAGGTTTAGCACCTTTTAGGAACTAAGTGTAAAAATACATGTTGAGTTAAGGCAACCAGAGATAAAGAGAAAAGTAAGAAGGGAAGTTGAGGAAATTGCCAAAAGATTTGGCCTATCAAAATAGGCAGTAGATGCAAACAGAGAGAAAATGGAGAAGGCTGAGAAACAAGAAGCAAAGAAAGGAGATGTTCTGATACAAGCCTCCTCCTGGACTAGATCCTCCAAGAGCTCTGCACCTGCCACTCCTAAAATCTCAAGGGCCACCAAACTAGAAGTCAAGATATCTGGAAAAGGACAAAAGAGTATGAAGACCAAAGCCACAAGGTCATATACAAGCCTTAAGGATGATGAAGAAACAGAATCTAATGAAGAAATCAAGAAAATGAAGAAGAAGAAAACATCTGGGGAATTCTCTGCTAGCAAAAATAAGGAAGAAAAGGCAAAAGAATTTGTTAAAAATCCCACTCTTTCCATTGATGACATCATCAAGATAGTTACTGTGGATGGGAACCTGTAGCCAGTAATAGAGTTCTATGATGAATACAGTGATACTGACAAGAGAATTTTGGAAGAAGCTACTATCAGGTACCTAAATATTTACAATAAAGCTTTCATTGAAATTATATCATGAATTCCCAAGAGTCTAGAAAAGGTACTTTAACTGAGAAAAGAGAATGCAAAGGAAAAATACCTAGAGATTCAGGAACAAATAATGATTCAACTTTATCCTTCTATCACTCGAAGACAAATGGATCGGTCCATACTTGACAAAGCCTTGGCAGAAGCCTTCGTTCCCATGAACCTAGCTGAAGAGCAATTCCAAACTATGGTTAGTCACATCACCTCACCACACTCCCTATCATTCACTGAGAAGGATGATATGTCTATCACTCAACCCCATAATGCCTCCCTTCATATTGAAGCTTTCATACATAAGCACAAGATCAAAAGAGTCCTAATCGATGGAGGGGCTGGGTTGAATATCTGCATATTGAAGCTAATCCTTACATTGGGGTTTTTAGAGAAGGCTATAGATCTGAAAAGAAAAATCACCATAAAAGCCTATGATGAGGAAGAAAGAACATCCAAAGGAATTGTTACCCTACCAATCAAAGTGGGCCCCGTAGTGGAAGATGTGGCTTGTCAAGTCCTCGACATGGAGCTAGCATACAACATCCTCCTTGGGCGACCATGGATACACGCTTTGAAAGCAGTACCTTCTACATACCATCAATGTATCAAGTTCCCACATGAAGGACAAGAGATCACCATCCAAGACGATCCTAACCCCTATCAATACTGCAACTCCATTCAGCCCAAACTAGAAGTTGTGATCCCCAACAACCGTGCTTCTGCATCCTTGTCATCTCATGTTAATCCAACTACACTTGCTTCCTCTTCAGGAGCGTCTCAACCTAAGCTCCAACTCAAAGATAAAGGCTTGGGTGAGTACACGGTATCTCAGTCCCTCTATTTGGGACAACTGCCTCTATCTGCTAGATCCTATGGGAGGCCTATCTTAAAAAAACCCACAGCAGAAAAGCCTACCAAAGGACCATTTGTGAAATGGGGAAGCCTAGAAGATGAAAGTGATGAAAAAGATGTTCTACAGTGGCTATACAAAGATGAAGCTAGTTCCTCAACGCAACATGACCATCCCACTATACCAACAGAACAGTGCGGTCAAGGTTTTCAAATGCTACAGAGAATGGAGTATGAAGGACACAGTCCACTTGGTTCAAGAAAGGATGGCATCACTGAACCCATCCAACCTCATACCTTAACAGCCCGAGACACTATAGGGCTAGGCTACACTAGAGCACCAAGAAACAATAGAACTACCATGAATAAGGGAAAACAACCAGAAGCCTCTACTAGCAATCTGGTCGACCAAATTCAGAGAATGCAAATGGGAAGTGAAACTGATTGTAACGAGTATGAATGGGATAGTCTCTCTGAGATGTCTTGTGATGAAAAGGATATTGACGTTGTCCACGAGTATGACCCGACCCATGCCAACAAGAGACAAGGTCCAAGGGCTAGACCACTAGAGTTCGTTCCTTATAATAATGATAGTGACAATCGCGAGGAAAGAATGATACATCCCTTGATGGATCCACTAATAGAGAGTACCATCATAGATTTCATCCATGCTTTTAACAATTCTATCCTAACCATCAACACCATCGAACGAGAACAACCCAATGATCCCTTACCACTGCTACATCCTAAACTCATAGACTGGGACCTACAAGGTACTACCCCTGAGCTTGATACCTTTGAAAATGATGATGCCATCATAGACTACCTTGAGCTTAGAGATCACATACTTGTAGGAGACCACAGAGCTGGCTATGCTATTGAACTCAATGAGAAGGCCTATTTTGGAGAGAGAGCCAAGCCTTTTAGTCATAGAAACATCAAAATAAAAGAACGATCTAATGGTGAAAACCACTCCGCGGCAGTGTTAGATCATCAAAATAGTAAAAATAAAGGCATATCCAATAGTGAAAACCTCTCTAAGGCGTCAAAGGACTTGACGCTATCTTACACATCAGGAGAGATCGTCGATCTTGATAGAATCGACAGAAGCAATTAATGTCAACACATGTGATAATCCCAGAATAGTCCACATGGCAAAGGCTCTAACAGAACATGAAAAACTAGCATTTATAGATTTCTTTGAAAGAAAATAGATCAACTTCACATGGACATATGCTGACATGCCAGGGCTAGATCCAAATCTTATCATGCATCATTTATCTCTAGCTCCAAGAGCTAAATCGGTCAAACAAAAACTCAGAAAGATGCATCTGCATGTGGCCCTCATGGTAAAAGAGGAACTAAAAAAGCTATTAGACGTCGGATTTATCAGGCCTATAGACTATCCTAAATGGGTTTCAAATATAGTACCGGTGGCTAAACCAGATGGCAGGGTCAGAATATGCGATGATTTCAGAGACTTGAACAAGGCTTGTCCTAAGGATGACTTCCCCCTGCCCAACATAGACATGATTGTTGATCTTACAGTGGGACACACTATGCTATCACTCATGGATGATTTCTCAAGATATAACCAGATAAAGATTGCACCTGAAGACCAACACAAAACTACCTTCACATGTCCCTGGGGCACCTACTGTTGGTGTGTTATGCCATTTGGTCTGAAAAATGCTGAGGCAACATATCAGAGAGCCATGACAACAATATTCCACAATATGATGCACACTATAATGGAAGACTACGTCGATGACATTCTAGCAAAGTCTCTTACAAGACAAGGGCATCTAGCAGTACTAGACAAGATCTTCAACAGACTGGAACAGTTCAATGTGCGCCTTAACCCAAAGAAGTGTGTGTTTGGGATTACATCAGGAAAATTACTGGGATACATAGTGTCTACGAATGGTATCAAAGTTGATCCAGCCAAGGTAAAAGCCATCATGGAAATGCCACCTCCTAAAAATCTGACTCAATTAAGATCCCTACAGGGCAAACTACAGTCTATTAGACGGTTCATTTCCCAACTGGTAGACAAGTGTCACCCCTTCTCTCATTTGCTACACAAAAATGTACCCTTCAAATGGAACGAGTCATGTGAGCAGGCATTTCAACAACTAAAGGAATATCTCATGAAACCACTAGTATTAATGCCACCAATTCAGGGCAAGCCTCTATTATTGTATATCTCAGCTACACCAACGGCTCTGGGAGCTCTCCTTGCACAACAGAACTATGATGGGAAAGAACAAGCTATCTACTATATCAATCAAACACTCGTTGGGTACAAATTGCAATACACACCAATCGAAAGAGCATGTCTAGCTATGGTCTTCACCTCACAAAAATGGAGACATTACATGCTATCACACTCTGTTAAACTAGTGGCGAAGATTGATCCACTGAAATACTTACTCAACAAAGCCGCCTTAACAGGTAGATTATCAAAATGGGTCATGCTTCTCAGCGAGTTCGATATTGAATACATGGACAGGAAAGCGATCAAAGGACAAGTGCTTGCAAATCAACTAGCAGATGCACCTTTAACAGATGACAACCCCCTGAGTTTCAAATTTCCAGATGAATCTATCTTCCTTGTCAACATAGCAAACTAGAAAATGTACTTCGACGGCTCGTATACCCAACATGGATCGGGGGCAGGTATCGTATTGATCACACCTAATGGTGACACTATTCCAAAGTCATACAGGTTAATGTTTCCCTACACTAACAATGTAGCAGAATACGAGGCCCTGGTCATCGGTATTTGAGTGGAACATCAAAGAACTTCAAGTCTATGGTGACTCACAGCTGGTCATCAACCAAGTAAATGATGACTACCAAACAAAAGATGAGAAACTGATTCCTTACAAATGAATGGTAGATGACTTCAAGGAATATTTTGTTAAGATATCTTTCGAACAGATACCAAGGATCGAGAATAAAGCTGCAGACGCAATGGCCACAATCACATCTCTCCTTGACATCCTAGATAACCAATCACGATACGAGTTCTTGGTAGAGCCAGTCTCTTTTCCTACTTATGATACCCTAGAATCCCATGTCATATGCCACATCGTAGGAGCCGATTCCCCACTCTATGGAAAAATATTTGCCTATCTAAAAGAGAACACCCTCCCACCCGACCTCTCCAGCAACCAAAAAAGAACCTTCATCCGACAAGCATCCCGGTATGCCATTGTTGCAAACACCCTATATCACCGAGGTCTCAATGGTACTCTCCTTAGGTGTCTAGATAGAGAGGAATATCAAACTGCTCTAAGTGAAATACACGATGGGATATGCGGGACCCACTCTAGTGGCCCTACCCTAGCCAAGAAACTCATACGCATGGGGTACTACTGGCCAACAATGGAACAAGATTCCTATCATTTTGTGAAGAAATGCAAGAAATGCCAAATCCATGGGAATCTGATACACTCACTAGTGCAGGAGCTACAGCCATTAACAACTCCTTGGCCTTTCTGTCAGTGGGGACTTGACTTAGTGGGCAAGATCCACCCTCCTTCCTCAAGCGGCCATAAATTCATTATCACTACCACAGAGTACTTCACAAAGTGGATTGAAGTCGTGCCCTTAGCCAATATCACAGGCAAGTAGATTGCCTCGTTTATCCTAAACTATATCATTTGTCGTTATGGTGTTCCTTCATCCATCACCACTAATAATGGATGACCCTTCAAAAACTAAGATGTTAAGGAACTATGCGACAAATTCCACATCCAGCACCACTTTTCAACCCCCTACTATCCACAAGGTAACGGCCAAGCTGAGGCATCGAATAAAAATTCTAAAAATCCTGAAGAAAACTGTCAATGATGCTAGTCGTGACTGGCATATCCAACTGAATCTCACACTATGGGCCTACCACACAAGCATCTGCACACCCACAGGGGCAACTCCATACTCCCTAGTCTATGGATCTGAAGCAATCTTGCCCATTGAAGTCGAGATCCTGTCCCTGCGTATTTCACTAAAAGGCCTCATATCAGATGAAGAATACAGAGTGACCAGACTCCAAGAATTAGAGCTGCTCGAAGAACAAAGGCAACAGGCCTTTAACCATCTGAAAGCATATCAGCAACGCATGTCAGAAGCTACAATCACCAAGTAAAGCCCCGAGTATTCTAAGTGGGTGACCTAGTCCTAAGAGAAAATCCAAGAAATCAGCAAGACCGAGAAAAGAAAGGAAATTTTGAACCTAACTGGCTGGGTCCCTATGTCGTCATCACAGCTTATGGATCAGGGGCATATCAATTGGCTACATCTGAAGGTGAACTGTTTGATGATCCTATCAACAGCATGCACCTTCGCAAGTTCTATACCTAAAAACCCCAATGTAAGGGAGTCCTAAAAAAATCCAAAAAAAATTGAAAAAGTGATCAAAAACAGAACAAAAAAATCAAAAAGAGTGGAAAAATAACAAAAAAATCATCCTATGGTGAAAACTTGGCAAACAGGCTCCTAGGATAGGTACCATGGTTAAAACCTGGCAAATAGGCGTCATGTGCACTCATAGGTTCCGTGCAAATAAAAGTGAGTGGTGAAAACTTGGTAAACAGGCGCTATTCTGCGACAACCCACTCCCTCCATCTGTTCTAACTTCATGTCTCTTGTGACTTCCATATCATTCATCTTGAACCAGTTCTCGATACCGTTGTCGAACTACATCACCTCTAAGTTATCACATAGGCAAGGCCATTCTCAAATGCATCCCCAAGGCTCCACTGTCCCATCGATCCTGTGTCTAATTCTTCTGTCTCTCTAAGTCCAAACCACTTTCTGATTGCCTAGGTCTTAGGTCCATCAGGGTTCACCCCGAACTATGTTGCCTCTATGTCGTCACATAGGCAAGGCCATTTAGCAATAAGCCCCCGAGGCATTGGGTCAGTCCCTTAGGGTTTGTCTTTCCATATCTGTTTTGTCCTATCACCCATAATAAGTTGATCTTTGTCTACAACTGGGGGCAATTCCTTGATCTAGTTGCAGATTTGGATTCTTGAATTCCACTGTTCTAAAGATGATACCAATAAAGGATCATGATACCTTCACTCAACAAGCAAGAGAAACAAAGAAAGCTACCCAACAACAAAGTTCTTGACTCAAACCATCAACCTGTCCAAAACAAAAACAAACCAGAGCACCATACCGAAGCACCCAAACCAATTCTATATCAATTATGGCAAAAAGACACATCTAATACAAGAATGTTTTGTCAACAGATTAACTTACAAGGTCTTGAATTTTTGTCATTATGTCTTCCTATGCTACTCAAGGATGCCAAAAGCTAGAGATGCTATGATGGGGGCATAATTTTTCTTTGTCTGCTGCTTGTGGATTGAACTTTAGTAATGTGACGACTTTTGTCTAACAACATGATCAACAAAAGATCATCGAGGACTCCGAGGTCTAAACATGAAAAGGGGCAATCCTTGTCTATTGAAATGCAAGAAGTACTCAGGTCATCTAGATTCAAGTTTGACTAGATGCTTGTATCAACTTGCTATATCAAAATCCATGTAAGAAATACTTGAGTCATCTCAGTCTAATTATACCTAGATACTTGTATTCCCTTACAACATTTCAAAAAGTGAAAAATACCAAAAAGTGCCCAATGATGAAAGCAAAAGACTTGCAATCCCAAGATGACATATCCACATCTGTATCCGTCTCATATCCAACACATACATATCATCCATGCAATAAAGCAAATCTTGTAGTGTATCAAACAAAAGTCAGTATTTCTTCATCTTCTTCTATTCCACTTGTCTATATCATCTCTGTGTCGATTGAGTACATCTGGACATATCAAAAATATAACATATAAGTTGCATATCACATCACATGAGATAGTCATTCACATGATTACATCATTTGCATACATAATAAGTGCATCAGATCAATTTCCACACATTTTTTGGTCATCAGCATACATTTGCATCCATACATCATATCAAAGGAAAATCAAAAACATAGGTCACATACATATAAAACTGCATAATCATATCCATCCACATTAGCATTTGCATAAATCAAAATCATTCTAAAACATCCATATAGTCTACATAACATATACAACACATCATAAGGTCAAATCGCATCCATAACATATAAAAGTGTAAGAACACATGCACGTAGATCATGAGCAACAACATCATTATATAATCATCAAACATATGTCCAAATGTACAATATATCACAATCTCTGTCTAATCTTAGAGTCACGTCATAAATGTATACAACCAATCGTGATACATGTCTCAAAAAATAAAAAAAGTACATCAGCCATCTTAGCCATCTATCAAAAATGTGCTATGGTACAATCAAAACTGGTACAAGTATCTGAGTCTGTCTAACCCTACTGACGGGGCACACTGCTCCCTGCACTGGCCTCTCCTCTGCCTCCCCCTGACTGTGGGGGACTCCTCACTGAACCTATAGACCGAGACCCACCTACCCTCTATAATGCCTCTAACTGGCTCCTGAAGCTAGGGGCACGATGCTCTACTGACACAGCTCCATGATATAATCCTCTGTAGTACTGAGCCTATGCTTGGGCTCTAGTAAGCTCACTCTGCACCTAGACCACCTGTGCCTGTGCCTGCTGCACCTATGAAACCAAAAAACTAGATGTCCCATTTGTGCCCATGGCCATCATGGCTGCATCTCTCTCTACCCTCATAGCCCGCATACTGGCTAAGGCTACATCTCTCTCTTTGGTCAACTCTAATAACTGAGTCGCATCTGACTCTCTCTGTGACTCTGCTGCTCTCAAATGAGCCCTCAGCTGCCTAATAATCTGACTCTAAACGGCCACCATGGCCTGCTGCTGAAAATCAGGCTATGGAACTTGCTCTGCCTGTCTAGGTGCCACCTACTGCGCTGGCACCTGCCCTACCTGTACCTGTTGCGCCACCTGCTGTGGTAGTGGCATCTGTCTCTAAGCGACCACTAGCTGAACAGGTACCTCTGCCTATGCCTATCCTGTAGCTACCTGCTGACCCACCTCTCCCTCTCCTAACCTCCACCGCTGTCTCATCCTACCTCCATCTCGTCCTCTCCTCCTCCTTCATCCTCCCCTCCCCCTGCCAGCTACACGCTCCTCGCCTAAATCCTCCTCATCTACACGAGGAGCCAACTCTCCTAGTCCTGAGTACCTCGAGAATGGGTGCGCCGTGAACCACTCCTCATAGTCTGGCGTCATGCCAGCGTCCACTATGTCTCTCCTCATGGGCCAAGTTGCATAGGAAATCTGCTGAAAATCAACCAATGCCTCCTCATAAGAGGCCACAGGACCCCACCTGTACCTCTCAGCATGGGTCCTGGCAAAGCATGCCTCTCCCTGAGGTCTACCCTATACACAGCCAAACTATCTCTGAACTCGGCTGACAATCTATCGCTCCAAAATATACTGAGTCCTACCAATGAGCCATCTCGTCTGGAAGCAATAAGGCAGATCATCTACCTCGTCGTCCCATACCTCGCAGTCAATATACGGTCGATAGACAACTGCATCTAGTCTATCAAAGGCATGCCTCCAGCACTCAAGCTTCCCCAGCTTGTGCTGGGAAATCATGCCTACATAGCCATAACTATAAGGCTCACCCCTCTGCCTGTGAAAGATGCATATCAGTCATGTGATAGCAATGTGCTCCCACAACCAAAACTGTAAGAGCGACGCGCCTGCTACTAAACTAGAGCCTTGGTGGTACACTGCCTGATGCATATCTCTATATAAGTGTGCAAGCACACACACACCCCAAGCATACCGCATCCTGTCTATCATCATCCTCTCTAGTACCCATCCCCAGCCAATGGGGAAGCCATGCAATCTCCTATCGGGGCATACTATGCCACCGATCAATCCTACCACTATGTTTGGGAAGTAGTCATAACAGTCATGCATGTCCTGCCATGAAATCTCCTCCCCCACCAACTCTGGGTCATCAAATACGCGTCTACACTCTCTAGGCCATCATCCCTCTGTGACTCATACTCAACTAGCTCTCCCTGAATCAGGAGATGCAGAATCTGGTACACATCCTCTAGAGTAATGGCCATCTCTCCCGTCGGAAGATGGAAAGTCCCATCCTCACTATGGAATCACTCCACGGCTGTAGTCACCATCACCTGGTTCATACAAACCTCAAGCATAAAGAGCACATGATACAAACCCATAGCACCTAGAGCCTCCTGGTCTATCTCGGTCAGCATGTATCGCTGCAACAATGGCAACAGAAACTGCTCACGCGATGTCAAAACATCCCGAATATCTTCTTGCAACCAAGTAACGCATACCGTCAGTGAAATCCATATCCATATCAGACCTACTCAAAGCAATCAAGCTACCCTAATCATTGGCTTAACATATCAAATTAATCAAAACGGCATATCATCTCTCGACTAGATTCCCAGCAATCTCAGAGATCGCTAATCAATTGACACATCGATCAGGATGCCAATTGGGTTAATTTTGTTAAGTCAACTGACTTTCCTAAGTGCAAATGTTCCAATCCAGGTGGCAAATGTGTCGTTTCATACCAAAAGTGCCACTTCACCATAAATGCGCCACTTCCTGATGCGTATGCACCATTCTGGCACATGTGCCACTTCCCATATCAAATGCGTAATTCAATCAAATGTGCCATTTCAAAACACATATGCGCAATGTCTGGATGTATGCGCCACTTCATGGCTCAAATGCGCAAACTAAACAAATGTGCCACTTCATGGCTCAAATGCGCAAACTAAGCAAATGCACCACTTCGCAGTGTGAATGCGCCATTTTGCAACAAATGCGCCATTTCGGAGTGCATATGTGCCAAACGGTTATTTTTATGCATCTGTCTCAGTTGGGTTTCCTAGCCATTAATATGCTCAAAAATCAACTTTTAGCAAGTTTTGAAGAAACACATACCGGGGGTCCTGCCTCTACTGGCCGATCAAACCGTCGAATCCTCTCAAACCAGTGCTCCTCACGCGAAATATCCATGTCTGGCCACCATGCTCTCATAAGCTCTCCAGAGGACAAATCAACTATGGACAAGTGTACAAATGAATAGAATATGTGGACCCAGCTCCTATATATAGCAAGTGACCCATATCTGACTGCATGACAACTGTGGCTACTTCCCATGTCAGTTTCTTTGAACCATATCCCATTTTTCTCCATCCTAATCTATTTTTCACCTGCTTCTTCGTGAGATTGTCCGTCTCACTCCTTCTACCTTCTTCCCATCCAATCTCCTGAGGGGGCATCCTGTCGTTGAACTTGAACCAGGGGCAAACTGGGGCATGTATCACTACCGAAAATTCTTTTTCTTTGAAACAACGTGATATAACACATTGCATCAAAGAGGGGCAAAATGTATACACCTAAAATTGGTATGACTCTACTTAAATAAATATTTTAAATATTTATTTTCATCATTCACATTCTTCTATCAATAAATAAATAAATTCATTTATTTATTTGATTCACTTACCCTCATTTAATTAAATAAATTACATTTTATTTAATTAATTAAATTCATCCCCACCAACTTCATTCTTCTAAAATAATTAAATAATTTTAATTATTTAATTAAAATCTTTTATTCCTCCAACTTTAAATAAAATGCAAATTTTATTTAAATAAAAATCTAAAATCCTCACAAAATAAAATATATTTCTATATTTTATTTATTCTTCTCAAATATCCACAAAATTAAGTAAATAAATCTTTTTATTTAATTATGCTTTCTATCTCTTCGAAAAATCATTCTTATCTTCCCAAAAATAACCTTCCTCTTGTCACAAAAAAGCAAAACTCTGAGTTACGAAAGTAAAATCAATTTTAAAGCATCTTTAAAACAAATCTTTTCTTAAAATAGAGAAAATCAAATCCCATCCTCATCAAGAGAGGAGTTAACTCAACTAAACTACTTTTGGAATGACATGTGTCTTTCTTCTATTGGATGCACGTTCCTCAACAAGCCTCCTCCGTTGATTCCTTCTTTTCTTCTCAACCATTGATCTTCCCTCACTCTCTTCTATAAATACAACCTTCTTCTCTTCATTTCAATAGGTGGATTTTGTGTAAACTTATGCTATAGAGATACCGGCGCGCCTTTGGCACCCCTACTTCCATTTGAGCATCCTCATTCATAATCCATTTCTGTATTTGAAGCTCATCTTCAAATACATAAGTATCACAGCCATTCTTCCTTTGTCATCTTCAACAAGCAAGCAAGCAAAAGCTTCTGAGGGCTTCACAATCAAGATCAAAGAAAGATAGGCGAACTACAGAAGGTGAAAGGTAAAAAGGCGAAGGTATTATTTGTTCATTGTTTTTAATCTTCCTTTTATCTTCATATTCTGTAGATGTTTGGGTTCTTATTATCATTGATTTGATTAACCTGTTTTCCCCCTCACAGATTGTAAGGATGAGTTCCAAAGTAAGGCAAGAATGAATAAACTTATGCTTGGAGAAACTGACCAAATAGCAAGTGAGACAAAAGATATCCTTCAGAATGCTTTGAAAAGATTCAATCTTCCTGTTATAGAGGAATCAGTTGAAGAACCTTCTACCATGGATGTTGAAGGATTAAATGTAACCAATGAAAAATCTTCTGATGTAGAAGGATCAAAAGAGATAGATGAAGAGAAGTCTGAGGACTTGGATTCCTCTGTTCCAGAAGAGGAAGTTCATGAAACAGTAAACACAAGTAACATCTCTCCTCCGGATCCCACTGCAAACATTCCAGATTCAGAAGCTGAAGGAGAAGGAAGAAAAGAGGAGAAAGTGAATCAAGAAGAGGAGGTTAAGGGAAAAGAAGAAGAACAAGCAGAGAAGACCTATGATGACAGTTCTGAGATCCCAAAAGAAAAGAGGACTTAGTCACCGGAAAGAGACGCTATAGAGGCAATGAAGAACTTCTTAAACAAAGAAATGATGGAGATAGATGAACCTAAGCTATTTCAAGGGCCACTAAATTTTCACTCTCTCTCTGATCCAGACAATGAAAATAGCATCTTTTGCTCAAGCCAAATCAAAAGAAAAACTCTTGAAATCTCACATGGAAGACTATGAGGTATTGGAGATGGCATCTGGGATGTTGGAGAAGATCATGCCATCATTCCAAAAGGATCCTTTGGCCTCACCATCCGGCAACCTGAAATCTTTGGTAAATTCTGTTACCACTCACTTTGAATCTCTAGAAAAATCAGCAGAAGCTAAGGTCTGGAAGGAGTTTTTGGGAAAAAGATTCACTGAAGTACAGGGAATCATTGCTAATGATAGGAGGACCCTAGACATTGGAATAAAGACCTTGAAAATGCTCTTAAAGATGGTGGGGACATATATAAATTTTGTCTATCTTGGCCCAAAGTGACAGAGGATATTGAAAAGAAGGTGAAAGAACAAGAAGGTAAACTGTCAAGTTTATCTCAGAATTTTGATCCCCTTACTACCTCTCTAATGAATCAAGAATGCCAAGCCATTATCATCATAAATGAAATAAAGAGACTGAACAAAGAAAAGAAGGATATAATAGATAGAATGAGTGAACTCAGTGGGATAATTATCCCTAAGTTAGAGGCAATGCATGAGGCCTTGACAGTTGCTCAGACCACAGCCTGGACCAGTGATCCGGTAGATTTAAGAAGGGCAGAAGCATTTACATTTTTGTTGAGTGGTCACATCTCCATTTTGGATAGGATGAAGCAGAGCTGGGCCATAGAATTTGTACAGTTAAAGGCCACTTTTACGAATATACTTAAGTATATGTAAGTATAACATATATATACTTATGCGGCCATGTATAGGTTAATTTTTACAAAATTTTGGTATGCAGAATCCGCCCTTTGCTATTGATGTCAAAGGGGGAGTGAGGAGTAGTGAAAAATGTGGAATCCAACTAAGGGGAAGCTCTGGTAAAATAGTGCAAAAGACAGAGCATCAGCCAAGGGGGAGTTACTGCGACACTTAGCCATTTTTCATTAAGTGTTGCCATCAATGCCAAAGGGGGAGATTGTTGGCAAGAGACACTGTGTGGCTTCATGATTATTGTCATTGATGGCAACAAAGTCTATCCCACACATCTGCAGTACATAGTATGCCTATACCGGAAGTCAGATTAAAGATTGTTTTGGTCCAGTGAACAAGAACAGAGTATGCAATAAGGTCTGACAATCAGGTCTGGATCTCTCAGATGGTGTAACTTAGCAAGTTACAAACTTGGATAAGTCAAGAGGGGTATCATGACTACTGTATTCCAAATATTTAGCCTCCGGTATAAAAGTATGGAAAAGATATGAGCATCTGAATATTGGGTTCCAGTCAAGTAGAGCAGACAGAGGAAGAACTGACTGGCAGAGCATTAGACTTCAATCCGGATGAGTAAAAGGTGTTGATCAAGCTATTTGGGGGACTATACTTTGTTGGCCAACATGATTAATGACTTCTATGCCTATGCTTTTGATACGCATAACAAATCAAGCATGGATTCAGCTGACAGATCAATAACTTGTAAATATCTTGAGTGTTCCTATTGTCGACTACAAAGTTGATGAAATCCTTGATGCGGATATATATACCAGATGGATTCCAGTATGTAGGTGTGTGGAATATACAAGTGATGAAATAAAGTGTGAAGAAAAGTAGGGACAAGTGTGAAAGCCGCAAATCAAGTCCAGTATGTGACAGAGCAATAGTATCAAAACAGAGGAAGAATGAAGTGCATCAAATCAATGTATTGTACCTAACTGAAACTGAACTCCTGCATTTGCAGATTCTTCTCATTAGTTCAAACACCTGATTACCTTCTGTAATTTTTGTAGACAGTGATTCTCTTGTAGGCAGTGTGCCTCTTGTGAGCAGTACGCTCAGGTAGTGAGCCCTAATTGGCAAGTGCCATTTTGTACTTATTTTTTTAACAAAGAATATAATCTTGGATTAGTCACCCCATGGTTTTTCCCTTAACAGGGTTTTCCACGTAAAAATCCTTGTGTAATGTGTGATGATTTTATTTCTGTTCTTATGATCACATATGCTTATATGATTTGATGTTGCACTGATTATTAAAAGAAAAGAAAGTTAAAGAAATTTTGAGATAACTGATTCACCCCCCCTCTCAGTTATCTACCTTGTTTCCAACATACTTCACATCTGAAGGTTTTGAGAAAAGAATAACTCACCTTCTTACCTGTCCATGCTTCCTTTGGAATACCATAGTCCAAAGGAACTAAAGGACCTCTATTAATTAAATATACAAAGGTATTGACAGCCTCTTCCCACACGTTTAAAGGCAGTTCAACATGCAATCTTATGCTCCTTGCACGCTCCATTATTGTCATGATCATGTGATCAACACTCTATTCTCCTATGGAGTTCCTAGAACCATTTATTGCCTATGAATTCCATTAAAGGAATAATAATCCTCAAATTCTTTGTTGCAATACTCACCACGATTATCAGATCTGAGACATTTTAATCTTTTACCCATCTCATTCTCAACCAAACTTCTCCATTTCTTAAATGTTTCAAATACATTAGATTTCTACCTAAGGAAATAAATCCAAACCTTCCTAGTTGCATCATCTATGAATGTAACATAATACTGAGAGCCACTGAGAGAAGATACCTGAGTCGGTCCCCATACATCTGTATGCACAAGCTCCAACTTTTCATCTTTCTTTTGCTTCCCATCCTTGAGAAAACTAACTCTCTTTTGTTTTCCATACACACAACTTTCACAGAAATCCACATTAATACATTTCAAACATAGCTGCAAATAAGAATAATAACGAGCAAATAAGAATAATAACGAGCACAGAACTCATGCACCGAATTGGAACATATTCATATATTCATTGCGCGCTGTAAGAGTATAATAACAAACTGTGAAGCCTAAGGGAGCAAACCAAAGATAATGGTACTCCAAATTTCTAAGACTCAACTGTGAAGCCTAAGGGAGCAAACCAGAGATAATGGTACTCCAAATTTCTAAGACTCAAACTTTCTACTTATAGACTCTAAAACCTTGCCTAAAGATTTCACTTCCTAAGACTCGAATGAGAAATGAGGCAGCCTTACAAGTCCTCTTATAGTCGTAAGGTAGATCTTCTTACCTTCCCTCATAAGTCCGGATTCAAATCTGTCAATACATGGAAGACACGTGCAACCCTTATCTGTAGGACTACCCATGCAACCCTTATTCGTAGGACTACCCGAATGAGGTAAAGATTCCTCAAGTGGGACCAATTAGTCTGTGAACAAGATAATAGGGGACCAACAATAAAAACTTACAAAACATCTTTTTGATCACGGGAAGGATAACCCATGCAAACTGTAGGCACGTATGCTTTCCCCTTTTATCGTGGAAGGGCCCACGCTTATCTTTTGACATGAAGAGATAAGTATCTTTTATGGATGACAAGCTACATCCATTAGCTAGAATATTCTTCAGAGCTACTGGATCTCCATCTTACATAGTCCAGATATCCTTCACAAATTTGATTAACGGGATGAGTACAATCAGGAGCTCGTCTATCTTCATGTATAGGTGTTTGAGAGGTTGATGGTACATTTGGATCTGGAGTAAATATGATAGGTGGTTCTTCTTTCCATATGACACTTAGCACTTTTAGTTTATGGGCCCCATACATTCCATGGTTGATTGAAGTGTGGTCCACTTGATCAATCCTATAGGTCTTTGTATGTATCCATACAGGCATTTGAGTGGAATACAGATGTCTTTGTGTGTTAGGGGTATTCTAGAAACAAAATCAAGATCCAAGTCCAGTAGGACCATAGCTCTACACCATATGTCAGCTGATAAGATTTTCTATCATTCCATACCTGGTGGAATTGATCATTTCGACAAAAGGGGCTTCATGTGTTAATTTAAACACACAGCCTGAATATGATGACGTGCCTGTGAAGTCTACATCATTGGCAGCTTTGCGAGGACCTTGGAAAAGATCTCGAATGAGATTTTTGCCTCCTTCATGTTCTAACCAACGATCAGTTCTAATGACATGGGGGTTAAAGAATTGCATAGGTATTTCTGTATCATCTTCACACCATTTTTGAAATTTGACCTCAGGATCAATATGTTTAGCCTGAGCAGACATTTCAAAGAATGGACGATTTGTCCAAAGACCTACTATTGTGAATTGTTGGGCTGCAATAAGACAACGAAACCTATCATGAAGGAAATCATTAGCCATATAAAAATTATGTCTATCCCTCATTGGTAAGGGATTTGTACTCCATTCCATACATTTGGTTTCATACCACCTATGTTCTTGAACTTTAATGACATTGACATGTCCAGTGGCCTTAACAGGAGGTCCTGAAACAAGAACATCATGCTCAACTTTGGGCATAACATGTCCTTCTCTGGAAAGGAAATCTGCAAAAATATTAGAGGAACCTGGAAGATGAGCAATATCAAAATTAAATGTATTTAAAAATTGGGCCCATCGGAGTAGCCGTCCTCTGACCACTTTATCTTTTGATTCTTTTTTAAAGAATCCTTTCAGGTTGTGTAGATCACTTTTTATTAGAAATCTTTTATCAGCAACAAACATTTGAAATGCCTTTAAGGTATTGATAACTACAAGAATTTCCTTATGAGTGCTATGATAATTGATTTCACTATTTTTGAAACTCCCTGAAATATATCAGACAATTTCTTCTTTCCCGCTGGGCACTTGATCTTTGAGAATACCAGCCCATGCATGTTCACTGGCATCAGTTTCTACTATCTTAAAGCCAGTACCAGGAAGTCTTAAGGAGGGTAACTCTAAACATTTTTGTTTAATTCTAGCAATCATGGCATCATGCTTATCAGACCAGATCGGTGGATCTTTGCCAAGCAACTTATTTAACTCAATATGATCTTCTACAAGCTTGCAATAGAATCCAGTGATATAATTGACAAGACCCAAAAACCTTTGAAGTTCTTTGACAGTGGTTACCTAAAGATTCTAGATGTGGGTCAGAATGTGGGGCTGTGCTTCCATGTGCCCCCCGGGGAGAAGCTTGATGCCAATAAAAATAATCTCACGTTGAGCAAAGTGAGATTTGGCAGCATTAAGGGCAAGGCCATGCTGTTGACATAGCTGGAGGAAAATTTGTAAATGCTCTAGATGTTTTTTCATATCCTGACTAAAAATCAAGATATCATCAATATATGGCTGAATGAATTTGGCAAAAGCATAAAATATTCTATCCATGGCCTATTGGAAAATAGAAGGTGTTGTTTTGATCCCGAAGGGAAGAACTTTCCATTCAAACAGTCCTTGTGGAATAGAGAATGCAGTTTTATGAATATCTTCCTTTTGGATAGTGATCTATCAAAAACCTTTCATCAGATCAAACTTAGAATAAATATTACTGCCTTGGATAGCCTACCATATATGGTCCTTGCTGGGAAAGGGATGTTGATTATCAACAAGACATTCATTGAGAGGCTTATAATTAACAACAAGCCTTTTTTCTGTAAGTTTAACTCCATTTTCATCAAATTTAGGTACATACATTGCATGACAGCAAAATGGAGAACTAGAATGTCTAATCAAATCTAAAGACAATAATTCAACAATTTCCTTTTGGCAAATTTTTGTTTCTTGCATACTCATCAAAAAATAATTTGCCTTTGCCTTAGGAATAATTTCATTACCTGAAGCATCTCGCTTAATAGGTAGAGAACAAATCAGCCTCCATTCCAGAACAAGACATTAAGGAGACCAATGAAAAAGATCCCAAAGGGAAGAACTTTCCATTCAAATAGTCCTTGTGGAATAGAGAATGCAGTTTTATGAATATCTTCCTTTTGGACAGTGATCTACCAAAAACCTTTCGTCAGATCAAACTTAGAATAAATATTACTGCCTTGGATAGCCTGCCATATATGGTCCTTGCTGGGCAAGGGATGTTGATTATCAACAAGACATTCATTGAGAGGCTTATAATTAACAACAAGCCTTTTTTCTGTAAGTTCAACTCCATTTTCATCAAATTTAGGTACATACATTGCATGATAGCAAAATGGAGAACTAGAATGTCTAATTAGATCTAAAGACAATAATTCAGCAATTTCCTTTTGGCAAATTTTTGTTTATTGCATACTCATTAGAAAATAATTTGCCTTTGCCTTAGGAATAATTTCATTACCTAAAGCGTCTCGCTTAAGAGGTAGAGAACATATCAGGTTCTTGTGTTGTTTCTTTAGGTCTTTGGTCATCACTGTTTGAGCAAATGCAGTTTTAATCTGTTCCAGATTCTGTGCTGCCACTTCAAGCTGTTGTGTGAGCCATATTTTATTTTCCTTCTTTTGTTTCTTTTCTTTTTGGATCTCTATTTTTTGGGTGAAAGCCATATTTGATGAATCCGGGGCATTTGATAAATACCCATGAGAGTGATGAACTGTGAATCCATAAGAATGGGTTCCCATGTTTGCATTGTTCTGCTGCCAATGACACCGTCATATCCATTTACTTCATAATGTACAAAAGTAAGTTCATCAACTATACATGTTCCTAGTTGAATAGAAACTCTACAGATGAGTTTGGACTCATATTGACCTTTTCCAAATTCAATATCAGTTTTGGCTTCAATCCAGAGATCTTTAGGAAAACAATTATATCTGGCGATATTAATATCTGCGCCAGTGTCCCAGAGAAATGCCAAAGGATAAACCTTAATGCTTGGAGGGTGGATAGTGAGAATTATTCCTAGACAAGTGGTGGTTTGGCCGGTTTGTAGAGTTTTAAACTGGCTTGGACTGAATGCAAAACCACTACTACAACCTCCTTCTTCTAGATAGGTAGATACATTAGGTATGAGTTCCAGACTGGGAGGAATGTTTTCCACAATGTAGGAAGAAATATCAGGACTTGAAGGAATATTTATGATACTAGGTTGTTTGTTTTCGGGACTAAATGGTTTTTCTGGGCAAAGCATACTAGTATCAGGACTGAATGGCTTTTCTGAATAGAAGAGTTCATTTTCACGGGGAGAAGAAACTTGTTGTGGAAGTTGTACTACAGAGGATGCATTATACTGATTTATATAAGTATCTAATTCTAGAGATTTTTCCATTTCTTCAACAAGATTAATATTTTCTTCTTCATCAATTTCTACAAGTTCAGAATGTGCTTGCTAAATAACCTTTTCTAGAAAAATCTTTCTTTGTCGTCTCCACAGTCATCGAGCCATACTACCAGCTACTGGTGCTTCAGCCATACTCCATTGAGCTATAGGTGCTCGACATTCAGTGACTGCTGGTCTCACATGAGGAGCATAATCATGGGATTCAAGTACTACTGGTCTGTTTTGAGGAGAATAGTCAAGGACTACAGTTCTCCTAACAGGCTGTCTGGGCTCATTGTCTTTTAACAGAAAATATTTCTTAGATTTCAGCTGCTCAAGTTTTCTTGTTAATTTTTTCCAAGTTTCAGGTCCCATATTCATCTCACTGAACTTTTGTTCAATTTGGACAATTTCATCAATGATCTTGTCCAATTCAGCTCTAGTATTTCTTCTTAGCATCATACAAAAGAATGAATTCTCAGAATCAGTGGAATCTGATTCTTCTAGTTGACCAGTCAATAGATTAACATTTGCCTACTCTGGGGCAGACACAAACTCAGCCTCTTCAGATTCTGCTTCTGATAAATCAGAAAGAATGATGTCTTCAGAATCTAAGGGATATTCATTGAAGAATTCATATTCTTCATTGTCAAGACCAGCATCTCTGGCTATTCTTATTTTACCTTTATTTTTCTATTTATTTCTGTCTAGGCATTTATTGGCATAATGTTTTCCCTTACAGATATAACAGGTTGGTTCCCATTTTTTACCAGAGCCTTTTCTATTGTCCTTCTTTCTAAAATATCCTTTTTTCTTGGGATATTTTCTGTACTTTTTTGTCTTCTTCTTTTTGAAATACTTTTCTTTGTCAAAGTATTTTTTCTTAGAAGATGTCTTACAAGTTTTACATTCATCTTTATAAAAAGAAGGCATAAGCTGATGACATACAGTAGAAGAAATTAAAGGCTTTGCCCTTTTAATTTCTTTCTTCTTTTGTAAATCTTGACAGACAACCTCATTTATCTCAGTCAGATATTGAACCAGCTGTGGAAAAGTGAGTTCCTTCATTTCTATTCCTTCTGCTATAAGATTTTTGAGAACTCTTTTATGATAAAATTCTCCAACCTCATGTCCAAAGCTTTTGAGAAAAGTAGTGAACATGAATTCCTGATTCTACTCACATCCTGATTGATAAAAGTTTTTATACTGCTCATCATAGTATTCCTTAAAATATTTTAAATTTCCACACTTACCTCTGAGATACTTATTATAGGCAAGTGTTTCCCTTGTGCCTATTTTTCCAACAAACAGACCGGTCAACTGAGCACACACTTGATCAGTGCCTCTATTAATCAGGTTTTCCCTATATTGATCCTCTAATCTGTCCCAAACATTCCTTGCTACTCCAGTCATGGAATTGAGGGCTTGTTTGATTACTTGAGCTTCATCAGCTCCTATATTGGTAGACATGTAATTAGTAATCCATGCACGCATGGCATCAATGCTCCTCATATTCTCTACATCCTCAAAATGATCAAAATTAACTAGAGGAGGTGTATCAGCTTTAAAAGACTAGATATTCTTAAAGGGATCAACTAGTCTAGATCCTTGGGGATCAATTCCATTACCAGGAGCCATCTGTAAACTACCAGATGCTTTTTCCTATTCAGTGGTTTCTCTTAAATTACCAGTTGTAGGATCATATATGTTTTCAATAATAGGCTGCTTAGGATGAACTAACAACTTAGGACCTTCATACTGAGCCTGTAAATATCCTTTGGCACTGGATGGGAAATTCAACACTTTAGTTTTATGTACTTGTGATTGTATTTGGACAAAAACTAAAGACTTAATCTCAGATGATTCTTGAACAACAGAATCCTTTAACAAGAGACAATTACTGTTTACATGTTGAATTTCTTGATGTAAATCTTGTTGAACAAGATCCAGCTTATCTTCAGTGTGCCTTACCTGAATTTTACAATTGACCAATTGTGAACTTAACATATCAGTGTCAAGTTTATGTTTGGCTCTAACCTGCTGCAATTTGTCTCTATGAACTTCTGCAGATTTATGAAGAGCAACCCACCACACTTCAGCATGTGTTTTAAACTGGATGTAAGGGGTGTGAAGTTCATGAACCTCATCCTTAAGTTGCTGATAAAGTTCCTTTTCCAAGCGATCTAGAGAAGCAATGATAGTGTGCATATTCTCCTGAAGAGAGAGCAGTTGTTTTTCTAGGCAAAGATCACAGATTTCATCCTGTGTCTTCCAGTCATGAAGCAACAGTAACTATTTGTGGATGCACAAGTTTGTCCAGTTTAATAACTTACTTTGACCTGATCCTTGAACTTCTCCTACAGGGGTGACATGCAGTGGCCAGAAGTCAGCTTGAAAGTGACTAGAGAGATCTTTAAGCATGAAATCCCTAAAGGGAGGAATAGTGTCGGGTACAACACAAGGTCCAGAAGGTGTTGCAATAGCTTTTTCATTGGTCTCCTTAATGTCTTGTCCTGGAATGGAGGTTGATTTGCCGGACATCATATTAATATGGCTAGAAGAGGAACTAGATTCCAGAAATGATGGCAGAGTTCCAGACACAGGACCAAATGGTGGATGAAAAACAAACGAACAAAGTTCACATTTTAACAAACCATTATCCAAAGTAGAATATTGATTATGCGGACATGGTTGCGATACAGGTGCCTTTGAAGAGGAACTAGCACCAGGAATTTGAACAGGTTTTTTAACAACAGGAATTTTAAACAAATCTTCAAAACCCTGACTAGGGCGAAGACACACACTCTGTGATCTTGGTAACATAGATGAAGAAGGGTTATTGTAGTTAAACTTTTGTTCCTTTCTCATAGACAGAGTGCGTCCAGAGGAGCAGCGAATAACCGCTTGATCATCAATTTCTTCCAGAGTTACACCACGTAACTGAGGAGGCTTTTGTTCAGGAGGCTTATGGTCCTTATCCCAAAGAGAAATAGCCCATTCTTCAGGTAGCTTAATATCTTTATGCTTTACTATTTTAGGGGCTACTAATTGGGTGTGCTCTGAGGTAGATTTCCAGATGGTGGAAAAGCCTTCTATTCCCTGGGCTCGTCTAGGATTCATCATTAAAGGAATTACCTTATTGTAGAGTCGATAATGAACCAAAAATATGAGGGAATGATCTACTGATGTATCCTTCATAAAGAGGTTCATTGTATTGAACTCGTAGGTAAGGACTTTATCCAGGTTACCATCTTTCAGGCTAACTGGGAAATCCAACAGATAATCTAAATAGATTGGTCCTTCAGACATAGAGTCACATGCACAACCTAATAAAGCATGGGAAGTTTTAAAAAACCTTGAATCTTTTAACATCATCATCATGATTATAGGAAGTCCTTTCCTATAATGTCCTATGACACCTATTCTAACATAGGACAGATGAATGTATTGGGGGTTCTTAGGACTTGCTAATGCCTGCTTTTGAAATTTAGCAACTTCTTTATCATTGAATAGATTTAATGTGCCTTCGGATCCTCCTTTGACTGTATGTTGCAAAGAGGCAATATGACATTTTTGCCAAGAAGTATAACCAAAGAAATTCTTTAAACCCTTGGACTGACTAATCATAGACACAAGACTATCAGGTATATCCTTATATATTTCAGAGGGTTTGATCACAGCGACTTTAAATTCTTCATTAGCAAACTGATTACTACTAAATGACAAGTCATCTATAACATTACTAGTTTCTGCAGGTAATGAAAATGTTTGCTCAGAGTTTGGAAAGAAATTTGTGAAACTAACCTCAGCACTGCGATCCTTAGTGTGATCTTTAGGTACTATCTTAGCTCCAGATGTAGAAGCTCGATCCATACTGAATGTGCTCCAATCTACACTAGAATCTGCGCTCGAAATACCATATAACCGCCTTGACTGCCCAAACGCCTACCACGGTTTAAACGGGACTTACTAACAACTGGAATATTTTATGCTTTTGCCAAATTCATTCAGCCATATATTGATGATATCTTGATTTTTAGTCAGGATATGAAAAAACATCTGGAGCATTTACAAATTTTCCTCCAGCTATGTCAATAGCATGGCCTTGCCCTTAATGCCACCAAATCTCACTTTACTCAACGTGAGATTATTTTTATTGGCATCAAGCTTCTCCCTGGGGGGCACATGGAACCACAGCCCCACATTCTGACCTGCATCTAGAATCTTCAAGTAACCACTATCAATTTCACTCATAAGCCCAAGTTTGTTATGTCACAGTGTTGTCTCAGAACCTGCAGCAACTATTTCAGTCTCTTCCTACGAACCTACAGCAATTGTTCCTAAACATGTTTGATTCTTCTCTACAACAACTAAAGTAGAAGGAACAGTATGACCTATACAAACATATAAGGTGCTTACTTTCAAACCTTTTGCTACTATTAAGGCACCTCTTGAAATCTTCCAATTTTTATCACTAAAAGTAACTATGCAACCTTCATCAACTAGCTACCCTTCTGAAATTAAATTCCTACTCAACCTTGAAATGTGCCTTACCTCTTGTAGTAGCCAATGATTCCCATTCTACAACTTAATCTTGATTCTTCCCTTTCCAATAATCTGACAAGGTTCGTTGTCTCTCAAATAAACCAGCCCAAAATCCCCTTGGACATAATCAAAAAAATAACTTCTATGGGACGTAGCATGAAATGAGGCCCCTGAATCTAAAACACATGAATCATCAGCATTATCTAGGGAAAGAATCAAAGCATCATCTTAAAATTTATTAGTTACCACATTTACCTCCTTATTGCCTTCTTATTTGTCTCCTTTATTCTTTTGAGGCCAACAATCTTTCTTTAGATAACCCAGTTTTCCATAGTACCAACAATCCTTTTGTCCTCTAGATTGGGATCTCTTGTCCTTTGATTTTCCTCGTGACTTCCCATGACCTCCAGAACCTTTTCCTCTCTCCTTTGATCTGCCCCTGCTTTCTGCATTCAAAACACTACCTAATGTGGACCCTCCTGAGCTTTTCCATCGCATTTCCTTGGTAAGGATAACACCAACAATATCATCAAATTTCAAAGTATTTGAACCAGAGACAGAGTTACTTACAACCATTACCAAGCTATTCCAGCTTTCTGGTAAAGAACATAAAACCAAGAGAGCCCTCACCTCTTCATCAAATTTCACTTTTATAGAAGTTAACTGACTGGTAATCATACTAAACTCATTTAAATGATCTATCATAGATCCGCCTTCAATCATTTTTAGATTAAACAAATGCTTTATGAGAAATACCTTATTTGAGGCTGGGGGTTTTCATACAATTTAGCCAAAGCTTTCATCAATTCATCTGTTGTCTTCACTTCTATTATATTGAACACCACAGATGGTACCAGGCACAACTGAATGGTTCCCAATGCCTTTCTATCTAGAAGATTCCAATCCTCATCAGTCATTACTGCTAGTTTCTTGGCTATTCCTTCCAATGGCCTCCATAAATCCTAATAGAGATAATCCTCCGTCTGCATCTTCCATAACTGATAGTTTTGCCCATTGAATTTATCTACCTTCAATTTACTCTCGTCTGCCATTGCTCCTGCTTAACTGTGAGACTCCCACTCAACCGTGAGACCTTCATGCAGATGATAATCGAACACAACTTGCTCTGATACCACTTGTTAGGAATTACATGCAGAAGATATCAATTAAATGCAAATAAAGATTAAACAGAGGAATGAAAAATACACAGAAATAATAACAGTGAGAGACAATTTTTAACGTGGTTCACCCAAACTCGGGCTACATCCACCAACAAAGAGTCCAATATTATTATCCAGCAATCGAACTAATTATAACTAGCAACCCTTGCAACTCCATACCACTACAAATGCTACAATACAATATCTCAATAGAAACCCTAACCCTTAGCTACTTTTATCAAGCCTTGTGTCAGTTACAAAAATAGGGTTTTTTTATGTTGGCCAATAGAAAAATAACTCCTGATTCCTTTATAAAATAATAAAAATTATTTGAGGTTTCAAGGGCGCTACCCCCGAGCTCCCACCCTATATCACGATAGGGAGTGTGCCAGGGGCGCTGCCCCTTGACCCCGTCTTGGAGGCGTTGCCCCCAAACCCCCGTTAAATAATTTGGGGGGAAACTGTGCCGATAAAAGGGGAAAATTTAACCTCTGAGTCTGATTAGACTCCATTTAATAACACTTTTTGCCTTTGTTTTCTTTTTCTTCTCTGTATTCTACTTATATCTTCTTACACTTTGAACTTGCACATTGTACCACCACACCCTCATCAACATTGCAATCCATCAAGTATTTATATCTGCAACAAGATTTATTTCATGATCAGGTCAGCAAGCCAGAAATGAAGCATGTACACATTGTATTTTGCCTTGTCGACTTGATCAAGTGTACAAATAGTAATGCAGACCTAAACAATCTGTAGACACTAAAAAAATGTCCTCATGTCACAAAGGCAACAGGACAATTCAATTTCGCCCCTTGTGTCCACTTTACCAATTTATCCCTTTCCTCTAATTTAAATAAATAAAATATTTATTTAAAATTATTCCCTAATCCTATCTTCAATAATTAAATAAATTTTTAATTATTTATTTAATTATTCATGGCCATTCATCCACTCTAATTAAATAATTATTTTTAATTATTTAATTAGTCATTTATCCTTTTCCTATAATTAAACATTTATTTATCTTTCCACAATCCAAAAAAAATTAATTAAATAAATTAAATATTTATTTAATTGATAAAATCCTAAAAAGATTCTGCTTTCTTTTATCCCATTCTTTTCAAAGATTTATGAGGATTTAAAATAGAAAAACAAATCTTTTTATCTTTTTCCCTACCTTATCATATCTTCTTCTCCTCATCCCTAAAAATCTATAAATATCCCCTCTTTCAAGTCATTTGGAGGCAATCGAATTTCATGTAGCTCCATTCTATCAAATTATCTTCTCGCTATTATGCTACATCTGTGGGCAATCAACATTCGATCATCAACATCTGTCAACTAGCATCTTGCATCCTCTGAGGTATTCAAAGAATTTGAGCATAGGTAATTGCATTTAATTTGTTTATCTTCATTTGTTCAAATTTTCTTGAATACATTCTGGCACGCCCGGTATCCCTACTTCTCCTATTCAATTTTATGTTTTTTACAAGTTTTTATGGTATAAAACTTGTGTTGTTTCTAATCCCCATTATCAAGTTTTGTAGAGAAGTTGTAACAAATGACCTCTAGGGCTCAAAAGGACTAAGCCATCGTGTCTGGGAGGCCGATTCCAAGCTTCTAGACTATAAATTTGCATATATTTTGTCACAAAAAAAAATTTGTAAAAATTCAAAAAAAAAATATTTTGGTAGCCCTACTGTACGGATCCGTACAGATCCGTACAGCAAGAGCCTGTCATTGGGGTCTCATCTACATATTTCATTGTTGTGCTTTCAAATAAGGTTTGATGTTGATTGCAGAAAAAGCTTTTGTTTGCAGGGTAAAAGCCATTTTGTTAACCTTTGTTTCTATGGCAGGTTTAAAATTTAGTGGTTGCAGGTCAACACCCACATGCAAGGATATTACAGAGTTTAATAATTGAGCTAACACATTGTTTGTTTTAGGTTGAATACTAACATATGGTTGTAGGCGCAATCTATGTTTGCAGAGTAAAATTTTTCATCCTTTAAACCTCTAGTTGAACTTGTTGAAACGCTGGTTGAAATCCACTGAAACTGTCTACCGAAGTCTTCAAACCTTCTAACTACCACTCCCTTTGAACATCCTTTTGCCGACCTAACCTTCATGCCAACTTCCATCGAGATCACCGTCGTAGTCCTTAAGCTTTAATCACCGCTAAAATCCTTATTGTCACTGCTAGTCTTTGTCGACTGGTTCAAAAAATGCCCAGTCGGCATTCTTCTCTCCACCCACTCATCATACACATCCAACTCCTTAGGTTTTCCACTGCTTCAAATCTTTTTTTTCTGTGTGTCACCGCCACTCATCTCTATGTTGAACGGCATTGTCACTGCCCTGTTGCACTTGACTCCTCTCGGTCATCATCGCCAATAAAGTCTGGTCACAGTCTTTAAGCCTTGGTCGAATGACCAAATCCTTAACATCAACATTTGCATTCAATATACCATCAACCTTTGACTCTCACATCCTTGTTGACTTTCAAATTTCATGTCCCTTGTGACCTTCGACCTCAAGCGTATAAGGTCGACTGTGGTATTTAGACCCCTTTTGACTCCAACCTTTCAACTAGCCTACAGTCATTGTCCCTATCTTTTGAGGTCACGGTTTCAAATACTCTATGTCACAGGTATGTTTGACTTGTCATATGTGTAGTTAGGTTTTTAACTTTTGATTTTTGACCTTAAGCCTTTAAGGATTCTTAACATTTACCATCAAGATTTAAGCTTTTGGGGTTTTGGGATGTGAATCTCAACTTTTTATCAAACGGGGGTGGGGGTCTTTTTCAAACTAGCCACCACAAATACAAATCTTCCAAACAGCACGTTTACCAAAAGGAAATTTTGCAAATCACAAAAAGTCAAACTATTAGTCAACCCTATTTTCTTTATATGCCATAAGGAGGTGATTTTTTTTCTTTTAGCCATAACTTTGTCATATGGGATCAAAAATTCACGCAGGAGGACTCATCAAAAAGATTAGAGGGTGAATTTCATAGTTGTGAAGGTTTCAATAGGTAATTTTGTCATATTATTAGGTAATTTCTCTATTGAACTTCAGCTACCTTCCAAACTTTAACTAAGCATATCTTTTGCAAAACTTATCCTTTTTCAGCGAAATTTATTTTAAAATTGCATAGAATTTCATAAAATTTCTAATTTTGCAATTTATTTTTCTGTATCAGATCACCATTTGTAGGTTTTTATCAGACCATATCTTTTGAACTAATCCTCTTTGGCAGCTAGCATTCATCTATGCAACTTGTCCTAATCGCGTGACAAAGAACGGAGAAAACAAACTACTGACATATCTTCTGCAGGTTCAAATAGTCAAAGAATCCTATTTATCACTAGAGTAGGCACATTTTGATTTGGGAATTAAAATTAAGTCTGTCTACTCTGTGTCTACTTTTCATTTCTTTGCTTGCTTGCTAAGTCTGTGTGTTACCCGATTTGGCAATGAAAGTATCCTCTCCCCCTGCCTAACCAACGGATCTCGGGTGCACAAGAAATCATTACCAACTCTAGAGGGCATGACTTCCCATTGTGAGAAGGGGTACGAACCAAGCGGAAATAGGCTAAAGCCAAGCCATTCCAAGCTGCTATATAAATAATGCATTTATGCCAAAAGTCACAAATGATGGGTGTTGTTGCACTACACCGACGAATGTTTCTCCCAAAACCCTGCTGAGCATAACCTCGGCAGGCTAGGAAGCCTCCTTTAATGGGGCAAATCACCGCATGTGTAGCCACATGAATGGAAGCCCTTACTAGAAACCTTTTTGTAGTGGCCCAAAACCCTCTATCTGTTGGTACAAGAGGATAGCAGATTAGGCCTCTGATAGTTGTCCCACATTTTCACGGCTTATGGAAGAGATAGCAAGGTACCTCAAGATCTGCACATCTTGAAGACCTAGAACTTGGTGTGCCTGAGAAGTGAGTGCACTGTAAGGGGGAGCCTGTACCCTGAGTTCCTGGAGCTACACACCATAAGTAGAAGCAGCTGGGTAAAACCAAGTGGGAACCCAACAGGTATTATCTCAGCCAGCCTAGGTAGTAAGTGTTCATGAATGGTTTGTGCATGAGTATTTCCTATCTTGTTTTTCTTTCCATAAAATTGCCACAAAGATGTCAAAAACAAACTCCTTGTCATGAGACAATTTCATCCTAATCACTTCTCAATCAACTTCATCCTTTCATATCCAAATCATATCTTAATCCCTCCACATCAGCATCATCCTAAACATTACACATCATCCAATCACTTCAAACCAAATCACATTCACCTCCTAATCATCATCTTCATCATTCCATATCATCATCATAATCATAGTCAAACACTTGCTAAAAGGGTCTCAATCTTTAGACATCATGTTAATATCTAACATTATAATACCCAAATTCCAAGATCTCCTCTAATCACTTTACCAAGAACCACAATATATAACCCAAGACACCATTCAATGACTCCAAGACATCATTCAACTATGTCACCTTGACCCAAACCTACCAACCCAAATGAAACAGCTCATAGCATAATCCCAACACATCATACACACATGGCAAAACCAACAAACACATAATCTTCTATCCATTCTGCATTACCAAATTCCACCTCATCCTTATGTGGCATCTCTCTTATCAACCTATCAACCTAATCCATCCACATGTCAAACTAATTCTATACTGACTTATCTATCATCATACCAATCTAATACATCCTCTTATCAAGTTCATCCCACATCACCTAATCCCACTTCATCCCCCTATCAACTCCATTCCATATCATCTTATCCCACATCTTTCCATAACAATGCCACATCAACCTATTCTTCTTCATACTAATCTCATCCAACCACATGTCAAACCAATGCCACATAACCATACCTTACTCCTTCTAACATCAACCAACCTCCACATCAATCCACATCACAAAATCTTCCATCTACAAATCCTATCATGCCACCTCATTACTAAACACATTCACAAGGCAACCAAGAAACACATGCAAGTCCAAATGGCCCTATGTACATAAACCAAGCAAGCCCAAGTTCACTTTTGCAACAAACACCATTGATAGACCTAAGTCTACCTATATAAGACCTAATGACCTTTGATGAGGGAAACACCAATCTAGAGCAAGCATCTTATGTGAATCCTCCATCATCATCCACTCAAGTACCACTTCATGAGCATACTTGTCCTATTTTAACCCCACCATGTGATCCTATTCCAAATCCTAAACCTTTAACATCCACCATTAGTGTTCATCCACTATATTGTCCTTCCACACATACCCTTGCAAAGGATGTGATCCATTGGCTACTAGCTAGGAACAGCTTATCCTCATGTCAAATACCTATCTTAGCACCTATCAATGAGCCTTCAAACACCATGTGTATTCCTCCAATCCCATCATGTGACCCACCAGCCATTGAGCTTGTCCAAGAGTTTCTTCCCTCCGCTTCTATGAAACCGCAAGAACTATGTCAAGAGCATACTCCTAAGCATGTGGAAACTTCAACCCCTTAACTAAGTCAAGATCAAAGCATCTCCAAGATCAACCAATCCATTCCATTCAAATCCAAATTAATCTTTTTTATGCTCACATTTATGAACAAGATTCTATATATAATCATGAAAGCCATGGTGACCTTCTTAGCTAAGCTCATGAAAACTATGATGAGCCTCCTAGCCAAATTTTACACAATTCATGTTCAAGAGCTTATCACTTCATCCCTCCATCCTCCATCTAGCCCTAATGTGCAAACATCCACTTGTCATGATGAGATATGTGCCTCCCAAGCACCCATTGAAAATCAAATAAATATCTTGGATCATAATGAATACAAACAAGATCTTAATGATCCCCCATCACCCACTATCAACCCTATTTGAAATCCACCATCATATCCTTGTTAGATTTGGGGCAGACAACTGAGAGGGGGGGTGAATCAGTTGTCCAAAACTTTTTCCCAATTACACACTTAAATCTTCTTAGTGATTAGTAGTCTTATCAATCATGAAACATAATGCATTTAAATCAAAAGCAAAAACACATCAACACATAAGACACCAAGATTTTGACGTGGAAAACCTGGCTAAGGGAAAAACCACGGGGTGATTAACCCAAGATTGTATTCTCTGTTAGAAGAATAGAAAGAACAAAATGGCACATGCCAATTAGGGTTCACTACCCTAACACACTTCTCACAAGAGGCTCACTGCCTACAAGAGACACACCGTCTACAAGAATAAGTATCACATACTTGAACTTGAAAATAGCATCTTCACCATGCTTGAGTCAGTTCCATTTAAGCCCAATACTTCTACTCTGCCTTTCACTCTACTCCTTGCTACCACACTCTCATCTCCACTAGGACACTTTTGAAATGAATTCGCAATCACTTATTTATAAAAGACATCAACTTAGGAATAATCATCTAAGTCGGCAAACATCTACAAGAACATCCACAAGATGTGTAACTCATCCGATCAGCCAATCTCAGGAAGAACTCCTTCACCTGGAGGTTATCCTTCAATTGCGAGCTTCAACTTTGATGCGGACCATCTACATGATCCAAAGGCCTCCACAAGATTTCTGGAATCACCAAGAACATCTGCACTTCATCTGCATATTAAAATTCTTCTCTTCTTCATCTGAAACCTCAAGAACACAGTCTGTCACTACTGTCACAATGGAATAGATGCTTCTAGACCTCCAGACCACAAACCAATCAATTTGATACTTCAAACAGACTTCCTGAACACTCTCTCAAATCCGCAGATCAGGACAATGCATTTCCGAATCTCACCGGACCTTTCTGTAACACTCTATCACCTCTGAATACTTACCGGAATCGGTTTAACTTGATCAGTCATAACTTCTTTAGATCTTCATGCAGACCTCTAAAATCTTTATTGGACCACACTAAGACACATATCTACAAACCCTTTAATCTGTATCCTCTAATCCTCTTCCTATCTTAGACTATTGCCTTACTGTCATCGTTGTTCTTCACTGTTCCTAATTGAGACTAATTTTCTCAATATCCTCAGCACACAGCTCATTCAATTCTTATCATTAATAAAATAGGAGTATGTTGACATCAATGACAACACCGGTTAGGCCCATACTTGCAACAATCTCCCCCTTTGTCATTGATGGCAACATATGATGTGAAAAACTATTTTGACCATCAAGACAAGAACTGCTCCTTACTGTCACAACTCCCCCTATCAGTAACAACCATTCACATATCTTCTCTCCCTTTACTGCTCCCCCGTTGCTCAGCAACCACTTGTTTTTCACATGTCTTCTCTCCCCCTTTGACATCAATGGCAAAGGGCATATACTTGCAATTCCACCACTTTAGAATTATATCTACTGCTCCCCCTGAGTAGCATCTCCCCATCATCAATTTGGACCACAAGATGTGACTGTGATATCCACCAGACTGATGCACATCAATGCACCTTAGTTCATCACCGGATGGGCAATAACCCCTAACTTCTCCCTGAGATACTCAAAAGAGTCCTTAGGTAGAGGTTTAGTAAAGATGTCTGCAATCTAATCCTTGGAAGGCACAAACTCCAATCTAACTTCATTCTTGTTCACTTGATCTCTCAAAAAGTGAAACTTAATGGATATGTGTTTAGTCTTTGAATGCAACACCAGATTCTTAGATATGTTTATTGCACTTGAATTATCACAAAAAATTGTGATAGGCTCCTCATATTCCATTTTGATATCTCTTAGTATCTGCTTCATCCACAAAACTTGAGTGCAACTACCAGCTGCTGCAATATATTCTGCTTCAGTTGCAGATAGAGATATTGTCTCTTGTTTCTTGCTTAGCCAAGAAACCAATCTCTTCCCCAAAAAGAATGCTCCACCACTGGTACTCTTCTGGTCATCCACATCTCCTTCCCAATCAGCATCTGTATATGCATTAAGAGAAAAATCATGATCTCTAGGATACCATAGACCATACTCAACTGTCCCTTTTAGATATCTAAAAATTCTTTTGATTGCCATGACATGAGATTCTCTAGGATCAGCTTGGAATCTAGCAACAAGACCAATAGCTTGCATAATTTTTGGTCTAGTTTGAGTGAGATCTAATAGTCCTCCAATCATTGACCTATACTTAGTCTAATCGGCCTTAGGAGAGTCATCATCTTTGCTCAACTTACATCTGGTTGCCATGGGAGTATTCCTTGGCTTTGAATCTTCCATCCCAAATTTCTTCAACAATTCTTTCACATATTTGGTCTGAGAAATGAAGATTCATTTCTTTGTTTGAGTAATTTGTAGACCCAGGAAGAAATTTATTTCACCAAGCATGGACATCTCAAATTCACTTTTCATTTGATTTGCAAAATTTTTACAAATACTATCTCTTCCTCCAAAAATGATATCATCAACAAACACTTCAACAATCAAGATGTTTTCATGATCAATTTTGAAATACAAATTACTGTCAGCAATACCTTTGTTGAAACCAATCTTCAAAAGATGCTTATCCAATCTTTCATACCAAGCTCTTGGGGCTTGCTTCAGTCCATACAAAGCCTTCTTCAACTTGTAGACCATATCACCATGATCAAACAATTGGAATCCATCTGGTTGCTCAATGTACACTTCTTCTTCCAAGTCACCATTCAGGAAGGTAGACTTCACATCCATCTGATATACCTTGAAATCCTTGAAAGCAGCAAAAGCAAGAAATAATCTGACTGCTTCAATTCTTGCCACTGGAGCAAAAGTTTCTTCAAAATCAACTCCTTCTATTTGAGAATAGCCCTTGCAAACCAATCTAGCTTTATTTCTGATTACTTCACCAACTTCATTAGGTTTGTTCTAGAAGACCCATTTAGTTCCAATCACATTCTTATTTCTAGGTCTGGGAACAAGATCCCAAGTGTGATTCTTCTCAATTTGCATCAACTCTTGCTCCATTGCTTTGGTCCAGTTTTCATCATTGCAAGCTTCATTCACAGTCTTAGGTTTAATCTTTGAAAACAAGCAGTACTTATTTAAATCTTGAGCAATCCTCCTTCTAGTTTGCACACCTTTGCTTTTGTCACCTATGATCTGATCTTTAGAGTGGTTCAGTGTTACATATTTTGAAACTTTGAGAGTTTCCTGCACTTCTGATTCTTGATTAGGCTCATTAAAACTCATCTCTTCTTCCTGATTTATCGAATCAGTTTGAATCTAACTTCCAGAAGAGGTTTGGGCTCCTTGAATCAGAACACCATTCTAATCATCTTCATCATATTCATAAAACCTTGAGGGTTTTTCAATTCCCTCATCAACCTTCACATTTGTACTTTCTATTATCTTTCTCAATCTCTTGTTATAACACCGGTATGCTTTGCTTTGAGTAGAGTAACCCAAGAATATTCCTTCATCACTTCTAGCATCAAACTTTCCTAGAGCTTCATCTCTTTTAATGTAACATTTTCTACCAAAAACTCTGAAATACCTTACAGTAGGAGTGGTACCAAACCAAAGTTCCTAAAGAGTCTTACCGGTATTGCTTCTGATTTGAACTCGATTGAGAGTATAGACTACAGTGCTGACAGCTTCTCTCCAATAGATCTGAGGAACATTTGCTTCCATCATCATGGTCCTAGATGCTTCCTGGATGGTCCAGTTCTTTCTCTCCACTACTCCATTCTGTTGTGGAGTCCTAGGAGCAGACAACTATCTCTTTATTCCATGTTTCTCACAGAACTCTATGAACTCACCGAATGTGAATTCTCCACCTCTATCAGACCTTAGACACTTCAACTTTAATCCAGTTTCATTTTCTACCATAGCCTTGAATATTTTGAATTTCTCAAGAGCTTCTGATTTGTCTTTTAGAAAGGTTACCCACATCATCTGGGAATAGTCATCAATTAGCAGCATGAAGTATCTATCACCTTGAATACTCCTGATTCTTGCCGGACCACAAAGATCAATATGAACTAAGTCCAATAATCTGGTAGAAGATGATTCCTTACTTTTGAATGTGACTCTGCTCAGCTTACCCAACTGACATTCTTTGCACAAGTTGTTAGTAGGTTTCACCAATTTTGGAAGATCTCTTACAACCTGAGTATTTCTTATCTTGATGATATTGTCAAAATTCACATGACCCATCCTCCTATGCTACAACCAACTTTGACCAATTTGAACAAACAAGCAACTTTTGCCAGTACCAACCAAATGAAAGATATTACCTTTAGTTTGAGTACCGGATGTAATTTCTATTTTGGAACTTTCAAGGATCTTGCATTTTCCATTCTTGAACTGGAGATCATAGCCTTTGTCTACCAACTATCCAACACTGAGAAGATTGTGCTTCAATCCTTCAACATATAGTACATTACTAGTTTTGTGATGCAGAGGCATCCACACTATAACCTTACAATACAGCATGGATGTCTGCAGCCCATCATCATCATCATCACCATATTTTGCTTAACACTGTCAGCATCATCATATTTCCTGCGCCGACCGATATCCTCCTGATGACAAGCCTTCGCACTTTCGCCTGCCAACAGCATCACCTTATTCGATTATCGACAGCATCATCATGTTCGACCAGCGTGAACATCCTCCTGACGTCCACTGTTCACTTCAGCGACAACTTTGACCTTTACTACCTTCAGCATCATGATATTCAACATCATGATAATCAACAGGATAAAGAACATCCAGTTCCCTCCATTTATCCTGATGATGACGAACCTTAACTCCTCGCACCGTCCCTTTGATGCTGACGTCACCCGATATCCTGATGACGTATATCCTGATGATGATGACGTCATATCCTGCTGTTGGCCAAACTTAGCTTTTCGGGCCCGCGATCAACCCGATCTTCAACCTGATGCCGATACGCTCCTCCTCGGCTCCTCCTGATGATGATCACCCCGACGCTCCTTTACTTCATGCACTCGACTGCATCATGCCGATCTCCTCCACTTATCCGGATGACGATGCCCAAAGCGACTGCAGGATATTCACCAAATTATCCTGATGATGCTGTTTTGACAACTTTTCCAGCCTTAGCGGATTTTCACTGTTCTGATCCGCCGAACCCCCTGGGATGACTTGATCCACTTCCAGGGTGATCTTCCAGACTCTATCAACTCGACCTAGCACATGCCCATGCTAGGGTCTTCAACACCTTTCAACCGCGATCCTGCACACCTGCATGCGAACAAACAAACTAACACCTACCCTACTGTACATAACCATTCCACCGATCAGACGAATCAACCGGTGGAATGGATCAGTGAATCCATACAGCCACCAAACCAGCAAATCGATCAAGCAATGGAATTCAACGGAGGATGAACACAAACAGGAACACTTTATTTGATTTCAAAAGATGCAAATACAATGATCAGACTCTCTCTCAGTCTCACTCCCTGCAACCTAGCTCGATCGATGATCTACAGTCAACCGATCCTCATGCTTAAATAGATTTTCCTACGAGTACTACTGACCCGACTCCAAGCGGCTGGGAACTCTCCAGGCGGCTGGGAGATCCAACCGGACCTACAACATGACAACTGTCCTAACAAACTGGTTAAAAATAGCAAAGCCTGGTCAGCATGATCTTATCATGATCAGCATGACCTTATTACATGCATTTGGTCTTATCAGACCTTCTTGGAAACATAAACAAGACCTAAAACAACTAACTGCCTCATGAAGGCCAGCTGTCAGGTAGGTGCTCCTGCACCATTTTGTTTCTTCCATCAAGAGAAATAGTTCCTCTACCTCTGATTCTACCAGCAGAATTGTCACCAAACTTTACCAATCCTCCTTCATACCTTTCCAAATCTACAAACTTATTTTTGTCACCTATCATATGGTGAGAGCATCCACTGTCAATGACCCAATCATCCTTCTCTTCAATTTGGGCAGCCAGAGCTCTTTCCATAGTCTTATTATTGACAGATACAGAGGACATTGGATCTTCTTCCTTGATGGCAATGAACACCCATTCATTTCTGGATTTGTTTCCTGTCTCTGATTCATCATCTATTACTCCTTCATTTTCATCATCTTCATGTACATAGTAACAGTTCTTTTGGAACCTTGGCTTGTTAGGATTTTTCCTTAAAAACCTTTCCAGACACCTTGAGGCAAAATGACCAATCTTATTGCAGTTAAAACACTTAAAAGGTAATTTTCCTTCATACTTACCAGATCCTCTTGGCAGCCTCTTTGTAATAAGGGCTTCAAGTTGAGTAGTTTCTACTTCTTCTTCTTCCAGGTCTTTTCTTGCTTTTTCATACCATGACAGTTTCCTTGATGAGTTCTCTCCTGGATCAAACCTTTGTTTACCTTTTACAGAGGTACTGGCTTTGAATGCAGATTCAGTCTTGGGGGGGTCATCTCCAAACTTTGTCATTTCAAATGTAGCCAATTTCCCAGCCAATTGATCTCTCGTGACAGTTGTATGTGCTCTGAATTCTTCAATGGCAGCAGCCTTGATTTTGTAGGAAGCAGGTAGGGATCTGAGAATTTTGCCAACAATCTCATTTTCATCCAAGACTCCACCAGCATTTCTAATTCCACAAACCAGCTCATTCACTCTCGGCATAAAAGTAGTAATATTTTCATCATCTCTCATCTTCAGATTTTCAAATTTCCCTTTCAGACTCTGTAACCTTGCACATTTGACATACTAGTCTCATTCATGCAAAAGTTCCAATTTTTTCCAAATCTCAAAAGCAGTTGGTAGGTCAATAACATTTGAGAGCTCTGAATCAAATAATGTGTTAGAAGAGATTCTATAGTCCGCAGATTGTTTTCAGCATCTGTGATTCCATTTAGGGTTTTCAGACCACCTTGTGGAGGTACATACTGTATTGTAACCATGGTCCAGTACACCATTCCCATAAACTGCAAGTGACATTTCATGCAACCTTTCCAAAGAGAAAAATTGGGTCCATCAAACTTCAAACTATCCTTCTTATAAGATGACATCCTGGATCTCCTCAAGCGATTAAGCTCCTTTTAGAGGAACTTGGCTCTGATACCAATTGTTAGATTTGGGGCAGACAACTGAGAGGGGGGATGAATCAGTTGTCCAAAACTTTCTCCTAATTACACACATAAATCTTCTTAGTGATTAGTAGTCTTATCAATCATGAAACATAATGCATTTAAATCAAAAGCAGAAACACAACAACACATAAGACACCAAGATTTTGACATGGAAAACCCGGTTAAGGGAAAAACCATGGGGTGATTAACCCAAGATTGTATTCTCTGTTAGAAGAATAGAAAGAACAAAATGGCACATGCTAATTAGGGCTCATTGCCTGAGCACACTGCTCACAAGAGGCTCGCTGCCTACAAGAGACACACTGTCTACAAGAATAAGTATCACATACTTGAACTGGAAAATAGCATCTTCACCATGCTTGAGTTAGTTCCATTTAAGCCCAATACTTCTGCTCTGCCTTTCGCTCTACTCCTTGCTACCACACTCTCATCTCCACTAGGACACTTTTGAAATGACTTCGCAATCACTTATTTATACAAGACATCAACTGAAGAATAATCATCTAAGTCGGCAAACATCTACAAGAACATCCACAAGACATATAACTCATCCGGTCAGCTAGTCTCAGGAAGAACTCCTTCACCCGGAGGTTATCCTTCAATTGTGAGCTCCAACTTCGATGTGGACCATCTATACAATCCAAACATGATCCAAAGGCCTCCAAAAGATTTCTAGAATCACCAAGAACATCCGCACTTCATCTGCATACTAAAATTCTTCTCTTCTTCATCCGGAACCTCAAGAACATAGTCTGTCACTACTGTCACAAAGGAATAGATGCTTCCGGACCTCTAGACCACAAACCAATCAAGTTGATACTTCAAACAGACTTCCTGAACACTCTCTCAAATCCGCAGATCAGGACAATGCATTTCTGGATCTCACTGGACCTTTCTGTAACACTTTGTCACCTCTAAATACTTACCAGAACCGGTTTAACTTGATCAGCCATAACTTCTTCAGATCTTCATGCGGACCTTTGAAATCTTTACTAGACCACATTAAGACACATATCTACAAACCCTTTAATCTGCATCCTCTGATCCTCTTCCTATCTTAGACTATTGCCTTATTGTCATCATTGTTCTTCACTGTTCCTGATTGAGACTAATTTTCTCAATATCCTCAGCACACAGTTCATTCAATTCTTATCATTAATGAAATACAAGTATGTTGACATCAATGACAACACCAGTTAGGCCCATACTTGCAACAATCCTATGGGTCTATCCACCTTTATCCATGAGTGTTCCTCCCTACGAACACAACATTTGTCCTCCACTTCACCTTCTCCATCCAATAAGGAACTTGTGTCTAGTTTTCCACTTGCACCAAGTCCTATTATCGATCGCATGCTCCAAAGAATGAACTATCAAGGTAAAGGTTTAGGCCCTCTTGAACAAGGAATTTTCTAGCCTATCTATGTCAAAGTCCCTCAATGCTCATATGGCCTTGGATACACACCTCAAGGTCAACCATCTAACGATGTTGGTACTTCTTCCATTCATCCAAAATCCACCACTTTGCATCGCACATCCTATCGCATAGTCAAAACATACATTGCCATCCCACCTCCATCCTCCTACAAATGTCAAAAGCATGTGACCATTCACTTTCCACCATCAACTTTGCTTCCATTACTTCCAACTCCTAATATCACTCCATCCACTTTGCCATCATTACTTCCAACACCTAACATTCCAATCATCTATAAATCCTCTAAAAATTCCAATCATGGCCAACAAATGCACAAATCATGTAAACATAAAGCTTCCGCTCATTTCACCCATCCCATGGGATTCCAAAATAAAAATTTGGATGCCTCTACCTATAAAGTAAAAAATTCTAAGGGACCTCATGCCTTAGGACATAAAATCCAAGAATCAAAGATATATACTTCTCAAAAGCTACATACACCCACACACCTCAAAGTAAAAATGAAAAAGGTGTGGGTCCCCAAGAAGCAAGTAATTGTCTCAAAAGTTGCACAAAAGCTGCATATATCCAAACCCATACATCCACAAGCAAAATCAAAAACTAAAATGCTATGGGTCCCTAAGCAAAAAGAAAACAATTCAAAAGAGGCATCCACCTCTCAAAAATCCCAACCATCCTCTTCCATCCATTCCATTCAAACATATCCAATTCCTCCATCCCACAAGTCAAATAAAAATCAGAAAAATGCTAAGTCTATGTGGGTCCCCAAATGCTTACATCATCCATCTCCTAAGCACCCAACACCATTGCTTCCTAAACTGCCTTCCCATCAAAAGCTTCAACATTTATCATGGTGTGTGCAACCATTAGTCATGGTTCCCTTCCATCCCACAACATTCCCACATGCCTCCATCTCCCCACCTTTCATTCATTATCCTACATATCTCCCTCATCACTTCCCTATGGTCCATGGTTTTGCATAAGCCTTTCACCCATATTCTTCCATAAGTCTTACATAATCCATATCATAATCCCCTATTTTTCCATCTATAATCCACATCATAATCTATTATCCACTGTCTACCCTTCATAATCCGCATCATAATCCACTATCGCACTTTTCATAATCCACTATACTTCAATTCATAATCCAGATCATAATCCATCATCTACCTAATTCATCTCACTATCATGCAATCCCCCACCAACATCTATGAGCAACTTGACATGGTCCATGTGACGACATCCATCTAGCGGGACTATCACCTTCCATGGAACTAGACACTTGAGTCCTTCCCATCCATATCCATCTATCCTATCAAAAAATCAAAAAAGTTAATAAAGTCAAAAAAAAAGTAAAGAGAATTCCCTTCATCCAACGGTGAAAACCTAGTAAACAAGTGCCTTGGATAAGTACCATGATGAAAACCTGGCAAACAGGCGTCATGTGTAAATTGATCTTCTATGTCATCTACACTTGGGGGCACATTGTCTCATCCACCATACCATTTTCAACCTATCCTACTACTTTCCATCTTATTTTATCCTATTTTACCATCCTTAGCCATTATCCACATACCTTCCCATTGCATCCATTCATCCCTTCCTCTTTTGATCTTGATAAAGATTGGGGGCAAAAATGTTGAAACAATCTTTGGGAAAACTTCTTGATATACCTCATCCTATCCAAACCAATCCATCTTCCTATCACTATCATATCATGAGCCTTGTCATGAAAAATCCTAAGTATTGCACCTAGAATGGGGCATGTTATTCCTATGCGACATAGCCTTTGGAGATCACAGCCTTGCTCTCTTACACATACATCCTTTCCATTCTATCACCCACCTTCTATCCATCTATCCATTCATCCAATCCTTTGCACCTAGACTTGGTTTTCCCTTGTCATTGGTATCTAACACAAAAGATTGCACAAATTGTAAATCCATTGACATCCCAAAACATCCAAAAAATCCAAAAAAATCATAAAACATCCTGAAAAAAATCCAAAAACATCATAAAATGTCCTAAAAAAAGTAAAAAAAAATCAAAATATTCCCCAAAATACAAAAAAATCAAAAATACACTCAAATCTATCCATCACATCACTCAAGCAAATCCAATCAAATCATCAAATCACACCAATCTATCAATTAAAATCACATCACTCGAGTCCCATCAATAGCATCAATCCCATCAATCTAAACCTTCATCATCACCATCATCATCAAGACACAAATCAGAAATACATCTCCTCTCTATTGTCAAGTGCCCTGATCCCACGGATACAGGTATGTAGGTATTCTGGAGTATGAAGGAAGTGCCCAGATTCAGGCACAAGGTGATATTCCTCTTTCTTCTCTCTCATCATCTTCTTCTATCATCTATCTTCATCAATTCATCAATCCTTCAAATTGATTCTTCCAATCAATCTCAATCCAAGCAATAGATCCAAATGCAAGTCATCATTAATCCATACCAATCAAGTCAATCAATCTTGTCAAATTATCTAATTACATCAATGGTCTTGATCCTAGCCTTGTTGTAAACCCAATCAATTATTCAATCAAACAATTAATCAATCATCCTTGTGTTGATCTAGGGATATATCATTCCCCACCATGACAACACTATCATCATCATCAATGGGATATATCATTACCGCATCCTTGTGTTGATCTAGGGATATATCATTCCCTGCCATGACAACACTATCATAATCAATCAATCAACAATTAATCATTGGTTTACAACTTGAGAGGGGCAATACCTTGTTTGTTTTTGAATCATTTGTGCATGCTTGCTTGCTTACTTGTGTGTGTTATCTTTTTATCTTGTATTTGTATCACGTCAGTATCATTCCAGCTCATATTCATATCTTGTGTATGTTGGAATAGCCTTTTGCATTATCCTTTGCATCTAAGGTCATATCATATCTTTTGTGCATTAGGACTTTAATGCTCTAATTTTTCTTCCTCATACATCTAGACAAGGTTGTATTACACTAGGGCATGAGACACATCGTCACCTTGGTCCTCATACCCTGGTGCATAATGTCTAGTGCTATATCAAACACCATGGTCGCTCACTTTCCTTGCAGCATAACGTATCCTTCATCACTTTTCTCCACTTCCTTTCTTGCATCATTCATATTATCCCTCCTTTATCATTTCCCTTTCATTTCGAGAGTCTACCCGTGTTTGTCCAACCCACCTATCCTCTCAAGGGGGCATCATCATCCTATATTTCCATTATCACCCTATTCTTTTCTTCTATCTGTTTTCCTTAGCTTCTTTGAAATGATGTTGCTCGACATAGATCGCATCATCTTGAACATCATCTCAAAGAGGGGTAAAATGTAGACACTGAAAAATGTCCTCATGTCACAAAGGCAACAGGACAATTCAATTTCGCCCCTTGTGTCCACTTTACCAATTTATCCCTTTCCTCTAATTTAAATAAATAAAATATTTATTTAAAATTATTCCCTAATCCTATCTTCAATAATTAAATAAATTTTTAATTATTTATTTAATTATTCATGGCCATTTATCCGCTCTAATTAAATAATTATTTTTAATTATTTAATTAATCATTTATCCTTTTCCTATAATTAAATATGTATTTAATTATCTTTCCACAATCCAAAAAAATTAATTAAATAAATTAAATATTTATTTAATTAATAAAATCCTAAAAAGATTGTGCTTTCTTTTATCCCATTCTTTTCAAAGATTTATGAGGATTTAAAACAGAAAAACAAATCTTTTTATCTTTTTCCCTACCTTATCTGAAAAATCAAATCCTACCTTATCTTATCATATCTTCTTCTCCTCATCCCTGGAAATCTATAAATATCCCCTCTTTCAAGTCATTTGGAGGCAATCAAATTTCATGTAGCTCCATTCTGTCAAATTATCTTCTCACTATTATGCTGCATCTGTGGGCAATCAACATTCGATCATCAACATCAATCAACTAGCATCTTGCATCCTCTGAGGTATTCAAAGAATTTGAGCATAGGTAATGCATTTAATTTGTTTATCTTCATTTGTTCAAATTTTCTTGAATACACAATCATTGAATAATCTTCATACAAGTCGGCACCAAGCATACAACCACTTAGATTTATTATTCAAACAATATAACTTCTCCACATAAAGATGTAACTACTTGTCGGCTTGTCTCTTAAGAACATGCTTGACCCGATTTATCTATCACATCAAAACTCTCACTGCGACCCACAGGAGACTCAAGGATTCATAACCAACATTCATTCTTGACCTCTTAGCATACCTCCAGAACCGCAAGACAAAATATGCAACTGTAGAGAAATGCAAACCCTTTTTTCTCAAACACTGTGCATTGTTCCTATCTTAGTTCTGTTCACCCAGACTTATACCAATCACTACTTAACTTTTGGAAGTAATTAGAACTTGTAATCTTGAACATAGTACCTCCAAACAATTCTGAATAACATACCTGAACCACATATCTTGACCATCAACTACAAAGGAATACCACTTGAGTCTCTGCTACTAACTCTATGTTTCCAGTACTTAACCATTATGTCTTAGTCTTTTGTGGCCAGACTAGAACCTTGTATGTAGGTTGTTCTAAGTTGAGTTCCCAATCATCCTTAGCTCCATCATGCTATGTTTTCCTTATTGCCATCAATGAGAACATTACCCAATCAGCAGTGTCTCTTGACTATGTTGCCAACAATCTCCCCCTTTGGCATTAATGAAAACACTTAGTGAAAAATGTGTATCTACTCCCCCTTACTCTGTATTTCTACTCCCCCTAAGGTATTTTCCCATTTTTCACTAGTTTTCTTCTCCCCCTTTAACATCAATGGCAAAGGGTATATGTTCAAAAAGTCAAAATTGTGTCAAAACTGCAAAAATTTGCATACTCTGCCGCATATGTACACATACAATCTTCAACTCAATTAGTTGTCCGTGAGAGTATATCCTTATACACAATCTTTAATTGTGTAATTTCTTTATCCCATCGATTCTTATCTCTTACCAAAATTTGAATGTGACCATTTATCAAAAAGACTGATTCTTCTGCTTTTTGCACATCAGCAGGTGTATCTATTTGTGAAGCTACTTGTGCTTCTGTTGCAAGATTTGTCATGATCTCAATTTTTAAGCTTAATATCCTTCTTAGCAGACACATTTTGTTTTTAGTTTCTTCATGTCTGCTGAGCAGACTCCTTATGTTTTTTTGAATATTTTCAAATTGTGTTTCTATGTTGTTGATTGAGTCAACTGCTAGATCAAAGGTCTTAGAAATATTTGTAAGTTGAAGCTCCATGCTTTTGACTTTCTCATCTATTTCCTTAGTAGTTTCAGGCCATGAAAAATAGAATTTGTACATATCATAGACTTCCTTGATTGCATTTTTCATATTCTTGATACTACTTTCTAACAGAATTTTATCACTATCTAACTTGGTTTTTTAAACTGCTAATATTTTGTCTTCATACTCCTTTTTAACCTTAATGTCAGCAAACTTTTCAAAGGATTCAAAATGAGTACTTACATAGTTTATTAGACCTTTGAGATGAGCAGTTGATGACACTGATGTATCTTTCTGGTATAATGGCATCAGCTTCTCTAGAATACCGGATGTCTCATCAACAAGTTCATTGTCATGTATGAATTTTTTTAGCATTTCTTCCTAAGCCTTAGCTTGCACAATTGATGCTAGTGAGAATTTCTCCACTAGGGACATAAAAGCTAGATTTATTAGTCCTTGTAGAATCTTGGGCGAATCTAGAATCTGTACTCCTTGCTATTTTTTCCAAAAACTTTTTAGCATTGTTAATTGAAATTTGGTCTACAACAGTGTCTCTTGCCGCTTGTTCTTCACTATGTGTAACTTTCTTTCTTTTCTTTTCTTCTATTGGATTTTCTTTCTCTGCTTGGGTAGAGGCTTCAGTAATGGATGAAGTCCATGTTCTTTTCTTAAGGCTAGATACATGTTTTTATTTTTCATCTTTCTCATCTTTTCTTTCTGGAGTGTTTGGTTTCCCTTCCACCGGAGCAATTAAGGGTTTTGATCCTTCCACTTTGGTTTTTTCCTTACTTAATTGTTCATCTGACATTTTCTCTAAATGCTCATATTCCAAAGATAATTCTTTGAATGTCCCAAGCTTGTTTTCTTTGAGATCTTTTGGTTTGTTTAGTAGTTCATCAACTAATTCAATTAGGATATCTTCTGCAACTTCATACCCTAGTGCAGGGACCCATGCAGTTCTTGGTTCCATGGCTTCCATGAAGAATTTGTCTTTGTTTACCATGAATATAATGCTGTTTTCAAATTTCATCACTACCTTTTCAGGTATCTAGACCCTACATATCATTTTCTTCTAAAAGTTCATGAAGTATTCCCATAAGATTTTATTTTGTTTATCTACATTTCCCAAATTCTATAGGTGATTTCTTATTTGAGTTGCTACTGGTGTGTGATCAACCCAGACAATGCTTGCCAAACTGAGTAGCTCTCTCAAGAAGTAGAAGAGTAGATAGGTTATCAAAGTCCCATATTTGAAAGGATAATTTGTCTCTTTTGTTCTCTTCAAGTTCTCCATTAATTCACTCTGGAGCAATTCACATAGGTTATAATCTAAATTATTTTTGACCATGTCATAAGTTGTGTATATAGCTAGTGTAGACACAGAATTTTCTGAGTGAGAAAAGTATACTTTGTATCCAATGATCATAGATGCAAATCTGACAGTCAGATCCTTAACATCATTTACTGTGAGAGCTTTCTTATCAAATTTGGCTCCTGTTAGCTGCATTACTAAATTATTCTTTATCTTCTTTTTACCTGTGATCCTTCCGGAGGAACTCATACCAGTTACATCTTTGATAGCTTCTTTGGTTATCATATATGGTTCATCAAGCCACAAGAACTCGTCATGACTCATGCATAGAATGAACCTAACCCATGTATCATTTGGGATTGCAAGAAAATTCAACCAGGTGTCCAATTTCTTTTCTCCCAAAACTTTATATTCATCGTTTAACTCAACATCAATAGTAGTCAATTCATCCAAGTATAATTTGCCAAGATTCATGTGATCGTATTCCTCCAAGTTGGTATGAATATATGCCCTAACATCTTCCATATGCATAATTCCATGAGGAGTAATTGAGAATGCCCCTACAAAATCATTTTTTGGTGTGTTGAAGAAATGTTTCTTGAACTTGGGGTGAGGCTTTTTTGAAATCTCAATTAATTGGGGAGTAAACATTTTCCAAAATTTTTTAGACTACACAGAAGGGTTTTTAAGCTATAAACACCTTTTCCACCAAATAGGGTTTCCTTCACCTAAGGTCAATTTGGCTTGAATCATTTAGAAATCTTCGAGTTGCTTGGAGCTTTGCTTCAGTTTGCCTTAGACACTTGATAGTTTGACTACAAAATGAAAATCTTCTATGAATCCAAGCCTTTTAACCCCTTGAAGCCTTAACTTAATTGTCATAAATGTGGTCTTTCAAAAAGCTATCAAACACTTCTCTGTCAACCACAGTCAATCCAAATTGCTCCGCATTGGATCTTTTTCTACCTGAATTTCTTTTAGAGGATTTTTCATAAAGTACTTCACAACATACCTTAGTGCTGGATTCCAGCACTAACTTTCTAGCTGGGGGTTTTAGATTTTCAACATAGCTCCCCCTAAGCCAAAGCTCCCAATTTACTTCCCGGAGGAAGTATCTGCACCAAAAGCTGGTGCAAATCCATCCTTGATATTGTCAACATCTTTTTTAATCCAGACCTTGCTCATTTCCTTCTTGATTTCAACTAGATCAACTTTTTCCTTTCCCTTATCATTCCTCTGCTTTATTTTCCTTTCTTCAGTATAGTGGTTTCTTTTCACATTCTTGCTTCTATAGAATCTTGCAACATGTTCAAACGTATTGCAATTGTAGCATACCACATTCCTTTATCCTTGATTCCTTCTATTGATTGGATTTGATCTGCATTGATTAGCTATTGTCCAAATCTATTGCATGCAAAACATCTTCCATTGAATGATTGAGTATTCCTTGAATTGTGAAAGTGATTTCTTACCAAACTTCTGTATTCATTTGATTTATGACCAATTTTCTTGCAATTGAAGCATTGACTAGAGAAAGATGGAACATTTTGATTTATTCTACTCCTACACTGAGTAGCCTTATGACCAAACTTTTTGCAATTAAAATAATGGTCATTGAAAAATGGGTACCTTTGAGCATTTGGTTGTCTGACCGGAGGTCTTCTAGATCATCTTCTTTGATTCTTGAACTGGTTGCCTTTGTTTTGCTTTAACTTAGTGTTTGCTTGACCTAATTTTGAACTTTCTCCTCTCTCAAATCCCAAGCCTTTCTTGTCATCTGAACTCTTTTGACTAGAAATCATCTCATCAAGTTTTACAGAACTTTTCTTGAACTTTTCTTCATAGCTCTTAGATTTTTCCAAGTCTATTTTCAAGCTCACAACTTATTTTTCCAGTTTGACACATTCTTCTATCTTGCTTTTTACCATCAGATTTAGATCTTCTACTTTAGCTCTTTCTATAACTTCCACTTTCAAATCATCCAGGGTCTCATTTGTTGATATCAATTGTTCACTAACATCTCTGTATTTTTCTTTGAATTTCTTGACTTGTTCTTTCATCTTTAAAATGCATTCATCAGCTTCTTGAATGTTATCCTTCAGATCCCTAATTTTTGCTTCAGATTTTTCAAGATCAATAAGAGTTGCTTCTAGTTCAACATTGTTTGAGAGATTTCCAAATCTTCTGGCTGCCATGAGTAAACTTTCCTAGATCTTCCTCAAGCTATTAGGCTTCTTCCAAGGAACCTTGCTCTGATACCAATTATTGAAAGTAAGAAATACTGAGAGGGGGTGAATCGGTATTTCGTAAAACCACTTCTTAACTTGTTTATTGATCCAATTTCCAAAATTAATAACATGAAAGAAGAACAAGCATAAGAACAACAACCATAAAGTCATAATGCATAGACACCAAGATTTTTATGTGGAAAACCCAAAAAGGAAAAAACCATGGTGAGTGTTAGCTCACCATATATTATGATAGCACAATACTGAATTACAAGAAGGCTCACTGCCTTAGGGTTCACTGCCCAAAGAAATGCTCACTGTAGGTGGACTCACTATCCACTGAAGATGAAGAAGAAGAAAGAAAGAGAAATGGCTCACTACCAGATATGAACTACTACAATTGCATCTACAACATGCTAGAATATAGTTCCTTTGAAGGCTCAATATACAGACTCAAAGCTCTTCATCATTCTCCCCTACTTCTAAACTCTTCTACACATACTCTGCTTTCTGCCCTTGTTTTCTTTTTCTACTCTGTATTCTACTTATATCTTCTTACACTTTGAATTCACACATTATACCACCACACCCTCATCAACATCGCAATCCATCAAGTATTTATATCCGCAACAAGATTTATTTCATGATCAGGTCGGCAAGCCAGACATGAAGTGTGTACACATTGTATTTTACCTTGTCAGCTTGATCAAGTGTACAAATAGTAATGTGGACCCAAACAATCATTGAATAATCTTCATACAAGTCAGCACCAAGCATACAACCACTTAGATTTATTATTCAAATAATATACCTTCTCCACATAAAGATCTAACTACTTGTCGGCTTGTCTCTTAAGAAATTGCTTGACCCAATTCATTTGTCACATCAAAACTCTCACTGTGGACCATAAGAGACTCAAGGATTCATAACCAACATTCATTCTTGACCTCTTAGCATACCTCTAGAACTACAAGACAAAATATGCAACTGTAGAGAAATGCAAACCCTTTTTTCTCAAACACTATGCATTGTTCCTATCTTAGTTCTGTTCACCCAGACTTAGAGACTTCCGGAAGTCATTAGAACTTGTAATCTTGAACATAGTACCTCCAAACAATCCTGAATAACATACTTGAACCACATACCTTGGCCATCAACTATGGAGGAATACCACTTGAGTCTCTACTACTAACTTTGTGTTGTCAGTACTTAGCCATTCTGCCTTAGTCTTTTGTGTCCGGACCAAAACCTTGTATGCAGGTTGTTCTAAGTTGAGTTCCCAATCATCCTTAGCTCCATCATGCTCTTTTTGCCTTGTTACCATCAATGAAAACATTACCCAATTAGCAGTGTCTCTTGACTATGTTTCCAACATGAGCAAGCAACAATATAGAAATTGTGTGAGAAGAAACCACTATTGGTTTCTCAAAACAACTTCCACTAAAACCACCAAGAAAACCCGTCACTTTCTTCCTATCACTGCTCCCTTATTTTTTTGAGTTTTCTAAAATCATTTCTGGGTTTTGTGTGTCTACTTCCCAACTTTCCAAAACATTTTGAATTTTTAATTTCAATCCAAAAAAAGAAATTTATGTCCATTTTACCGAGATTGGGTCTCATAATTATGAATGAGACATGCAACAATAGGCAAAGCTTGTGTCCAACATGCAAATGCATGTAATAACATGAATACCAAGTGGTCCCACCTAGAAATGGGATGCCCAAATGGAATATTCCACCACTTATGCCTTTGAAACATTTATGAGAGCATAATTCCTCAAAAATTACATTTACCAATATGTCCTAGGAAAACACATTTGTTGCAAATTAAAATATTAATTTCTTAAAGCCCACAAACATTATTGAAAACATTCAACAGAAATTAAAATATTTTTTTTGTGATGCAAGATTGCCCATGCACCTTGGATGCTCCTGCATCACATCTTCTTTCCAAACAAATTCTCTAATTGTGTACATACATCATTAGGTGTTGTTGCAAAATTAAGATGAAATAGAAGATCTTGAGATATTTCCATACATAATGTTCCATAAGCTTCATCCATGTGATTATACCACTTTCATTTTTATGTTGCAGGTGTGGGTTCAGTTTCCAAGCCCAATGTGACTCTATATAATCCTAATTGATTGAGTTCCATTTTCTGCTTCCACGCATGGAAGTTGAATGGCGTTGGAATTATATCCATGTTGAAAATTTGAACACTTGACAACCCCCCTTAAATTATACTGATGTAGACACCTAAAATTGACTTGCTCTACAAATTAATTTCCCATACCTCTACACTAATTTATCCCTGACCATCTATCTATCCCTTGTGATCAATTAATTCACTTAATTTATCACCATACCTTATGACTATATCCTCATTGATTAAATAAATATTCTCAATATTTATTTAGTCAATTTTATCCATTTCCCTAATCCTTGTTAATTAGATAAATCATTCTTATCTAATTAATCTACCCTATTGATCAATCTACCCTAGCCTACCTATCCCCTAGACCTAGGTTAATTAAGCTAAACACTTAATCAACCTTGCTTAGCCCATCCTTCCACACACATTTGAATAAAAATCAATCTTTTATTCATAGGGGTCAAATCCTCCTTACCCCTCATTTGTCACCCTCTTACACATGTAAAAGTACATCTTCACATCTCCACATGAAAGTGAATTTTTAATTCACACTCTCCCATGAGTTGAATTAAAAATTCACTTGTCATGTCCACTCTTCCCAAAAATGAATCTTTAATTCATTTTTGTCCTCCACACCTTTCCCCATGTGAATTTAAAATTCACAAATAATGAGAGCCCTCCAATCCCATTGACCAAGCTTCAACCCTTGATCTCTCTCATCCACTCTCCTTGTGACACTTGTCACAAGGCTATGAACCCAATCCAAACCCTAACTCCCATTCATTTCTAGCCCTTGATCTCAACTTGTGATCCTTACCCTCCAATCCTTTCACCAAAAATCTATAAATGAGACCCTTCTCTAAGCTATTGGAGGGGAACTTCATCTTGTATCCAACCTCTGCCAAAATCTCTACAAAATCCTCTTATCATACCATCATAATGCCAAAATCATGCCTCATCCCCATCTCCATCTCCATCTAAGTCCAAATCCCTCATCTACATTATGTTGTATGCATTGAGCAATCCACATTTCATCATCATTGGGTAAAATCTGAGGAGCTCTTGGGTGCAACTCCTTCCCGCTATCGTGGATTTGTGAGTCAAAGGAAGGTATAATTGTTTGTGTTTGCATTTGATTTATATTTTAACTTCATTTTGTCTCATAGATCACAACTAATTTTCAAGAACCCCCTAGAAAAATGCAAGTGATAAAATTACAACTTGTACAAGTTTGGAAGTCAAATCATCTGTTTATAGCACATGGATATTTTTATAGATTTTTGAAACAAATTCCTTCTAAAATTCTATACAATATGAAAACAAATCGTGAAATTTTGATGTCTTGGGAAAATGTTATGCCTTGTCAAAAATTTTTGCTTACAATAGCTTTGGGGGTTAAAAAATTAGAAAAAAAGGTAAAAAAATTAGTTTGACTTTGCCGAAGCAAAGTAGACAGAAAGACCTTTCGGTCGACTATAATTTTGTCAAAAATTGATAAATAGTTTGAAAATTATAGCAAAAAGAAAAAAGGGCCTCTTGGTGCAAGTTACAAGGCCAAGTGGTCAACCTGGCATAAATTGTCTGGCAGTTTCACTTAACATAAAATGTTGACTATTCGAGGTTACATGAAATGTTAACTTGTAACATTAAAGGCTAGCAGTTTAAGTGGTTACAAAGAATGTTAATGTTACAATTAAACATAAAATGGTACTTTAACAAACTTTTGTGTTAGAATCCATAGACTGCACCATTAACATAGAACAAATAACCATAAATGTCAAACCGCAATCAAGTATTGTGGTGGTCGGTCGCAACTAGATTTTAAGCTTGATGAAGGGTAGGAGATCGTTTTAAGGAGTCGACCCTACTGAGAACAACAAATATTACCCAAACACTAAATGTTTAGGGTTTGGCAAACTTGACCTCTATTTTTTATGGAAACAATAATGCTAGAGGTGAATATTACTGCAACCTTCCTCGATGACCAATATGTGAGAAATAACCAATCTGAAGACCATGACCCATTCAGGTTAGAAGAAGTAGAAACCAAAAATGCTTCAAACTTTACAAAGGGTGAACTAATTTGGAAGACTATTGGAGAAGACTGCAAACCTGGTTTGAGGAGCAGAAGACTGATGTGGGCATCATGCAGGTGTAGCAAGTAGTTGAATGTTGGATGTTGTGACATTTAGTGTGCTCATTCCCACAAAACAAACACCAATACAAATGTTAGCAGTTCAAGTGGGGAGTGATGTGGTGGCCTCTAGTGAATGTGATGGCACCGAACCCTAGCCACTAGTGTGTGGCTTCAACCACAGAACGTAGGATATATGGAATGATTGCAACAAAATGAGACCACTTGTTGTGAGGTGATCTCAATGCCAATGGATATTAGTGTGTTGAGTTTAGTGACCAACAGGTGGCAAAAATGGTGTTGACCAAGCCGAAGGAATAGGCCAAATAGAACGTCTATGGTGCAAAGACCACTATCAAGTGGTGGTAATGGTGGATCTAGGCCACAAAGCCCTCTTGCCAATTCGACAGAGATGTCAATAGAAATAAAGAAGTGTCCAAAAACCTTGACTCCAAGAAAGCCTTGAAAACTCTGTTTAAAACCCTCGATCTCAAGCCGAGAGGCCAAAATGGACCAATAGATTAAAAAATTTGCCCAAACAATCAAACTAACAAAAACAAAAAAAAATGGTGACTTGGGCAGGGGGCTAAATGCCCTCTGCTAAAAAAATTTCATTTTTTTCAAAAAAAATCATACAAGTATGGATTTAGTTGTACGATTGTGCAACCCTAGACGAGGGGTAGAGAAATTTTATGAAAAATTAATTTTATCAAAAATCATCATTTGAAGGGTTTCCTTAGTTGTCTTGGGCCTTCTGAACATAATGGTGGCATCTGTTTGCAACCAGGACGAACTCTTGCAAGGGATAAATGCATAAATCACTCAAATCAAGAAGTGTTTTACCAGTATTTCTCTGATACCATGTTTTATGAGTGAAAAAGAGAATGAAGAAGACTAGCATGCACACTAGATCAAACCCTCTTCCACAATAACATTCAAGGAAAAGACCAATCCAAATCACTACCAAATGGAGGAGGATTCAGCTACAGATCTTGTACTCTTGTTTTCTATGGAAAGATTAGATTCAACCAAGCCTTTTCATCAAACCCTAGGTCAAATATGCATTAAACCCTAGTTCTAGGATGATCAACTTATAACAGACAAATGACTGAAACCCAAAAACCAATTGCACAAGGATGATCAGGAAGATGATAGAACTTGTCTCACAAAAGCAAAGGTGTCAGAGGATGATTTTAGTACTGACCAAGTCCTTTGAAACCATTGAAGTCCCCTAAAATTGCCAAAGTCCAGATGAAGGAATCAGTCAAAGGTGCAAACTGGGAAGTTGCACCAAAGGATGCCCTAATGCCAGATCTGGTCTCAAAAGTTCTAGAAGACTAGGGTGCCAACTGCCCAAGTATTTTCGGGGGAATTTTCTAGAACTTCTTTCAAATCTTGAAACCCTGATTCCTGCACAGTCTTCAAGTATCTTCACCTTTCCTAAATCATGTACCTGTAACATGCACACAAGATGACAATAGAGGGTTTGGGGGGTTATGGTGTTTAGGGATTTGCCTTAGTCAAACCCCGAAATGGCATTCAAGCCTTCCAACACCATTGATTAATAGAGAGGGAGTGCCCTAGTAGGGCAGAGGCTAAACAAAATGATGATAGAATTATTCAAATAACAATGATATCACCTATGAGGTGAAGCCCTTAGGAGAATGAAGATTCTTCAACTCATAAGGAGATGGATGATGTCTTCAAACCTGCAACAACACACACAATAACAACACAAATCTACTCTAGAAACACAATGATTGCTTTGAATGCTTTTTGCTCCAAGATCATAAGTTTGCTCTATCCATCTAGGTTCATAATGAATTCAAAGACACACTTATATATGTCTTCATGCTAACATTCATCAAATTAAATCACAAAAGCCGACAACGAGGAACCTTTTGAAAGGTCCCATGCTAACATGCCACTAATTTACCCTAACCAATTAGGGAGGACTTGGATGGTTGGAATCCAATTCCAAGGGCCCCTTTTTAGTCTGGGATAAGCTTAGTGAGGTCCCAAGGTTCCAAATTTTCATGGGTGTCGAGCAATTTTCTTCGGGATGATCAATTATAATGCATAATGTAATAAATGGGACCTAGGAGCTAAATAAGGAAGTAAAAAGGCAAATGTCCACTTGTTACTCCATAACACCATGTTATAAATAACCAAGATCAACTAGTAAAATTGAGAATACTTCCACAAAGCAAGATTGCACATATAAACCAAATTGATATTAGCAAAAGCTAAGTAAAAGATGTACATAATGCCTTATTATATAGGCATGAATGAGGCAATCCACCTTTCATGTGGATTGACAAGTGCCCTATGATGTGGCACATGCATGTAGACAAGTGTCCTATAGGTGTCAACCTTTGGTTCACTTGGAATGTGCAAACCAACAACCTTGTGTGACAACTGTTGGATGACTACAAAGTTCATTTTGAGGTGAGATGGAAAGTCTTCCAACCTCAAAAGGTATGCACATGAGGTTTACCAAACAACTAGGTAACCTCTAACCTCTAAAAGGTTGCACATTTAGTTAGACAAGATGTTGTCTAACCTCATCAACCTTCATACACTTAAGCTATAGTGAATAGATAAATTATTCACTCTAACACAAACTACTAATATGTGGTTTTGTAGGATGATTTCAAGAAGACTTCATTATAGACACTTTTTAGTTTTTGTTTGCCTTGTCTTTTTTGTGTGTTTTACAACTATTGAAATTAGGGTTAAAATTCACTTTCACATTTCTATTTGGTTTAATCAATTTACCATTGTCTTTTAATACTGAAGTGATATCTTCCATATGCTCTACTCTTACGTTTTTGGGTGATCTTGAGGATCAGAAACAAGTATCATCTTCCCAAATTTCTTTTTAGAGGGGCTGCCTTGGATTTCATTACCAAGGGGATGACCTCAACTCTAGTGTTTCAGTGAAGTAAAAAGAGTGGAGGGTGAATCAAAAGACACACCTCTTGAAAGTTAAAATTTTATCATTCAGACTAAGCCCCCAAGAACTTTATACCTTGGGGAAGTGAAGGAGAAGGGTGGTTTATCCTCTTCTCCCAACTATTTGGCATTGTTTCACTTTCATTTCGTGAACTTGGGCCTCAACATACCTAGTGTATAACAAGGACTCCTTTAGAAGCCTGTATATCCTAGATTAAGACCCCCCATCACAGACAAATTAGCGTTGGGGACCGGATATAAACATGCGGCTAAAACAAGATCGTTGCTGGTGAAACCTTTCATCCCTTACGAGTGATTTACAAACAATAATAAGAGTAATAAGTTATATAGGATTTACAAGGTTAATGGCACCTTAATCCTAAGATCTGTCTCCATTTCTATATGTATCAATGTGGTGAATTCTGTTGGCAAGAGACACTATATGGATTCATGGTTGTTGTCATTGATGGCAACAAAGGTCATCCCACATATCCGCAAGTCATGGTGTGTCTCTACCGGAAGTCAGAATGAAGATTGTTATGGTCCGGTGAACAAGAACAGAGCATGTGGCAAGGTCTGACAGATTGGTCTGGATCTCTCAGAGGAAGTGTCTTGGTGCAGTGCGGATTTGGGGAAGTCAAGAGGACTACCTTGAGTGGTATATTCCAAGGATTTAGCCTCCGGTGATGGACAAAGAAAAAGATATGAATAGTTGAGTACCGGATTCCTGAGAGACAGTGAGAACAGAGGAAGAACTGACTGACAGAGTATCAGACTATTTTCCGGATGTGTTATTGTTGATGGTAAAGGTTGTGAAGGCATGAATCATGTTTGGCCGACATGATTAATGATATCTACAAGTATATGCTTGCTCCGCATTGCTTGGTGAGCAAGGATTCAGCCGACAGAACAGAGTTTGTAAGAAACTAGACTGTTCCGGATGCCGACTAGAAAGGTGATGAAATTACTTGTGCGGATATATATAGAGGATGGATTTAGTTGTGAAAGGTGTGATGGTGTGAAGGTATATGCGAATAAATACAGAGCAGAGCAGAAGTAGTAAGAAAGATCCGGTATGTGAAAGGATAGCAGAATAAAGAACAGAGGAAAGATGAAGTGCAGCAGATTAGTGTACTGAGCCTAACCGGAACTGAACTCCAGCATATGTAGATGCTTCCAATCAGTTCAAGACTGTGATTCTTATCACTTTGTAGACAGTGTGTCTCCTTGTAGGCAGTGGGCCTCTTTGTGAGCAGTGTGCTCGGGCAGTGAGCCCTAATTGGCAAGTGCCATTTTTGTAATTCCCTATTCTTCTAATAGAGAATAATCTTTGGGTTAATCACCCCATGGTTTTCTCCCTTAACAGGGTTTCCACGTCAAAAATACTGTGTTATGTGTTTCTTATTTCATGGTAATGTTTTTGTGTTTGATTCAATGCTGCATTAATTAATAAGAAAGTACAAAAAGGGAAATAATTAGGATAACTGATTCACCCCCCCTCTCAGTTATCAACAATTGGTATCAGAGCAAGGTTCCTCCTAATAGAGCCTAATAGCTTGAGGAAGATCTGGGAGTTCAAATGGATGCATATGGTTTAAGGGAGCAACTCAAGACTGCCCTTGAGGATCTTGAACAGTCAAATTCTGAAGTCAATGAATTAAAGGAAAGACTCAAACAGGCTGATGAATTCATGAGAGAATTAAAGGACAAATTAAGTCTCTCTATGAAAAAGAGAAAGGAGCTGCTCCAACAATTGGCAAGACAAAGTGAAGAAATCAATACAAATGAAGAATTGACTGAGCAAACCAAGTTATGTGAAAAGTTATCAAAAGAAGTCATTATGTTAAGACATGAAATGGAATCAGGAACTATAAAGTTTACTCAAGAGATTGAAGAAAAAAGAAAAGCTGAAGACAATCTAAGACAATCTCTTAAAGAAAAATCAGAAGAATGCCACCAGATGGACAGGATTATCAGACATCTTGAATCTGATCTTGAAGATGCCAAAGATAATGAAGAAAAACTTGAGGATCAAATTGCCTCTCTCAAAGGAGATCTTCAAACAGCAAATGAATATAAAGAAAAATTCAAGATAAGTTCTGCCCAACTTGAAGTACTTCTTGGAAGTCAAAAGAGGACAGATGACAAGTATGGTTTGGGATATAAGAAAGGAGAAAGCTCTGGATCCGGTCAAAAGAATTTTGGATCAGAAAATCCAAGGAATAGGCCTAGAAGACCTCCGGTAAGACAGCCCAATGCTCAAAGATATCCATCTTTCAATGGATACTACCACAGCTGCAACCACTTTGGTCACAAAGCTAATCAGTGCAGAAAGAGAATGAATCAGATTAATTCATCCTTCTCCGGACAGTGCTTTAACTGCAAAAGGTATGGACACAAATCCCATGAATGCAGAAATATGCAAGTAAACAAATCATTCAAAGGTAGATGCTTTACATGCAATAGAGTAGGTCATATGGCTAATCAATGCAGATCAAGAGGTTATCAGTCAAATATGCAAAGAAATGTTATTTGCCAAATCTGTAATAGGTCTGGTCATAATGCTAAAGTCTGCAGAAGCAAGAATCAGGACAAAAGAGGTCCGGTGTATAATCAGAATCAAGACAAGGGTAAACAAAAGATGAATGCGGATGAAGTTAGGAATCAGATGAGCAAGATTTGGGTGAAGAAAAGTTCAGAGAATGTAGAGGTTGGATCTGCACCAGACTCTGGTGCTGATATTTCTTCCGGAAATTAAAAAGTGAGCTCTGGCTCAGGGGGAGACTCAAAGAAAATCATGTTCCCCCAGCCAATCAAATGATGCTGGATGTGACACAAGATGCGGAGTAAAGGGTTTGAAGATACCAGTCCTGAGATGATCCAAACAAGATTTCAGAGGTTCGCATGAAGATATAAAGAAGTTATGATCGATCAAGTAAAGACCTGTTCCGGGAGATGCTCCGAAATGACTGAGGACTACAAAAGGGTCCGGAGAGATCCGGAAGTACATTATTTTACTCTGCGGACTAGACAGAATGTTTGGGATGTTCTTGTAATGTGTCATCTTGATTTATTCATGATTGAAAGATCCGGATGATGTTCATAGATCAGGATTGATCCAGGATACTCCAAGCTATCCAGATAAGGCAAACCGGAATAATATAGGTCGAGCATTTATTGCCATCAGATATTAGGGTTTGCGGAGCAATATAAGGGATTTCTCAAAAATCATTTGCTCATTCTGCACTCAAGAAGAAGTGAAAAGTGGCGCTCTGCAACAAGATTCATCAAGCACACCAAAGATCTCCTGCCGAAGTCATTGCATAAAGAGATCAATCCAACCACTCCGTGCAAACCGAAGGCGCATAAGGTATTCTCCGTTTTCATTATCTCACTGCAAATCTTTGAAGAATGGCTACTCCGAATATAGTTAAGATCTCTGATAGACCTTGCCCCACATTCAAGAAACATCCTTACAAATCCTTGGAGGTAGATCCACTAGGAGCCTTCTCTAGTGTTCCACATGGTGTATTGCATACGGAAGACATTAGGGTTTACATCCATGCGAATTTTGAAGACTTTGGAGAATCAAAACTGATGGATATCTATCACAAACAATTGATAGATGACTCCTTTGAGATCAAACCTCAGTACAAAGCCATCCGGGACAAACACTTTGCACAATGCATTCATTTCCCCTGTTTTGAAGAAGATGAATGGGTCCGGTATGTACTAAGTAGAGTACATGACAACTTCCTATGGTTGAACAAGCCCTTCAAGATTACCAAAGATGCAATTAGGGCTGTAACCGGTCTGCATTCATCCGGTGGATTACCTGTTCTCAAGTCTGTCAAAAATCAGACAGTTAGTGATGCAACTGGATCCAAGTTTGACAAGAGAGCTATGACAGTTGATGACATCACTGAACCGGATGTCAAATTTGCATCTATGATAATTGGTTACAAAATCTATCACTCCAGTAGGGAAAATTCAGTACCAGGAACTGCAATCTACACAGCTTATCAAATGTTAAAGGAGAATGCAGACTATGACTTGTGTGAGCTTCTTATAAACCAACTTTTTGAAAATCTGCAGAAGATTAATAAGGACAAGAAAAACTCCTTCAAGTATGGCAATCTGATCCTTTGTCTCTTCTTTTACTACATGAATGAACTTCCCAGATCCAGTGGATGGATATGGCAGAATGACAGACTGGTTGCCATCCAAATCAGAGACTATTTGCATGGACTTGGGGATGCTAAAGCAAGAAACATAGCTCTATGGGGATATTTCAAGAACTTCCAAAGCATGATGCATGCAAGAGAAAGAATACCCCAATCCCTTGTTGAAAAGTACAAAGACACAGTATGCTTCATGGTAGAAACAGATCAGTGTCTAATGGAGGTAGTAGAACCAAGAACTGTATGGATCATGCCCATGGGGTATGAAGTGGATGAACAAATAGTGGAGCTGCATGTTCAACACATGCTAAGTCAGCCCAAAGATCCAAAGGCAGAAAGGTTTGGAACCTTTGAGGAGCTGAGTGTAAAGATACATGTAGAACTCAGGGAACCAGAGATAAAGAGGAAGGTAAGAAAAGAAGTTGAGCATATTGCTCAAGGCCTAGGCATCTCAAAAGAGGCACTTCATGCCAGCCGGGAAAAGAGAAGAAAATCTAAGGAAGAAAAGAAAGAGGCAGAAAAGAAAAGCAAGAAAAGTGCTCCGGTGGAATCCTCAACCCGGACCAGATCATCTAAAGGATCCACACCTATCAAAACCAAAAGCTCAAAACCAGAAGTCCAGGGATCCGGTAAGAGATCCAAGACAAAAGCCTCAAGAGCTTATCAAAGCCAAAAGGATGAAGAAGAAACTGAGTCAGATGAGGGAGTGAAAGAAATAAAGAAACAGAAAAAGAAAGAATCTGGTAAATCCTCTTCTGGCCGAGACAAGGAAGAAATGACAGAAAAACTTTCTGAAAAGCCCACCTTGTCTCTAGACAGTGTAGTCAAATCAGTCACTGTGGATGGGAACCTTCAACCGGTGGCTGAATTCTATGATGACTACAATGAGGCAGAACAAAAGATCCTACAGGAAGCTATAATAAGGTACTTGAACATCTACAATAAAGCTTTTATTGAGATTATCTCTGAAATTCCAAAGAGTCTAGAGATGGAACTAGAAATAAGAAAAAACAATGCCATGGCAAAAGACCTTGAGATCAGGGAACAGATAGCTATTCATCTATATCCTTCAATTGATCACAAAATAATGAACATGATATTCAAGGACTGCAAGGATGAATTCAGAAGCAAAGCAAGGATGAATCAGCTTATGCTTGGTGAAACCGACAAAGTAGCCAAGGACACTGAAGAGATCCTCCGGAATACATTCAAAAGGTTCAACATTCCTATTACAGAGGACTTAGGTGCAGAAACAACTGCATCATCTGCTCCGGAAGAAGTGCCACTTGAACAGACTAACATCTCTTCTCTGGCTTCTCCTACAGTCTCCGGATCCCAAGAAGCAGAGAAATTACAGGAGAAAGAAGCAGCAGAAAAAGAAAAAGAGGTTGACAGCACCAAGGATATAGAGAAAGAGAAAAATCCAACAAAGAAAACCACAACTGTAAGTGGTAAGAATGTGGAAGGAGATAAGACTCCTAAGGACAAAACTGCAGAAGAAAAGAAACATCTGTCTCCGGCAAGAGACACTGCACAAACTGTCCAAAAGTTTCTAAGCCAAGAAACTTTAGAGATTGATGAACCGGAGCTTCTAAAAGGCCCATTCGACTTTGACTCTCTCTCTTCGGTACAAACAATGAAGATAGCTTCATTTGCAAATGCCAAGGCAAATGAAAAACTCCTAAAGTCTCATATGGAAGACTGTGAGTTGATAGAGGCTACTTCCGGAGTACTTGTAAAGATTATGCCATCAATCCAGATAGATCCGACAGCCTCCTCTTCCGGTAATCTCAAAACCTTAGTCAGCAGTGTTGATACACATTTTGATTCTCTAGAAAAATCAGTGGAAGAAAAGGTCCGGAAGGAATTTTTGGATAAAAGATTTTCAGAAGTATTAGGATTAATCTCTAACGATAGGAGAAATATGAGTATTGGAATAAAGAGCTTAGAAAATGCTCTTAAGGATGGCGGTGATATTTACAAATTTTGTATATCCTGGTCAAAGGCAACAGCAGAAATTGATAAGAAAATAAAAGAGGAACAGGACAAACTACAAAGTTTATCTCAAAGTTTTGATCCTCTCTCTTCCTCCATAGTAAATCAAGAATGTCAGACTATTGCAGTCTTGAGTGAAATAAAGAACCTTGAGAAGGAAAGGAAGAATATCACTAACCGGATGGGAGAACTTAGAAGGATTATAATCCCTAAGTTAGAAACTATGCATGAGGCCATCAGTGATGCTCAGACCACCGCCCAAACAAATGATCCGACAGATCTCAAGAGGGTAGAAGCTTTTGCATTTTTGTGGAGTGGTCACATTTCAATTTTGGATAGAATGAAGCAAAGTTGGGCTACAGAACTGATCCAATTGAAGACGTCCTTTGCAGACATTCTTCAGTATATGTGAGTATGTAAATATGCGGCTATGTATAGAAAATTTTTGAAAATTTTGGCGTGCAGACCCTACCCTTTGCCATTGATGTCAAAGGGGGAGTGAGGAGCAGTGAAAAATGAGGAATCCAACTAAGGGGGAGTTCCAAAAATTGTATATAAAGACAGAGCATCAGCAAAGGGGGAGCATAGTGTAAACACTTAGTCATTTTTCACTAAGTGTTGCCATCAATGTCAAAGGGGGAGATTGTTGGCAAGAGACACTATATGGATTCATGGTTGTTGTCATTGATGGCAACAAAGGTCATCCCACATATCCGCAAGTCATGGTGTGTCTCTACCGGAAGTCAGAATGAAGATTGTTGTGGTCCGGTGAACAAGAACAGAGCATGTGGCAAGGTCCGACAGATTGGTCCGGATCTCTCAGAGGAAGTGTCTTGGTGCAGTGCGGATTTGGGGAATTCAAGAGGACTACCTTGAGTGGTATATTCCAAGGATTTAGCCTCTGGTGATGGACAAAGAAAAAGATATGAATAGTTGAGTACCGGATTCCTGAGAGACAGTGAGAACAGAGGAAGAACTGACTGACAGAGTATCAGACTATTTTCTGGATGTGTTATTGTTGATGGTAAAGGTTGTGAAGGCATGAATCATGTTTGGCCGACATGATTAATGATATCTACAAGTATATGCTTGATCCGCATTGCTTGGTGAGCAAGGATTCAGCCGACAGAACAGAGTTTGTAAGAAACTAGACTGTTCCGGATGCCGACTAGAAAGGTGATGAAATTACTTGTGCGGATATATATAGAGGATGGATTTAGTTGTGAAAGGTGTGATGGTGTGAAGGTATATGCGAATAAATACAGAGCAGAGCAGAAGTAGTAAGAAAGATCCGGTATGTGAAAGGATAGCAGAATAAAGAACAGAGGAAAGATGAAGTGCAGCAGATCAGTGTACTGAGCCTAACCGGAACTGAACTCCAGCATATGTAGATGCTTCCAATCAGTTCAAGACTGTGATTCTTATCACTTTGTAGACAGTGTGTCTCCTTGTAGGCAGTGGGCCTCTTTGTGAGCAGTGTGCTCAGGCAGTGAGCCCTAATTGGCAAGTGCCATTTTTGTAATTCCCTATTCTTCTAACAGAGAATAATCTTTGGGTTAATCACCCCGTGGTTTTCTCCCTTAACAGGGTTTCCACGTCAAAAATACTGTGTTATGTGTTTCTTATTTCATGGTAATGTTTTTGTGTTTGATTCAATGCTGCATTAATTAATAAGAAAGTACAAAAAGGGAAATAATTAGGATAACTGATTCACCCCCCCCTCTCAGTTATCAACAAATTCTTGGACAACTACCTCAATAGGGAGGGTTTGTTGACTGTCATCTAACATTTGACAAGGAAAATTCTATTGGGGATCACCCCATGCTCAACCAGTACTTCTATTTTGAACTCTCACAGCTTGTTCTATTTTCAAGATCATGTTCTATCAGCTGCATTTCTTGAGATAATATCTCAAGTGTCTGGTCAACTTCTTTATTTACCTCACCCAAATTGTTATAAAGTTCAATGGAAGACTTTATCAACTGTGTACCTTGGTCCAATATCCTCTCAATCCAGGCATTAATTTCCAGACCTAGAGCCCCAATCTGTTCATCCTTTTGAATGGCTTCATTATCAATGCATGTATCAATAGCTTGTACCTACTATGATGATTGGGCTATTTTGAGTAGCATAGATGAAACTATTCTACCTATGCTTTAAGTTGATCCTTTATCAAATTATCCTTGTCATACCTCTCAAGCAATGCAGCCAATGTTGCTTGCACATCCTCCTTGGCACTTTCATGCATTTTCTTGCCAAGTTATATCCTTGAGATAGTATAATCAGTGAGTTGAACTTCATGTAGGCTCTTATATGGAGGAGGCATAGCTAGCTCAGTATATTTATTCCCTGATTGATCAACAAGTACCATGGATATGGTTTTGTCCTTCTTAGCTAACTTGGGCTTTACTAGGACCAATTGGCCAAAGTCAAAGTCATCCACGGATATGACATGTTTCTTTCTCTTTGACTTATGTGACATTAGCCAAGGAGGAAGGATGGAGGAATCATCTTTTGTTTTTATCACCAAGGTCTGTGATGATGGGGTTGGGCCTGTGGCTTGTGAGGTGGATGGAATATCAAGTGAAATGAAAGTGGTAGTAACAATTGGTGGGGTTTGTGTTAACACTACAATAGGTATTTCAACACTTGATACTTTGGATGTAGAAGTATAAATGAACCTATCAAAGTCCAACGGAGTGTCAATAAAGAATCAAAAATAGGTGATGACACCCTTGACAAACTAGGCATAGAAGACAAAGAACCAAACATCTATTCCATACTTGCATGTGGGGACTTGGAAAGAATGACTCATTGGTGGGTGAGGAAGGGGATGAATGAATAGAATGAAATGATAAGGTGGTGGTGGTTGAAACACTAGAAACAGTAGGTAAAGATTGTTCAGTTGAAGAAATAGGAGGAGTAGGATTTGAAACCTGAGAAGTGACAGTCGGAGTCAATGAAACAACAATTGGCTCAAAAGGGACTTGTTCTTTAGTAATGGATGGATTCTCTTCAGCTGTAAGAGAGGAAGCTTCTTCTTATTCTACCTGAGTAGATGTTCCTTCTTTTTCTTTTCTTTTTCCTTTATCCTCTTTGGTCTTGAAAACAAATTTCATTCTTTGACCAGAACCAAAGTGATCTTCTTTGTTCTTAGTTATCAGCTCTATGCCTTTTCCAGAGGTTCCTTCAGCATGTTCTTCTTCCAAACCTTTCTTGAAAATTTCAACTTTATCCCTTTCTTCTCCAACCAAACATTGGTGTTTGCAAGAATAGGTTGGAACCTTTCCCATGTTGAAATCATCTCCTTCTGTGACCATTGGATTGGTGGAAGAGGACTATCAACAATTTATTTCCCATAAATGTAGAACCCACTATATCACCTTCTTCTTTCATATCCTCCAGAACATCAGCAAGTTCCAAGTTTTTGATCTGCTCCAAGGTAATCCGACTAAAGTCAAGCTTCCTTATATCTTCTTCAGTTTTACACTCAGCCCATATATCTTAAATTTGTGCACATGGGTGTAGTTATCTTTTAGTTTGTTCTTCATACCTCTATCTTCGAAATCATTCCTTTTCCTATACCTCTTGAGATTTATCCATTGCATTTCAGTTTCTATTGCTTTAGCTTTTGGAGTTGTTGATATTGAATACCAGCCAATGGTAACTTGAAACTTGAAACCAGCCTTATGAGACTGCCTATTTGCTATACACATGTACTATTTGTCTACATAGTTCCATTAGTACCAATTTATCTCCTGGATACCATGGAAACATATAGGGTTGCCCATCAAAACACCCAACTCTAATGTATGTAAAATTTGGAAATTGTAGAAATATGCAACCAAACCTTTTTACCTGTTCTCGGGCAGCATGAAAAACTTTTTTCTTTTCAAGCTCCTTATCAAACATACACATGTAAATGTAAAATAAAGTATCATTGACCCTTTTGAAGTGTTTGATGCTCTCCTTCAATCTCAGTTGAGGGTAGTATTCATATACTGACATATGCCTCCTATCACCATTTGAAGTTAACCCAGGAAAGTGCCTCATAGAGGCAACAACATATACCAAATACGAAGTCATATAGAACTTCAAAGAAGTTGATACTTCTAAAAGTTGTTGACAGATTGAATCACTAATTTTCTTACCCCAAAATATCTTCTGATTACCCTTCTTTATGATGTATATATACCGGTACATCCATTCTTGAAAAGTATTGGAGGTTACAAGCCCTTTGACTCTACTCAAGAGAGTAATCAGATCACCTATCTCTTCGATGAACTCACTCCAAAAGATGTTCTTTGGACACATTGCAATTGTAGGCTTGGTAGTCTTGAGCCAACGAGTGTTAATTATTTTCTTACACTTCTCCGTATTTTTGTCATAGTGATCCTGTGCAGACTCCATGTTGATATTAGTGTAATCATTAATGTCAAGACACCTGAATATCTTGTCAAAGAAATCCTCATCCAACTTTATCACCTCCTTACCATTAGCATCTCTGATTGATTTTCTATCTTTGTCAAAATGAGCAGTTGCTACCAAAACAAACTCTAGATTCTGAAATGACAGAAGGAAGGTAGAAACCAAATGGATGCTACTGTCAAGAATAGTTTGCTTGTTTGAGGCAACAGATTGTTTGTTCACTCTCTCTAAAAACTTGGACATATCCACATGCCCAATTTTTGTGTCTCTAATATTGTCTACATTGGACTCCATAGAGGACATCGGGATCACCCCTTGATATTTGTACTTCATATTTTTCTTCTTGGGAGAAGGATCAGTCATTTGGCAGGAGACTGCAAAATGAGTTTCAAAAACCTTCTAGAGTTAGAAAAATTTCACCCATCATGAACTGTGCAGTTGGGGAGAAAAATTAAACTTCTACATTTCATAACTGTGTTTGGTGTAAAGTTAGAGAATTTCTCCACATTTTCATGGGTTTTTTACTTTGGGTGTAGTTCAGAGAAAAATCTCTGCACTACACCTAAGGTTGAAACAGATATGATGCAAGTCGAAGAATTTTCTCTGATTTGCATCTTATAGGGGTAAATCATTTGATGCAAGTCAGAGAAAATTCTCTGACTTGCATGTCTTATACAGTGTAAAAAAGGATATGTACTTCAAAGAAAATTCTCCGAAGTGCATGGGGGTAAGTCACATGGTGCACTTCAGAGAATTTTATTCGAATTTCATGAGGTAGAACATGCATTTGTTTGTGACCTTCAGATAATTTTCTCTAAACGTCATATGGGGATAAAACTTCTTTATGACTTTTGCAGAAAATTCTCTAAAAGTCACATTTTCTTTTTTTGATGGTAAGGATAGATGTGATATTGGGTATTGTTCAGGGAATTTTCCCTAAACAACACCTAACTATTACAAAGGGTGCTTAAGGTGTCGTTTGAAGATTTTTCTCTAAACAACACCGGTCTATAAGACTTGTGTTGTTCGGATAAAAATATCCAAATAACATCAGTTCAATGTTAAAACCTAAATATGATAGGATTTAAACAAAACAAACTTAAGTTTTTAAACAAACAATTAATATTGTGGCTTAGGGATTTTTCTCTGAGATACATCTTACACTTGGGTTTTGATGACGACCATGACTATATTAAAATAGTCAATTCAACATACTAAAAACCTAGGGTTTTAAAGCAGAAAGAAATGATAATGTAAAGTAAAGTTTGAACAAAAATAATAACACCAAAGCAAATGGAAGGTAACAAGAATTACCTATGATAGAAATAACAATTGAAAATCCATGGACCAAATCTTGCGCAAGCAATCGATCACTCGACAATGGGCAGAAGTTTTATAGCAAGCTTCAAAAATGATGAAAGAAAAGGTAAATAAAAGATAGTTAAAATGAAAATAATGTGGGGTTAAAAGTATAAAAACCCAGTATTAAATGACATTAAATGTTGAACGTGCAAGCGCAAGAGTGTAGTTGCGAAGAATTTTTCCGCAACTACACATGTAATTGCGGAGAAATTTTTCGTAATTACCCATGTGTTAACACTTGAAAAGTGTAAGTTCGCTAAAAAATAGTGACCTTCCACAAGGAATAAAATTTCTAAGATATGAAAAACTTGATTTTTTACATTTTTTCAAAAGGTGAAAACCAACCCAAATCAAAATGACTTTCTGAGGGGTTTGACTATGCACAAGGCCATTCTAGTTTTGCCTCATTTTGTGTGCATAGAGGTCGTGGGCTATGAAACGAATAAGTTTCGTAGGGGTTATCCCATGAATTGAGCTAGTAAAATTTGAGAATAACAGTTGGCTCTAACTGGGGAGCTTCCTTCAATCATCCTTTGAAACTATTGAAGGAAGAGGAATCTTAGAACTCTAAATGCCTTCATCCAAACACTAGGCTATAGAGTCAGGCAACAAACACAACACAAGATGAAAAAACAAAATTCCAACACATAACTATACAAATTGTACAAACTTATATGTCACTTCACGGAGCGAACAGCTTCAGATGTTGTCTGCTATGGGGTAGAAGAAAAGGTGTTTCATCTTGATACGCTAGAAGAAAGCTATTTTCACCACAGAGTTGGTGAATCACGAAAGGGCCTCTCCACAAAGAATCAAACTTTCCATGCATGCCCTTCAGCTCTCTTCTCTTGTCCCATATTTACAAAACTAAATCTCCCACCTAGAACTCTTGAGACTTGGCTAAAAGGAAGCAAGGTACGTGAAAATGCTTCCTACACTGATCTACTAAGGAAAGATAGAAGGTCCAACTTCTGAAGGCCATAACTTTTGATCTGGGTGTCCGATTGACGAACTGTTTAATGCATCAGAAATCTTGTGAAGAGATCTATCAAAATATAACCTAATTGTTTATTATGAAAACTTTTAGAATGTTTAGGGACCTCTAAGTGCCTTAAAACTGAGTTTGAAACTTTTTTCAGCAGTTTCAAAAAACATAAACTTTAATATCTCGCTACCCAGGTATGATCTTGAGTTGAAACTCACCCAAGATGTTTACTTAGTAGTCCTGCACCTTTTGGTAAAATTTTAGGTCAATCCAAGGTCAAATGTAGAATTACTAAAAATAGTAAGTCCCGCCATTTTTAGCCCTTTTGGAAACTTTGAAAGTTCTAGACCATTCTTCAAGATAAAGGGTATTCGAAAAGACCAAAACTAGGAAGAATAGTAACCTTTTGTAGTTGTAAGGTTGAGATACTTTTCCTAACATTCTCCCACTTTTTGAACACCTTGCAAGAGTAAAGGGAGTATCAACACCATGATTTAATTGCTAGGGGCTAAGAGGTCCATAGACTCTGAACACCATCTGAATTTCTCTGTGCTCACGGGTTTTGTCAAGGAATCTACAACATTTTTCAAAGTGTCAACTTTTTCCAAGTTTACTTTCCCATCCTCTACTATGTCATGGACAAAATGGTACTAGACATCAATATGCTTAGTCGTCGCATGGAAAGTAGGATTCTTTGCCAAACATATGGCACTCTGACTGTCACAACAAATAGTAATCTTCCTTGCATCAAACCCAACATCAGAACACAATCTCTTAAGACAAATGGCTTCTTTACAAGCATGATTTGATACCATGTACTCATCTTCAGTAGTGGACAAAGAGCCCACAAGTTGTTGTTTACTCATCCAACTAATAGCACCACCAAACATAGTGAACACATAAGCACTAGTGGATCTCCTACTGTCAATGTCACCTACCTAATTTGAATCCACATATCCATGAATACAAAGTAAATGCTGAGGTCATGTAGGATAATGATGATAACATAATGAATAATTAGAAGTACCCCATAAATATCTAAACACTCTCTTCATTGGTAAAAGTTTGATTTCTAATTTTAAGTCTCAGTTGTCAGCACAGTTTGAGATGAAAAATCTAGGGTCAGCTCGGTACATTCTGGGGATGGAGATTAGAAGAGACAGAGCAAACATAAAACTTTGGTTAGGCCAGAGTAAGTATGTTAACACTATGTTGGAGAGATTCAACATGGTAGATTGCAGACCTGTGACTATTCTTGGTACAATGGGGACAAAGTTATCTATTACAGATTGTCCAAAGTCTCCTTCTGAGATGGGGGATACGAGCAGAGTTCCTTATGCTATTGCAGTTGGTAGTTTGATGTATGTGATATTATGTACTAGACTAGGCATTTCGTAAGCTATGGGAGTCCTTATCGATTTATGGTTGATTCTAGATGGGTACATTAAGATGCATAATGAGTAACATATCATCGACATACAATGCAATAATGAGAATGTGATCATTGTCAAACTTGTAATAAACATAATGATCTAATTTTGATCTCAGAAATCCAATACTCAACACAAAGGCATCAAACTTTTGGTACCACATCCTAGGAGACTGTTTAAAACCATACAAAGATTTTTTCAACTTGCAAACTAGATTTTCTTTACCTTTCACCACGTAGTGCTCTGGATGTGACATATAGATTTCCTCCTCCAAGTCACCATGAAGGAATGTTGTCTTCACATCCATCTGTTCCACTTCTATATCATATGTTATTGCATGAGATAACAGGAACCAAATAGATGTCATCTTTGCAACGGGAGAGAAAATATCACCATAGTCAATTCCCTCCACCTGAGAATACCCCTTCACAACCAATCTAGACTTATATTTCTCAACACTGCCATCTACACCAAATTTCATTTTGAACACCCATTTGCATCCAACAGGTTTCTGTCCTTTAGGCAAAGGCACCAAGTCCCAAGTATTATTCTTTTCCAAAGAAGCCATCTCCTCATCCATGGCCTCCTTCCAAGAACCTGCATCTTTCATACCCATAGCCTCTTTCATAGCTGTAGGCTCATCGGTGTTAGAAATCAAAGCAAAAATACAACTAGAATCATGCAATGAATAACCAAACCTATTGAGTTATCGCCTTATCTGCATGGACCTCCTCAAAGATTGAGGTTGAGGTTCTTCATCTTCTTTTGAACTTTCAGAGCTACTAGAGTTCTCATTATTAGGTCCAATAGATGTTTTTGGTTCAACTTTCTCAGGGGTGGAAGGAAGCTAAACCACATCATCTTTCTTCTATTCTTTCTTTGGCTACAAGACAACTAAAAGAAGGATTGAGCTCTCTGAAGATCACATTTCTATTATATAGAACTCTCTCAGCCGCTGGATCCCAAAGCTTGTTCCCTTTCACACTGATGCATTAACCGATAAAGATACACTTCACAACCTTGTTCTCCAACTTAGATCTCTTCTCCTTAGGCACATGTGCATATGCCTCACAACCAAATACTTGAATGTGTCTCAATGAAGGCTTTTTACTAGACCATACCTCCATAGGTGTCTTATCAATGAGTGTTGATGTAGGAGACATGTTAACCAGGTAACAAGCAGTAGCAACAGCTTTAGCCTAGAACTTTTGTTCAAGGCTAGCTCCACTTAGCACACTCCTTGTCCTCTCTATAACTCCATTCTACTGAGGGGTCTATGGAGTTGCCTTGTGCCTCTCAATCCCCTGTTCTTTACAGAACTTGTCAAAATTTGTTGAACAAAACTTACCACCGTTGTTAGTCCTCAAACACTTAATCTTTCTCTCCTTTTGATTCTCTACAAGAGCTTTGAACTCTTTGAATCTACTAAAGACTTTAGACTTGCTTCTAAGGAAATACACCCATATCCTTCTATTGTAATCATCAATGAATGAAATAAAGTAAAGAGATTTTGAAATCGAAGGAACATTAATAGGACCAAACACATGAAAATGAATCAAGTCCAACACCTCAAAAGATTTGTGAGAAATAGAATAAAACTAAACATGGTTTTATTTTCCATAAATGCAATGTTCATAGAAATCAAACTCAAGATTACAGTCATTTATACCCTCAACAAAATTTTTATTTTTCAAGTTCCTCAAACCCTTTTCACCAATGTGACCAAGCCTTTGGTGTCATAACATTTTCTTCTCAGCTGGAAGTTTCATCTCCATAGAATGAGCACCATTAGGTACCCAGAAAGCATGAACATTAGAAGTAGATGCAACAGTCCTCTTTGTTCTTGGTTCTAATGGTGAGGATGAAGACTTTGAAGCTCTCTTCTTTGAAATAGAGGCAATACTACACTAAACCGCGCATGCATCAAGCTAAAATAGAGTGTCAATCCGAACACCCTTAGCCAACACCATAGATCCTCTAGTCATCTTGCATCCTCCATTTGAGAAAACAACTTACACACCCGCATCATTCAACTTACGTACATAAAGGAGGTTCCATGCCAAACTAGGGATATGCAAAACACCATTGATGCTCTTCACTTGTGCATCAAGGAATTGAATCAAGACTCTTCCACGGACAACAATCTTCACGTGAGAATCATCACCCAAGTACACCTTTCCACCATCGTATTCTTCATACTTCAAAAACCAACCCTGATGTGAGGTCATGTGAAAAGATGCACCAGAGTCAATAAACCACACATCCTCAGATGCATGCATTTCCAAGGCAGTGACAAACGCTTCTCCTTCATCCTAAGGGGACTTGTCAGAATCTGAATCCTAGTTCTTCATTTTCTTTTTCTCCTCCTTGCACTCCTTGCAGAAGTGACCAAGTTTGCTGCAATTCCAACACAAGGCCTTGTAATTTTTGGCAAACTCAGATCTCCCACGGGATTTGGATCTTCCTTTTTCTTCCTTCTTATCCTTTTTCTTTCCCTTCTCTTTAGATCTACCATGAACCGCAAGATCCTCCTTAGCTGATTTAGAAGCCTTTATCTGCATCTCTTCAAATAATAGCAAAGAAACCACTTCATCCATCTTGAAGGTGGTAGTGGTACTCCCAATAGACATAACAAGGTGATCCCATGCATGTAGTAAGGAACATAGTAATTTTAGACATCGATCCTCCTCCTCCATCTTCACACCAATAGAGGTTGACTAGGCAACAAGCATATTGAATGTATTCAGGTGATCAGCGACAGATCCTACATCTTCCATCCTTAGAGAATACAATTTCTTTCATAGGAATAACTTGTTCACTAGGGATTTAGCCTGATAAACATCTCCAAGCTTCTTCCAAAGATCTTCTGCAATCTTATCTTCATGGATATTTAGGAGTACTGAATCAGCCAAACATAGTCTTATCAGACGCTTAGCCTTTTGATCCATCAAATCCCAATCTTCTTATTTTATGCCCGATGGCATGGTTTTGGATATTGCAAGCCATAGATCTCTATCCACCAATAAGTCCTCCATATTGAGTTTCCACAACTCAAAGTTGCCTCCATTGAACTTATCTATATCAAACCTCCCAGATGTGCTCGTCATCTCTTTCCTACAACAAAGATTTCAAAATCCTTTGCACAAGCTCCCACTCAAATGAAGATCAGCTTAAAAAACCCTCTACCCAACAACTAGAACCAAAGGTGATCAGGCTCTGATACCAACTGAAAGGAAGCAAGGTACGTAGAAATGCTTCCTACACTGATCTACTAAGGAAAGATTTATGTAAATTTTAACTTTTACAGTTACAGGTTATTAGATGCACCACTAGTAGAAATATGGAAAATAAATGACCAAGTGACTAAAACTTTTAGTCACGTGACCAAAATATTTTGCAACACAGCTATAAATGACTAATTTGGTCATCAATTGAAATGACTAAATAAATGACCAAATAAATGATTAAATAAATGACTAATTTGGTCATCAGGCAAAAAACACACCTAAATAATTGGTCAGACAAATAAAAATGACTAAATAAATGACTATTACTCCTCTACTCTTTTTTCCTTCCAATTTGATCATAAATCAAAAGGTAGATCTTAGTATAAGCAAACTATATTAAAACCAAATATATTCTTCAATATGATCTAGTACATTGTGCATACTTATGAAGATCTTTGTTTGGTTTTCTTAGCAAAATATGAGATATATTGGATTTGTCAACTAGAATTCAATCAATTAGTAGTTGTAAGGCCCAACCTCATTATAATGCCCATTTATTTTGTGATCACAATTGCTTAATTCATTATCAACATTATATGTTGATCCCTAGCTACTAGATGGATTCATATGCTAACACTAGATTAGATGTGTAGATGTTTGTCTACTACTTGCATATATATTTTTCTAGAAATAATTTATTATCTCTTGGGTCCATGCTTTCTTTATGTCATTGCTTTCTTTCAGGGGACCGCTGGGACTCATATTTATATCCCACTGATATTCATCACTTCTGCCGATGTCTTTTGTCTTTGGTAGTTTCATCGTTCTATCGGTGAGACACTCTCTTTTGTCAGCCTGATATCCCTATGTCTCCCTAAAACCACTTGTCTTTTTGGCACAATATTTAATTTGATTTCATAATATTTCATTTCAATTGTCTTTTTGGCACAAACCAATAACCCTGTTCAGCTTTCAAGGGTTTTCATTTTTTAAGATTTTCCCTTTGTTCATTCTCAGAATTATAGTTTCCTATGTTTCATTCTCTGCCCCTTGTAATCTAAACTATAAGTAATGTAACCTAGAATATGAGTTTTAAAGAAAAAGTTATTTATATGTTTACAACTTTTGGGTTATACAAAATATTTCATTCGATTTCATAATATTTCATTCGATTTCATAATATTTCATTTCAATTATCTTTTTGGCGCAAACCAATAACCCTGTTCAGCATTTGAGGGTTTTGGTTTTTTAAGATTTTACATTTTGTATTCGATCTACTCGTTCTCAGAATCATAGTTTCTTGTGTTTCATTCTCTGCCCCTTGTAATCCAAACTATAAGTAATGCAAACCAGAATATAAGTTTTAAAGAAAAAGTTATTTATATGTTTACAGCTTTGGGTTATGCAAAATACTTCATGTCTAAGGGATTTGGTAGCTAAGCCCTTATATTTTAATCCTAGAAGATGTTATGTTATGCCTCGTTATTGTTTTTAGGTTTTTTTTTTGGTTTGGTAAAACTAGCTCATGTTAGGAACTCGTTTGATGTTGATTGTTGATTTGACTTATCCAGGCTGAGTGTTGTGTAAAATGATGGTGGTAGTGGAGACTTCGGAGGATGATGCTACTCTTGTCATGGCTCGTTTCACTGCAGAAATGGCGTGGGCTGATGCAAGACATGAAGTAAGCATTCAACCTTTACACTGAAAACCTAGTAGATGAAATTGTTAAGGTATTTCCATGTTTTGAAGCTAGTTATTGTGTGTTTGGTTCTTCTTCATTTAAGAGAATTTTAGATCAAGGGATATAGGTTAATTTCAACCAAGGGGTCGCGGGTGGTTTAATCGTAAGAGTTATACTCATGAGAGCAGGTTAACTGTAATAAGTTGGCCCGTAACCCTAGCAAGGGTGTCATGAGCAAGGTTATGGTGTAAGGAATATGGTATACATTTGATCGTGTCCCACATTCAATAGGGTGTATTTGAATGTGACCTAAATGTAAAATTTTTAAAGATTTCTGCCAAGATTTAGTAAGAAGGTATCGTGTCTAGCTCTGATGCCATGTTTGCTTGGCATGTACCAGATAGCACTCAAACCTAGGACCTCAAATTTATACACTTGGTGCTCTACCATATTCTTCCATATCCTTACTTTGGTGGTGGTTGGGGCCCCTAGCCACTATCAACCTAGGACCTACCATTTGCATTCTAGGGTACTATTGGCCCGTTGTGATTAGTATTTATTCCTAGGCCCTTTATTACAACTTTGGTGTGACTTTTTTTTTAAACATATGATGTGGAATATTGTCGTTGGTGAACTTTGGGTCTTTTTGGGCCAACTGGCTAGTGATTTTTTTGTTATTTGAACGTACCCAATAACTATTACACCACAATCTCACCATCTTTTTATTGGAGTTATTCATTGCTTTGTTGTGGTGGAAGGGATTTGAACTTGAACACAGTTCACGTGTTTATGAGTTTGCCCGTTACCATTACACCACAACTTAGACAAATGACTAATATCTTTAACATTTCTCAAAGTTTATAATCAGTAAAAGGGAGTTCTATGTTTTTGCCTCAAAGCTGACCTGAGACCAATACAATACTTATTTCAAATGAGGCCCTCTTGAGGCCAAAGTAACTATTTAAAGAGAGACCAGATGGAGTAGGTACTGAAGGTTTTTATTGCAATATATAAGAAAACTAGTTCTTTTCATTGTTGTGTATAGTGCATGTTGTAATCAATAGTCATATTTCTTGTTTGTAAAGCAGAAAGATTTGTTAATTGTGCTAGATTTATGATTATTATTTTTGTTTTATAAATTTTTCTCTGCTTAAGGCTCGTGGAAGTGCTCTCTATGAGAAATAATCAGCTTCCTATATTCTCAACAGCAGTTCTTGTAGTTTTGTTGGTTTGGACATTTCTTTCATTTTTAATGATTTATGGTTAGGAGTTATTTAATCCGTATTTTGTGTGAAAATACTATATTGGATGGTGATTAGTGCACAACAATAGCCAACCAACTGTAGTTTTGTTTTAGATCAAGCAATGTGGATATATTACTTGTACAGATATTTGCATGTTATTGAATATATTGATCCCTTTAATGCCTTCTTTATTTGTAATTTGTTTGAGCAGGTTGCAGAACCTCAGGTGATGTGTTATTGCGATGAGGCCCAAACCTTCATGGTGGAAGGCAAATGGTTAGATTTGGCATCACTTTTGCTCACTTCAGCTGATCTGATATTTGCCAACTCCTCAGAGAAAGGTTTGTGAGTCAAACACTTTAATCCATATATTTGTGACATTTCTCAAATTCCCATTTAAACACACGACTTCTTAGTTTAAAATACATCATTAATAAGTGCTTTGTGTGGGAAACTACTGCATGTTAGGGATATAAGTTTGCACAACTATTGCATGTTAGGAATATGAAATACACAGTAGCTATTTGAGATCTTGGTTCATTGCTCAAGCTTTTACTACAATTTATAATTTTTGCACTTTATTTTCTTTATTGGGGGAAAGAGTGCAGAGGCTAAGCTATTCAAAGTGTGTGGAATAATCTTTTCTATTATTTTGTTCGTGTAACAAATTTTTGTTTTCCAAAGATTAGTAGCTCTAGATGGCATTTATTGCTTCAATTTAATTTGATAAAACAAAGACAGTGGTCAAAGAATGAATGTGTTTCCTAAGGTTTGTTAAATATGGTTAATGCTAGTGTAGGGGAAAGTAAAGTAAATGATGTTAATATCGGAACATGGATTGTCAATACTTAACCATAATTCAAAAACTTCAAATCTGTATATGTTCCTTCTCTCAAATTCTCTCAATTCCTTTTGAGGAATCTATAACTCCTTTGGGTCTTGGTACTCTTTGATGTCTAGTTCATTTGCATTCTCTGATGAGCTTGTTTTTGGCAGAGTCACCCTTTTCCATTGTAATTAATCTCACAATACATGGGTCATGCATTTGGCTGGTTAAAGTAAGTTTTTGTTGGAGAATAGTATTTCTAACTTCAATGTCAACATACTAGAGGAGATTGCTTGAATGGTGCCATTGAGGCACCCAATTGTCTATTTGAGAAAGAATTACTTGTACCCGTACCAGTCCCCAAACCGGTGACCTAGCATTTAATTGATTAGGCTAGATTGCACATAGGAAAAATTTATTTTCTTCTACAAGTATATATTAGTAAACCTGCATGGTTGCATGCACCTAGAACACAAGCAAAGATTACAATGTTAGGATGTGTTCTTGAGTGCTTCTGTAAAATCCATTTTGTGCATATCCTACAATTATTGTATTTCATCAGATGACATCTCTTTGAGGCATTTTGTCAAACAGTTGACGTGCTTTGATTATGATTCCACATTTTGCATACATGTCTACCAGATCATTTCCAACCATAATATCTAACAAAAATCCCCTTACCATTATGCTTTGATGGATGTCCATACCCTGTTCAAAAGCTCCCATTTTGGCAAAGGCAAGGGGGATGTTGGCAAAGGTTGTGGAATTTGACTTTACAACTGCCAATTGCATCTGCTTGAAAATTTCTAAAGATAACAAATCCATTTTGTGCATATCCTGTGATCATTGCAGTCCATGAGACCACACTTCTTTCAAGGATTTTGTCAAACAGTTTGATTCTATTCGGTGTCCTTTTAGGGGTTTAGCTTTCATTCATGCCAATAATCACCGTAGAACCTTGAGTAGCAGGCTTTGCACACTTTGCAAGATCTTTAGGCTTAGCACCAGCACTGGGACATCCTTATCATTATTGTTTCTTTCCAAAATATATAGAGGAAAGGCCCATAATAAGGCCTCCATATTGGGAACAATGGATGTAATGAGTAAACAAATTTAAGTTGAGGTGATAGCTCATACTTGGTAGCCCATATTATAATTTTCATTTGAATGAAACCTTTACACAATTCTGCATAAAACTGGACTCACAACAAGATGACAGTCTCTAAAAAGAGCTTTTAGTGATCTTCTGACTGTCATGACAGTATTATTTGTATGCTCTTCTATCCTACCCACATGAGATTATAGAGGTGTCCTTCTTCCATATGCAATCTCTAACTTCCATGGTCAATTATTGTACACTATGTTGATAGGAAATGTCTTTTAAATCTTAAGTTCTAGGTGTTAAACCTCCTTGTGGTCTAATCAATGTGTGACAGCCTTTGAGACATCCACCCTCATCTTGAAGTGCCTAAATGGAACATTCATAGCTCTTAAGTAATCTTCTTGTTGTCTCTCAGATTTGCGCCCTTGCTAAGTTGTAAAACTTGGCAATCTAGAGAAACATGGGATCTTTCTAGGTCTGTGGGTCACCTATGATGGAAAGAACCTCTAAAGAAGGCCAGCTTCCTAGCTGGTAATCACCTAAAATCTATTGGATTTGTAGAGGAAAAAGGAGAAGGAATGCTTTTAAAATGAAAGATAAAACTGGAAAACTTGAAAATAAGGGTGATTCACCGAACTTCATAAGGTAAAATGAAACTCAGACCAGCATACACTTGGCCACAGACAACAAAAAATAAGACCTGCACAATTTGTCACTATATGTTTGCAAAAGCACTTCACAAAGAGGCCTAACTGCATTAAAATCTTTAAAAAGGAAGCTAAACTTCACAATTTAAAGCCTTATAATACTCTAAGACACAGTTTGTAACTTGCATAAACACAGCTTCTGTAGAAAAAGGGTATTCAAAAACATATGACAATCACAAGGAAATGAATTACCTCGCAAATGACCTGTTCAAACACTTAATAACACCCAATACTACAAAACAAGAAGGCAAAATCTAACTGTCAATGGTATCCAAGGTGTTCTCTGTATTTCATATGCCCAAAGAGTTACAAAAACATACTCAAACTAAGTAGGATTTAGAAAAAATCACTAACTCCAGAATGTATATGGAAAAGAACTCACTACAAAGAGTCAAAATAATGACTATATACTCTCCAAAATAGCTACCATGAGATAAGGATGAGCCATCTCCATTTTTGTGTATCTCATAAATATCTCAAAAATATCTGTCCAAAGTCCTCCAAAGTGTGCTCACAATACAGAAAAAGTCAAGGCATGCCATTAGCTATCATAAAGGCACCTGAAAATGACTTTGAATGCCTCTAAATGATCTTTAAGGCCACTGAAATAAGTCAAATCTGTGCAATAACTTCTGCCCTTGTTTGTCAACTCCACCCTGCAGCATCATAAATGTCTGATATTTTCCAAATAAATGACATAAATACACATTTTTTGCATTTAATTAACTTTTAACTAAGAGGTTTATAATTACACCACCTTAGTTAATGTTTTACAATCCAATTTTATACAAACCTATGCAGGAAAATGGCATTTAAGACAACATTTAATTCCATGATTTTGCATGATTTAGGGTCAATTAAATGTCGTGAAAGGACAACAAAGTAATCAACAGGACTTACTTTGTCATTTCTGATAAACTACCTAATGTTGCCTCTTTGTATTTTTATTACAAATGATAAAGTAATTCTAATTCATTACTTTATCGTTCGTTCACAATGTTTAATCTATCTCTAGATTATGCAAAAAATGACATAAAAAACATCCATAGCTCCTAGGCAAAATAACATAACTCACCATACACTTGCATCATATCTTGCATCTCATAGCATCAAAAACGTCTCATGGCTTGTAAAAAAAATCCTACAATCCCTAACCACTCACACGTTTCCCAACATGCACCATAACACGAGTCATGCCGACAAGGTTCTAAGCAATACATTTTAAAATGACCCTTATGCCTCCCTATACATTTACAAAGCCTCACATGCATATCACCACCTTGTAGCTCCCAACACACATCACCATGCCTTAGCTTCTACTTCATCCACCTTGTAACTCCCTCACCAACATGCCTTAGCAAAATATAAGACTGTCAACCCATATGCTATTGCAATGTTTCATAATGATTCGACTTGCCTATGAAAAAGAAACAAAAGGCAGAAAAAAGGTTGTCACGGCCCCATGTGGAATGTGATTAGGTTTTAAGACTTTCATAAGTCTTCACCACAGGCACAATAGATAGAAATGATGTTTCAAAATAAAAGTCAAAAAAAACATGAATGGAAATTAGGTCTATTCGACCCAAAAAGGAGAAAAAACCTAAAAAACCTTCATTTTGCATTCTATTCTCTTCTGTTGTTTGCTTGTTGCCACTCGACCATCGTCGCCTGTAGGGTTTGAAGCTCCTCCATTATCCTCTACCATTTCTCTCTAGATTTATGATAGAGAAATCAAGGTAAGCAATTTGTATGTTCGACTGAGCTATCTTTTTGCCTCTATTCACTGGTTTCTGAGCATTATGACCACGGCCCGTCATTTTTTGATGTATTTCTTCTATTTTCTGATCATGGTCGACCACCTGTATTGCACTTGTGTTTTGAGGTCGTATGAAAGTTGCTTGAGGAGAAGAAAATGTGATTTTCTATAGTAAATGGCAAAACCATAGAGGTAATTCCTCACTATCAACTTTCTCTCATTTTTTCTAAGATTTTCTCTAGCATTTTTGCTACCTGGGGCCGCGATTAAGGGGTTTCTATGTAATTGCTGTTTGAAATAAGATCGAAAGTCTTGAATTTACCTCCATATTTGCCATTCTGCTGGTTGTTATTGCTCTTGACAACTAATCACAAAACGAGCCCCCCAAAAATAATGACAAAACTTGCAAAAAATGAAAATTTGTGCATTCTGTTTGCTTTATCAGCTGTAGAAAATCTGCATTTTCTGTTGTTCTATCAGAGGGTTCTGTAAGCATTTTGAACTTGAAAAACAAAAAAAATGTATTTTTCTTGGAAATCTATATTTTTCTTGGAAATCTGCATTTTTTTGTAGCTCTCTGTAGAGGGTTCTGTAAGCATTTAAACTTGAAAAATTTGCATTTCTTTGTATATTCGCTGATGGGTTTAACTGGAAGAAAATCTAAGCATATATTTCTTGAAAATCTGCATCTTCTCTACTTGAAAAACTGTATTTCTGTATACAATTGATACATAAGATTGTACCATACATGTTTCACCTTTAAAACTAAAGAAGAATTTTTTTATATGAAAATCCATGCCCAATCTTCATTATTTTTGCATATAAAAAGCTCCCTAAATTGAGTTCACCTTCGTCAGTCAACAACCTTGTTGCATTGCATAGATTACTCTTCCTTGCTTGGATACTCGGTGCCTCTATGGTGAAATGTTCCTTAAATCATCTTGAAAGATGAGATGGACTTTTCAATCTTTGCTTTATACTTGTCTGCGTCCTCCAAATATTGTCCAGTAACAGTATAAAGCCTGTTGTACCAACCACTGAATGTTATACCAACTATGGAGAGTAGATGGATTTTACTTTGACCAGGTTATTGCAATGAATATTCCACATAATACATGCCATTTTTGGATTTTGCATTGAGAATCTTTGTCGCTTGCCCAGGTGGTCTTTTCCAGCTTCTATCCAGAGTGTTAACCAATGTCTCTGCAATTGCATCGACAGTTCCAAATGATTCTATTCTTGTGTAGTCACCCCAACTCCTGTTATTATGACATTCACATTGGAGACTTCATCATTTTCACAGAAAAAAGCAGTCACCATTCTCTGTTCATCTGCCTTTCCCTTGCCCTTTACCCAATCTCTATTTCTTTACTTTAGACTGTTATGGTCTATCACTGTCCATGTTGGGTTTGTAAGTCGTCTCTTCTAGCCCAATAAAAAAACTTTTTCAGTCCCTGTTATAATGAAATACCCTCTGATGTCAAATGAACAAACTCCCTCTTCAAGTAACTCTTTACAAGTTAGACTGCTCAAGTAGCAAGGATGCGGTTTCACCATGATAGGAATTCGTCCAATAAGAAATCTTTTCTGTTCCTCACTAATAACTGTTACATTCTTTGCATCTTTCATTACTAAACTTGATGTGCTTTCTGATTTGTCATTTGCTTTCATCCCTTCCTGAATGTAAACTTTTGATGTAATTTCTGCATAGATGGGGAATGAATGTCATGTTGCGGAGACAGGCCTCAGAAGGTTTCAATAACAGCTTCTTTCCTTCCTTGGTGCAATAGGAAGGCTTCTCCACAGTGACCTTATCAAAAGTAATGGATGCCCAATAGCATAACCCGTCTGATCTCTTTTTTTTGTATCAGGTTCTACATCAAACATACCAACATCATCAAACACCTTTTGTAACCCAGACCCATAAAATGGTTAAATGAATTCAGTTGATGGCTAATCAGTCCCCATTCATCAAAGAATGCTTTGGAAGCATCCCTACAGAAGGTTCCTAGTTCTTTATCAGACAATTCACTTTCAAATTCGTTGTATATATCTTGTTCCTCTTCACTGCTTTCTATTTCTTCTGCAACTGATGCCACTTCTATGTTGCTTTCTAGTTCTCCTACTTGCTCTGCAATGTCTATATCCATGCTCTTGCCACAATTCTCTATTTCTTGTTTGCCATCATGCTTTGATTGTCACCTACTTTTGGATGGCTGCCTTAAGTGTTTCTCTAATTGAAGAAGTGTTAGTGAGTAAATTGTACAAAGTCTGAGTTCTTTTCAGCTATCCTTAAATTATCAATCCCACAAGCTATTTGAGCATCTTCTTCTTCGGACTATCATGATACTCTTGCATTTCATAGGGTTTGATGACTATGAACCTTGATGTTGCTTGATTGTCGCCACCTTGCATGTCATGGTCCACATGGATTTTGTTGCTCCTTTGTCCTACATGATTGTTGCTCATTCATTATGACAATCTGCTATTCCATATGATCTCTTTCTATGACTGTCTTTTTGCTATTGTGCTTGAAACTAGTTTGTTGCTCCATTGTGCCTTTCTGTCCTACTATGACTGAAACCTTTTGATAGCTGTGACCTGCCTTCTGAATATGCTCCTTGAGCTGTACTTTCGCATTTGTATATTGCATATGAGATGTTCTATAAGGATTATGAGCTGGGCTTAACCCTTGTGGGAGCCACATTTCCTCCACTCATAATGTAACTGATGAATCAAATAGAAACATAATTACATCTATATCTGCACATGAAGCAAACTTGTTAGAAAATAAATGCATGCTTTGGATGTGTTTGATGACTAATTGTTCTCTAGGACATCCAAGGTATACATTTCTTGTTTAATACAAATTGAGTATCAGTTTATACATGTATGGTATTTGTTCATGTATGGTTTGTGACCATTCATTACTTAGAGCATTGCTCTAACACCATTGTTTTTTGCCAGATGTAGGAACCAGGGACGACATGAAGCTAGGAAGGACAAAGATGACTAGGGGCGACAGGACAACATGCCAAAGCTAGAACCAGTCATTCTCAGGCAATGACTGGCCTCTGACCCTACATGCACATTACTTTATTTACTTATTCATGTATAGATAGTTCTTCTATTTCATTGAACAAGGCAGTTAACCTCACGGCTTGTGTGAGATGATGAGCATTTTACATTCAATAAAGATTATTTATTTTTTGGAAAGGATTTTGGATAAACCCTTCTTATGTTACATGCACTTGGATAAATACAGTAAACTAATAAACATAATCTCCTAAATTATTTCATTTATGCACTTGAATGTAACGTATGAAGGACCAGATAAGATGTACCTTAGAGTTTTGAATCAAAACTCTACCTGAATGAGCCGTAGTGAAATTTAGGTAACACTTCTAATGGAAAAAATCTCAACATCATTAATATCAAGTTTTAGACCAACCTCCTTGGATAATAACCATGATTTGGAAGATCATGAAGGTGGGAGAGAGATAGAAGGAAAATGAAATGATAGTGATGACTATAGTTACTACTTGATTATGTTTCGCATCTTAGGGTGATGAGTGGGTGTCTCCACTAGCACTTTGCTTTTAATAAATGGATATAGAAATCTTTAGAACTCCTCTTTGTGGGGATCTCATGATCTTATAAGTGCAACAATCATTCATATATGATTGTTATGGAGGTACTTTGGTTGCAAACAAATGTGACTATCACAAGATTTGATGCTTATTTTGATATGACAGTCCATGACAATAGTGTCCATGGAGTTTTATGACTACCCCCACACTAGTGGTGATTACATATGCTTGACTAAATCATGTTGTTGTCTCACTGTTGATTAAACTTGGGGTAGAAATTTTAGGACTATTGTTTATGGGGGACTGATTTTCATCTTTGCAATATTGGACCTTCTAGGTTTGTGATAGGGTCTACTTCTTGTCACTCCACTTCAAGCATTGTCAGAAATATTCCAAATAGCACCCATGCCCTCATGGTTGTTACAGTATTTACAATAATCCTATGAAGGAAATTGAACTAGGATAGTCCTCCAAAATTAGATGTTGCCTCCTTCAATGACTAAACTACCTTTTACCCCAGGTCCTTGGTACTGTAGCATAAAAAGACATTGTTCAGGAAGCTCAAACAGTCAGGTGGGAACTACAAAGAATGAGACACCAACAAAACCCAATGTTGATGTATCCTATGACCATTATGCTTTGAAGGATGTCCATACCCTATTCTAAAGCTCCCATTTGGGCACAGGCAGGGAGGATGCTGGCAAAGGTTGCGGAATTTGGATTTATAGTTGTCAATTGCATTTGCTTTAAAGTTTCTAAAGCATGTTCAACAAATCCATTTTGTGCAATCCTACAATCATTGCATTCCATGAGATGACATCTCTTTAAGGAATTTTGTCAAACAGTTTGTGTGCCTTGTCTATGCTTCCACATTTTTCATATATGTCTATCAGAGCATTTCCAACTATAATATTTGACAAAAAATTTCCTTCTATTATGCCTTGATGGATGTCCATACCCTGTTCCAAAGCTTACCATTTTGATACAGGTAGAGAGGATGCTAGCAAAGGTTGTGGAATCTGGATTTACACATGCTAATTTCATTTGCATGAAAGTTTCTAAAGCCTTTTCAACAAATCCATTTTGTGCATATCATGCAATCATTGCAGTCTATTAGACCACATTTCTTTCAAGGATTTTGTCAAATAGTTCACATGCCTTGTCTATGCTTCCACAACATCTCTCTCTGTATATGTATATTCAATTGCATTTGCTTGAAATTTTTTAATGCCTTAACATGTCTAACATCAATCGTGTAGCCAATCCCATTTTTCTCCTCAAGGTCCTGCCGACATCGGCGTTTCGAAGAAACCATCAAGTGAGTCCCACCGAATAGACAACTCCTGCTGATATGTATTTTTCTACCTTATCGACATTTCGAAGAGACCGTAAAGTGATTCCCATCGAACAGATAACTCCCGCAAATATGGACTTTCCTGCCTTTACCCTGTGCACACACTTCCCATCAGGCTATCGAAGAGACCATAATCAGAGTCTCACCGAAGTCATAGGGTCCCGCCGATAATACACTTGCCATCAGGCTGTCGAAGAGACCATAATCAGAGTCTCACCGAAGTCATAGGGTCCCCCCGCCGATAATACACAGCATCCTTGCAAAATCCATTTTATGTATATCTTGCAATCATAGCATTCCATGAGACCACATTTCTTTGAGGCATTTTGTCAAACAGGTCACGTGCCTTGTCTATACTTCCACATTTTGCATACATGTCTACCAGAGCATTTCCAACTATAATTTCTGACAAAAATCCCCCTTCCATTATGCTTTGATGGATGTCCATACCATGTTCCAAAGCTCCCATTTTGGCACAGGCATGGAGTTGTTGTGATGTTTACAACATGCCCCATTTTACTCCTTAGCAAAATAAGGACCCCTACTGTGGTTTTGCTTTTTTTGCTTGTGTGTCTTGTTATGCTTGGTGGTAAAGGGAAAAGAGGGTGAAAATTGCAAACTTTTCTAAAAATAGAGAAAAAATTACATTTCAGTACCAGGGATGATATGGTTGGATTCCTTGTGAAAAATGAGCTAGGGTTGCTTTTTGAACCATCTTAAAATTTGCCATATTTTGCAAGTTATGATCATTTTGGTAAAATGTACAAGGGAAGGGTTTGTTGTTTGTATGTACAAGCCTACTTGTATATCGGGTTGCATATACAAGGCCCTTTGTATGCAAGTTCTCTTGCATCCAAAGGCCTTTGTATATCGTTGTTCATATACAAGGTTTGTATATACAAAAGGGGTTTGTTTTATACTTAGCCATTTTTTGCATATCAGGTTCATGTGCATGGTTGCTTGCATGTTGGGTCGCTTGCATGTTGTACATACATTCCCCTCTATATATCGAATCAATATACAACCCCCTTTGCATACAAGTCCACTTGCATGCAAAGGCCTTTGTATATCACTTCCATATACAAAGTCGATTGTATGTCTTTTTTTAACCTTGTGTGCATTTGGTAGAGTTTTATGCATACATACAAGGTGGACCCGAAAGTGTATTAAATATGATAAAATTGTTGTATGTTGTGGGCTTGTATATTTATACATACATTGCCCATATACATTGTCCACATGCAAGCTGCGGACCTGAAAAATTATGAAACAAGGTTAAGTCCTTGTATGCTTCGCGGGCTTGTATATTTCGGTGGGATACAACGCTTTATACATACAAGCCGTAATCCAAACGAATTTAAAATATGATGAAATGCTTGTATCACGTCCGAATGTATATCTAAAGGATACAAATACTTTATACATTGCGCGGACCCGAAACAATTATCGAACATGGTTAAGTCATTGCATATTTTGTGCTTTGTATATCGAGGATATACAAAGACATTATGCAAGCTGCAGACACGAGAGAAAGTTAAAAAGAATTAAATGGTTGTATAATTTTGCCTTGTATGCATGTTTGAGATACAAGGCAAAACATACATTGGTAATTTATACATTGCTTTACATACAACCACCGGAATCAAAAACATTATGGAATGAAGTTAAGTCCTTGCATATGTTTGCGCTTGTATATATGTTTCAAGACATACATTATACCTTATACATACAAGCCAGATTCGAAATGAAAGTCCAAAATAGAAAATTCATTGTGTATTGAAAGATACGATGGCCATATACATTTGCGCGGACCCGAGGAGTTATTAAAAGTGGTTAAGTCGATGTATGATTCCAGCTTGTATATGTCTTACATACATTGCATTATATACATGTCGGAACCAAAAGAAGAATAGACTGCGGTCTACAAAGGGCGATGAGTCTGAATGTACATACAAGTGTGTTTGTATGTATTAACGTGATATACAAGGAAATTAAAAGCACAATATGCATCGAAGTATACATTGGGCGGAATTGAAAAGTTATAAAATAGAGTTAGGTGCTTGTATATTTTTTGTGTTTGTATGTCATGATATACAAGCCGATATGCATAGCATACATGCAAGCCGCGGAACTAAAGGGGATTGAAATCTGATTAAATGAATGTATCACGCCCGGCTTGTATATCAGGAGATACAAGGATTTAAATAAAGAAATGAGTGGGAAGGCAAAGCGATAGGGTTTTTGGGGTATTTTGAGCCTGAATGCATATTTCCTAGTTAGCGATGGTTGACCCAACTGATTTTAACGTTGTATATGCATTTTGACCCACGTTTTTTATGGATTTAGGGCCCGATTTTTGCATTTTGCACAGTCACGCCTTGATTTAATAGGTGTTTCAATTTCCTGTTGTTTATTAAGTGAAATGATACTTATTGCTGGTCTATTTTTGTAGGTTTGCAGTTGAAGGAGCTGAAACTTAATGATGATGACATCATGGAAAGGAGATCTGATCTTAGGAGCAGAAGAAGATAAGGATGAAGGGCGAAGAAGTCAAAGGTCTTCATTAATGAAGGTAAAAAAAATGCAGCTGAGGACATCATTGCAGCAGACAGCAGAAGTTATTATTGAGCTGCTAGGGTTTCTAGAAGGGCATATTTTGCCCAGATTTGATGTATGCTCAGAGATATTTTGGGAGACTTGTTCTCCAACATTTATTGTTGTAACTGGAGGTTTGAACCATTGCTTAACTAGGGTTTTGAGTTGTATTGAACACATTCAAAGTCTATATATTGTGCCTCTTTACACTGTAAAATTTTACACAAGGGCTACATAGAGATTTGTAGCAATAGAGATTTGTAAAGCATAACATTTAGAATAGAGGGACCTTTTAGTTTAGGAGTAGAAGGAGGTCACCTGTGTCTGCAACAAGGAGCGTGTGGAACATCCTACCTCCTTGTTGTATCTGTAAAGCGTGTAAGTTTTCTGTAGTTTGATCAATGAAGCTAAGAGTCATTCAGACATTGTAAATCTTATATGATTGTCTATTTCTAATACAATTGAATATGGAATTCTACATCTATCTCTTGAGTGTTTTCTTGCTCTTCATTGTGTTTGAAACATTTTTCTCTTAGAGCTTGCAATCTTAAGTGTATGTTTGTGAAAATGCTCAGAACTTACACTTAAGGTTTTGTCTGTGGATTTGATCAAATTGTTGTATGATTTACAAAGTGCATAATAGAACAATTAGATCCTTTAGTAGAATGAACGAAGTTTAGATTAGATCTTTCTAACTTTTCCCAACCCATCTAAAAATACTTAGTTTAAAACATAGAAATTTGAAGGAAATTTGTCTCATATTTGAAAAGGCATGCATAACTAAGTTGAAAGTAGACAATTTTCAAAATATTTAAGAGGAGAAAGCTGCAATAATTCAAGAAAATCCATTAAAGCTCTGCAGCACAGTGACACTTTTATGCAAAAGAGTGAACAACATGCTAATTTTTATGATCTTTTGCATAGTTTGAGTCGAGTAAACCATCAAGAAACCCTAAATCGTGTAAGGCCCCTTGAACATTACAGCTTCACATCAACCAACTGAATTTGCCCAACAGGTCAAGACCTGACCATATTAAACTTGGGATTAAGCAAATCTTAATCAATTTCTTCATATCTTTCAAGTCAGTTTTGGTTCATTTTATGTGAATTTTAACTTATTGTTATGACTGTGTTAAAACAATCATCAACAGTTCTCTGGCGCTAGAAGGAGGGCCTAACTTGAGTTAGGGTTTATTTCAAGAAAAATTGGCTAATAACAGCGATAGAGTGACTAGGTCTAAATCCAGTTCTAGGGATATATTTGTGCAATTACCTAATATAAGACGAAGTAAGAGTCCTCTGATTTGGAACCCTAAAATAACACACCAAGAGGCTCATCTAACACACCCCCTGGGTCACCTTATACTATCCATAACATCGTAAGCCCTGACATTTCTTAATTCAGATCTTTAAAACTTGGTTCAGGTACTCCTAGAGGTCCTAGTCCTCCCAAAAATCCTAATCCTCCAAGAAATCCAGGTATTCCTATAGGTCCAGGTCAAGCACAAGTGCCTGCAATGGCTTATTTTAATACCAACTCTCCCATACAGTTCAATGATTATCATGAGATGCCTAAAAATTTGAAAAAGATATGTCCCAAATACCAATTGCACCAAGATCTGGAAGACCATATTAGAATATTCAAGGAGGCATGCTTTAGGGCTAGATTAGAACATGAAGATGCGTGTAGATTATTTCCCTACACCTTCAACGAGCAAGCCTCTAACTGGTATGTAAACTTGCCCAATGGCTACGTTTCTTCTTGGTCACTTATGGAAGAAGCATTTCTGTCTAGATTTAGAGGACCCATTGATCCTTGCATCTTGTATCATAAATTGGCTACCATAAAAAGAGGAGAGGGAGCGCTGATTGATAATTTCAATGACATATTTCAAAAGGCCTACTCTAGGTTGGTAGACCCTTACACTGTGGATGATGATACCTTGTTAGCTATGTACTATGTAGCCTTAGATCCTTTAATTGCCATGTTTGTTAAAAGAAAACATGACATAGATTCAATATCCAAAGCCTATAAAGAGGCAGCCTCAGTAAACCAAGAGATGAGGCATGCAACTTATAGCCCATTTGTCAATGGAGGAAATTTTGGGGTGCAAAATCAGGCACAACCTTGGAATGGAGTCCCTATGCATCACGTTCCATTATTAAATCTGGTTCTTACATACACACCTGTGTATAGTCCTACCCCAATCCAACCCATAACTCCTTACGCGGGTAACACTACTAATAACAGTCAGAATAGTGGTCAGCCTTTCTTCCGACCTCCTAGAGATACAACTATGGCAAAAGCACAAGAGGAAAAGGAAGAAATCAAAGAGATCACTGCACACTTGAAAAGATTAACCACTAAAGTGACACAACTAAGAAATGAGAATCTTTATGGAAGGGGCAACCAGGGATACAATCAAAATCAGAATTATAACCAAATCCAAAATCAGAACTATAATTCAAATCAAAATCAGCACTACAATCAGAGCCATACCCAAAATAACAGCCAAGGCCAATGTTCAAATCAGAGCCAAAACTATAATCAGCATCAAGGTCATAACCAAGGGCAACCAATGCAAAACAGAGGGCCAGTGATAGACAATAGGGCCTGGGGTAACAATAACAAAAATTAGAATCAGCCTAGGCCACCCAAGACATGGAACACTGGACCAAACAACGGCACTCTAGCTTGTCCTTTTGAGAGCATAGATAATCATGATGCAAAACAAACAGCTGGCATCCAAATGGCCAATACATCACTAAAAAATTGGTGCAGATTCCACAATACCAATGCCCATGCTAAGCACGACTGTCCACAATTCCATTTAGCGGCCAGCATTTTTAATATAGATGTGCGGCCTCCTACTTCTAAATTTCTCATTCCCAAGGGTAATGAGGTAGTACCCTCAGGGTATGATACCACTTTAGTTTTAGAAATCTTTACCTTTGCAACTGCAGAAGAGAAAGAAGATGAATTGTTAGAGGATGAACCATACTTTTGTGAAAATATTTATCATAAATTAGCCTTTGTGTTAAATGCTTTTCAGTTTCCCTTCAAAACTGAAAATGAAATCTTGACTGAAACAGAAGAGGTGCAAGCCTTTCAACAGACAAATAAAAACCACACCTACAATTTAAGGAACAACACTAGGCCAGGAGGACCTTTCACCACTTCCATTCCTCCTAACAACTTCAATACCCCCCAGATCAGAATGCTAGCAACAATCCCACCATACTCAAAGCTAATCATCATACAAACAGTGGAACAGCAGTAGAAAAGGCCTAAACAAGTAAAACTGAAACAATAGAGACAACAAGATTAATGAGTTACTTGTCAGAAGAAATAAAGAAAATTAAAGTCAGTATGCCTCTGAATGAATTATTGAAAACTCCAGGGATTAGAAATGCTTTTATAAAATCTCTGGATACATCCATGATAGATGAGGTTGCTGTTGATATAGCTGTTCCTAATAAAGATTCACTACCTAGAGAGAAAAGTAAGAAAGTCGAGCAGCCTTCCAATACAAATGTAGTAATGTATATTGATAAGAAGGATGCTCCTCCTTTCTTGTTAACTGTTAGATTGTGTGGGAAGAACATACACAATTGCATGGTAGACTGGTGCATCAGCCAATGTAATACCCTTAGGGATATGTAAAACTTTAGGGCTGACTCCCACCAAATTTGCCAAGGTTGTCACACAGTTAGATAAAACTGAGGTTAGTGTGATAGGAGAATTAATGAACATTCAAATGCAATTAGCTTCAGACCCTAGGGAAGCCAATTCATTGACATTCAAATAGTGGATATACCTATGAATTATGGAATGTTGTTGAGTAGGGATTGGTCCAAGACATTAAACAGATATATGGTCACTAATTTCCCACATATGTGGCTACCTTGGAGAGGTGTCCCAAACCAGATTAGAATAGAGGCAGAACCCAGGATGAAACACATGATAACAGAGTATAATCGAACTAATGAAATATTATATGCTGCTGTTGAACTTGGTGTTTATAGGATTACTAACAATGGGGTACAAATTGAAGAGATCATGATGTTAAACTCTAGAGAAAAACATGTCAGCAATGAGACGGCATTATTCATTGAATCTGATGGAAATTCTTCGGATGAAGAAAACAGTGCAATGAACAAATTTGGTTATGCCATTAGACAAGAGATGGAAGAATGCATTAAGCAAAATATGCCACTTCAATGTAAACTGTATAAGGACAGATGTAGAGTTCATGATAGGCCACATTCTAAAGAGAAGTGTGGAATGTGCAAAGACATCATTGAATATGAATATAAACAATGCACGAAGAAGGTAGAGCTACAAGAGGGAAATGTGAATCCTGATCAACCACAGAGATACTTTCAGAGTAACGTAGATGCTCTGATTTTAGATTTAGGAGAGGGAATAAAGGACAAGGGTAGTTGTCTTTCTGAGTTACAAGATGAAAATACACATATGCAAGTTGACCAAATGGAAATACCCATGAATAAATAGGCCAGCACCTCACAAGTGATAGAAGGGACAAAGCATGCCAAGGTAAAAGGTCAGAAAAGTAAAGATGGCATGTGGACACTAAAATGTGACGGGTCCAAATCAAAACAGGGTGCGGGTGTAGGTGTTGAACTCATAGATCCTCAGGGTAGATCATATCTAGCGGCATATAGATTGCAGTTTTCCTATACTAACAATATTGTTGAATATGAAGCCTTAATTTTGGGACTTGTCATGGCCATCAAGAAAAAGGTGGAAACGATTAAGGTATTTTCAGATTCTGAATTAGTGGTCAGACAAGTGAGGAAACTATATGCTTGTAATTACAAGAAAATGATTAGTTACAGACATAGAGTATGGGGTTTAATAGATTCATTTGATGCTTTCGACTTAGAGCATATCCCTAGAGAGCTGAACCACAGGCCGGATGCACTAGCGTTTGCTGCTAGTACACTAGAACCCTTGACACTGTCAGGATTGAAAGGATTTGTTGTTGAGTTAGTTAATGTTCCTAGTATCCCAGACAATGTTACACACTTTCAGGTATTTGGAGGGGACCAGCAAATTATTGATTTTCTGACTTGTAATGAGGTATTTGAGGCTCAAATCATTGATGAACAAGAAAGGCCTGAGGTAACATGGGAAGAAGAAGATATAATCAACTTGAAGAACAACTTCTTACCCAAAGGAGTAATTGAATTAGAGCATATTTTTGACTTTGATGGAGTAACAAAGCAGAAGGACTTACCTAAAACAGAAGGGGGTAAGTGTGATTCACACAACTTAGGGACAGAGCAAAATCCACAGAATGTGCTGATCGGAAAGGCTTGCTCTAAGAAAATAAGGAAAGAAGTTATAGATGTTTTGAAAGAATACAAACATGTAATAGCATGGACATATGAAGACTTGAAAACATATGATACATCCATCATAACTCACGTGATACCTTTGAGACCAAATCTTAAACCATTTAGGCAGAAACAAAGGCCTGTGAACGCCATTTTAGAACCTTTAATCTTCGAAGAAGTTAAAAAATTGTTGTCTGCTAGAATAATTTTCCCAGTCAAACATTTAGCTTGAGTAGCTAACTTAGTACTAGTGAGGAAGAAAAATAGAGACACCAAGTTATGCGTAGACTTTAGAAATTTGAACAAAGCATCTGAAAAGGATAATTATCCTCTGCCCCCAATAGACGAAGTACTGCAAATAGTGAATGGGGCAAAGATGATGTCTTTTTTAGATGGTTTCTCAGGCTATAACCAAGTTTTAATAGACAGAGAAGATAGATTAAAAACCACCTTCACTTGTAAATGGGGAAATTATGCATATAGGCGAATGCCTTTTGGTCTAATTAATGCAGGTGCCACTTTTCAGAGAGCCATGGACATTGCGTTCCATGGGTTATCAGGTAAGTGCATTGTTGTGTATATGGATGATTTGGCTGTGTATTCCAAAGATGCATCCACTCACGCTGAGGATCTCAGGAAAATACTTAAGTGGTGTGAGAGGTACAGAATTTCCCTTAACCCTAAGAAATGTATATTCAGAGTAACTGAAGGTAAATTATTAGGGCATATTATTTCTGAGGATGGAATATCGATTGATCCAGATAGAATAGAATCAATAAAAAATTTGTAAGTACCAAACAGTAGAAAAGAATTAAAATCATTTTTTGGTAAAATTAACTTTGTTTGGAAGTTCATCACGGGTTTTGCAAAAATTGTGCAGTCGTTAAATGCCATGTTGAAGAAGGATGAGCAGATGGAGTGGACGCCTATGGCTAGGGCTACATTCAAAGATATCAAGCAGGCCATTTCTGAAGCCCCTGTACTAGCGATCCCAGACTACACAAAGTCATTTTATGTTTATTCCTTCACGTCCTCCCATTTAGTCGCTGTTGCCTTGACACAGAAGGGTGAAGACAATGAGGAAAAACCCATTGCATTTATGAGCGTGCCTTTGAAAGATGCATAGCTGCGATATTTGGACATTGAGAGACAGGCATTCACACTGGTGAGAGTAGTAAAGAAGTTTAGGCACTATATTTTGCGCAGCCAGGTCAAGGCCATAGTGTCAGATGCGGCAGTAAAGATGTTGCTGATACAGAATGAGCCTGGGGAAAGGAGAGCCAAGTGGATCACCACGCTGCAAGATTTTAACATAGAAATCATTCCCATGAAGATGGTCAGAGGGCAGACGTTGGTGCAAACAATAGCAAACATAGACCCAGATTTGATAAAATAGTAATATGTGTTGAATTCCTAGGATGCATCAGATTGGTAAGGCGATTTGAACACCTTTTTGATAGCTAGAAGGTACCCTAACAGGATGAAAGCTTCTCAGAGGAGAGCTTTGAGGGTTAAAGCACAAAAGTATATGGTGTAAGGAGGTCTTCTATTCAGGAAGAACCATGATGGAATTTATTTGAGATGTCTAAACAGAGTTGAAGCAGATAAGGTGTTAACAGAACTGCATGACAAGTACGGGACTGGCCATGGTTCCCATCTAGCTACAACACACAAAATACTGAGGGTAGGCTATTACTGGCCCACAATGTTTAAAGATATAGGGAGTCACATCAAGAGTTGCCACACCTGTCAGACTGTAGCAGATAAGGGAAGAAATTAGGTCAATCCATTACAGCCTATAATTGAATCAAAACCATATGCACAATGGGGCCTGGATTTCATCAGAATCATCAATCCTCCATCTTCTGCAGGACACAAGTTCATACTAATGATGACGAAGTACTGTACAAGGTGGACTGAGGCCACTTGTTGCAAATTCTCCATGACCGAGGTAGTTATCAAGTTTCTTGAAGAAAACATCATCACTAGGTTTGGAACTCCCTATTCATTGGTATGTGATAACGGCCCTGCTTTCTCTTCTTTAAAGTTTTATAAATGGGCATTTGAATACAGGATTGTTTTAAAATTTTCTTCAAAATATTACCCTCAAGGTAATGGATTAGCTGAGTCTACAAACAAGATTTTATTAGACATAATCAAGAAGTTAATTGCAAAAAGTCCTAGAGAGTGGAATACCTTGTTAAAGTATGCACTGTGGGTAGATAGGACTAAGTTCAAAATAGCCTTAGGCAGTGCACCTTATCATTTAGTTTATGGGACTAATCCCATACTTCCAATAAATCTGAGAATACCAATCTGGAAGTTTGCCAATGAGTATTTGGGCTTTGATAATCATAGGGAAGCCAGGATAGTGCAAATGCTACAGCTAGATGAGAAAAGAGGTCAAGCCATCGAGAAATTTGCCAAACACCAAGCAGTAGTTAAGAGGTGGTTTGATAAGAGGGCAAGGGTCAAAACATTTAGGATATCAGACTTAGTGTTGTACTAGGATAAAGCACATGAAAAGAAGGGGAGTCATGGAAAATTTGACAAACTATGGTTAGGTCCATTACAAGTCTCAGAAATAATAGGAGACAACACATTTAGACTCAAGACCTTGACTGGGGAAGATGTGCCATTACTAGTTAATGGCCAACATTTGAAACACTACTTCCAGGCTTGAGGTAAAGGGCAGTCCATTTTTGTGTAATATAGTGTAAGTAGTGTACAGTTTTCTTTTTGTTGTTTGTTGTTGTAGGTTAGTTGCTTGTACAATTTTTGTTTTTGTTTCTTTCTGCCCTGTTGTTTTTGTTTCTGTTTGTACAGTATGTTTGTACAGTCTTCTTTTGCTTTGTTTTCTTTTGTTTTTCTTGTACAGTCTGTTTGTTTGGTTGTTTGTTGTCTCCTTAGTAGGGATCTCTATTTTTTTTCAAAGTATTAAGGAGAAAGCTAACAACCATTGAAGGCAGTATAAAATTCATAATATTTAGGTTAATCATTTGCAATTTATGCATAACTTGTTGTGACTGTCATGAATGTAGAGAGTTGTTTAGCTTCCAAAATTTTGTATTCAATAATAGTGATTGAAAATTCAAGGAAGTTTCTCACGATGACACCTAAAATCCTTGGGTTTGTTAAACCTACCACTGTAGATATTAGGTGAAAAATCTGAGGTCACCCTTGCTACCATTACAATTCTCAGCTTAATTTTAGCAAGTGCTCATTCCTTGCATCATAAAGTTACAAATTGTTATATCTTGTAAAATTTCTATCAAGCATCAAAATCAATAAAATATAAAATAGGAAAATATAATAAAGCAGATTATACTGAAAATCTAGATTAATCCATGTAAGTAACTCTAACGGGGCTATGGACGCTTGCTGGCAGTGGGGCTCTACTTAGGAGAATTGTAACGATAACCTTGCCGGGGCTATAGACGCTCGCTGGCAGCAAGGCTCTATCCGGTCGGCTATGAGGGAATATCCTCAACTACGTAGTCTAATATCAGTCACTAGTTTGTTCAACTGATCTTCAAGATGAGGCTTATTAATCACATGCACACAATTAAACTAAAATAAAAATTCATTGCACCCTTATTGAATACCTTAGGTCTCAAGTTGAATAATAATTTGCAAGAAGGAAAGTTGGAAGTTATGGATTTATTTCATTTAATTTTCTCGAATTCTTTGAATTTAATTGTTTTGTTTGGTTGCTAGTTGTTGTGATGTTCACAACACGCCCCATTTTACTCCTTAGCAAAATGAGGACCCCTGCTGTGGTTTTGCTTTTTTTTGCTTGTGTGTCTTGTTCTGCTTGGTGGTAAAGGGAAAAGAGGGTGAAAATTGTGAACTTTTCTAAAAATAGAGAAAACATTACATTTCAGTACCAGGGCATGATATGGTTGGATTCCTTGTGAAAAATGAGCTAGGGTTGCTTTTTGAACCATCTTAAAATTTGCCATATTTTACAAGTTATGATCATTTTGGTAAAATGTACAAGGGAAGGGTTTGTTGTTTGTATGTACAAGCCTGCTTGTATATCGGGTTGCATATACAAGGCCCTTTGTATGCAAGTTCGCTTGTATGCAAAGGCCTTTGTATATCGTTGTTCATATACAAGGTCGTTTGTATATACAAAAGGGGTTTGTTTTATATGTAGCCATTTTTTGCATATCGGGTTCATGTGCATGGTTGTTTGCATGTTGGGTCACTTGCATGTTGTACATACATTCCCCTTTGTATATCAAATCAATATACAACCCCCTTTGCATACAAATCCGCTTGCATGCAAAGGCCTTTGTATATCGCTTCCATATACAAAGTCGATTGTATGTCTTTTTTTTACCTTGTGTGCATTTGGTAGAGTTTTATGCATACATACAAGGTGGACCCGAAAGTGTATTAAATATGATAAAATTGTTGTATGCTGAGGGCTTGTATATTTATACATACATTGCCCATATACATTGTCCACATGCAAGCCACGGACATGAAAAATTATGAAACAAGGTTAAGTCCTTGTATGCTTCGCGGGCTTGTATATTTTGGTGGGATACAACGCTTTATACATACAAGCCGTAATCCAAACGAATTTAAAATTTGATGAAATACTTGTATCGCGTCCGAATGTATATCTAAAGGATACAAATACTTTATACATTGCGTGGACCCGAAACAATTATCGAACATGGTTAAGTCATTGCATATTTTGTGCTTTGTATATCGAGGATATACAAAGACATTATGCAAGCTGTGGACGCAAGAGAAAGTCAAAAAGAATTAAATGGTTGTATAATTCCACCTTGTATGCATGTTTGAGATGCAAGGCAAAACATACATTGGTAATTTATACATTGCTTTACATACAACCGTCGGAATCGAAAACATTATGGAATGAAGTTAAGTCCTTGTATATGTCTGCGCTTGTATATAAGTTTCAAGACATACATTATACCTTATACATACAAGCCGGATTCAAAATGAAAGTCCAAAGTAGAAAATTCATTGTGTATTGAAAGATATGATGGCCATATACATTTGCGCGGCCCCGAGGAATTATTAAAAGTGGTTAAGTCAATGTATGATTCCGGCTTGTATATGTCTTACATACATTGCATTATATACATGTCGGAATCAAAAGAAGAATAGACTACAGTCTACAAAGGGCGATGAGTCCGAATGTACATACAAGTGTGTTTGTATGTATTAACGAGATATACAAGGAAATTAAAAGCACAATATGCATCGAAGTATACATTGGGCGAAATTGAAAAGTTATAAAATAGAGTTAGGTGCTTGTATATTTTTTGCATTTGTATGTCGCGATATACAAGCCAATATGCATTACATACATGCAAGCTACAGAACTAAAGGGGATTGAAATCTGGTTAAATGAATGTATCACACCCGGCTTGTATATCAGAAGATACAAGGATTTAAATAAAGAAATGAGCAGGAAGGCGAAGCGATTGGGTTTTTTGGGGTATTTTGAGCCTGAATGCATATTTCCTGGTCAGCGATGGTTGACCTGACTGATTTTAACGTTGTATATGCATTTTGACCCACGTTTTTGATGGTTTTAGGGCCCGATTTCTGCATTTTACACAGTCACGCCTTGATTTAATAGGTGTTTCAATTTCCTATTGTTTATAAAGTGAAATGATACTTATTGCTAGTCTATTTTTGCAGGTTTGCAGTTGAAGAAGGAGCTGAAACTTAATGACGATGACATCATGGAAAGGAGATCCGATCTCAAGAGTAGAAGAAGATAAGGATGAAGGGCAAAGAAGTCAAAGGTTTTCATTAATGAAGGCAAAAAAATGCATCTGAGGACATCATTGCAGCAGACAGCAAAAGTTATTATTGAGTTGCTAGGGTTTCCAGAAGGGCATATTTCGCCCAGATTTGATGTATGCTCAGAGATATTTTGTGAGACTTGTTCTCCAACATTTATTGTTGTAACCGGAGGTTTGAACCATTGCTTAACTAGGGTTTTGAGCTGTATTGAGGACAATCAAAGTCTATATATTGTGCCTCTTTACACTATAAAATTTTACACAGGGGCTACATAGAGATTTGTAGCAGCAGAGATTTGTAAAGCATAACATTTAGAATAGAGGGACCTTTTAGTTTAGGAGTAGAAGGAGGTCATCTGTGTCTGCAACAAGGAGTGTGTAAAACATCCTACCTCCTTGCTGTATCTATAAAACTTGTAAGTTTTTTGTAGTTTGATCAATGAAACTAAGAGTCATTTAGACATTGTAAATCTTATATGACTGTCTATTTCTAATACAATTGAATCTAGAATTCTGCATCTATCTCCTGAGTGTTTTCTTGCTCTTCATTGTGTTTGAAACATTTTTCTCTTAGAGCTTGCAATCTTAAGTGTATGTTTGTGAAAATGCTCAGAACTTACACTTAAGGTTTTGTCTATGGATTTAATCAAATTGTTGTATGATTTACAAAGTGCATAATAGAACAATTAGATCCTTTGGTAGAATGAATGAAGTTTAGATTAGATCTTTCTAACTTTTCACAACCCATCTAAAAATACTTAGTTTAAAATGTAGAAATTTGAAGGAAATTTGTCTCATAATTGAAAAGGCATGCATAACTAAGTTGAAAGTAGACAGTTTTCATAAATATTTAAGAGGAGAAAGCTGCAATAATTCAAGAAAATCCATTAAAGCTTTGCAGCACAGTAACACTTTTATGCAAAAGAGTGAACAACATGCTGATTTTTATAATCTTTTGCATAGTTTGAGTCCAGTAAACCATCAAGAAACCTTAAATCATGTAAGGCCCCTTGAACATTACAGTTTCACATCAACCAACTGAATTTGCCCAATAGGTCAAGACCTAACCATATTAAACTTGGGATTAAGCAAATCTTAATCGATTTCTTCATATCTTTCAAGTCAGTTTTGGTTCATTTTATGTGAATTTTAACTTATTGTTATGACTGTGTTAAAACAATCATCAATAGGGAGGATGCTGGAAAAGGTTGTGGAATTTGGCTTTAGACCTGCCAATTGCATTTGCTTGAAAGTTTCTAGAGCCTTTTCAAAAAAACCATTTTGTCCATATGTATAAGTTAAATACATGTGATTATACATATGTTGCGAACTGTTTTCTTAAATGTCATGATTGCAGTTTTATGTATTCTTAAAGAAATGTACATAATATTAAATGTCCATATGTTTTCATCTACATACCAAGTGTTTGTTAAAATGTATAAGATCTAGAAGTGAGCAGCAGTTGTTCTAATTTTAATATTCAAAAATATTGATTAATCTACATAACATGCTAATTGTTTGACAAAATGTCTATGGGCCATTTTTGCAATTTACAAACTTGTTCTGTTATTTTTGTTGAGTTAATCCACAGTTCTCTCTCAAAAGATGGGTGGAATACTGATTGTAGAAACAACAGCTTTTATTGATTTGTAGCTAATTAAGAATGGAAGATGTGTGATCATGATGGGTGATGATACATGGTTACAAGTATTTCTTCTTGAATACTTTCATAATATATGCCTATATTGTTGTAAAATTCCTTATCATCCCACTTTGTTTTTCATATTTCAAAGTTTCATAAATCTTTTAAAAATATTAACAAATTTTGAGTTTTTTAATTGTGGACAAGTACAAAGCAAGGAGAAAATGCAAAACCAATGCCTTCTAGATGCATTTATAGTCCACCCCATGTGCAACAATGGCATCACTGAAGACATGCATTCACACCAATGGCTTTTTAGCTTTAGTTTTAGTTTTTTTCAGTTTTAAAATCATAATAAATCAGCAATTTGCATACTGCAGAAGATTATGTCTTCAAAACTCCATATATAGAATTCTTTGTAACATATTTTATATACAGTTTGAATATACAGTGAATTATTTTCCATCATTGTTGGCTCAATCCTTTGAGCAGATTTGTTGATAAACGAGTTCTTTGTAACATATTTTATATACAGTTTGAATATACAGTGAATTATTTTTCAGCATTGTTGTTTCAATCCTTTGACCAGATTTGTTGAAGTTTATCAACAAAAATGGCATAGTTGATGTTTATCATGTACTAGTTGTTTATATATGACCAGTTGATGGAAAAATAATGATTAAAATGACCAAATATACTACTAATGGAGGGAAATTAGTGACTAAATAAATGAATGAATATACTACCAATTAACAACAATTAATGATTACAATGACTAAATAAATTTGGTCACGAGATAAATGACCGGTAATAAACTACCAATGGTCACGTGACTAAATATACTACCAAATTGATGACTAAATATACTACCAAATTTATGACTAAACATACTACCAAATTTATGACTAAATTAATGACTAAAATTTGTTTGGTCATAAATTTGGTCACGAGATAAATGAACGGAAATAAACTACCAATGGTCAGGTGACCAAACTACTGATCACATGACCAATTTTTGGTAGTTTATTTAGTCATTTATTTTTGTTTTTCTACTAGTGCACATTAACAGAAAGGTAATAACAACATCAAAATGCCAAACTCACAACACAAGATATACATGGAGAAAACCCTTTCAGGTAAAAAATCCCACACTCCATAGCCGCCCAATATATTATTCAGGAATCAAGAAGATTACAATATACTTGCAGAGCAAGTTTTCACAGGAGTATTAATCAACTAGAGATCCATGAGGTAATACAACATCTATAAGAATCTTACACACAACCTCCATCTCAAGCTCTTGATAAATAGGAGATACAAAATAGTAAACCATCAAGGGTAATTACAAAACCATGAGCCATGAAACCACCCAAAAGTCGCTCCCAAATTATCTCCAACCAAAGATGCCTTATGATGTGCCAAATCACACACAAACATGTGTAACTCTCCCCTTTATAGCTCTTTTAAGTGTCCAACACATTTTTACAATTCCCAAAAATAGGAGGTCCAACTTCCGGAGGCCATAACTTTTGATCTAGATGTCTAATTGACAAACCGTTTAATGTGTCAGAAATCACGTGAAGAGATCTATCAAGATATAACCCTCTTCATCAGTTACAATAACTTTTGGGACATTTAGGGAGCTCTAAGTGCCTCAAAACTAAGTTTGAAACTTTTTTTGGTAGTTTCAAAAAATATTAACTTTAATATCTCACGACCTAGGTATGATCTTGAGTCGAAACTCACCCGAGATGTTTACTTATCAGTTATGTACCTTTTGAAAAAATTTCAAGTCAATCTGAGGTCAAATGTAGAATTACTAAAAATAGTAAGTCCCACCTTTTTTAGCACTTTTGGAAACTTTGAAAGTTCTAGACCATTCTTCAAGATAAAGGGTATTCGAAAAGACGAAAACTGGGAAGAATAGTAACCTTTTGTATGTAGTTGCAAGGTTGAGACAATTTTCCTAACACTGACCTTCTTATCAAAGAGCTATTTGACTTGGCTTTGGTGCTCTACAATGCGGTCCACCACTTTTACATATTGTTCTTCAAGTTTAGCAAGGAACATGATGCGCTTGCCTATTGAACTATAAAAAGTCTCATCTTTAATTGCTTTGGTCAACCTTAGTGCAGACAACTCCAATGTGATAGGTATCTCAGCATTCAAACCATACAGGACCTAAAATGGAGACATACCAATCACCATTTTAGGAGTGATACTCAGCCCATAGTGCATCATACAATGTCTTGTGTCAGGATCTCTGTGTTGGACTTAGGACACACAACTGAGAGGGGGGGTGAATCAGTTGTGCAAAACTTTCTCTCAATTAAACTCTTAATTCCATTTTGCAATTAGCAGTCTAATAATAAATCAATCATGGAAGCATAATGCAACAAATTAAAAGTAGAAACATATCAACACATGAGACACCAAGATTTTGACATGGAAAACCTGGTTAAGGGAAAAACCACGGGGTGATTAACCCAAGATTGTATTCTCTGTTAGAAGAATAAAAAGAACAAATGGCACATGCCAATTAGGGCTCACTGCCTGACCACACTACTCACAATTGGCTCACTGCCTACAAGAGACACATTGTCTACAAAGAAATAAGTATCACCTACTTGAACTGGAAAAATAGCATCTTCACCATGCTTGAATCAATTCCATTTAAGCCCAATACTTATGCTCTGCCTTTCGCTCTCCTCCTTGCTACCACACTCTCATCTCCACAAGGACACCTTTGAAATGACTTTCACAATCACTTATTTATACAAGACATCAACTTAGGAATAATCATCTAAGTCGGCAAACATCTACAAGAACATCCACAAGACGTGTAACTCATCCGGTCAGCCAGTCTTAGGAAGAGGTCCTTCACCCAGAGGTTATCCTTCAATGGCGAGCTCCAACTTCGATGCAGACCATCCACATGATCCAAACATGATTCAAAAACTTCCACAAGATTTCCTAAATCACCAAAAAACATCCACACTTTATCTGCATACTGAAATTCTTCTCTCCTTCATTTGGAACCTTAAGAACACAATCTATCACTATTGTCACAAAGGAATAGATGCTTCCAGACCTCCAGACCACAAACCAATCAATTTGATACTTCAAAAAGACTTCCTGAACACTCTCTCAAATCTGTAGAATAGGATAATGCATTTCTGGATCTCACTGGACCTTTTTGTAACACTCTATCACCTCTGAATGCCTATCAGAACTAGTTTAACTTAATCAACCATAACTTCTTCAGATCTTCATGCGGACCTTTGAAATCTTTACTGGACCACACTAAGACACATATCTACAAACCCTTTAATCCGCATCCTTTGATCCTCTTCCTATCTTAGACTATTTCCTTACTGTCATCACTATTCTTCACTATTCTTGATTGAGACTAATTTTCTCAATATCCTCAGCACACAGCTCATTCAATTCTTATCATTAATGCAACAAGAGTATGTTGACATCAATGAAAATATCGGTTAGGCCCATACTTGCAACAATCTCCCCCTTTGTCATTGATGGCAACATATGATGTGAAAAATTGTTTTGGCCATCAAGACAAGAACTGCTCCTTACTGTCACAACTCCCCCTATCAGCAACAACCATTCATATGTCTTATCTCCCTTTACTGCTCCCCCTTTGCTCAGCAACCACTTATTTTTCACATGTCTTCTCTCCCCCTTTGACATCAATGGCAAAGGGCACATACTTGCAATTCCACCACTTCAGAATTATATCTGTTGCTCCCCCTGAGTAGCAGCTCCCCATCATCAATCTAGACCACAAGATGAGACTATGATATCCACCAGACTGATGCACATCAGTGCACATTAGTTCATCACTGGAGGGGAAATAACCCCTAACTTCTCCCTAAGATACTCAAAAGAGTCCTTAGGTAGAGGTTTAGTAAAGATGTCTGCAATCTAATCCTTGGAAGGCACAAACTCCAATCTGACTTTATTCTTGTTCACTTGCTCTCTCAAAAAATGAAACTTAATCGATATGTGTTTAGTCTTTGAATGCAACATCAGATTCTTAGATATATTTATTGCACTTGAATTATCACAGAAAATAGTGATAGGCTCCTCATATTCCACTTTGATATCTCTTAGCATCTGCTTCATCCACAAAACTTGAGTGCAACTACCTATTGCTGCAATATATTCTGCTTCAGTTGTAGATAGAGATATTGCCTCTTGTTTCTTGCTTAGCTAAGAAACCAATCTCTTTCCCAAAAAGAATGCTCCACCACTGGTACTCTTCCGGTCATCCACATCTCCTGCCCAATCAGCATCAGTATATGCATGAAGAGAGAAATCATGATCTCTAGGATATCATAGACCATACTCAACTATCCCTTTTAGATATCTAAAAATCCTCTTAATTGCCATGACATGAGATTCTCTAAGATCAGCTTGGAATCTAGCAACAAGACCAATAGCCTACATAATGTCTAGTCTAGTTTGAGTGAGGTACAACAATCCTCCAATCATTGACCTATACTTTGTATGATCAGCCTTAGGAGAGTCATCATCTTTGCTCAACTTACATCTGGTTTCCATGGGAGTGTTCATTGGTTTAGAGTCTTCCATCCCAAATTTCTTCAACAATTATTTCACATATTTGGTCTGAGAAATGAAGATTCCTTTCCTTGTTTGAGTGATTTGCAGACCCAAGAAGAAATTCATTTCACCAAGCATGGACATCTCAAATTCACTTTTCATTTGATTTGCAAAAGTTTTACACATACTATCTCTTCCTCCAAAAATGATATCATCAACAAACACTTCAACAATCAAGAGGTTTTCATGGTCAATTTTGAAATACAAGTTACTATAGTAGTACCTTTGTTGAAACCAATCTTCAAGAGATGTTTATCCAATCTTTCATACCAGGCTCTTGGTGCTTGCTTCAATCCATACAAAACCTTCTTTAGCTTGCAGACCATATCACCATGATCAGACAATTGGAATCCATCTGGTTGCTCAATGTACACTTCTTCTTCTGAGTCACCATTCAGAAAGGTATACTTGACATCCATCTGATATACCTTGAAATCCTTAAAAGTAGCAAAAGCAAGAAATAATCTGACTACTTCAATTCTTGCCACCAGAGCAAAAGTTTCTTCAAAATCAACTCCTATTTGAGAATATCCCTTGCAGACCAATCTGGCTTTATTCCTGATTACATCACCAACTTCATTCAATTTGTTCCAGAAGACCCATTTGGTTCCAATCACATTCTTGTTTCTAGGTCTGGGAACAAGATCCCAAGTGTAATTTTTCTCAATTTGCATCAACTCTTCCTCCATTGCTTTAGTCCAGTTTTCATCATTGCAAGCTTCATTCATAGTCTTAGGTTTAATTTTTGAGAACAAGCAGTACTTATCTAAATCTCGAGCAATCCTCCTTCTGGTTTGCACACCTTTTCTTTTGTCACCTATGATTTAATCTTCAGAGTGGTTCAGTGTTACATATCTTGGAACTTTGAGAGTTTCTTGCACTTCTGATTCTTGATTAGGCTCATTAGAACTCTTCTCTTCTTCCTAACTTACCAGATTAGTTTGAATCTGACTTTCAGAAGAGGTTTGGGCTCCTTGAATTAGAACACCATTCTGATCATCTTCATCATATTCATAAAACCTTGAGGGTTTTTCAATTCCCTCATCAACCTTCACATTTGTACTTTCTATTATCCTTCTCAGTCTCTTGTTATAACATCTGTATGCTTTGCTTTGAGTGGAGTAACCCAAGAATATTCCTTCATCACTTCTAGCATCAAACTTTCCTAGATCTTCATCTCTTTTAATGTAACATTTGCTACCAAAAACTCCGAAATACCTCACAGTAGGAGTGATGCCAAACCAAATTTCATAAGGAGTCTTACCGGTATTGCTTCTGATTTGAACTCGATTGAGAGTATAGACTGCAGTGCTGACAGCTTCTCTCCAATAGATGTGAGGAACATTTGCTTCCATCATCATGGTCCTAGAAGCTTCTTGGATGGTCTGGTTCTTTCTCTCCACTACTCCATTCTACTGTGGAGTCTTAGGAGCAGACAACTGTCTCTTTATCCCATGTTTCTCAAGAACTCTCAGAATTCACCGGATGTGAATTCTCCACCTCTATCAGACCTCAGACATTTCAATTTTGATCTGGTTTCATTCTCTACCATAGCCTTGAATATTTTGAATTTCTCAAAAGCTTCTGATTTCTCTTTCAGAAAAGTTACCCACATCATCCGGGAATAGTCATCAATTAGTAACATGAAGTATCTATCGCCTTGCATACTCCTGATTCTTGCTGGACCACAAAGATTAGTATGAACTAAGTCCAATAATCTGGTAGAAAATAGTTCCTTACTCTTGAATGTGACTCTGCTCAGCTTACCCAACTGACATTCTGTGCACAAGCTATTAGTAGGTTTCACCAATTTTGGAAGGTCTCTTACAGCCTGAGTATTGCTTATCTTGATGATATTATCAAAATTTACACGACACATTCTCTTATGCCATAACCAACTCTGATCAATTTGAACAAATAAGCAACTTTTACTAGTACCAACCAAGTGGAAGATATTACCTTTAGTTTGGGTACCGGATGCAATCTCTATTCCAGAGCTTTCAAAGATTTTGCATTTTCCATTCTTGAACCGGAGATCATAGCCTTTGTCCACCAACTGTCCAACACTGAGAAGATTATGCTTCAAGCCTTCAACATATAGAACATTACTGGTTTTGTTCCTTCCATCAAAAGAAATAGTTCCTCTTCCTCTGATTCTACCAGCAGAATTATCACCAAATTTTACTACTCCTCCTTCATACCTTTCCAAATCTACAAACTTATTTTTGTCACCTGTCATATGGTGAGAACAACCATTGTCAATGACCCAATCATCCTTTTCTTCAACTTGGGCAGCCAAAGCTCTTTCCACAGTCTTATGATTGACAGATACAGAGGACATTGGATCTTCTTCCTTGATGGCAATGAACACCCATTCATTTCTAGATTTGTTTCCTATCTCTGATTCATCATCTGTTACTCCTTCATTATCATCATATTCATGTACATAATAACAGTTCTTTTGGAACCTTGGCTTGTTAGGATTTTGCCTTGAGAACCTTTCCAGACACCTTGAGGCAAAATGACCAATCTTATTGCAGTTAAAACATTTGAAAGGTAATTTTCCTTCATACGTACTGGATCCTCTTGGTATCCTTTTAACAATAAGGGCTTCAAGTTGAGCGACTTCTACTTCTTCTTCTACCAGATCTTTTCTTGCTTTTTCATACCATGACTGCTTCCTTGATGAATTCTCTTCTGGATCAAACCTTTGTTTACCTTTAACAAAGGCACTGGCTTTGAATGCAGATTCACTCTTGGGGGGGTCATCTTCAAACTCTGTCATTTCAAATGCAGCTAATTTTCCAACCAATTGATCTCTTGTGACAGTTGTGTGGGCTCTGAATTCTTCAATGGCAGCAGCCTTGATTTTGTAAGAAGCAGGAAGGGATCTGAGAATTTTGCCAACAATCTCATCTTCATCCAAGACTCCACCAGCATTTCTAATTCCACAAACAAGCTCATTTACTCTTGGCATAAAAGTAGTGATGTTTTCATCTTCTCTCATCTTCAGATTTTCAAATTTTCCTTTCAGACTTTGTAACCTTGCACTTTTGACATACTTGTCTCCTTCATGCAGAAGTTCCAATTTTTTCCAAATGTCAAAAGCAGTTGGTAGGTCAATAACATTTGAGAGCTCTGATTTAGATAATGCGCTTAGAAGAGCCTCTATAGTCCGCAAATTATTTTCAGCGTCTATGATTTCATTTTGGGTTTTCAGACCACCCTGTGGAGGTACATAATGTGTTGTAACCATGGTCCAGTACGCCATTCCCATACATCTCAAGTGACATTTCATGCGACCTTTCCAGAGATTAAAATTGGTTCCATCAAACTTCAGACTATCCTTCTTGTAAGACGACATCCTGGATCTCCTCAAGCGGTTAAGCTCCTTTTAGAGGAACTTGGCTCTAATACCAATTGTTGAACGTAGGACACACAACTGAGAGGGGGGGTGAATCAGTTGTGCAAAACTTTCGATCAATTAAACTCTTAATTCCATTTTGCAATTAGTAGTCTAATAATAAATCAATCATGGAAGCATAATGCAACAAATTAAGAGCAGAAACATATCAACACATGAGACACCAAGATTTTGACATGGAAAACCCGGTTAAGGGAAAAGCCACGAGGTGATTAACCCAAGATTGTATTCTCTGTTAGAAGAATAAACAGAATAAATGGCACATGCCAATTAGGGCTCACTGCCTACAAGAGACACACTATCTACAAAGAAATAAGTATCACCTACTTGAACTAGAAAAATAGCATCTTCACCATGCTTGAATCAGTTCCATTTAAGCCTAATTCTTCTGCTCTGCCTTTATCTCTCCTCCTTGCTACCACACTCTCATCTCCATAAGGACACCTTTGAAATGACTTCACAATCACTTATTTATACAAGACATCAACTTAGGAATAATCATCTAAGTCAGCAAACATCTACAAGAACATCCACAAGACGTGTAACTCATCCGGTCGGCCAGTCTCAAGAAGAGGTCCTTCACTCGGAGGTTATCCTTTAATTGCAAGCTCCAACTTTGATGTGGACCATCCACATGATCAAAACATGATTCAAAGACTTCCACAAGATTTCCTGAATCACCAAAAAACATCCGCACTTCATCTGCATACTGAAATCCTTCTATCCTTCATCTGGAACCTCAAGAACACAGTCTGTCACTACTGTCACAAAGGAATAGATGCTTTCGGACCTCCAGACCACAAATCAATCAATTTGATACTTCAAAAAGACTTCTTGAACACTCTCTCAAATCCGTAGAATAGGATAATGCATTTCTGGATCTCACCGGACCTTTCTGTAACACTCTGTCACCTCTGAATGCCTACCGGAACCGATTTAACTTGATCAGCCATAACTTCTTCAGATCTTCATGCGGACCTCTGAAATCTTTACTAGACCACACTAAGACACATATCTACAAACCCTTTAATCTGCATCCTCTGATGCTCTTCCTATCTTAGACTATTTCCTTACTGTCATCACTGTTCTTCACTGTTCCTGATTGAGACTAATTTTCTCAATATCCTCAGCACACAGCTCATTCAATTCTTATCATTAATGCAATAGGAGTATGTTGACATCAATGACAACACTGGTTAGGCCCATACTTACAACACTCTGATTGTCTTCAACCAACTTCCTGATTATGGTAACCAGGTTCTTGTTGCTTGATTCAACTTGACCATTCCCTTGGGGGTAATAGTCAAAAGAATGAGCAAGAGTGATTCCATACTCCAAACAAAACTCTGTTATCTCATGAGATGAGGAACAAGTAGCATAATCTTCTACTATCTTATTAGGCACCCCAAACCTGCGATAATATTTTCTTTGAGGAAGTTACAAACCACCTTGGAAGTAGCATGCTTTACAAGAATGGCCTCCACCCACTTGGTGAAATAATCAGTAGTTGTGAGAACATAACTATGTCATGCACTTGATGGGGGATTTACTGCACTGATGAAATCAATACCCCATTGTTGGAAGGGTTCTTCAATCACCACTAGCTTGAGGCATAGGGCTACCAACTTGGGTTTCCCCACAAACTGCTGACACAATTCGCACTTACACACCTAGTTGTATGCGTCTTGAAAAAGAGTTGGCTAATAGTACCTTGCTCACAAAATTTTGTGAGTTGTAACTGGAGCTAAAAAATGTCCTCCATAGGCTAAGTTGTGAAAATATTCCAACAACTTACCTTGTTGTGCTTTGTCCACACATCATAGAAAAATTCCATCAATGCTTCTTTTGTACAAACCATTATCCCATAGAACAAAGTTTGCAGCCTTAAGCTTGATTGTCCTTTTCTCTTTGTAGGAAAAATATTCTGGACACTCTCCATACGTGAGGAAGTGTGTGATATTTGAATACCACTCATCTATTGTGCTCATGAACAAGACTGTAGGAAGTTCTTCGGTATTCACTTCCTCATAATTAGATATTTCTTCCAGTTTATTATTGGTAATAAGCTAACATAAACCTTTCCCATGTACTAGCTTTGTGGGTTTAATCTCCATATCATACTCTTGGATCTTGGCGATCCAATTACCTCTTTTACTCCCAAATTCCTGCTGAGTCAAGACGGACTTGACTGTTGAATCAAGTACTAATGCTATAGTATGAGAATTTAGTATGTAATACATGAAGTGTTTAAATGCTTGTTAGATTTGGCTATGATTGGAGCCACCCAGGATCTAGGACTTCATGAAAGCACAAGAGAGATAAAATGAAAGAATGATGCTATTCTATCATTGAATGCAAAATATTATTATTAGATTGTTATTGGATTGATGTTACAATGTACATGATATGCCTTGCTTATAAAGACAAGGATGAAATGTGGGATGTTGTAGTCATGTGACAAGTGTCATTATCCTATGACATGTGACAACTATAGGATAAGATGACAACTATCAACAACTATCAACAACTAGACACAACTAGAAGACTCACTAAGTCAACTTAACATGTGTGAATTATGTGTGATGTGTGAATATTATTTAACTAATAAATAGTTAAATAATATGAATTATCCACACAAGGGTAAACCGGTTAGGTGATAACCCTATTCACATCAACACCTCCCTTAAGTGCAACTTAGGGAGTAGCTGACTAAAGCAAGATGCAATTATGGATGGTGATGATGGGTCCCAGCTACTAGGCCATGTTAGGTACCCATGTACAACAAATCTCAAGTGGAGAAAAGGAGAAAACCTCATGGGGCAAAACTCCTCTCCAAAAGTGAGAATGCAAAAAACAAATGAAAGTGAAAGAAGAAATGATAATAGGAGGACTCACATGACCCCCCAAGGACAACTCCTATCACATATGTACAATCAATTACCCCCCCATAGGAGAGCAAAAGTGAGACCATAGGTCCCAAACAATGAAGTAGCTCCTATGCCGATGGTGAATGTCTGAAGATGAATGTTGGAAAGTGTCATGTACCTACAAACAACATTCCTTTCCTTAGGAAGAAACCAATCCAAAGGTTGATGTCAAAGAAACTCCATCTCCAAGAAGAAATATGAGGGAAGAAGTCTCACGATGGATGCCTCTGAAGACTGGTCAAGTGTTCTCATGTCAGAATCAAAGAATGGCACAATGCAATGAGGTGTGACCAATCCAATATCCTAGGTAGACTCATGAAGAACAACCTCCAAAGACGAAGTAGATGGGATAACAGTTGTCTTGTAATTGTCATCGAAGAGGAGAGATATCCCCTCAAGTGTGTCCTCCAAATGTGCAATATGAGACTCACAAAACAAGTCTAATATACCTACCAAGAAAGTATCCCACAAAGCTGTGTCTAAAAGACTGGTATGATTCTGCTCAACTGTAGTAGATGAAACTATGTCGATGTCGATCTCTAAAGAAGTAGGAGGTTGAGATGATGGAAGCTCAGTACTAGTCTCATGAACCAAAGTAGATGAAAGAACACCAAGGTTCAAGTGACCAAACTTCTCCTCAGAAACATGATCCACACTAGATGCATGAGTGTGAATATCAATCAATGGATCTACATCATCAAAAGAAGCAAAATGGGAGAATGATACAAGCTAGATGCATGATCAGCCATCCCAACAGCAATGATATCTCTACTCTCCAAGTCTCATATGATCATTGAATCAAGAGTGAACTCAAATGTCTTCCCTGCACCACAATGAGTAATATGGTAGACGGAAAGGAGATTGGTTGACAAGGAAGGTACACACAACACATTGTTGAATGTATTCTCACCAACATCAATGGTTCCTTTACCAGTTGCATGCATGTATGTATTGTTACCCATCAAGATAGGTGGCGAAGTACATGACTCAAATGAAGATAACATCCCTTGTGAAGAGGCCATATGATGAGAAGCTCATGAATCAAGAAGCCATCTCTCTGACTATAGAATTGTAGAAGCAAAGAGTGCCTGTCCTTTTCCTTTGTTTTTCACATTTGCAATGCATGTTGTCCCTGTCTATGTAGATGATGATGGTGTCGAAGAAGAGGATGTACTAGGTGATGATGATGGCATTTTGATGTTGTACTTTTGAATAATGTGAGTCAACTCATCAATTTTCTTCTCATAACACTTATGCTCATCATATCCTAGTTTCTTGCAATATGCACAGGTTAGTCTCTCCTTCTTAGATGATTCCTTCTTGGGAGAGGATGAGGACTTAGGTGATTTGGTTGACTCCTTTGCTTTCTCATTGTTCTTGAAATCCTTATTTTTTTGTTTATTACCTTTTCTAGTTGAAGCCTTTTGATCCTTTGTACATTGACTAGCATGAAGTGATTTAGGTCTAGGAGACTTCAATGTGCCCATGTGTACTAACTTAACATGCTCTCTTGTGAGTGATGTAGCAAACTCATCAAGTGAAGGCATTGTGAAAGCTTTCTCGAGTGCATCCATTGTAGTATAAAAGGTAGAAACAAAAACTGAATAGTCAAGACCAAGCTTGGCAAGGATTGAAAAAATTAATTGAGTGTCCTCTTTCTCAATTCCACATTGTTTGAGCTGCAATCTAAGTGACTTTAACTTTGTGAAGAAGTCTTGGATGCTTGCAAAATCGGTTGGTTCAAACCAATTAGTTCATTCTCCAATTTGAAACCTTTCATAATATCTTGCTTGCCAAAGAGATTTTCTAAGGCAGTCCACACGTCATTAGGTGTTTGACAAGATTCAATATGAAATAGGAGATCAGGAGAAATAGACAAGCATAGTGTTCCATAGGCTTTATCACATCTATTGTACCACTTTCTCTTTTCTGCAGCTGTTGTTGGTTCAATTTTTGTACCCATTATTCCTCTATGAATTTTCAAACTTCTTAAATGAATCTCCATTTCAATTTTCCACTCATGATAGTTATATGGTGTGAGTAGAGGAAGTTTGGTTGGATCCATGATCTAAGAGTACAAAAAGAACACAAGTACAACCCCCCTATTACTCGAATTAAAGAGATCACCCCCCCAAAAAATAATGATTGTGGCACTTTATACTTAGTGCGATTTACAATTGTCCTTAAGTGACCAAATTTGGGAAAGCATCAAAATCTTTTAAAACTGAGATCCAAGAGAGATTACAATCACTCACACTGATTTATCACAACAAACAAATCTATCCAAAACAAGTTTCAGTTCCTCAAGTGTCAAAGTGCCCAAGTTATCACTCAAAAGCCAAAAAATTGATAAATTGAATAAAATGAAGCTGGAGAAGAATTTGAGAAAAGTGCATCGATGGATTTGAAGAGCTCCTAAAGACCTTTTTGATGCCACAAGAATCATGAAAATTGGATATCATGGCAGAAAGTTGTGAGCTTGAAAGAAATAAACAAAGATCTATCTTCAAACTATTATATCAAGCACCTGCACCAAAATATCAAAAAAATACCTATACCACTATGAAGTGCTCAGAACCAACTTTCTGACGATATCTCATTTGCCTGATTTCGCCTCCGTGGGCAAAAATTATGCAAAAAAAGAAAAAAAAGCCCCCTTTTAGGGCTTTGAGGGGCAAAAAATGGCCCCTGGTGTTGATGTCGGCAAAATATTCCTGGAATATTCCCTTTCACAAAAAAAAATGCCCCCTCCCCAGAAAAGCAAAAAAAATTGCCTGTGACGCAAAACCACCTTCGGGTTGACAAAACCGCCTTTCGCAGAGGAAAACTGCTAAAATTTGTCTGGAAACAACCTTCTTATCAATAGGAAACTACTTATGATATTGAAATGATGTAGGAGCATCCAGAGGCGTAAGGGCAATCTTGCATCACCCAAAAATAAGTTAATTCAAAACCATTGTAGTTGTTCTCATTTCTTCCCATAATTAGTGTTTTTGGTTCCATAATATCCAGAATAATAATGTAGGACTTTCAGTTTTTTCCAAAACTACTAAGAATAGTGACCTGCCTATTTAGGAAAGTGTACCTGCTATTTTTAGAAAGTTTGCATTTAGGCACGTAATGAAGCAAAAACTTCCAGAAAGTTACATAATGGAAATATAAGACCTTTGGCGAAGGAATCAGGCAAAGATCATTTGTGAGCTGAAAGATATTAAAGTTTTTGTTTTCTAAAAAGCCCCTGAAAATTTACGAAACGAGATATGAGGCACTAAAACTTCTCATAATGTCTTGAAAAGTTGATGGAAATCTGTTTACAAATTTCCAGCGTGATAGTTCACATCGCGAGCTTTCCGGCGCTTAAAACGGTTCATCAATCAGACACCCGGATCAAAAGTTATGCTTCCTGGAAGTTGACCTACTTTTGGAGGGAGTTGCAAATTTTGAAATTTAGCTGGAGGCTGCCAAAAAGTGCTATTTATGACTATTTTGGGAACCTTGGGTAGTAGTAGAGTTAAGGGGGGCTAGTGTAGAGTCCAAAATAGGGGGGAGAAAATAGAAACCCTAGCTGATTTGGGGTTACAGAAGGCTGAAGATTCTAGAGTCTTGAGGTTGGGAAAGTCGTAATGTGTTGCAGCCAGTAGAGGATTCATCCTCTGATTGTAATTGAGCTTTTGTAATGTAATGAGTTTCCCAGTTTAATAAAAGAAAGTTCTATTTGTTGTGTTTAATATTTGTTATTGTGTGTTTTGTGATTTACCCCCTTCATCATGAAACCGCCTTCTTAAATGCCAAAACCACCAATGTGGTTGTTTACGTTAGAGCCAGTGGGCAGTATATTCTAGACTATTTTATTTAACCACGAGATGGTTATTTGTGTCTACCGATTAAGTGTCGGCGGTTTGATAGTGGTCGTCGGGTATGGCGGATGAAACTATCATGTTGGTTTCTACAGACACCATCGGTTAAAACTGCTAGAAATGCCTTAGTGTGGTCACCTGTTAATGGTATGCCTGTCGACGATCATTTGATGATTGTCGACTGATGTTATACAAAGACCTGTGGATAAAGACTGCCATTGAAATTTTTGTCAAATGATGATCGTCGGTTGAAGAAAACGGCCAGCGTGTGGGGCAGTATAATAGTAGATATATGACCGCTAGTGGATAGGGGGTAAAGTATGCTAAAGACTTGTTGATGCCGGTCGATTTTAGATTCTGATGACCACAGGGAGTAAAACAACCACTAGTGGTTCAAAGATCCGCTGGCAAAGACTTTAAATTGTCACGTAGATTGTTGATTCAACCGTCGATTGTGATTTGGCAGAACATTCAAAGAAATTCCAATGCTGGAGGGAAGGTGGGGGTTGACTTCTAGGCATTGAATAGGGTGGGGGCCCACACCACGTGGCCCCCACTGGTGGATCTGTACTCTACCGCAGGTACAGAGTACCCTGCAACCTATGACTGAAGTGTACCAAAACACTCCACAGAAAACAAATTAAAACCACAGATAAAAGAAAAACACAAAAAAAATTAATTACCCATCAGTCAAATATTATGCGCCAGTACGCCTACGCAGGGATGACGCCTATGAAGATTCCTCATAATATGCCAAGAATATTCCCTGCAACAAATCTGTATGGTCGAGGGCTAAAAAAATTTTTCCTTTTGTTGCAACTTTGTGGCAGGGTTAGATTTGACCCAAACTGCTCTGAAAGATTAGGTACTTGTTGGATTAGGCATGCACCTCCCAACTTCAAACCCTCATAAATTTGGCCTTCGATGTCTGATTTGGATGAAACAAAAGGTGATCTTGACTATCTCAGACCTCTTGAACACAATGGTGTGCTCAGATTTGTAGCAGAATGCTCCAAAATGAACCTACAATACAAGGCCACAAAGGGGAAATCCTCACAAATCTGGTATTTCCATCAAGTTTTTCTGATTCTCCAGACCATCATTTGATGCAAGAGAAGAGCATACTCAACTATCAAGATCCACCATGAATTGCACTCAAGATCTCTCAAAATTGACTAACACAAAGTGATTCTTCTTGGAGCTTTGATACCATGTTAGAGTTGGCTATGATTGGAGCCACCCAGGATCTAGGACTTTATGAAAGCACAAGAGAGATCAAATGAAAGAATGATGCTATTCTATCATTGAATGCAAAAGATTGTTATTAGATTGTTATTAAATTGATGTTACAATGTACATGATATGCCTTTCTTATAAAGACAAGGATGAAATGTGGGATGTTGTAGTCATGCGACAAGTGTCATTATCCTATGACATGTGACAACTATCAACAACTAGACACAACTAGAAGGCTCACTAAGTCAACTTAACATGTGTGAATTATGTGTGATGTGTGAATATTATTTAACTAATAAATAGTTAAATAATATGAATTATCCACACAAGGGTAAACCGGTTAGGTGATAACCCTGTTCACACCAACATTGCTTTTACCATAGTGTAAGCATGTTTCTCCATTAGTGAGTATTTGAGCTCATGAGTCTTTAGAGGGTAACTCGTGAAATCTATCAGAGATTCAATCCCTTCTCTATTTCACTGCACCAAGATGGCGGATAGAGTATGCTCTGAAGCATAACTGTACATGATGAAGTCTTTAGTATAGTTGGGGCAGACTAAGACTGGAGCATGAGCAATTACCTCTTTTATGTCATGAATGCAGCTTTGCCTTTCATACTCCAATGGAAGGTTGATTTTACTTTCATCATATCCACGATATGATGTGTCTTCTCAGCAAAATCTGGAACAAATCTTCGTAGGAAATTCACCTTCCCAAAGAAGGAATGTATTGTTGTCTTACTAGAAGGCAAGGTAAGAATCTAGATAGATTTAACCCGCTCGGGATCAATCTTGGTACCTTCCTTAGACACAATGTGCCCAAGAATTTTACATTCTATAACCCCAAAAATGGATTTCTTGGGTTTAAGTGAGATACCATGTTGGCAGAACCTTTCTAGCACTTGTTGTCAATGATGACAATGATCTTGATGATTCTTGGAGAAGATAGTCAAATCATCAAGGTAAACTACAATGAACTTACCCATCTTGTGTATATGGAAAAATAGATTAATCTAAACTAAATAAAACCAAAGAACCTAATAACATAAAGGAAACGAATCTAAGTAAAAGCCATAAATCACAAATCAAAGATAAATGAAAGCTCTTACCAAAACCTGTATTGTTCCCTTTTGGAGATATGTGGATTGCTCAATATAGTTGCAAAGCCATGGCTGCAACAAGCAAGTGTAGTGCTCAAGAGATCAATGTCAAAAGATCGTTATAGTGCTCAATCGACGCGTTGTGTATGCTCGAAGCTCTGTTAAGTATGCCTGAGAATACAATCGAAGAGAGAGGCTCAATGAAGGAGATGAGGGGGGTTTATATAGATTTCAAGGAAAATCGATCAACGGTCTAGATAATTCAGAAGAATCAACGGAGGAGATAAGTTGAGGAATGTGCAACGAATGAGAAGAAGACATGTGTCTTGCTTGCTTTTGCATGAGAGGAGTTATCAAGAATAGAAGAATGAGTTAACTGAAGAGATAAATCAATTAAAAGAATAAAGCAATCAGTTAAGTGATTTAAAACAAGAAGAAGAGATTTGCATGAGAAAAGAAGATATTTTGCTTTATTAAATATAGAAATATTTAATTGATGAGCAAGAAAGCTTGAGTTTTTTAGAGATAACTCAAATTAGAAGAAAAAGCAATTTAAATAAATAATTGATTTATTTAAATTTAGAGAAGATATTTTTGGAAGAAGTAATTAAATAATTAGAATTATTTAATTTAGAAGATTTAAAAGCAAATTAAATAAATAAATTTATTTAATTGTTGTGCATGATTTTGGAAGAATAAATTTGATTTAATTAAATAATTAAGAATTATTTAATTGTAGATAAGAGGGAATTTGTTGAATTAATTAAATAATTGGATTTATTTAATTAATGTGGATGTGAAATTTGGAAAGAGGATAATGATCAAATTAAATAATTAACATTATTTAATTGTGGAATAATATAGAGGAATTTGATTTAATTAATTAAATAATGAGGATTTATTTAATTAATGTCGCAATTTTGTGATTTAGAAGAATTTGGTGAAATTAATTAAATAATTAGATTATTTAATTAATGTTGAAATGCAGGTGATTAGGAAGAAATGACGAAATGCAAGTGATGCGACAACTTGGTCATTTTAGGGTGTCTACATTTTGCCCCTCTTTGATGCAATGCAGCATGTAGCGTTGCGTCAAAGAAAATCGATTGTTGAAGAGGTGATACAATTTTTTGATGCCCCAGTGTAGGTGGTTGCCCCAGCATAGTTAGTGTAGGGTGCCCCCTCGAGAGGAAAGACATGGAAGCGACAGAAGAGCTGTGTTGACGCTCGACTAGAAGATTTGTTGGAGACAGACGAGGTTGGGTTGATGATAGATAGAAGAAAGGAGATAGGAGAGAACATAAGAGAAAGACTGTTGATTGATCTTTGCTGGAAAACTATATAAGGCCATGGAAAAATGGATGGTGTAAATGGATGAGCTTGTTGCAATGGTTTCACATTTGTTTATAAAGAGCAATCCTTAGTTTGATGTAGCACGTGGATAGTTTGCCACCAAGGTATAAAAGACCAAGGTGCTGTAATATCCGAGTGCGTGTACGTTGACTCTGCAAGCAAGCGGTTTGAACTTAGATCCCTTAGACATAATATGACCTTGTTGGAACATGTGAATGAGCCATAGTCTTGAACATAAAATAAACTTCAATACATGTAAATGCAAGAAGAATTATTAATATGTAAGATGCTAGGTCCTAACACACACAAGATAAATAGAATGCTAAGAAAGATACTGAAGATCATTCCTCAAACACGGCACACAGAAAGCAATGACTATGCCCCCAATCCGTACTGCATCGCAACATACCAAGATTATAGATAAATCAAGGTAGCTTTGAATAGGTATGGGAATAGGGAACAAAAGATAAACCATAACACAAATTGACTGACTTACAAAGTAAACATACAACCAACATTTTCTCTTGCCAAAGAGGTTGCTCAGGATAGATTAGATAGGAAAGATAACAGCCTTATCGTAGGAACTCTGTGTCCGTTAAAGGGGGCTATCTACCTAAAAAGACAATGTCTCACTTGTAGGAAATGCCACATGTTGCAGGAGACGCGTGTGTTGGTCTCGACAATGGAACACTTCGAAGAAGACAAGCTTGTTGATCTAGGGCTTGGTTAAGCGGTACTTAGCTGATGTTGGCAATCGGTATGCAGGACAGTAGAAGACTCTGGAAGGAAGCTTCTTTGCTTCAAGTTTGTTAAGGACTTTTGCTTTGAAAGGATGCGCTAGCTTGCTGTTTGAGTTAGTCAAGTCGAGGTGAATGGATTTTGACAACGGAAGACTAGAAGGATGGAATGCTAATGGATTGGGATGGGTGGAGAATGGTGGATCGTGTGTGCCTGAGTACTGGATACATCCTTCGTATTCCAGACTGCCTACATACCCTGTATCCACGGGATCAAGGCACACTTACGATGAAAGATGAACGTGATAAATATGTAGTTCTGGATAGAGTGATGAATGGGTCAAGGTGAAAGGAGGAGATCTTATGTACCTGAGTACTAGAAACGTCCTTCGTATTCCAGACTGCCTACATACCCATATCCATGGGATCAAGGTACCTTAAGATTGAAATGATGATATGTAGTTCTGGTTGGTGTGATGATGTAGAACAAGTGTTGAGAAGAGGTGATCTTATGTACCTGAGTATTGGAAACGTCCTTCGTATTCCAGACTGCCTACATACCCATATCCATGGGATCAAGGTACCTTAAGATTGAAAAGATGATATGTAGTTCTGGGGGAGGTGATGATGTAGAACAAGTGTTGAGAAGATAACAGCCTTATCGTAGGAGTGAAGTGTCCGTTAAAGGGTGTTACCTGTGGAAATGAGACAAGATTGAAGTATGCGCTGCGAACCACGAACAAGGAACCAATCCTAGACTGAAGCTAAGGAAAGAGTTGCCCCCATTCTGGTAGAGGAAACTGTAGGGGTGACCGCCGAAGAAGACACCGAAAGCTTTGACCTAGGACAAGATAGTGTTAACTGTAGACACAGATCAAGACATGGGAAGATGAAGATGGACACTGACAAATTTCCAAGCTATACTAGATAGGGAGATGGAAATGCAAACAAGGTCAATGGTTTTATTATGGATGGATGGATGAAGCAGGTTGCGAACTGGACAAGGAGTGGACAGGACTCGATAGACGATGGATGCTGACTCTACGCATAGCGCCTGTTTGCCAGGTTTTCACTATGGTACTTATCCAAGGCGCCTGTTTGCCAGGTTTTCACCAGAGGATGGATTTTTTTGGATTTTTTTTTTTTGGTTTTTTTTTTTATTTTTTTGAGTTTTTGATTTTTTGATTTTTTTGATTTTTTGTGGGAATACTCTGAGGATCAGGCATAGAACTTCTTGAGATGGACACTGTTAAGTGGTTCATCTAGAGGAATGCCGTCAGGTGTAGCTAAAGTATAAGCTCCCGATCCATATGCTGCTGTGACAATGAAGGGACCTAACCAGTTAGGCTCAAACTTGCCCTTCTTCTCTCGATCTGCTTGATTTCTCTGATTCTCCTTAAGTACAAGATCACCAACTTGAAACCGTCTTTCTTTGATCTTTTTGTTGTAATTATGCCAGAGGCGGTTTTGATAGACATGGAGATGATTAAGTGCGGCAAGGCACCTCTCATCTAGTAGTTCAAGCTCAGCTAATCTAGAAGTGCGATACTCATCTCCACCGATCAGGTCCTGCATGGATACTCTGAGGGATGGGATCTCGACCTCTATAGGTAGGATGGCTTCAGAGCCAAAGACCAAGGCATATGGTGTGGCGCCAGTTGGTGTTCTGATACTAGTGCGGTAGGCCCATAAGGTGGGATTGAGTTGCAAGTGCCAATCACGACCAGCTTCATTGATTGTTTTCTTGAGGATTTTGAGAATGGTTTTATTGGAAGCCTCAGCTTGGCCGTTGCTCTGCGGATAGTAGGGAGTTGAAAAGCGATGTTGGATATTGTATTGTATGCATAAAGCACAGACATCTTGGTTCTTGAATGGTCTCCCATTATCAGTGACAATGGCTTGGGGAATACCATACCGGCATATGAGGTAGTTTAGGATAAACTTGGCTATTTGCTTACCGGTGATATAGGTCATAGGAATGGCTTCCACCCACTTCGTGAAATACTCAGTGGCAGTAATGATGAACTTGTGGCCATTTGAGGAGGAAGGGTGGATGTGTCCTACGAGGTCGAGACCCCATTGAGAAAAGGGCCATGGAGTTGTCACAGGTTGTAATTCATGAGCTGGTGCGTGAATCAAATCTCCATGCTGCTGACATTGTAGACACTTCTTAGTAAACTGTGCAGCATCTTGCTCTATTGTAGGCCAGTAATAACCTGTTCTGAGTATCTTCTTAGCAAGATTAGGACTAGTAGAATGTGCACCACAGACACCTTCGTGTATGTCTCGTAAGGTAGCTTCAGCTTCTTCTGCGTTAAGACATCGTAAGAGGATACCATCGAGACTCCGGCGATATAGTGTATCACCCAGAATGATGTAACGAGAGGATCGACGGATAAAGGTTTTGCGTTGAGTGGAGGATAGGTCAGGGGGAAAGGTATTGTTCTTGAGGTATTCATAGATATCTTCGTACCACAGGGAATTGGGACCAACAAGTTCGCAGATGATTTCAGTAACAGGAACATCAACGGCTGGTATCAACAATTGCTCGATCAAGAATTCACACTTCTGTGTATTTGCAGGCATATCAATCAGTGACCCTACAGAAGCCATAGAATCCGTAGCTTTATTATGTTCTCTTGGAATTTGCTCAAATGTGATGGTAGAAAAATGTGGTTTGTAGGCATCCACTAGTTGTTTGTAGGGGACCAACTTTTCATCCTTTGTTTGGTATTCATCTGTGACTTGGTGAATGACTAGCTGTGAGTCTCCATATACTTGTAATTCTGTGATGTCCCATTGAACTGCTGTATTGAGACCTATGAGGAGTGCTTCATACTCGGCTATGTTGTTGGTGCAAGGGAATGCGAGCCAATATGACTTTGGAATGTAGTCATTCTGAGGTGTAACAAATAAGATGCCAGCTCCTGATCCATGCTATGTGTAAGAACCGTCAAAGTACAATTTCCACATTATGGAGTTGGAAAGAGTGAAGAGATTCTCATCAGGAAAGTCTGCTACCATAGGATGTGTATCTTTCATAGGTGCTTCTGCTAGTTGATCCGCGAGGGCTTGTCCTTTAATTGCTTTGCGATCTGTGTACTCAATATCGAACTCACTAAGGATCATAACCCATTTAGCTAGTCTGCCTGTGAGAGCTGCTTTTGCTAATAGATATTTCAAGGGATCAATCTTGGCTATCAGATTTGTGTGTTGGTTCAACATGTAATGCTGCAACTTTTGGGAGGCAAACACTACTGCCAGACAAGCCCTTTCCATGGGTGAATAATTGAGCTCATACCCTACCAAAGTTCTACTGATATAGTAAATTGCATGCTCTCTACCTGAGTCATCATTTTGTGCTAGCAGGGCCCCTAGGGCCGAATTTGTAGTGGAGATGTACAATATCAAGGGTTTGTCCGCAACTGGTGGAACCAATACAGGAGGTGTAGCTAGATACTCCTTAAGTTGATCAAACGCTGCCTGACACTTGTTGTCCCATCGAAAGGAGACATCCTTTCGGAGTAAGTGTTGAAAGGGTTGACATTTATCTGCTAGCTGAGAGATGAAACGTCGAATAGACTGCAACCTTCCTTGGAGGCTCCTTAATGCTTTTAGGTTCTTTGGTGGAGGCATCTCCACTATAGCCTTTACTTTCGCTGGATCCACTTCGATGCCTCTACGAGATACAATGTATCCCAATAGCTTCCCTGATGTTACACCGAATACACACTTCTTTGGATTGAGTCTTACTTGGTATTTTTCAAGCCTGTCAAAAATCTGTCCTAGGACCTATATGTGATCCACTCTAGAAGATTTAGCCAATATATCATCAACATAGTCTTCCATGATGTGATGAAAGAGGTCATGAAATATCACTATCATTGCTCTCTGATAGGTTGCTCCTGCATTCTTCAGACCAAACGGCATGACACACCAACAATAATTGCCCCAAGGACAAGTAAAGGTTGTTTTATGTTGGTCTTCTTCAGCTATCCTTATCTGGTTGTAGCCTGAGAATCCATCCATAAGAGAAAGCATCTCGTGACCTGCTGTCAAGTCCACTATAATGTCAATGTTTGGTAGTGGAAAATCATCTTTGGGACATGCCTTGTTGAGATCTCTGAAATCATTACACATGCGGATGTGCCCATTAGGTTTAGACACAGGTACAATGTTTGAGACCCAATCTGAATAGTCAATAGGTCGTATGAACTTTGCGTCTAATAGCTTTTGTACTTCCACTTTCACCAAGAGAGCTATCTGTGGGTGCATCTTTCTCAACTTCTGTTTGACTGGTTTCACTTTGGGATCAACTGTGAGATAATGAACTACCAGCTTAGGGTCTAGCCCTGGCATATCTGCATAGGTCCATGCAAAGTTGATGGTTCGTTGCAAGAAGAAGTTGTTAAGATTTTTGTGCTCTGTGTCAGATAATGATGCCGCTAGGAATGTTGTCTTTGGATTCTGTTCTGTACCTAGGTTGATCTCTGTAGAATCTTCTACTAGTAGAGCTGATTTCTCTTGATACTTAGAAGGTAAGGGAAGGTCAAATCCTCCATCCTCAGGTGCCACAGTTGGGTTTTCACCTTTGGATACGTCCTTTATTTTTACTATTTTATGATCAGGAGGTGCCACAGTGTGGTTTTCACCTAGAGATCTTTCTTTATTTGCACTTTTGCGACTAGAGGATTTGGCATTCTCACCAAAATAAGCCGTGGGCTCGAGTTCCATTACAAAACCTGCCTTGTGATCGCCAAGAGGGATACCTTCCCGAAGTCCCATGAACTCAGCTAGAGCTTCGTCATTCTGAAATACATCAATAACGGGGGCCCCTTGTTGGTCCCAATTGATAAGTTCAGGGTAGACAAGCGTGACATTCTGGGTGCTGGTGGTGGAAGTTAAGGATACGGAGGATAGTGTAAAAATGGAGGATTCTGCGAATAGATTGGTTATGTGGAGGGAAGAGTCATCGATGATATCCTCTGTAGATGTCGAATCAGTAGGAAACTTGTCAGCTACCTCGTCGAGGATATACTCGATGTCTGAGGCGCGTGGTACCTTCTTACCAAATCCTAATCCTTTCTTGTCTAGCTTCTTTGTTACCACAATGGGCTCCATAGTGCCTTGATTCTGTTTCCCAAGGCCACCTTTGCCTTTATAGCCCATGTTTTTCACTATCCTTAAGCCATTGCCATACCGCTTGACTGGTATCGTGACTGGTTCTTTCTCCTTGTAGAGCCAAGAAGAGATGTCCTCAATAGTTTCCTCTTCCAATAACCGTCCATGTTGGAATTGGGTTAGGAATGTTGGGGGAGGAATAGTTTCTTTTTTGGTAACTTTAGCAATGGGTGGTTTGCCGTAAGATTTTGGAGATAAAGGCATCCGCCCTACACAACAAGATTCAGAGATATCATAAGTGCCAAAGCCTATATCTCGGACGCGTGCTGTGATTTTGGGGAGGGGTGTAGGCTCACTTGTAGAGGCTTGCGTGAGAGTTTCAGGGTCAACATAGAAAGGGGATTCAAGGGCTTTGTCATTTTTAGGCACTTGGTTGCAATTCTTATAGCTTCCTTGCAAGACACAACAAAATTCAAAAGGATTAGGATCTCCTGGGATGGTGATCTCCGTACCGTTGTATGGGAACTTTAGGGACTGATGGTATGTGGAGGGAATAGCTTTCATTGCATGGATCCATGGGCGGCCTAGAATAATGTTGTAAGGCAGCTCAATATCAAGGACTTGACACCTGGTTTCCAGCATGACAGGGCCCAGTTGTATAGGCAAGTGAATAACACCTTCTGAACGGCGTTCTGCATCATCATACCCCTTGATTTTAATACTATGCTCAGTGTTGACGTGATCCTCAGAGTATCCCAATTGCTTTAGTAACTTTAAAGAACAGATGTTGAGACCAGCACCACCATCTATGAGGATGCGTTTGATTTTGCGCTTATGGATGAGCACTTCAATATGGAGGGCATCATTGTGACAAGGATCATGGGAGGGGAGGTCTTTCTCAGAGAAGACCACATTGTAAGGCGAAGCAATATTACCCACTATAGCTTGGAAATCTGCGACTGCTATGTTGTTAGGAACGGACAACTCTTGGAGGGCTTTTTCTAACACCACTCTATGTGCAAGTGATGACCGTAGAAGGTCCAAAATAGAGATCTGTGCTGGTGTTTTCCCTAGATGTTCGACAAGATTATAATCAGACTGAACCGGAAGCCTAGGTGTAGGTGCACGAATGGTGACATGACCCCGACGAGTAGTAACAGCACAATCTGTAGATTTGCCTTTGATGGTGAGGGTAGACACTCGACTCTCTTCAAAATGACCTACAATGGAATCGAAAGATGTGGACGCGTGATTGATACCTTTACCTCTATCCTGAGGAGGAGGTGGACCATGATGAGGGAATGGTTCCTTGTACATATCGAGATCCTTGTTTGTGTGTTGCGCTGGTGATTCATTCTCAAAAGTGATTTGATTACCGTCGATGAGGTTTTGGATGAGGTGCTTAAGCTTCATGCAAGATGCAGTTTGATGACCTTTGCTCCTATGGAACTCACAATACTCATTGTCTCTGTACCGTGCAATTTTGTAGATAGGTTCTCCATAAGGAGGAGCATCAGGTAAGGTTATGAGCCTTTCCTGCAAAGCTTGCTGTAAGACCGATTCGATGGGCACTCCCAAAGGAGTAAATTGACGTCGCGGAGGGTAATCTTGTTGAGGCCGCTCTTGTTGTCGTTGCTGTTGGTTGGGATAAGGCTGCCTTTGTTGCTGCTGTTGTTGAGGTGGAGCTTGACTTGGTTTGGAGAGTTGCAGCGGTGTTTGCAACGTTTCGACATGCTTAGCATCGACCACTCCATCATTGACCACGTTTTTGTTCTTGTTCCAATATTTGGGTTTATCATTCGACTATTGATGCGAATTGCTATCTTTCATCTCCTTAAAGATTTTGACCACACCCTTAGCAATGAGGGCCTTCTCTATGTTGATACCCTTGTATGTGATTTCATCGAAGGTTGTAGCACTAAGAATTTGCAAATGGAAACCTAACTCTTGGTTGAGGTTCTGCACAAATATGCTAACAAGCTGTTTCTCTGGAATCTTGAAAGGGAATTTACTAGCCATTTGTCTCCATCGTTGAAGGAAAGAAATGAAAGTTTCTCCATTCTTCTATTTATTGTTGCATAAGTCTGTCATGGAAATCTCATGCTCTGCGTTGTAAGAAAAATGGGTGGCAAACTTCTCTGCTAGCTCGTTGAAAGACTTGATACTCGTCAGTAAGTGTGAGAACCATTCTATTGCTTGACCTCCAAGACTGCGAGGAAAAAGACGCATAAGATACGTGTCGTTGTGAGAGACCTCGAAGCAAGCAAGATAGAATTCCCTAAGATGGTCTTTTGGGTCACCTTTTCCTTTGTACTTATCGAACTTTGGAATAGTGAAATTTTGAGGAAAAGGGATCATTGGTAACGACCGATCAAAAGGATAAGGGCACACTTCCTCCAAGGAGAAGGTCTTTTTGGTGTGGCCAAATGTAAGATCAGATAGCTGTTGTTGCACCTCCGCAATCTTTAGTTCCATAGTCGTGGGAGGGGTTGGTAACGTCTCCTATTGTCCAAAAAGTGGTTGGTGTTGCCCGTATGGAATATTATAATGTGAGCCATGCGCAGTGGTATTGTAAGGGTCGTAAGATTGATTGGGATTGTATGGATTGTATGATTGGTTCAGATTGGGTTGGAATTGGAGGCCTTGATTAGGAAGAGGTGGAGGTGGCGCTAGGTAAGAATGTTGGCTCTGCGATGGTTGAAGAAACGTATTGGGGGGAGGAAAGCTAAAGTGCGTTTGATTAGGTTGTGAAGGTGGCACATAGCTTTGGGAAACCTGATGTTGGGAATGTTGCGAGTGGCTAGGCAATGTATGAAAGAAGTTGAGCGTGGATGAACGTTGTGGAGGAGGAACATAGGTAGAAGTGATTTGCGACGGTGGGGGTTGATTGAAGATGAGAGTAGAAGAATGTTGTGGTGGAGGAACATAGGTAGAAGTGATTTGTGACGGTTGGGGTTGCTTGAGGATGAGAGTAGAAGAATGTTGTGGTTGGGGCTGCGTGACTCCAATTGGTTGAGAGACATGCAAGTGTGATGATATAGGAGGTGGCATATGTTGAGACCCTTGTTGCATGGCTACATAAGTGTTCCCCAGATTGTAATTGGGTGGGAAACCTACGTGTGATGGGGTAACCAAGATTCCACTTGCGCTTGGGGTGGACACTGTAGGAGGTGGTTGCACATTTGATCGAGCTAAGGTGGCTTGCTTAGCTAACTCTGCTTGTCGTTGGAGAGTTTCTTGTTGGTTTTGATAGATCTCCATAGGAGTCAAAAGTGGTGATACGGGCCTCTCCTCTGTTGGATTTTGAAAAAGGGGATTCCTATACTGCGAGCCTTGAGTAGGTAAGGGCGTAGTGACCGTGGACATGGTTTGCACCGCTTGTATGGTTTCTTGGGTGTTGTTGCTCTCCTTGAGAGTGGACACATCAAAATCTGGAGGTAACTTGGCACCTTGCTTTGCAAGCAAGCGAAAGAAATGATCCTGGTTCTCACTAAGGATTTTATCAAAGGCAGCTATAGCTCTAGGATCTTGTATAAATTCATCAAGATCTTGCCCATCTTCTTGAGAGGATTGACCTATTTCAAAGTGTCGCTCTTCTTGAGATGGGGGTTGATCTATGACATAACCTTGTGGGACAAAATCCAGAGGCAAGCCTGTGGTATACTGCGGTGCATTTAGCAAATGGGTTCTATCCTCATGAGGATTGCTTGGTTCCTCTATGTGCGGCATGTTTGGAGAGCTGATTGGTCTTGCCGCGGGTGTACTAGGAGTCACTTTGGGAGTAACGTTGAGACGACCTGATTGTGGTGTGCGAGGGGGTGACTTGTGCTTCTTAGGGATAACTTGCCTAGACTTCATAGTTTGCTGTAGCCTAGTGGTGACCATGGGATATGCCTAGAACACAATGTAATGTTGGGAATCTGTGAGATGCTTTGAAAAAAACGGACAAACTCTGATGCACAAAGTACTGGACCAAAAGCGCTATACTGTTTGACCAGAGGCGCAGGACTGTGCTACCAAAAGCGTGCTACTGTGGGCCAGAGGCGACGGACTGAGCTGCCAATAGCGAGTTACTGCTATGCCAAAGGTGAGCTACAGTGACCAAAAGCGAGCTACTGTTATACCAAGGGCGCTGAAGTAGAGTTTTGCCAGAGGCGGGTTACTGCTGACCAAGGGCGATCTACTGTACTACCAAAGGCGAGCTGCTGTAATACCAGGGGCGCTGAAGTAGTGACTGATGTTTTTCAAAGGCAAGATTTTTCTGTTTCTGATTGGATTGGTTTGGCAAGAGAAAACACAGCAAACAAGTGGTCAAAAAAGGCACAAGGACTGACACAACAGATAGTGTATGTTCAAGGCTCCAAACAAGCCCAATGTTTCCACAGGTCTAATACAGTTGCAATCAATAACAAGCACTTTTTATCCCTAGAGACAAGGTTTCATTGTAGTAGATCAGCTCACAGCTTAATACTCCGTCGATAAAAATATCATTCCATAAAGGTGTCGGATATTTAGTATCTTTGCGAGAGACGATAGGTAGGGATATCTCACCCTCCCCTTGGAAAGCTCAAGTAGGTCACAAGAGCTTTATGTCCAAGGGAATACTATCTCTTCTCAAGGGAGCCAATGGTGAGTGTCTTAAGGGTTTAAATCGATTTCCCTTGCACTGATGATTACCGCAATGTTCGGAGGTAGGTCGGGTAGTCTCTATCTAAATTGGCTCTTAGTGACTTTGAGGGACCGACGCCTTACGAGCAATGCGACAAGCTACTAAAAGCTTTAACCAATCCTACTAAGAGTTTCAAACACTTCGCTCAATGTGAAAATCGTTTCCACAAAGGGCTAGTACACCTCTTTTCAGTTTGGCATCACAAGGTAAGGCTGACGTCGGTTAGGACTTGGTTTTCGCCTTATCCCTTTTATATAGCGGTTCAAAGGAAAACTCCACTTAGGGTCGTCCCTTTTGGATGAAACGCAATCCAACAGCAGGCCCTTCTAAAGGAAGTACAAAAAATGTAAAATCAAGCACGTCAAACAATGGTTCAATTGTCCCGTTATAAGAAAAATAAGGTGCAACTAAGCTATGCACACACACGATTGTAGTTGTAAATTGTCCCTTATGAAATGAAGTGTTTGGCATTCATGTCCATTGTCCTTTAGAAAATTGAGGTGTTTGTTCATACATGTCCATTGTCCCTTAAGAAAATCAGTATGTTCCTAAGACTTAGATTTGCAAAAAAGATTTGTTCAATTACTCCTTTTAAGCATGCAATGTGTTTCTAAGACTTAGTAAGGTAAAACAAAAGGGTCTTCAACGCTCGTCCTGCATAAACATGTTAAAAACACCTATTGGCTCTGTGTGAGTAATAAGAAGCTGCAACAATTTTGTTTAGTTCCACAAAAATTTCACAAGTTAGCAAAAATAAATCAACTTTGACCAAAAGCGCTGAACAACATTACCAGAAGCGACCTACTGTGTTCCAGGAGCGCTGTAATGCAGACCAGAAGCATCAGAGAATATAGCCAACAGCGTTGAACAATAACCAGAAGCGCTTTACTGTCGTTCCAAAAGCGCTGCGATAAATACCAAAAGCGTGTAACGATAATCACAAAAGCGCTGTAAAATATCCAGGTGCGCTTCACTGTGTAACCGAGAGCGCGATACTATGTGGCCAAAAGCGTTGTTCTGTCTCAGATACATAAAATATTAGTTTTGTTAACAATAACCAGGTCAAAATAACTTTTCATGGCGGATCTATTATCTGCAGGATGATATCTGATAGATCTGGGTTGTGTAATATGGAAACTCAGAAAAATGGATCAGACCAATAGATTAGTACCAGAAACAAGGATATTCCTAAATAAATCAGCTTAGGAGATATCAAAAATCAGGTTCTGAAAGACAAATATAACAGCTTGTCCGACAAAATGACAGATCTGAAATGAGAAATCACTGCAAAACCCGAATGAAGTCAAAAAACCTAATTTTAACCAAAAGCGCCTAATAACATCGCCAGTAGCGCTTCTCTGTGCTACCTATAGCGCTTCTCTGTGCTACCAGAAGCGCGGCCGTGCTGCCAAGGGCGCTGAACTGTTCCTTCAAAAGCGCTGTAATATACTGCCAGAAGCGCTGTGAAGTGCCGTAAGCGCTGTGCCGTACTGTGTCTTCAAAAAAAAACAAATTTCTCAAAGAAACCAAGGGATTAGTGGGTCCCACCGGGCGTGCCAGAATGTGTATATGGAAAATCGATCTATTCTAAACTAATAAAAACCAAAAATCCAATAACATAAAGAAAATGAATTTAAATAAAAGCCATGACAAATAATCAATGCAATAAAGACTTTTACCGAAATTTGTGTTGTTTCCTTTGGATTGAATGTAGAATTGCTCAATGAAATTGCAAAGCCATGGCTGCAACAAGCAAGTGTAGTGCTCAAGAGATCAATGTCAAAAGATCGTTATAGTGCTCAATCGACGCGTTGTGTATGCTCGAAGCTCTGTTAAGTATGCCTGAGAATACAATCGAAGAGAGAGGCTCAATGAAGGAGATGAGGGGGGTTTATATAGATTTCAAGGAAAATCGATCAACGATCCAGATAATTCAGAAGAATCAACGGAGGAGATAAGTTGAGCAACGAATGAGAAGAAGACATGTGTCTTGCTTGCTTTTGCATGAGAGGAGTTATCAAGAATAGAAGAATGAGTTAACTGAAGAGATAAATCAATTAAAAGAATAAAGCAATCAGTTAAGTGATTTAAAACAAGAAGAAGAGATTTGCATGAGAAAAGAAGATATTTTGCTTTATTAAATATAGAAATATTTAATTGATGAGCAAGAAAGCTTGAGTTTTTTAGAGATAACTCAAATTAGAAGAAAAAGCAATTTAAATAAATAATTAATTTATTTAAATTTAGAGAAGATATTTTTGGAAGAAGTAATTAAATAATTAGAATTATTTAATTTAGAAGATTTAAAAGCAAATTAAATAAATAAATTTATTTAATTGTTGTGCATGATTTTGGAAGAATAAATTTGATTTAATTAAATAATTAAGAATTATTTAATTGTAGATAAGAGGGAATTTGTTGAATTAATTAAATAATTGGATTTATTTAATTAATGTGGATGTGAAATTTGGAAAGAGGATAATGATCAAATTAAATAATTAACATTATTTAATTGTGGAATAATATAGAGGAATTTGATTTAATTAATTAAATAATGAGGATTTATTTAATTAATGTCGCAATTTTGTGATTTAGAAGAATTTGGTGAAATTAATTAAATAATTAGATTATTTAATTAATGTTGAAATGCAGGTGATTAGGAAGAAATGACGAAATGCAAGTGATGCGACAACTTGGTCATTTTAGGGTGTCTACACATCTCATCGTGAAAAGCCAGGCCCACACCCTTTGAAAAGTAGAACCAGAATTGATCAACCCGAAAGGTATCCTGTGATATGCAAAAGTGCCCCATGGAGTAGTGAAGGTTGTTTTGTGTTGGTCTTCTTCACTTACCTCCACTTGGTTGTACCCTGAAAAGTCATCTAACATAGACAACATTTCTAAACATGTCACTATTTGTAGAACTTGATCCATTACCGGCAATGGGTACTTTTCTTTTAGTGATGATTAGTTTAGATTATGGAAATCCACACAAATGCAAATTTCCCCATTCGTCTTTCTAACTAGAACAATGTTAGCTATCCATGTTGAGTGATGGATAGGGAAAATAATTTTGGCATTCAACATCTTTTGGATTTCAGCAAGAATGGTACCTGAGATTTTTAGGTTGTGCTACCTTTGTTTCTGCTTATGGGGTAGAGACCCAAACTTGAGAGGAATCTCATGTTGAACTTCTATTAGATGGAAAGACTTCAAGTCAGCATATGAATAGGCTAGCACATCAATGTACTACCTCAGAAGTGATACAAACTTCTTCTTTCCTCTAGTGAGCAACATTTCCCAATATTCACCATTTTGGGAACACCTTCTGTACCCAAATTGACTTGCTCAACCTTCATTGATGAATCTAATCCAGACTATTGTTGTCATTTGATAAAGCATTCATGCTTATCAAAACATTTTTCTAGAGAGACCAATCCTTTGGGAATTGTATTCCCTTTTAGCTGTAATACTTCCTCACCAGTTTCCTGATCTATCTCAAAGATAGATTCCTAAGGAGGAGAATCACTCCCTTCAAAACATAGGTCACTGAAATTTTATGTTTTCTCCAAAAAGATGATGATTTGATCATCATTGTTGAAGATTTACCAATGGTTGGAATTATTAGTGACATTGGGTCAAAATATCAACTCAGTGGTATATTTGTTTCCCTTGAAATCCTTGTGAGGAAACATGAGGGTAGTTGATATGGCCAAAGAGTCTGCCCTATCATTGTATTCCCGAGGAACTACAAATATGTCAAAAGCATCAAAATCCTCGATGCAATCCCAAATACGATTGCGGTAGTGCCTTAACCTCTCATTCTTTGTCTGGTATAGATTTCTCACATGAAAAACAATCATCTCAACATCACCTTGCACATGAATATTTTTTATTCCTTTCTTTTGTGCAACATTCATTCCTAACAACAAGGCCTCATATTCAGCAATATTGTTAGTGTTGTCAAATTGCAACTTGAAAGAAAAGGGGAAGATCTTTCCTTTTGGGGATATGAGAACTATCCCTGCTCAAGATCCGGTGGAAGAATAGTTGCCATCGAATTCCAAAGTCCAAACATCATTTGAACTTCCTATCTTGACAGTCTTGAAATTTGGAATCTCTTCACTTGAGGAGGATGAGTCATCAGTTACCTAACCTTCACTTGAATCATTATCAGATGACTCAGGAACTTTATCAATGGTTAAGAAATAGGTACCCATTCCTAAAGACTCAAAAAGAATCTGAGCTTTTGGATCCTCAAACATTGTCACGATATATTTAGCTTCCCTTTCTAGAAGAAGTTTCTACATAACACCTTTGGCAGGTATTCTGGCCTCAGACCAATCCATGTTGATCTCCCCACCAACATCCTTGCAAAAATTATGTCCCAACAATATTCCATATGAAGTTGGGACATCAGCTACAAGAACCGTCGTTTTTATCCTTTTATCAAAAAAAGTAGCAAATGCAAATTGAGCATCTTTGATTTTCCCTATGACAAGAACTTGCTTGGTTTCCATGCAAAAGCAATAGCCAAAAGTCTTTGTCAAAGTTAATCCCAAAGCATTAGCTACTTTGGTTGGCATCACATTATCGAAAGCACCCGAATCAATGATGTAGTTACTAAGTTTATGACAATTGACAAGTAAGAAAATATAGAAAGGTTCTATTTTCCTAGGAGCGGATGAAGGAGTTGCAACGAGGTTGCTTTGTGTAGGCCTTGGTTTAGGAGCAACAGGGGCATTTTTGGAAGAGTCTTGACTAGAATGGGCTCCTTTTTTTTTGACAAACTTGGCTAGTCTCTCAAATTGTTTGAGGTTATCTTGAAGATACTCAACCTCAAACATTTGGATTTTAGTCTTCTTAGCATGATCTATAATATCAAAGGCTTGGTAAGAATTTGCTAAAGAAGGTGTGGGATTTTCACTTTGGGGTTTTGGATTTAGTGCACTAGGTCTAGATACAGAGGAAGCAAAAGGATAGAGTGCACTTACTTGTTTGTTTCCCACTATGTCCTTTGGTTGAGCTGGTAAAGGGGTTCCCCTCTTAGTAATTGTGATCACTGGATGTGATTCATCCTTTGACTTAGTTATATCAACCTCCTGTTGATAATTCAGTTGATTTTGAGAGTGGGTGAAAACAACATAAGATTCACCATATGTATCTTCTTCTTGTACTTCAACCTCTTCTTTGTAACTTAGAAACCTAATGTTAGAGTCGCCAGCTATCTCTACTTCATCCTCTATGAAGAGATTAGCACCATCTTCTGAATTATATTCTAATTGTGGAAGATGATCTTGTTCAGATTCAAAAAAGCCCATTGTTGCATTTACAAGTGGCGCCTCTAGCGCAAGCCTTCCTTATGGTGGGGGAAGTCTGTTCTGACTCTGATTCCTTGTGGCATTATTGGGATGGTTAGAAGCATTGGGATATGTCCTCCTTGGAATGTCCTTGTAAGAAGGAATAGACAAACTTTGAGATATTTGCTTCTTGAGAGCTAGCAATTCATTAGCTAGCTTCTGCACCATAGAATCTGTGGTGCTAGTAGGAGGTGAGATGGAAGAGGATTGGCCTCTAAGCCTGACTAAATCTTTCCTCAACTTTCTTGTGAGGATTAAATCATCCTCTACTTCAGTTTCTAAACTTTGAGCAGCTACAAGATCAGTTGGGACTACTCTTCGTAGAAGAAAATTCACTTCAGGCAAGTGAGTGTTGATAAAGAAACACTTCAAGTTCTCAGTTGTGGGTTTAGCAATAGTTGGGATCCTGTTCTTCAGTTTATTGAACTTTTCTATGAACTCATGCATGGGCTAATGTGGTTCCTTCTTCATTTGAGTGAGTTGGGCCAACAAAGAATGAGCATCCTCTACTAGTTTGAATCTCACTTCAAACTTATTTAGAGTGTATCCCTGTTGACCTATTTTTCCTCTATCCAAAGTCAAATAGTTCACCCTGTATTTTCCTTGAAAATCCTTTAGAGAATGACCCTACAAGGCTTAAATATTTCAAATACTCATGCTATGCCTTGCCAAAAATCCCAAAAATCTTGCCTGAAGAATCTTTGCCAAAAACCCAAAATAACCCAGAAATCTTTAAGCTTCAAGTATTTTCCATCACAGAGTTTCTCAGTTTCATGCTTAGTATTTGTGTATGCATTTTTGAATGTATATTTGTATATACATTCACCATTACATGTTTGCATATACAAAGGCGATATGCAAAGGTGAATGTACATCGGTAATATACAAGGTAGACATACAAGTGCATATACATGAAAGAAGATACACATGCAGCAAACAAAGGCAAATGTGCATCGGGTTTCCTTTGTATATTTCACTTTGTATGTGCAACATGCAAAGGAAAATATACAAGGGAAGCTGCAAAAGCAAGATACAAAGGGTGGGGTCTACCAATTGTATATTTATGTGATTGTATGTTTGCACATGCAATCGAAGATACAAGAAAAAAGATACAAAGTCTGGGGCTCACCAAGCGCACATACAAAAGAAATATGCAAGCACACATACAAGGGGCAGGTACAAGTTCAAATGCATGTATGTATGCAGTTTTCCTTCGTATATTTTGCATTGTATGTTTGGAAATACAAAGGGTCATATACAAAGCGATATACAAAGGTTACATGAATATGCCAAAATGAAGTGTTTGCAATGTACAAGAGTTTGTATGCATCTTTTCCTTTGTATGTTCACATTGTATGTTTTAACATACAAAGGTCATATACAAACTGATATTCAAAGGTCACATGTATATGCCAAAATAAACAGTTTGTATGCAATGGTTTGTATGCAGTTTTCCTTTGTATATTTCACATTGTATATGCGATATACAAAGGTCAGATACAATGGCGATATACAAGGCCAATTTGGCATATTCAGCGTTAAGTCCGCAGTTTGCATGTTGAAATACTTGTATGTTTGCACATACAAAGAGGCGGAGATACAAGGGCCGGACCCGTTTCACGGTTTCATTGTGATGGATAATCTTTTGAGTTCCACATTGTATGTATATTTGCAATTGTATGTTTGCATATATAATTAGATATACAAAGGATGATACAATGGTTTTCGGTGTAACAAAATGTATCAGCCGCTCTATTTTTAGTCATTCTAACCGCCGATAAGAAGATGCAGTTTTTCAACGATGGGTCCAAGGATCAGCTCAGCCACCAATCAGGTGATGACACGTGGCAGGGGCATACATGCAAAAAGTGATACAAAAATAAAGACCCGTGATTGTATGTCATAATTGTATCTTTACACATACATTTGCACATACAAAGCAATTTGCATATGAAGGCGATATACAAGTGCAGTTTGACCGCAACTTTGACCGCCCATATCTCCTCCATTCTGGCAAATTTTGACATGATTCAAAAGGCAAATATGCCTGTTTTTGCCTCCTCTTTCATCTGGTGGGTTTTTGAGGGGGGTATTCACACTTTCAAATTTTGAATCTGGCTTTGCATGCTCAATCGGCTGGACATTTCAGTGATCATTTTGGCGAGATGCAAATGTAGATATTTGTTGCATTTATGGGTGCAGGTTGATGATTCAGTAGCTTACATTGAAGACTTAGAATATCTCCCACCTGCCCCTGTTCCAGATATTTTTATACCATAACTTCTTGCAGATGAACGTCCCTTCTGTCATAGATATTTTCCTGTTACAGCTCATGGGGTGAATTTTTGTAACCAACTTAGGGCAATTTGTAAATGCTATATAAGTAGCAGGATGAGATGTAAATAGGGTTGGAAATTTTTAGTATTCAGTCTTTCTGTTTCCAAACAGAGCTTTCTGCTACTGTAACTATGCCTTCTTATTGAATATATGCAAGTTATTTTACCTCTTTTACTGAGTTTTAGTTTAGTGTGAATCTGCATATGATTGTTTGTGAACATATTGTTCCTCTCAATCATCTTGTTTCTCACCTCTGCTAGAATCATTTGAATTTGTGTATGTATATTTGTTGTATCTAGTTATGTTGTACATTTTCTCAGTACTGTGAGGGTTCTTTTATTCAACTTGGTGAATCACCCCTTTATTCTCAAGTTTTTATGTTTCATCTTTCATTTTAAAGCATTCCCTCTCCCTTTTCCTTTGCAAATTCAGTAGATTTTAGGTGATAACCAGTTAAGGAAGCCGGCCTTCTCCAGAGGTCTGATCTTATTTTGCAAGGTCCCACACTTTGAGATCATTCCCATATTTCTCCAGATTGCTAAAGTTTTATGACGCAGCAAAGGGTGCAAATCTGAGAGACAACAATCCCAACTAGTGATACTTCCTACTAAAAGATGATAGAACCAATCAACTACAACACCTGGAGTGTTTCTACAAACAGCCTTACAAAAACATCTTCATGCTCCACTCCAATAACTCTACATGATAGAATGTGGCAATGTGCTCATCTAGGTGTTTCTTGCCATCACCATAGAACTTATGAAAGTTCTTTTGTGACCCATTGGGTAGTGGATGTGTCGGTAGTGTTAAATTCAAAGGACCAAAAGCATTTCCCCATGGACCTAGAATGGCCATTCTACCAGAGTTAAATGGAGGAATGACAAACCTCTATAGTGGTGTGAAAGGCAAGACCCTACGAGCATTGAAAGCTTCATCTAGTATAAGATATCTTGTGTTGGTAGGAGGAAAACTCCTTGTGCGCTGAAGAGGTGTCCTTGTACGAGCAAGCAAAAGATCAAAATTAGTTTTCCTCAACAACTCAAATGTAGGATATGTGATTCCTTGTGCCCTTCTATCACGGGTATCACTTTGTTCTGCCAGATTGCAAACTTATCAAGAAAGAAAGAGATCAACAACAAAATAATTATAGACAAATAAGGTACTAGTGTACTTCAACTAAATGTGTGAGGATCTTGGTTGTATGTCTAGATCCCCAATGGATTCACTAAAAACTATTGGGTGTGTTAGGACCATTCAAAATTCCCATAGTCCCACTTTGTTTCATACACTTTTCCTTCCATAATTCCATCTTAGGGGTCCATATTCCTTTTAAAAATTGTTCCAGCAGTCATGCACAAGCATCCCACATCATGGTCCATGTGAAAGATATTTGTATTTTTGATCATTTATGTGTTTTTGTCTCTTACTGCAGCCCCACAGTACATTCAAATAGCCTTGGCGGGTGTGCGGGAACCAAAGGAGGAGAAATGACAATTACTGCTCCCCCACAGTGAGAAAAATAACAAAGTGCACGCTGGTGGTATGAAGTAAATGGCATACAATGTTTACCGCGGACCCGCGGTAGTCTCAAGTGAAGGTCGCAAGCTGGTGGTATGAACATGATCGGCATACAATATATCACCGCAGCCCCACAGTAGGTAAGGCGATGACCGATAGCAATGTGATAAGGAGCAGAGGAAAGATGTTCACTGCGCCCCCGTGGTGGTCTCAAGTGAAGCCTATGGTATCACGATAAAAGAAAGTTCAAGCGATCTATGTGTGGAGTATCGCTGCCCTGCGATGGTTCTAAGGAAGGATTGTGGTAATGCGATGAACGCTTCAGGAAATATGTGGTATTATACTGCAGCCCCGTAGTAGTTTTGATGAAGGTCTACGGTGGTACGGTGAAGACTTCAAGTGACGGGCAATGTAATATACCCTAGCCCCATGGCGCCAACAACTTCAACCGGCAGGCTTGTGGTAAGCAGTGAAAGGTGACGTCAAAGTATTCCAATGGTCCCGTGACGGTCAGGCCAGGGGTTGGCGGTAGCATGGTAAAAGGATATAGGTGATAACATGTATCCCGCCATCTCGCGATGGTGTGTAACAAGGCTTGCAGGGTGGCAGTAAGTGGTGAAAGATGAATGTAGCCATCCACAAGCTCCTGCGGTCCCACGATCAATCCCCACAGATCTTGTGGTGATGTGGTAAGGCATTCAATGTTGACATGACTATCCTACCGCCCCACAAAGATCATTATTAATGCCTGCAGGAGTGTGGCTACCAAGAATCATGAATGCAATTCTTGTAGTGATCTCCCATCCATTGGATCTGTCTAAATTGATGGTTCACATTTGAATCAATATGAATGATGAGATTCACCAACATTTGACACGAACTAGAGTAATGTTGAGGAGATTTGTGCCACAGATGAATAAAATTCATAATTTCTTCACATGTTCTCATTCAAGTGAATTCAACGGTGATTGGCAACTACAAACTCAAGCTCTAGTGCGCTCTACAAACTTCATTCAACTGGGTAAGTGAAAATTCATCCACTTTTGTGTTTAGTTGACTTCTGATTGCACTCTTCATTCAACTAAGTTTAGCAGAGCAAGTAGTTGTTAAAACCCTAGTTTGTAGAGATAGCAAACAATGGCACCTAAAAAATATGAGTCTGTAAGTAAAAGCACTGAACCCGATGTTCCCAAGCAATGGTCACTTCAACAGTCCTTGCTGGATCTTTTGCTAAATTTAGTTGACAAGGGGTATAAGAAATTGTTCAAGGACATTACAGAGGGGTGTCGAGATGCTAGAATCTCTATCTCATGGTAGAATCTTTTTTGGTATTTTTGTGAAAAGAAAGATGGACAAGGACTAGTTGGAAATCCATGGAGGCAAAGTTGGTAGTGTACAATGTACTTGTTGATGTGGATTTGATCAGGGTATTGGCACAACACTATCATCCAGCCACCAAAACAGTCAAACTACCAAATGGGTCACCATTAGTGGTTGTGGATAGGAATGCAATAATTGATTGCTTCATGTTGAATAAACAAGCCCTTACACAAGTTGATTTGAAAAGGAGTGAACAAGAATACACCAACCTCAGAAATACACACAAAAGTGATGAATTGCCAATGTACATGAGGAAAGGGGTCAACAATAGAAGGATTTCAATCCCCACCACTGCAGTGGAGCCCTTTCTAGTTGATGATTTTGTTGTGTATTTCAAGAGAACATATTTTGCTTTGTGTCAAGTGTTGGGAATTTATGCCCAAGACAAAATGCCAGTTGGCCTGATGATGATGGCCATGAGAATTTAGAATGCAGAGGTCAATATTGAATATGATTTTACATTATACAATGAGAAGAAATTGCATGAGGGTTTTTTTGCAAATAAGGGAAAACAAGAATCCCATTGCTTTCATGTATTATTCTTTGCTTTGTCATTTGATTTTGTATCAAAACATAAGGAAGTGGCCTAGCAGAATGGACCTGTGCATGATTGATCAAACAGGACAGAGATTGCCTACTCAGTGCTGGTGTTACAAGTGAGATACTAATTGCCAAACTTGCAACTATGTTGTGTTTCATGATGAATTTTCAGTCAGAATAATGAATTCTTTGGGTAGCCTTTCTCCTAGACTAACCAAAGAGGTCAAGGAAATGTTGAGGCCTCTTGCTCATAGGCCAGAACAGGTTTACAAGCATAATTTTGCTGATTAGTTTTTCTTGCCAGACCATACCATAATCAGAGTATATGGGTGTACTCAACCACCCCATGTGTTGCCCAAATTGTGTCAAACAGAATTGCATTCTTTGAATTCATGTGGTAGATGATGTGGATGGAGAAAGATGTGATGAAGAAACAGAAGAAGGGCACATTCCTTCCTGATTCCATAGTGTTTGGTGAGTGGTCTATTGGTTCTGATACTTTGGAAGAGATGCAAGCCTACTTGAAGGCTAAATATTCTTTGAAATCAGGGACTGAAAGAGTTTGTGATCCAGACGGTCACATGAACTTTGTAAGACAAGTCATTCTCACTAGAATGGGGATATCCCATCAAATCAATTTTGACGAGGATGTGATCAGAAATCTTGTCACTTTTGATGAAGTGTATAATAGAAAGAGAATGGGAAATCTTGAAAAAGATTGAAGATGACAAAAGGAAGCAAACCCTAATTTTTCTGGATTTTTTATTGAAGAGAAAAACCCTTTGAAAAGAATTGATTTGATAATTGACAATTTTGAAAGAAAATATGGCAAAGCTGAGAAGCGGCCTACAAAGGCTACCAAGCTCCCTGTCAAGAAGCCAACTAGGGTTGTGATTCAAGAACCTACACCAAATGCAATGTCAGTACAAGATCCAGCTGTCCCTGATTCAGCTCCTGCCAAAAGGCAAAGGATTGAAGATGTTACTCCATTTATTCCATATGAGATGATTGAAGGAGTTGGTGATACTGGGGAGGTTTCCAGTATTCTAAGGCACATGGGAGAAGAAGAAGAAGTTGATCAACCACTTGTTGGTCAATAAATAGAAGCACATAAACCAGAATCTAGAATGGATAAACAAGCAGAAGGTGAGCCTGAACTACGAGAGGATGAAAGGGTTGTTGCTTCTATCAGGTTCATGGAGGATAATGATTTCATCCATACCCCAGAATTCAAAGATTTTTGGCTCAAGATGAAGATGAAAGAGTTTCAAGAACAAGTGGAAATAAATAAAATGGGTGTTGATAAATCTCAGCATGAACAAATTGTTTCTCAAACTTTCAAGAGTTTGACAATTGATGAAATAAATGTCAACCCTGATGAGGCTAGACAAATGGTTTTGAAAAGCAATATGTTGATTATCCTTGGGCTTGAATTGAAGAAAATGTTTTTTCTTGACCAAGTGAGAAATCAGGATGACCCCATGATGGTCTTTGAATTTGACCATGAAGATGGTGTTAGTGGTTGTGGGTTTGACCCAAAAATAGAGACTCTAGCTATATGGGCAACCCAAAAGATCACCAATAAGCCAAGATTGTTGAATGTAGTCTAGGAGCTAAGGGGGACATCCATGGTGAAAAATTTTTAGGATACATCAGTAGCAGAGGCAGCCACCCTTACCATGCATTCTGCAATGTTCACACAAGTTGTTGTAATGAAGATGGAGCAAAGATTGCTCGATTATGAAAAGACTCAAGTTGAGATGAATGAAGAAGTGAACAGGCTCTACTTGGAGAATGTCAAACTAAAGCAATAGATAAAGGGTGAAGATTCTCAAATTCAAGCAATTGTACCATTTCAAGCCCCTGTGCCACAAATAACTAGTGACAACATAGTGCCAATTGATCAATTCAATGCATTAAAATTGAAGTTGGAAAAGGAAATTGAAAAATTGAAGGAGAAAAATGAGAAGGAAAAGGACAAGGCCAGATTGAAGATTCTTGTGGTGTTTAAAAAGATTCTGGAATACAGAGTAAAGTTGGTTGTTGACAAGCTAGGAGATGTCCATGAATGCTATTCTTCCATGTCTCAGTCCATTAAGTAGTTGTAAGTCAATCTTTCTATTTTTGATCCAATGTATAATAAGTGGCAAACTGCACACCACACATTGATCACCTTGTGCAAAGTTCTACAAAGAGATCCAGGTGTGCTGGCTTCACTTAAGCTAATAGAAAAGATGGTGAGATTGATCCTGAATGAATTTCAATATGTGAATGGTGAGAGCCAGAAGCTGTAGGCAAAGATTGATTCTTTCGCCACCTTCAAACACCAGTTTATTCCTTCCATCTTGACAGAAGATAAAAAGATCAAAAAATTTGATGCATGGAAGAGTGAATATGGCCAAATTGTTTCTCAGGTCATTGATTTTTTGAAGAAATATGAAAACATAAATATTATTAACTTCAATATCATTCTGGACAGAGTAATTGCTTTGGATGTTGGATATGCTAAGTTCATTGTTGATGTCAAGGTGTTGTTGGACAAGAGATGGAAAGACCACCAGGCCAATTTGCTCCAGATTCAAGAATATAAGTGGCCTAGTGATTTTGTTGTATACCAATGGGAGCAAAAGTATTTGACAACTAAAGAATAAGGAGGCAAAGAATTTCAGAGGAGCAATGAGCATTGAGTTGGCATCAACATGGCACCTACAAATCTTGGATGTCCTCATATTTGTCTTTTCTGGTTTTTTATGCCTTCCAATATGTATTCAAAATATATTTGGCGGTCATTTTTAAGACTTGTCAAAAGTATGTATTGTAATAGGTCTATTAAGGGGTGGGTATATCAAAAGTCATTTTTGGAATGTGAAAGGTCTGAAGCTTGTAGCTTCCTGCACCCCTATAAGAAGGAAACCAAGACCTTGGGAAAGCTCTCTAGGAATTTGATTTTGGAAAAGACATTATAAGGTGAGCTCTTCAAAGATAAATTAATAAAAGCAACCTGCATTTCTCTAGTGCCATCTATCTAGTTCTCAGTTGCTTGTTGAATGTTCATGTTATACTTTATCTAGTTGTCTCCATTTTTGTTTCTCTTGGTTATTTGAATTAACATATCAAGGGTATGCCTTAATTCTTCAAAACACATTTGATGTTTTTGGGTGGTTTGTCTAATTGGGTTTCCTCAAGGAGGAATTAAATTCCATTGAATAGATCATTGTAATTGTGTGGATTCAATTTGAAGAATTAAGCAGAGCTAGGTAAAAATAATCTTGCATGTTTATGCCAGGCATAAACAATTCCATGCCAAGTAATTCAAGTTGTGGCTAGATAGAAAGCACAAATCTTTTTGTGTAAAAACTTCGTTACCCAATTGTTGAGAAAGGCACCAATCATTTCTTTTCCAAAATCATTTCCTTTTAACATATTCAATATTCCAATTTCCATTTTCTATTATATAGGAGTAACAGTAGAAATAAAAAATAAAAATCTAATTCAAATCATATGCCAGTTTGGATTATGGTGAATTGGATGATTTAATTGACAAAATTATATAAGTCCCTTAATCTGCTCTAAAGTCACTAACAAGTTTGAGGAATAATTATAAATTGGTGAATATAAGGTAACACTCACCTGGGCAAAGCAGAGCCCAAAGTGTAGAGAATCTTAACCACTAGGGTTAATTATGTCAGTTGGCCAAATTGGTTGCATAACCTAATCATAAAGTTTGGCATCTTTTAGGGTTTTCCATACTACAAATTTGAGTACCAACAAGGTGAATATTTTGTTATCAACTAACTTGATGACAAAATGGTTATATCAACCACAGTGTGATGAGACTATTTCTCTCCTCTCAGAAAGGGGAGGCTCCCTTCTTATTGCTAACAATGATCAACCAGTAATTAACTAATCTTATTTACACTAAATCTATCCATAGGGTGTTTCCACATCATCTAATTGTCTTATTTCATAATAGATGTTAACAAACTTACAATAACAATCCTGTGATGCTTACAATAAATAATGAACCACAACTACCAATTGGAGCAATAATAATTGAAATCCAATTAAGTTAAATGAAAGAGTAACCGAAATGGTATAAGGATGTGTCAACAACAAGAAACCCACAAAAGCACAAAGTCTTTTGTTGCTTCTTATGCCAATTGGAAAAGGAAAAAGTATGGAATATGATGCAACCCAAAGTCTTCACTGTATGCCAAAATAAGATCAAACAATCTCAGATGATAACTTGCAGCCCAAAGTCCTCAAGTCACCTCTAATCATGAACATAGACACAAATCCAAAGATGATATTGCAACTCAAAGACTACAAAATCATATTTAGAACACCTTTCAAATTATTCAATTACACGCCATGATTTAATCACATACACAAGAAAGTGCAATAGACAAGACTTAAGAACAACTCCAATGCACCAAAAGCTTGATTCAAGACAAATATTGAACACCAACTTGCTTTCCTTATATTAATTGAATATGATTTACAATTTGAACTCAAAGTTTCAATATGCTCTTCAAAATGGCAGTGTTTCACTTCAATAGCTAAATGATTATGTTTACAGAAGAGCTCCCTCTTATTTATAGAGAGAAGCTATGAGAATAAATAGGAAATCTACAACTACTTTGACTTATTCAAGACAGAGTCCAATTTGATTTGGGATTGTACTTCTCCTTCATGCTAATTACATTTTACAAAATGACATGTAGGATGTCATTTACATATTAAAAACTATATAAGAAAAGCATAGAAAATTAACAAAGTGTCTGAAGACACAGGAATTTCTTCCTCTTTGTCCTTCTCCAAAAAATCTTTGTATCTCTTCATGACAGCTTGGACTTCATTATTGTCTAGTCTCGATGTATATCTGGATATGGTGAGCACTCTGGTGATGGAGTCTATTATGGTGACTGGACCATTCTTGCGGTTGTTAAGAATATTTTGTCGTTTATCCAGAATTACATGAAACTCCACTAACTTATAAATAGAAGCCAATAAGAAAACTTTTGTCTCTATTTCTGTACATATCAGTGTGGTGAATTCTTGGAAAACTACATCAATAAGCAGGGTTTTTTGACCGTCATCTAACATTTGATAAGGAAGCTTAGAAAGTTTATCTCAAATATCCAAACCTTTGTCTATGCACCTATCCAAGTCATCCTTTAGGTCTTTAATCAGGCTCTCAATGACGTCCTTCTTGTTTATCATCACCTCCCTATATTCAACATACATTTTCCTGTTGGGGATCACCCCATGCTCGACCAGTACTTCTATTTTGAACTCTCATAGCTTGTTCCATGTTTCAAGATCTTGTTTTATCAGTTGCATTTCTTGAGATAATATCTCAAGTTTCTGGTCAACTTCTTTCTTTACCTCACCCAAATTGTTATAAAGTTCAACGGAAGACTTTATCAATTGTGTACCTTGGGCCAATATCCTCTCAATCTAGGCACTAACTGCCTAACCTTGAGCCCCAATCTTTTTAGCCTTTTGAATGGCTTCATTATCAACACATGTATATGTTACACATTGATGAGTGCCAGGTAGCACCCATGAAATACACCTTTTTACCCCTCTTTTTCTCCCTTCTTATTCCATTGTCCTGATGACTACACCAAAATAGGTTGACAAGATTGTTCTAATGATGATTAATAAGAGATGAATTACTTAGAATCATGATTTCTGATTGAAGGACTAATGTGCGTTGAATTGATGGAAATATGCAGAAATCTTCTCTTTTTGAATCAACAGGTGCAGGTGTTTGGGTGGACAATTTTTGTGCATCTCCAAAGCTAGTCCTATTGATCTCCAGAGCCAACATTAGAATGCCACGACTAGTCTCCAAATGTTTTCTAGTTTGATTGGAGAGATTTTGGGATAAGGAGGTGAATCATCTCCGGAGCTAGAGTGAAGTCACAGCATCTCCAGAGATGAACGAGAAGGTTGCAATCATATTTCTAGAGCTACAGATAGAAACATACATCTCTAGTGCCTCTTTAGAATAGTGCAGATTTCCAGCATAGTTGTCAGTCGAACACTTCTAGTAGTGATCAAGATGCTCCTGATGTTACTCAAATCATCACCTGAGCAATTGAGGGAAGACCATAGTTAACTGTTGGAAGTTTTATCTCTTTTTTATTTTGCATGAGTTATTGATAAACTGGTTTAAATACCTATATTTTAGGGCCTCGCTATCCAAGTGTATTTAAAACTAAGACTCAGATTTAGTGTGGACCGTTGTTCTACTAAATCTATTTTAATTGCATGGATATTCATTATGTAGTTAGATAGTTAGTAGAATAAAGAGATTGATGTTATCTCATAGAGGAACTAGTAGAATAGGGGAAGTGATATCTCATCACAGATTTGGATATAAACTTACAGAAGTAGCAGCAGAGGACACACAGTGATTAATTTCTGATTTCTGTAATCTTATTTTGATATAAATGTTTTCTGAATACAAAGCTGATGGAATTGGACTGAAATTGAGTTGTGATATTATCTTCTTGTGTTGATTCTTTACTTTGGTCTTCAGCCCCAAGGGTGTGGAGCAAGGGCCCACTCTCACCACTAAGGCAGAAGGCTAGTACTATTGTTTTTATTATTTCAGATTTTGTTTAAAGAGATCATTACTATTTTCATAGATGAATGCATGTTTCAGTTGAAAGGAATAATATAGATTTACTTTAAGCAAATCATTGTTCAATTTTGTTTTCAATATTCTTAGAATTCATTTCACAGCAGATAGATCATTAATACTAGGTTTCTTTAATTAGTAAAGATCATTAGAATTAGTTAGACAAAACTGACAACTTTAGGATTCCTAATTGAAGATAGTCATGGACACAACCCTGGATTTGACACTTGAAATATGATTAAATGATAAGGTACAACAACCCTTATCATTTTTGCCATTGTTGTCAGGGATTACTGTGTTAATTAGGAAAACTTAGCTAAACAGTTTTAGGATAGATTTGTATGGTTAGAGCTAGAGATTCAAAAGGAAGATATATTTAAAATAAACACCCCATCAACAGACTATAGGAGAAAGCAGTGGGGTGGCACAAGATCTTGTTGAAGAGAAACATCTAGAACCTAGGAAGCTGCACCTTAATTCAATAATCCCTTAAATCCTCCAAATCTTCCACTCGCTAACTATATCTAGGAATTGCAATGGAAATTCCAAGCAGACCCTTTGCCAAAAACTAATTCCCCAGAACCTCAAGAAGAAGAACCAATATTAGACATGGATGATAATCATGAAGAGGAGGAAAATCATGCTCCAAGAACCTTCTCATATCCCATTGTCCTAGCTGCTAGAGATAATGCCCCTATGAAAAATATTTCACCTGCACACTTGCCAAATTTTAGGGGTCTTGCTGCTAAGGATCCAGATCAATTTTTGTTTGAATTCAAAGTGGTATGCCAGACTTATGGTTATGGATTAGATAATCAAAAAGTCAAACTGTTTCCCTCAACTGTGAAGGATTCTGCAATGAGGTGGTTTATGGGTTTTCCCCAAAACTCCATTCATTCCTGGGATCAGATGGACACAGAATTCTTGGGAAAATACCAGGACTATTGTAGAGTCAATGATAAGAATGAGGAATTATTCAAAATTAAACAGAGAGAGGAAGAGACCTTAGAGGATTATGTGGATAGGTTCAACTTTGCTTTGAGAAGATATGGCAACCCTATAAATCATTCTTCGGACATAACCCTGTTTGTAAAAGGATTAGACAAAGAATCAAAACAGGCACTGGATCTGATGGGAAAAGGGAATATCAACAAAATGGATATGCATGCTATAGAAGAACTCTACAGGAACTATTCTAGAACCTAAGATGGAGTGAGAATGCCCAAATCTTTCAAAGGGAAGAATGAAATAGGATAGTTAGTGGAGGAAATTGCAAATTTTAAAACAGATATTCTAGTTCAATTAAATACCACATTAGATGGGATTCAGGCAAAAAGTAGAACAAATGATTAAGACAGAACAACTGAACCACTCTCCATCTATTGTCCTAGGTGTAGGAACAAACATCTGTTAAGAGAATGCCCTTTAGATAAAGCAGAGATCTATCAGATATGTGATAGGGAACATCCTACCAGTCAATGCAGTTAACTTCCAGCCTTAAAAAGGCTAAGTAAAAAGAATGCCATTATAGAGGAAGAGTTGAACTATGTAGGACAAAAACAAGCTAGAAATTTCCCTTATAATCAGTATCCAAACCAGACTTCTTGTAGGGGTCCTTCTAATGGGGGAAATAATCAATGGAATCCAACTTGGCATGGGCCTCAGAATAATCTTCCTTGGGGGCTACAAGATTGGCCAAACCAACAATGGCAGAACCAACATTGGCAAAATCAGCCCTGGGGGAATCAACAATGGCCGCCACAGTTTGGATCACAAAACATGCAACGTCATTGGGGCCCTCAACAGGGATATAATCAACAATACTAGGGACAACCTAGACTTTTCCAACCTCAACAACAAGCATTGCTAATTGGACCCTCCAACACACAAGGTCAGTTACAAAATGAACCAGTTAGCTAACCACCCTTACTAGCTCAACCTATACCAAACCCATGGAATTAGTAGGGAGCAGTTGTTTACATGACAGAACAAGAAAACATGGCTGGAATTAATGCTATATATTCTAATAATCTCCAGTTGTGTTCTAGGAAAGCACTTCCAAGACCATCTCCTCCAACTATAGTTGAAGTAACCAATGATGAGGAACATGAAAATCCATCCACTCAGCTTACAGAGGAGATTAGTACCGAAACAGTGCTAAAAGAATCATCCTTGGATAACTCCAGAGATCCTCCTAAAAGAATGACTCTGGAGAACATCCTTGGAAATATTTTTTATAAGAGCTCCAGAGATGCTCCAGAGATGGAAAAGCTAGCAGCATACCTAGAACGGCTCAAACAGAATGTTCCCTAGAAAAAGGTCTTACAAAAACAAGTCCAATTTACCCTGAATCAGAACTTTTATAAGAAATTAGGCAGCTAAACATTGAAATTTAGCTCCTACAAGAAATCAAAGATGTACTTGAACTTAACCAATTCATCAAACAACATTGTGTTAAGACCTAGGGAAGAAAGAAGAACTTTCCCTCAACCATCCAGGTGGAAGGAAAGGTATTAGACCTCCTAATGGGAGAAATGCTCCTCCCAAAATATGGAGACCTTGGAAATCCTGTCATGACTGTTTACATCTCAGAGGTAGAAATTTCAAATGTTTTGGTTGATCTGGGAGCAGCAATAAATGTAATGACAATTCATACAATGGACAAATTAGCCTTAACAGGCATCCAATCCACATCTACAATCCTTCAACTTGCTGACCAGTCAGTAGCTATTCCAAAAGGGGTGATTACTAATGTTCCAGTTGTGATAGAATCATGGGAATTCCCAGTAGACTTCCTGATATTAGAGCCAAGGAATCAGAGAAATGCTTATCCATTAATATTAGGAAGACCATGGCTGGCTACAGTGGCAGCATCTATTGATTGTTGAACTACGGATATGATCATTTCTAATGGGATAGACTTGAAGAAAATATCTTTATATCCTCCAGCTAAACCATCAATACATTATACATGAAGGGTATGGGTAGATGAACCGAATAACATGGAAAACAGTGCCTCAATAGCTATGGTTACCATCAAAGAACATTTGGGTGAGTTGCAAGAAGAAATATACTATGATACAACAGAAGATATCACCCACATTCTAATCAATGAGGATATAATGGAGCTAGCCCAAGATTCAAGGAAAGAACTTCTCACTTCTGCTCATTATACCCTAGCAAATATCATTCCTTGTGGAGAGACCTTTTACAGAGACTTAGCCACATTCCACATGTTGATTCCACATTCTTACCCCCTCAATACCATGACTCCAGTATATGGATTGACTACATCTATGGATCAGATCACAAAATAGGTTATGATTTTACCTAGGAAAACACTGAATATCAACACCCAGCTAGCAGAAAAATAGGAGGAAGCACTTATCAAACTCCTAATTTCCCATTCAGCAGCTTTTGCTTGGGAATACCAAGATATGAAGGGCATCCCTCCTGAGATTTGTACTCATCGTATATATACTGAAGATGTCAAACCTGTTAGACAACCCCAGAGAAGATTGAATCCCGCTTTAAAAGACATTGTTAAGACAGAAATAGAAAAATTGTTGCAAGCAGGGTTTATATATCCAATCTCAAACAGTCAATGGGTCTCACCCTTAGTCATAGTGCCTAAAAAGAATGGGAAGTGGAGAGTGTGTATTGACTATAGAGAGCTAAACAAAGCCACAAAGAAGGACTACTTTCCCTTACCATTTATTGACCAAGTGTTGGACAACCTTGCAGGGAGGAAGTATTTCTCTTTCCTAGATGGGTTTAGTGGATATAACCAAATCCAAGTAGCACCTGAAGATCAAGATAAAACCACTTTCACTTGTTCTTGGGGAACTTTTTCCTACAAAGTTCTTCCATTTGGACTATGTAATGCCCCAGCTACATTTCAAAGGCTTGTTTTAGTCATTTTTGTTGAACTAGCTAATGAGTGCATGGAGGTCTATATGGATGAATTTACTGTGTATGGGGACAACTTTGAAGAAGCTCTCATAAACTTGGAAAAGGTATTAAAATGCTATGAAAAAAGAATTGACTATCCCTGAGCCATGAGAAGTGCTTTATGATGGTAGAAGAAGGAATTGTATTGGGACACCACATTTCAGCAAATGGGATCAAAGTGGATCAAAACAAAATATAAGTGATCCAATAGTTTCCTTCACCTAAAAATCAGACAGATGTTAGAAGTTTTCTAGGTCATGCAGGCTACTATAAAAGATTCATAGAAAATTTCAGCAGGATAGCTGCTCCTCTATTTACCCTGCTTAACAAAGACACAGAATTCTTATGGACAGAGGATTGTCGATCAACATTTGAAACCCTTAAGGAGAAACTTATTGTCACACATGTTTTAAGAGGACCCAATTGAACTCTACCATTTCACATACAAATTGATGCTTCAAATGAGTCCATTGGAATAGTCTTAGGACAGAAGGAGGAAGGAGAAAGTATGCATGTCATCTATTACATCAGCACAAACCTTACCTCTGCAGAAAGAAACTATACCACAACTGAGAAAGAATTATTGGCAGTCATCTATGCTATAAACAAATTCAAGCATTATATCACTGGGTACAAAATATTTGTACATACTAATCATGTAGCCATCAAATATTTAATGAATAAGCCAATAGTGGGTGCAAGGATAATGAGGTGGTTATTGATATTATAGGAATTTGACGTTACCATAGTTGATAATCCAGGCAAATTTAATTTGGTTGCTGACTTTCTGTCAAGATTGCATACAGGTGGAGAAAACTAGCCAGTGGAGGATAGATTTCTAGATGAACATCCTTTTGCTATCTCCTCTACTACACCTTGGTTTTCTGACATAGCTAATCTCTTAGCTACAGGCTTGTATCCATCCCATTTTACCTCAAAATAAAAGAAACGCTTACTTAAGGAAAGCTTATCTTACAAATGGTTAAATGGTTTGCTATTTAAATGTGGTCCTAATTTCATTTTGCGCAGGTGTTTAAAAGCTGATGAAATTTTTTATGTCTTAAGGACATGTCATGATGAACCATCTGGTGGGCACTATTCCTCACACAAAACCATCCACAAGATTCTACGAGCTAGTTACTACTGGCCCTCTATTCATAAGGATACCAAGAAGTATGTGCAGTAGTGTGACCAATGTCAAAGGATGGGACAGCCAACCTTCACCCAGGAGATGTTACTACATCCTCAAGTAATGATAGAGCCATTTGAACAGTGGGGTCTAGATTTTATGGGACTAATTTCTCCATCATCAGACAAAGAGTACATTCTTGTATGTGTTGGAAAGAGACACGTCTTTGCATAACAGGTGTTGTCATTGATGGCAACTAAGACCATTACACTCATCCACATTACACAATTTGTTCATACCATAAGTTAGAATTAGAATTTATCCAAGTTTGGGTAGTCAAGAACAAAGCAGGTGACAGGGTCCGGTATCTTGGTCCAAATCTCTCCAGTGGAAAGTCATGGTTGGTTACAGATCTGAGATAGTCACAAGCATTGTCAAGGCATTCTAAATCTAGAGTTTTGGCCTTTGGTGATGAAGGACTCAAAAGATATTAGCTTCTGAGTATCGAGTTAACAGTTTGACATAGCAGTCAGAAGAAGAATAGGCTGACCTTGTAAATGATCTTGGTTTCGGATGTCTATAAGTTGTTTATTGGGCAATTGATGATAATCAGTGATAGTGGATGACATAATTGATGATTTGCAAGTGTAATTTCTAGTCCGCATCTCATGTTATCCATGTATCTAGTCAACAGAGCAAAATACTCAACAAGTTCTAAGTGTTTCTGAAGCTAACTAAAAAATGATTGTAAATCATGTTGCGGATATATATAGCCGATGGATGAGGATGATGTGTGTTGAGTTGCGAATATGGAGAAAAGGTGAAAAGAGCATAGATCTAAGATTCAGATGAAGGCAGAGCAGTAAAAAGGGTAGAGTCAAGATGAAATGTGTAAGATCAGTATTTTGTGCTTAATCAGAACTGAATTCATGCATTAGTAGATGCTTCTCATCAGTTCAAAATCTCTATATTCTTCTGTAATAATTTGTAGGTAGTGAGCCTCTATTTGAGCAGTGAGCTCTGGGCATTGAGCCCCAATGCATGTGCATTCTCATTTGTAAAAATACTTTTAACAGGGTATTAATTTTGTGGGTTAACCCCCACCGTGGTTTTTCCCTTAACCGAGTTTCCACGTCAAAAATCTTGGTGTCAATTGTGTTATTGTGTTGCTGCTCTTACTTTTATGATTGTTGTTTTCATGGTTAAGTTATTAATTTGTTGTTAAATGAAAAAGAAAGAATTAACTACAGAAAGAATTAAAGTTTTGAGACAACTGATTCACCCCCACCCCCTCTAAGTTGTCACCTCTAATTCCAACAATTGGTATCAGAGCGAGGTTCCTTTGAAGAAGCCTAACAACTTAAGGAAAGATCTTGGAAGGAGTTTTAATGGGTTCACTCAAAGATCAACTTCAGTAGGCTCTAGAAGATATTGTTCAGTCTAAGGCAGAAATTAGTAATCTGAGGGATGAACTTAAAGATGCTAATGATACAATTGAAATGTTAAAAGACAAATTAAAAAAATCCATGGAAAGGAAAAAGGAACTACTTCTACAGTTATCCAGTTTAACTGAAGAAAATGGCATGAATGAAGCTTTGGAAGAAAAGACAAGGGAATGTGAGAAGCTGTCAAAAGAAGTCATTGTTCTAAAAACTGAGATGGAATTTGGGGTCATAAGGCTAACCAAAGAAATTGAGCAAAGGAAGAAGACTGAAGAATACTTGAATCTAACTCTAAAAGAAAGAACTGATGAATGCTACATAATAGATAGTATAGCTGGCCATCTAAAGTCTAATCTACAAGAAAGTAGAGATAATAAAAGAGATCTTGAAAGATAAATTGTCATTCTCAGACATGACCTAGAAGTTGCAAATGAATACAAGGAGAAGTTCAACATAAGTTCAGCCAAACTTGAAGCAATACTTGAGGGTCAGAAAAAGGCTGATGACAAGCATGGTCTTGGATATGAGAAAGGTGAAAGCTCCGGATCTGGACAAAGAAACTCTCAACCAAGGAATGAGAGAAACAGATCTAGAAGGCCACTGGTAAGACAGCCTAATGCTCAAAGGTATCCATCTTTCAATGGAAATTGTTTTAAGTGCAATAAATTTGGTCATAGAGCCACTCAATGCAGAAGCAGAGTAAATCAAAATAATACATCCTTCTCCAGACAATGCTTCAATTGCAAGAGGTATGGTCATAAATCTAATGAATGCAGAAGTATGATAATGAACAACTCATCAACTAGAGGAAATGGGAATTCTTTTAATGGAAAATGCTTTGCATGTAATAGATTTGGACATATGGCCAATCAGTGCAGATCAAGAGAAAATCAGTCAAATGGGCAAAGAAATGTTGTGTGCTTCAATTGTAACCGATCCGGTCATTTTGCAAGATTCTGCAGAAGTAGGATTAATGAAAGAAGAGGTCCGTTAAATAGAAAACTGGATGAGCAGAGACAAGACAAAGGCAAAAGAAAAATTGAAGAGAATGAGATCTAGAATGAAACAAGTGAGACATGGGTCAAGAAAGCAACTGTGAACCATAGTAATGGGTCCGCACCAGAATCCGGTGCAGATAATTCCTTAGGGAATTAAATTAGGAGCTCTGCTCAAGGGAAGCTGCATTAAAAATCAAAATCCCCCAGCCAGCAAGTAAGTGCCTGAATCTAGCATAGTGAGAAAAGAGATCTTGGATTGTTTCAGATCATTTGGAAGGATTTTTGGAAGAAAAGAGGTGGATATGGTAAATTGCAGAGTTATTCATGAGAAATTGTTCAACAAATAGAGTAATCAGATGTATTAGGGTAGAGCATTTATTACAAAGATAAATTAGGTGTTGCGAAGCATAAAAGGGTCATTCATTCCCTAGATAGATCACTTTGCATCATAAGAAAGCAAGAAGAGAAGAAGGGAATGAGCTTAGAGCTGAGAAATCTTAAGAATTGAAGCACGAAGAGGATCTTCAAGCAAAACCCTAATGTGCAGAACAAGGTATTTCTATTTTCTGCGAAACCTCTTGAATTCTCAATCTCTGCAAATGGCTACACCTTTAGTTGTTGATGTCACTAAAAGGCCCTGTCCTAAATTTAAGAAGCATCCTTACAAATTTGTTGAAGTCGAGCCGCTAGGTGCTTTTTTGAGTGTTCCATATGGGGTTTTACATGTTGAAGACATTAGGGCATACATTCATTACAATGTAGAAGAATTTGGGAATCTAAAATTGCTAGAGTTGTTTAAGAGCCATCTAAAGGATGGAAATTACCAACTAAAACTTGAATTTGAAGCCCTAGAAAGTAAACATTTTCTGTAAATTATTGAATTTCTATCATTTGATGAGAATGAATGGGTTTGTTATGTGTTGAGCCAAATGCATGATGATTTTATATGGCTACTGAAACCATTTAAGATCACCAAAGATGTTATCAGAATTCTAACCAGGTTAAACTCAACATGTGGATTACCCATGTTAAAAGCTATGAAAAACCAAACTGTTACCGATACAACCGGTGCCAAATTTGATAGGAGGGATATGACTATAAACGATATTATAGAACCGGATGTGAAGTTTGCTTCCATGGTGATAGGCTATAAGATTTATCACTCAAGCAGAGAAAACTTTGTCTCTAGATCAGCTATATATGCAGCATATAAAATGATGAAAGAGAATGTAGGCTATGACCTCTGTGAGCTACTACGGGTTTAACTGTTTGAAAATTTGAACAAAATCAAGAAAGATAAGAAAAATTCCTTCAAGTATGGTTCCTTGATTATATGCTTATTTTTCTATTTTATGAATGAAGTGCCTAGAGTGCAAAGTGTGTACTGGACAAATGACAGGCCAGTGGCAATCCAGATAAGAGATCATTTATATAGCCTTGGAGATTCAAGTGCACAAAAGACTACAATTTGGGGGTATTTCAAAAAATTTCAAAGTCTGATGCATGCAAGGGAAAGAATCCCTAAATCAATTGTAGAAAAGTATGAGAATGAGATATGTTTTATGATTGACACTGATCAATGTCTGATGGAAGCTGTAGAACCAAGAACAATATGGATAATGCCAATGGGTTATGAGGTGGATGAGAGAGTTTTGGACATTTATGTTTAGCATCTTCTGAGCAAACCTAAAGATACATTTGTTGAAAGATTTGGAACATACAAAGAGCTAAGTCTAAAACTACATGTGGAGCTCAAGAAGCTAGAGATTAAAAGAAAAGTGATGAGGCAGGTTGAAACATATGCTGAGAGTATTGGCATCACCAAAGAAATAGTAAGAAAGAATAAAGAAAGGATTGAGGAGATGATGAGAAGAGCGGAGTGTTGGTTACCAAATCTGCAGAGGGTTTGCCAGTTCCAATGCATAGGTTGATTTGGCCAACAGATACAGGAGGTTGCGTGAGCTCCTCCCCTTCACTTCTGGTTCTACCGCACCAAGGGGGGTGTCCCTATAACTAAAGATGTGACTTTGACTTGCTCAATGACTGATATATTTAACTTGACAACAACAGGCAGAATACTCTCATGTATGGACCAAGAACTGCATGACAGATCACAAGGTTGGCAACATTCTTAGACATATGTGTCTGGTTGGGTATGAGAGTATGCAGGGGGTTCCTAATCCTACTCCTACAACTAACAGGTGGAGGTGATGAAATGGGTAGACATAATGTCCTAGATGCAAGACAAGGGGTTTTGGCTCATAACTACTAACCTAGGAGCAGACCCAGGAGCAGATTGGTGCCTATCCATTGGGCAAGGAGTCAACTAGACGTATACAACAGATGGTTTGCAACTTTCACTCAAGTTTCAAGGGGTTGGACTGATGCTTGCCTTACAAACATCACCCAAGAATGGGTATCTAACTACCTCTACTTATAGATATCCCTGTTGACATGCAACCTTCCCCATGCTCAACCTAAAACAATTTAATCCACTCCTTGAATGGAAGTTAGAGATCAAACATGTGATACAGAAAACCATACCCCAGAACCTGAGAAACCCTTAGCAACCAGATTCAGAAGAAGGAGAATAACATGCAGCAAATGGAGACAAGCAGATAAACACATGCAATGAAGCATTTCTCATATAAAATCAACATTGAAACTGAACATATGTGTAAAATACATTCATGTTGCAACTCATAAACTCCAAAATGGGATAGAACAACCAGGATCATGCCCTGTTCTTCGTTATTTACACAAAAATGCCTTAGGCCTTCAACAACCAACAAATGAGCAACACAGCCCTACTTATACAGCAAGGAGGTGCTCAGCCTTAACCACCAGGCAAACTCAAAATTTGCCAGATACAGTACATTGAGAAAATGGCTCTCATCACATTGAATGCAGCAGGTAAGGGAGGAGACATGAAGAGGTCTCGAGCCCTGTGCCACCGCCTGGGGATTCACATCTTCAGTCGAGTACTAGATCCGTCCATGCCATCGCCCATACCTCTACAACAACCGCCATTAATGGCGTACCAACCCGCGGCCTTGGGAAAAACATCATACTGTGCATCGCAAACCTTTCCCGCCAAAATGTATCATCCTGATATTTCAAATCATGCAGGATCAAATTATCCCACATGCACCCCGTGGCAACCTTCTTAACACTTTATATACTGGGTCACGAGCATATATGATGTCGGTGATTTTGCTCCCGACGGCACCTAGTATAAGACCTTCATCATCATCATCATCCTCCAACATGATATCCAAATAATCAATATCACCATGATGTTAGCATATCATCCTGATGACCAACTTCATTTTCACGTGAAATATCAACCTAATATTCACCTTCATCGGCACAACCTGATGCATCGAAGGAAGATCCTCCTGCTTAACCGATACCAAATCTCTGGCCGATGAACATCCTAATGACGTCACTGTCATATCTTGCTGATGTCATCAGCATATCTTCCTATCGCGCACCTCCTCATATTCGGATGACATCATCATCATATTTGCAAATATCAGGGGATCTCCATAAAATGACTAATGTTAAAATATGACCCCCCGGACCTTGATGACGTCACCACCAAATCGGCATCAGGATGATATTCGGAAGATAACCGGATATTTGGAAATATCACCCTGATGCACAAATATCATGCTGCACTGTAGCTCAACTATAAGATCAGGGTGATATATGAATATGATGGATATTTGAAATGATCACCCCCCACTGGACAATGCATGAAGCCGATAGGCAGATATCTCCCTTCAAAAATATCATGATGCAGACAGGCAGAAAAGTGGATATCACCCTGACAAGAATATGATGTCAGCAGCATCAGGTGATGAAAGAACATGAAGTGATAAAACAACATTAGGATGATCTTAACAAAGGTCACCCGATGTTCAAATATGATGACCCCGATGAATATCAAGTCATACTTAGAACCTTGCAGCAACATCATCAGGATGATCTTAACTAAGATCACCCGATGTTAAGATATCACCCCGACGAAAGATCAGGCTGACAGAAAATATGATGATGACCCCAGCGAGAAACAAAAGGGTGATGACCGGAAACATGATGATGATGAGCTCCTCTGAAGAAAATATGATGTTGCAGTTGAAAAATGCTGAGGAGGCTGAAGACTTAGAACCTTTTTGGATTTTTAGGGAAGGTGCCTGCATGTTTATATGCTTGAAACTTGACTACTCATGTAGGCATCAACACAGAGCAAGCAAGCTCCAAAAGAAAGGACAGAAAGTGAGCCAGCAACTGCTCCAGAAGTCCCACCTAGTTCTTCAAGGAAAACAAGAAGTTCTACAACTATCTCAGAACAATCCAAGTCTATTCCCATTAAGACACCAGAAGCCACACCATCCGGTGAAGGAGGAAAGAGGAAGAAAAACCAAGGCCACAAGAGCCTACAAGAGCACAAAAGATGATGAGGAAACAAAGACAGATGAAGAAGTTAAGGAGATAAGATCCAAGAAAGCCAAGACTTCAAAGGCTTCTGAGGACCAACCTTTCGGAAGCAAAAAGGGGAGTAAAAAGAAAGAAACCGGTAAGGTTGCTATGACAATTGATGAAATTGTAAAAACAATCACTGTTCATGGAAATCTAAAGCCTATCAGAGTTTACTATGACAATTTTGATCAAGCAAATAAGGAAATTTTGGAAGATCCCACCATCCTGTATTTTAATAAATTCAATAGAGCCCTATTGGAAATTTTACAAGAACTTCCTAAAAGTTTAAGGAAAATACTGGAAATGAGGAAAGAAGCAGCCAAGGCTAAAGATCTAGAACTCAGAGAGTACGTCCTATCCACTTTGTGTCTTGTAATGACTAGAAGAGAAGTAGATAAAATCCTCAGAGAAGTTAAAGAAAAATCCAGAAGCAAGGTCCGGATGAACAAGCTAATGCTTGGTGAAACTGAGGAAATTGCAAAAGAAACAGAGGAAATTTTGAGAAAGGCATAAATATTATATTATTTGAGAGAAACAAGTTGAAGAAGACAATCCTCCAGTTCCAGAACTAGAAGCTCTAGAAGAAGATATTAACAAAGGAATTGATGACCAAGGTGTTAATTTAGATCCTCTCGAGCAAACCTATGAGGAGATAGATGATGGAATTGATTCATTGATTTCAGATACTAAAAGAGTAAACATCAGTGAGCAACAAACTAAATTTGATGACTCCTAATCTGAAAGAATAAATAAATTAGAAAGACACAGAAATGATAAATAAAGTAGATGATGTAGGAGATAATCCTACTCCACCTAATCAATCCAGAAAAGAAGATGAGATTGCTACTACACAAAGCCCTCCTGATCAGACTACAAGTGGTGAAGACATGGAGAAGATTTCTTCTAGAGATAATACAGAAAAGGGTAAAGTAGAAAAGGAGAAAGAAAAGGCTAATGAAGACAAAGCAAAAGAAGATGGTACAAATGTTGATGCATCTATAGATGCTAAAAAATCTCAGGAACAAAAGGGTGGTCCAGAAATTGTTGCAAGAGACACTGCAGATGCAGTGAAAAGTCTTCTAGATAAAGAAATACTTGAGTTTGATGAACCTGAATTACTCTAAGGACCATTTAATCTAGATGCTCTCTCTGGTACAAGTGATGAAGATTGCATCCTTCACTCAAGCCAGGGCCACAGAGAAGTTGTTAAAATCTCACATGGAGGACAGGGAACTATTAGGGCTTGCAAATGGAGTCTTGGAGAAGTTATTGCCAACCTGCCAAAAGAGTTCATCAAATTCCCCCTTCAGTCACCTAAAGAATCTTTTAAATGTTGTAAGTACACATTTTGAGTCTGTTGAAAAATCTACGGAGGTGAAAGTTCAGAAGGAATTTTTGGATAAGAAATTTAGTGAAGTACAGAATCTAATAGGAAATGATAGGATGATACTCAGCATTAGCATAAGGAGTATTTAGAATGCTCTAAAAGATGGAAGTGATATGTACAAATTTTGTCTATCATGGCCCAAATTTAGTGAGGATATTGAGAAGAAGATAAAGGAGCAAGAACAGAAATTGTCAAATCTTTCTCAAATTTTTTATTCTCTAACAGTTTCGCCTATAAGTCAGGAATGTCAAGTAATTAGCTTGACAGATTAGATAAAGAGGCTTGTTAAAGAAAAAGGTAACATTATGAAGAGAATGTGTGAGCTTCGAGAATTGATTGCCCCCAAGTTAGAAACCATGTTTAATGCCTTATCAGAAGCTCAGACTGCACTTCAGACAAGTAATCCTCTGGATTTGACAAAGGCAGAAGCATATACATTTTTGCTGAGTGGACACATCTCAATTTTGGATAGAATGAAGGGAATTTGGGCCTCTGAACTTGTGCAATTGAAAAATAGTTTTGCAGACATTCTCAAGTTCATGTGAATAGAACTTAATGATTAGTTGTACATATGTGGCACTATACACAGAATTTTTGGAGAATTTTGGCTTGCGGACCCCACCCTTTGCCATTGATGTCAAAGGGGAGTGAAGAGTAGTTAAAAATGAGGAATCCAGCAAAGGGGGAGCTTCCGAACTAGTGGAAAAGCATGAGTATACAAAGTAAGGGGGAGCTACATTAGACACTTAGTCATTTTTCACTAAGTGTTGCCATCAATGCCAAAAGGGGAGATTGTTGGCAAGAGACACTGCTTCGCATAACAGGTGTTGTCATTGATGGCAACTAAGACCATTACACTCATCTGCATAACATAATTTGTTCATACCAAAAGTTAGAATTAGAATTTATCCAAATCTGGGTAGTCAGGAACAGAGCAAGTGATAGGGTCCAATATCTTGGTCCGGATCTCTCCGGTGGAAAGTCATGGTTTGTTGCAGATCTGAGATAATCACAAGCATTGTCAAGGCATTCTAAATCTAAAGTTTTGGCCTCCGGTGATAAAGGACTCAAAATATATTATCTTCTGAGTATCAAGTTAACAGTTTGACAGAGCAATCAGAAGAAGGACAAGCCGACCTTGTAAATGATCTTGGTTTCAGATGTATGGAAGTTGTTTATTGGGCAATTGGTAATAATCAGTGATAGTGGATGACATAATTGATTATATGCAAGTGCAATTTCTGGTCTGCATCTCATGTTATGCATGTATCTAGCCGATAAAGCAAAATACTCAACAAGTTCTAAGTGTTTCTAAAGCTAACTAAAAAATGATTGTAAATCATGTTGTGGATATATATAGACGATGGATGAGGACGATGTGTGTTGAGTTAAAAATATGGAGAAAAGGTGAAAAGAGCAGAGATCTAAGATTCAGATGAAGGTAGAGCAGTAAAAAGGGCAGAGTCAAGATGAAATGTGTAAGATCAGTATTTTGTGCTTAACCGGAATTGAATTCATGCATTAGTAGATGCTTCTCATCAGTTCAAAATCTCTGTATTCTTCTGTAATCATTTGTAGGTAGTGAGCCTCTATTTGAGCAGTGAGCCCGAATGCATGTGCATTCTCATTTGTAAAAATACTTTTAACAGTGTATTAATTTTATGGATTAACCCCCACCGTGGTTTTTCCCTTAACCGGGTTTCCACATCAAAAATCTTGGTATCAAATGTGTTATTGTGCTATTTCTCTTACTTTTATGATTGTTGTTTTCATGGTTAAGTTATTGATTTGTTGTTAAATGAAAAAGAAAGAACTAACTGCAAAAAAGAATTAAAGTTTTGAGACAACTGATTCACCCCCCCTCTCAGTTGTCACCTCTAATTCCAACATTATGTACAGATTATGTCACTAAATGGGCTGAAGTGCAAGCATTGCAATTTGGAAGAGAAGAGAAAGTTGTTGATTTCCTTTATAATAAGATTTTCTTGAGGTTTGGAGCCACAAGATCCATAGTTTCAGATGAAGGACCTTAGTTTACTTCACAGGTAATCAAAGCATTCACAGATTTATATCAAGTTAAGCATAGGAAATCTTCACCTTACCATCCTCAAGCCAATGGGCAGGTAGAGGTGACTAATAGGGAACTTGAGAACATTCTAATAAGGACAGTGGCAATGAATAGAAAAGATTGGGTTAACAGATTACCTAAAGCAGTTTGGGTTTACAATACCACTTGGAAGTCCACAACAAAATTCTCACCATATGAATTAGTCAATGGAAAGAAGCCCATTCTATCTATAGAATTTGAGCTCCAGACACTTAAAATTGTATTAGATATTGGTCTACCATTGTCTATAGCCCAACAGAACATAATTCTTTAGCTCAATGAGTTAGATGAAATCTAGATAGAAGCCATTCAGCAAACAGAATTGGTTCAATATCAAAGGAAGCAATGGCATGACCAGCACATCAAGAGGACATTTCAGCAAGGTGATTGGGTTCTCCTATATGATTCTAAGTTCAAGGAGTTCAAGGGAAAGATACAAACTCATTGGATGGGTCCTTACCAGATAAAGGAAGTTTTTGAGAATGGAATAGTATTGCTGGAACCCATTGATGGAAACATAGACACATTCTTAGTGAATGGCCATAGAATTAGACTCTATAAAAGGCCATCCACTAAGGAAGAATTCATCAAAGATTTGTGCTTGGTTACAGGGGACACATCCTCTGTCACAGATTTAGACTGAGAAAAAAAAAGAGAGAGAAAAAGAGAAGGTTGAAAATCAGCAAATGGCGGTCTTCTTAACAAAAAAAAAGGAAGATAGAAAACCAGTAAATGGATGTCTTTCTCGTACAAGGGGATTGAAAACCAATAAATGGTAGTTCCCTTCTTCATGCCAGAAAAGAATAATCAAGGTACGAAGATGATCAGGTGTTAGAAGTTACTCAAACACACCTCTGGCGCTCGTAAATAAGGAGCACCTCTGGTACTTCACGAACTTGGAGCACCTCCGGCACTCACAAATTAGGAGCACCTCTGACGCTCCACCAATAAAGATCCATTCATGAATATAATAAATTAAGAGGGGACCCACCTCTCCAGGAAATAAAGTAGAGATGTCATTTGATGAGGTCATCATGACTCATCCTCCACTTTATGACAAGGACAACATGATGTCAGCATGCATATCATCAACAATTGAGAAAAAGGTCATTACTCTCATGCGCAGGTCCTCACAAATGACTGCACTGACATCACCTAAAAAGATGGCATTCTCGAACTACTCAGCAGGGATGATTGCACGGTATGTGACAACAGGGATGTTGACGCCATTTCAAAGCCACGCAGAAGTTGCTCACATGCCAAGTCACATCCAGTCTCATCAAAGCCGCGGCATTACAGCCATGTACATCGAGGTGGCATCATTAAGATTGGTTTAGGTACTCTTTAATTAAGCATTAGTTAGTAATTGTCTTGTTATTTCTATTTTTGGGTGTCGTCATTATGACACGTCCTCCTGCCATTATTTCCCTTCTAAATTCATGCATGTCGCCATCTTTGATGCATTGTCACCATGTCTACAGAGTGTCCCATCACTCTACAGTAATTATGACTGCATAAGCACGCTAACCAATTTCAAGCTCCTTCCCCATAATTCAAGCAGTGAAACAAACTGACATAACAACCCTCACTCAAGATTGCAAAACTCTATAAAATCCAAGTCTGTTAACACAGTCTTCTGGAGCCTACGGAGTTAAAAGCGGAAAGACAAACCATAGAGAGAAGCAGATAGAATTCTAGCTACAGAGGGTGGAATAGGACTGAGAAATGGGGATTAAAAAGAAATCAGAGCCAGAAAGTATAACAGGTCTTTTACAAGATGATGATGTGGTAGACATTCTAAGGAATGCATTATCAACTATTTTGTAGGGAAATGTCAGCTTAAGGCATTTATGTCACTGATGAGAAATCATTAGATTTGGAATGAAAGAATGGAGGCTTATCTCAAGAAGGATGCAGAAACAAGTCTTTTCATCAGAAAGAAATGTCCAAACCCCCATGCTTTTAAGGTCCAATTTAGAGCATATGTCTACCACCCAGAAAGTATGACCAAGATTTTGCCATTGTATCTAAAACATCTTTAGGAGTATTCCATTGATTTTGGTCTTTTCATGAATAGTTCAGGTAATCAAGTGCTTGTAGTGGCAAAGAAAAGGTGGAACATTTTAACTTTAGAGCAGAAAATGAGAGAAGTGGTGACTCTTGCTGACTTGAAACTATTTTTGAGGAAGGCCAAGTTAATATCCAAAATGATGGATAAATACCAACAGGAATGGATAGGTGGTCATTTCAGACCCCCTCTCATCATTGAGCCACTACCTGTCTAGGCTGAGCAAATGGAAGATGATAAATTGCAGGAATAGATGAAGCAGGTTGATCAGTACAAGGGAAATGGTAATACAGACCACACCACTTGGACAACTTATGCACAGGTCTACAGCTTGATCGACAGGATATTCCACCAGAATAAGTCCAGATTGTGAGAAACAGGACCTACTAATCCTTAAGTAGGGGGGGATGATGAGTGCTAGGTAGCACCCATGAAATACACCTTTTTACCCCTCTTTTTCTCCCTTCTTATTCCAATGTCCTGATGACTACACCAAAATAGGTTGACAAGATTGTTCTAATGATGATTAATAAGAGATGAATTACTTAGAATCATGATTTCTGATTGAAGGACTAATGTACGTTGAATTGATGGAAATATGCAGAAATCTTCTCTTTTTGAATCAACAGGTGCAGGTGTTTGGGTAGACAATTTTTGTGCATCTCCAGAGGTAGTCCTAGTGATCTCTAGAGCTGACATCCGAATGCCATGACTGGTTTCCAATGTTTTCCAGTTTGATTGAAGAGATTTTTGGATAAGGAGGTGAATCATCTTTGAAGCTGGACTAAAGTCACAGCATCTCCGGAGCTGAATGAGAAGGTCGCAATCATATCTATGGAGCTACAAACAGAAACATACATCTTTGATGCCTCTTTAGAACAGTACAGATTTCCAGCACAGCTATCGGTCGAACACTTCTAGTAGTGATCAGGATGCTCCTGATGTTACTCAACTCATCACCTGAGTAATTGAGGGCAGACCATAGTTAACTACTGGAAGTTTTATCTCTTTTTGATTTTGCATGAGTTATTGATAAAATGATTTAAATACCTATATTTCAGGGCCTCGCTACCCAAGTGTATTTAAAACTAAGACTCAGATTTAGTGTGAACTGTTGTTCCACTAAATCTATTTTAATTGCATGGATATTCATTCTATAGTTAGATAGTTAGTAGAATAAAGAGATTGATGTTATCTCATAGAGGAACTAGTAGAATAGGGGAAGTGATATCTCATCACGAATTTGGATATAAACTTACAGAAGTAGCAGCAGAGGACACACAGCGATTAATTTCTGATTTCTGTAATCTTATTTTGATATAAACATTTTTTGAATACAAAGCTGATGGAATTGGACTGAAATTGAGTTGTGATATTATCTTCTTGTGTTGATTCTTTACTTTGGTCTTCAACCCCAAGGGTGTGGAGCAAGGGCCCACTCTCACCACTAAGGCAGAAGGCTAGTACTATTTGTTTTTATTATTTGATATTATGTTTAAAAAGATAGTTACTATTTTCATAGATGAATGCATGTTTCAGTTGAAAGGAATAATAGAGATTTACTTTAAGCAATTCATTATTCAGTTTTGTTTTCAATATTCTTAGAATTCATTTCATAGCAGATAGATCAGTAATACTAGGTTTCTTTAATCAACAAAGATCATTAGAATTAGTTAGACAAAACTGGCAACTTTAGGATTCCTAGTTGCGGATAGCCATGGACACAGCTCTAGATTTGACACTTGAAATATGATTAAATGATAAGGTACAACGAGCCTTGTCACACATATGGTTCATAAGGTTGTCATTGATGTCAACATTGTCGTGGATGTGGAATGGTGTTCATAGTTGGATGTCATGCTCCTAAATAAGATACATTGAGATGGGAATTAGAAGTTCATGGTTGAATGACATGTTGAATATAATGTGGTTACTGAAGCTCAAGATTGAATGTCATGCTCTAATCAATGCAAAGTTGAGTATGAAGTCATATTAATATGGGAATTAGAAGCATCAAGAAGATACATTAATATGGGAATCAGAAAGATCAAGAAGATACATTAATATGGGAATTAGAAGCACTAAGATGATCAGATGTGTTGTTGATGGTCTAAAGCATGTGTCATGCTCTCAGTTAGATACAGTATTCATTGAGTATGTTTGTTGACAGCAAAGGAGACATATTAATATGGGAATTAGAAGCACTAAGATGAGCAGATGTGTTACTAAGGTTGCTAATGGTCTGAAGCATGTGTCATGCCCCTTCCTACTATTCCTAAGAATGCATGTATTGATATAAAGAAGGTTTGGCCTCCATAAGTTGGTGAAAATTCTTCTACAGGATAACTGCCTTTGAAGACTATCTAGGAGAATGATCTACATTTTCTAGATGTGAGTGTTGAGCCTTTGTGGATTGGAAGATAGCTTCATATAGTGTCAATTCATGTATCTTCCAAGTTTCATGTTGTTTGGATTACCGGAAGAGTGTTTTGCAGTTGACATTGTGAAGAGAGTGTTAGTTTTGTGAAGGTGTTCTTAGCAGGGAAATGGATTGCTCTGCATTCATCCACATTTGTAGTTATGATATGCAGCTCTGGAACTATGTTCAGGGTACTGTGAAGATGATAATTCCAAAGCTTCAGATCCTTTTTCCTTCCACTGTGAAAGTTCTGCATGATAGAGTACAGGCATGTGTTCTGACTAAGTATGATGGTGTTGAAGGCCTATTCAGAATGATTTGTATTCCTCTGGATGTGAATGTTTGCCTTTGTGGATTTGTGTACATGTCTATGGATGTGCATTACACTCTTTCTTGTTGTTTCAAGTCTCTTGGTGATCTGCAAAGCTCCATTTTCAATGACAACATGTTGTAGTGTGTTCCAGATGACTTGTTCTCAGAGTTCATGTTTGAGGAAGTATGGCACAAAATATGTGATGTATGGAGGCAAAGGAGTGTTTGGAGATGTTGTATGAGCCCTATAGACTCATTTGGAAGAGTTTCATGAAGATCTTTCTTGTTTCCAGTACCACACAAGGTTTTCAAGTTGTTGTGGTCATTATGCTTCAAGTTTCATATGTCTTTGCTTAAGGTCATCCTATTTCAAAATAAGCAAAGCATATGGAGGTGATTCCTTGATGAATGATGTTGTGAATGATGTTTTGGACCTGATTAATCAAGTGTTGATGTCCACAAGGCATGGGTCTTCTGTTGGTGTAGCATGTAAACCTATTTAGGACTTGTCCTCTACACGTTTCATCTTGTGTGTTGTCTGGCCAACTTGTAAATGTATTTTTCATGTTGCCTCTAGCCAACAAGAAATGTAATCAATGTAATATCATGTATAAATTTTAAATCAAATTGAGTTAGGCGAGGTGTGATTGCAATGTAAGTGATAAGGTTCGCAAGCAAGAAAAGGAGTAGAATGAATGCATTATGATGTGCAACTAAAGGAGAAAGAGCAGATGTTGTAGAAGTTGCCCTGATTCATTCTAAAGATATTTTGTGACAAGAAAGAAGTGAAGAGTGTGCCTACTTGATTCAATCATCAAAGGTGTGAATTTCAATGTCAATTTTTAGGCAGTAAAAGGATTGTCATACTGTAATCATTTTTGAGTTTGTTCTTAATTCAAGGAGTAGTTGCTTCCTTGGATTGTAGCCCTAAAACAAAGTCTATAGGGAGTTGTAGCTTCCTTGGGAGTGACCCTAAAACCTTTCTTCATGGAGTAGTAGCTTCCTTGGGTTGTAGCCCTAAAACAAAGTTAGCAGAGAGTAGTAGCTTCCTTGGGTTGTAACCCTAAAACAAATTTGTTATTTGAGCTTCATATATTATGAGTTAATCCTCACCTTGGTTTTTCCCTTCTTGGGTTTTCCACATATATTTGGTGTTATGTGTTGATGTGCATTGTGTTGATCTTTCATGTTTATGTTAATATTGTGATGCTTAAGTTTTAATCTGCTCTGGAGGATTTGAAGTTTATTAAGATATTGATTCACCCCCCTCTCAGTATCCTGGTGTGTTCAACAATTGGTATCATAGCCAAGTTCCTCTAAAATAAGCTTAACCACTTGAGGAAGGTTCGGGATGGCACAAAATGGATTCAGCAAGATACCTAGGTTTGATGGAACAAATTATGCTTTTTGGAAGCTAAGGATGGAAGCCTATATCAATTCTCTAGGGTGTGGTGTTTGGGAATCTATTAAGAATGGTTACACGGTTCCTGCTACTACTCCTATAGATTTAGATGAAGTTAAGAAGTATGACAACAATGCCAAGGCAAAGTTTGCTATCATGAGTAGACTAGTTAATTTAGAACTTTCAAAATTAATGAGTTGTAGTTTTGCTAAAGAAGTTTGGGATAAACTTGAAACCATTTATGAAGGAGATAAGAAGGTAAAGCAATCAAAGATGCAAATCTTCAAAAGAAAATTTGAGACCCTAAAGATGACAAAGGACCAAGTCATTGTTGGATATATGCTTCAGGTGAATGAAGTGGTCAATGGCATCACAAGTCTTGGTGGCAAAGTGAAAGAGGATGAAATTGTGAAGAAGGTTCTAAGATCTCTTCCCAAATCTTACAGTCATAAGGTGTCTGCTATTGAGGAGAATGTGGATCTGGAAACATACACTTTCGACAAACTGCTTGGTACCCTTACTTCTTTTGAAATGAGAGAGTTTGGCAGTAATGCTCCAAAGAAAGAAGTTGTTTTCAAAGTCAGTAAACAGACAAAGAATGAATCTGTTGATGAAGATGAGAGCCATAATGAAATTGAAGCAAATTTTGTGAGAAGACTGAAGAAAGGCACTGGCAAGTACAAAGGTAAGTTACCCTTCAAATGTTTCAATTGTGGAAAGATTGGTCACTTTTCTTCTAAATGCCCTTTTAAGGAATCAAGGGATAATAACAAGAGGGACTAGTTTAAAAGAAGTCTATATTCCATAGAGAGTAGTTTTTCTTCAGAAGATGAGGGTCAAGATGATTCAAATGATGAAACACTTTTCATGGCCTTGAATGTTGGTAACAAAAATATTGATGCTGGAAAAAGTGAAAAGACCGATGCCTTGCACGCTGAATAAAACAATGCTTGTATGGACTACCTTTCATGCAAGAGAATAAGCCAAAGCCTGGTAATTGATAGTGGTTGTTCTAATCATATGACTGGTGATAAGGAGAAGTTTATCAGCCTTGAGAAGTGGGATGGTGGAGCTGTCAAGTTTGGTGGTGATGAGTCAGCACAAATATGTGGAAAGGGTACTATAACTATTGATGGAAAGAATAGGACTAAGGATCTCCTCTATGTCAAGGGGCTAAAGCACAATCTATTCAATGTCAGTCAAATGTGTAGTAAAGGATATAATGTTACCTTTCATGCTAAAGGTTGTGAAATCAAGAAGACAAGGTTCAGAAAACTAGTTGCAGAAAGTATCAAGTCATATGGTGATATATATCATCTAAAAGAGGTAAATGGAAGAACATGCTTATTAGCTCAATCTGGTGAGTGTTGGCTATGGCACAAGCGAATGGGACACACCAACTTTCACAATATGATAAGGATTAGCTCTATTCATGTGGTGAGAGATATGCCAAAGATAACCAAGCATGAAAATATATTATGTAGGGAATGTCAAATGGGAAAGAAGACAAAGACAAGTTTCAGAGCAAAGAGTACTTCTTCAATGCCATTGGAGTTTATTCATACTGAACTATGTGGGCCTACAAGAGTAAAGAGTCAACAAGGTGAAAGGTATTTCATGTTGCTCATTGATGATTATTCTAGAATGACTTGGGTTACCTTCTTAAGAGAAAAATCAGATGCTCTTGATAAGTTTAAGGTTTTCAAAGCTATGGTTGAAAATTACATGGATGCTAAGATCAAATGTCTAAGGTCTGATAGAGGAGCTGAATTTACTTCAAATGAATTTGATAAGTTTTGTGAAGATCATGGTATTAGAAGACATCTGTCAACTCCTAGGACCCCTCAGCAAAATGGGGTGGTGGAGAGGAAGAATAGGACTGTGCAAGAGATGGCTAGGGCAATGTTAAAGGATGCAGACCTGCCTGACATGTACTGAAAGGAAGCAGTACACACTGTTGTCTATCTAACCAACAGACTATAATTGAGGGTCAATAGCACTAAGACCACTTATGAGCTATGGTATGGAAGACCCCTCACTATTAGATACTTCAAGATCTTTGGTAGTAAATGCTATATCAGAAGAGATGAAGAGGATCTAGGAAAATTTGATTCAAGAAGGGATGAAGGAATCTTTCTTGGTTACTCAACCAGAAGCAAGGCCTATAGATGCTACAACAAGAGATTGGGAAAAATGATTGAAAGCACAAATGTCAAAGTAGATGAAGACCTATCAGATCTCACAAGAATCGGAGGACTCTGGATCTAACATCTTTCCATGCATTGAAGATAAAGAAGAAGAAGAGAAAGAAGAAAAGAAACAAGAATCAGAGCAGATACCCAGGACTCCAACAAAGTATGTCCAGAAGAACAATTCAACAGATCAGATCATTGGAGATAAAAATGAAGGTGTGCAGACCAGGAGAAGGTTTGCCAAATCACATGAGAAAGTAATTTGTGCTTATTATCAAAAGTAGAGACCAAAACCTTTGTTGATGCTAGAAAAGATGATGGATGGATAAAAGCAATGGAGGAAGAATTGTAGGGTAAAAGCACAAAGTTATGTCACACTTTCAACCGACTTATCAGCACAAGTGAATTTAAGTATTTCTAATTAAAACTCAATTTTGGTCAAACATATGATCTTGTAAGATTCATTCTAGCTAAGTTAGATATGTCCACAACTTTTTTAACTAAAATTGTTGGCTAAATGCATATGTAGCACTACTATGAGGCTAATTTACCAAAAAAATAAATTTATTTGGAAAACTTGATATTTCAACAACTTCTACTCATGTAAATAACATTTTTTAAAAAAATAAAAATACCCTTTTGTAGATCTATAAGTTTAGTTTTCAAATATATATATATATATTTTAATAGTTTAATTATTATTTATATTTTCCTTTCTATTTTTACGAAAAGTAGGTTATCAGCACAAAACATTAGGTTGATTACCATGTCAAGGAAAAATAGTAAAACTTATTAAAAAAAATTGAAAAAATATGATGCACTAGATAAAAGAATCTATATCAAGATGGTATAATTTATTTTCTATGTTAGATAAATAGTTAATATAAAAGTTGACGTCGAATGGAAACAACTACATTTTAATACATGCACATTTTATTATTTATTTAAAAATATATATTTATCAAAATTAGAAAAAAAATATATCCATGCACTAAAGTTTCAAGTTATAAATACACACAAAAAAATTGAAGAAAAAAAAATAAAATTTACTATATAAAGATTAACGTCTCATGTAACTTTATTTTTCAGCATTTTATCAGCAACTAAATTATAGTGTCAATTTATTAAAAACTATATTCAAATAATTTTTTAAATTTTTTCAAAAAATACAAACATAAAATATACTAAAAAATAAATATTTTATTAGTTTACATCATTTAAAAATTCAAAACATATGTCACTTTTCAGTGATTCAAGTTTAAAAGTTGGATCAACATTGGTCATTTCCTTTATAAAAGTGTGACACAGCTTTGTGCTTTTACCCATCAGATAGAGAAGAATCAGACATGGGAATTGGTTCCCAGACCAGCCAACAAGAATGTCATAGGAACAAAGTGGGTGTTCTGGAACAAGCTGAATGAGGAAGGTGAAGTTATGAGGAACAAAGCAAGATTAGTATGTAAAGTCTATTTACGAGTTGAAGGAATTGACTTTGAGGAAACCTATGCTCTGGTAGCCAGAATGGAGGCAATCATAATGTTCCTTGCCCTTGTTGCTCATAAGAATTTCAAGGTATATCAGATGGATGTCAAGTCAGCATTTTTGAATGGTGATCTAGAGGAGGAAGTCTACATTGAGAAACCAGATGTATTTCAGATATCAGAAGATTTGGACATGGTGTGCAAACTCAAGAAAGCTTTGTATTGTCTCAATCAAGCACCTAGAGATTTGTACACTAAGTTGGATAGATACTTACTTTAGCAAGGCTTCAAGAAAGGCACTATAGACGGCAATCTTCACACCAAGGAAGGCGACATGATATTGATAGTTGCAAATTATGTAGATGACATCATCTTTGGTGGAGATGATATGTGTAAGAAGTTTGTAGAGGAGATGAAAAAAGAGTTTGAGATGTCTTTGATTGGTGAGATATCTTTATTCCTAGGACTTCAAATTTCTTAACTAGATGATGGTATCTTTATTTCTCAAGCTAAGTATGTCAAAGAGATGTTGAAAAAATTTGGTATGGAGGATTCAAAACCAGTAAGTACTCCTATGGTCACTGCATCTCAATTGAGCAAGGATGATGAGTCTTTGGAGGTTGATTGCACTTCCTATAGGTCTATGATTGGAGGATTGTTGTACCTGACTACTTCTAGACCCGATATCATGCATGCAGTATGTGTGGTTGCCAGATATCAAGCTAATCGTAAGAAAACACATCAGAAGGCAGTGAAAAGAATATTCAAATTCTTAAAGGGAACTTCAGATTATGGCTTATGGTATCCAAAAGGTAATGACTTTGATTTGAATGCCTACACTGATGTTGATTGGGTTGGTTGTGTTGATGATAGAAGAAGTACAAGTGGTGATGCTTTCTTTCTAGGAAGTAGATTGGTTTCATTGCAAAGAAAGAAGCAAGATTCAGTGTCCTTATCAACTACAAAGGCAAACTATATTACAGCAGCATCCTATTGTACACAAGTGTTGTGAATGAAGCAAACCCTGAAGGACATTAAGGTATTGTATGATGAGCCTATTCCTATTTTGTGTGATAATACAAGTGCTATCAATATTTCGAAGAATCCAGTGATGCATTCTAGAACCAATTATATAGAAATCAGGTATCACTTTTTGAGAGAGAAGGTTGCAAATAAGGAAGTAAAGTTGAAATATGTTCCAACAAAGGATCAAATTGTAGATATTTTAATAAAGGCTCTTGCAAAGGATACTTTTGAGGATCTCCAGTAGAGGTTAGGGGTAATTGCCCCTCCTTCTTACTAGATCCATAATGGTGCATCTGTCCAAGGGGGGTTCATGCTATATCTTTTTCCTAGACTAATAGTGGCTACCTCTCAGGGGGAGCAAGTAGTGGTTGTTGATGATAGGGGAGTCGGTTTGTTGCAAGAAGTTATGCCCTAAGAGAGAAGTTGCCCTTTGTCTTTGATATCAAAGGGGGAGAATGTGTAGGTATGTGTTGCCATTAATGCCAAAGGAGGAGATTGTTACACATATGGTTCCTAAGGTTGTCATTGATGTCAACATTGTCATGGATGTGTAATGGTGTTCATAGTTGGATGTCATGCTCCTAAAGAAGATACATTGAGATGGGAGTTAGAAGTTCATGGTTGAATGACATGTTGAATATATTATGGTTAATGAAGCTCGTGATTGAATGTCATGCTCTGATCAATGTAGTGTTGAGTATGAAGTCATATTAATATGGGAATTAGAAGCATCAATAAGATACATTAATATGGAAATCAGAAGCATCAAGATACATTAATATGGGAATTAGAATCACTAAGATGGTCAGATGTGTTGTTGATGGTCTAAAGCATGTGTCATGCTCTCAGTCAGATACAGTATTCATTGAGTATGTTTGTTGACAGCAAAGGAGACATTAATATGGGAATTATAAGCACTAAGATGATTAGATGTGTTGCTGAGGTTGTTGATGGTCTGAAGCATGTGTCATGCCCTTTCCTATTGTTCTTAATAATGCATGTATTGATATAAAGAAGGTTGGTGAAAGTTTCTGCTACAGGATAACTACCTTTGAAGAGTGGCTTGGAGAATGCTCTACATTTTCCTTCTATAAGTGTTGAGCCTCTGTGGATTGGAAGATAGCTTCATACAATGTCAGATCATGTATCTTCCAAGTTTCATGTTGTTTGGATTACTGGAAGAGTATTTTGTAGTTGACAGTGTGAAGATAGTGTTAGTTTTGTGAACGTGTTCTTAGTAGGGAAATGGAATGCTCTACATTCCTCTGCATTTGTAGTTATGGCTATGCAGCTCTGGAACTATGTTCAGGGTACTACGAAGATGATAATTCTAAAGTTTCAGATCATTTTTCCTTCTGCTGTGAAAGTTATGCATGATAGAGTACCGGCATGTGTTCTGGCTGAGTATGGCGGTGCTGAAGGATTGTTTGGAATGCTCCACATTCCTCTGGATGTGAATGTTTGCCTTTATGGATTTGTGGAAATGTCTATGGATGTGCATTACATGTTTTCCTATTGTTTCAAGTCTCTTGGTGATCCATAAAGCTTAGTTTTTCAATGATAACATGTTGCAATGTGTTTCAGATGACTTGTTGTTCTCAGAGTTCATGGTTGAGGAAGTATGGCAAAAAATATGTTATGTGTGGAGGCAAAGGAGTGTTTGGAGATGTTATGTGAGCCCTGTAGACTCATCTAGAAGAGTTTCATGAAGATCTTTCTTATTTCCAGTACTGCACAAGGTTTTGAGGTTGTTGTGGTCGTTATGCTTCAAGTTTCATGTCTTTGCTTAAGGTCATCCTATTTCAAAATAAGAGAAGCATGTGGAGGTGATTCCTTGATGAATGATGATGCGAATGATTTTTTGGACCTTATTAAGCAAGTGTTGATGTCTGCAATGCATGGATCTTCTATTGGTGTAGCATGTAAACTTGTTTAGGACTTGTCCTCTACATGTTTCATGTTGTGTGTTATCTGGCCAACTTGTAAATGTATTTTTCATGTTGTCTCTGGCCGACAAGCAATGTAATCAATGTAATATCATGTATAAATTGTAAATCAAATTGAGTTAGGTGAGGTGTGATTGCAATGTAAGTGATAAGGTTCGCAAGCAAGAAAAGGAGCAGAATGAATGCATTATGATGTGTGACTGAAGGAGAAAGAGAAATTGTAGAAGTTGTCCTGATTCATTCTGAAGATGTTTTGTGATAGGAAGAAAGTGAAGAGTGTGACTCCTTGATTCAATCATCAAAAGAAGTAGAAGTGCAATCATCAAAGGTGTGAATTTCAATGTTAGTTTTCAGGCAGTAGAAGGACTATCATATTGTAATCATTTCTGAGTTTGTTCTCAGTTCAGGGAGTAGTTGCTTCCTTGGGTTGTAACCGTAAAACAAAGTTTGCAAGGAGTTGTATCTTCCTTGGAATGACCCTAAAATCTTTCTTCAAGGAGTAGTAGCTTCCTTGGGTTGTAGCCCTAAAACAAAGTTAGTAGGGAGTAGTAGTTTCCTTAGGTTGTAACCCTTAAACAAAGTTGTTATTTGAGCTTCATATATTGTGAGTTGATCCTCGCCGCGGTTTTTCCCTTCTTAGGTTTTCCACATATATATGGCGTTATGTGTTGATATTTTATGTTTATGTTAATATTGTGATGCTTAAGTTTTAATCTAATCCAGAGGATTTGAAGTTTATTAAGATACTGATTCACCCCCCTCTTAGTATCCTGGTGTGTTCAACAGTATCAACAGCTTGTACCTGCTCTGATGATTGGGCTATTTTGAGTAGAACATATGTCAATTGTTCTACATGTGCTTTAAGTTGATCCTTTATCATCTTGTCCCTGTCATACCTCTCAAGCAACGCAACCAATGTTGCTTGCACATCCTTCTTGGCACTTTCATGTATTTTCTTGCCAATGTCTATCCTTGAGATAGTATAATTAGTGAGTTGAACTTCATGTTCTCTTATCTGGAAGAGGCACAGCTACCTCATCATATTTATTCCCTGATTGATCAACAAGTACCCTAGATATGGTTTTGGCCTTCTTAGCTGACTTGGGATTTATTGGGACCAATTGGCCAAAGTTAAAGTTATCTAGGGATACAACTTGTTTCTTTCTCTTTAGTTTCTATGATATTAGCCAAGGAGGAAGGATGGAGGAATCATCTTTTGTTTCTGTCACCAAGGTTTGTGATGATGTGGTAGGACATGTGGCTTGTGAGGTGGATGGAATATGAAGTGAAATGAAAGTGATAGTAACAATTGGTGGGGTTTGTGTTAACACTGGAGTAGGTATTTAAACACTTGACACTTTGGATGTAGAAGCAGGAGTGAACTAATCAAATTCCAATGGAGTGTCAATAAAAGCATCAAGAATAGGTGTGACACACCTGACAAGCTAGGCAGAGAAGACAAAGAACCAAACAATTGTTTCATACTTGTATGTGGGGGACCTTGAAACAATGCCTCGTTGGTGGGTGATGAAGGGGATGAATGAATAAAATGAATTAATATAGTGGGGGTAGCTGAAACAGTAGAAACAGTAGGTAAAGATTGTTCACTTGAAGAAACAGGAGTAGGAGTTGAAACCTGAGAAGTGACAGTCGGAGTCAATGAAATAATAGGTGGCTCAAAAGAGACTTGTTCTTCGGGAATGGATGGATTCTCTTCAGCTGTAAGAGAGGGATCTTCTTCTTCTTCTACTTGAGTAGATGTTCTTTATTTTTCTTTTCCCTTTATCGCCTTTGGTCTTGAAAACAAATTTCATCTTTGACCAAAACCAGAGGGATCTTCTTTGTTCTTAGTTCTCATCTCTATGCCTTTTCTAGAGGTTCCTTCAGCATGTTCTTCTTCTGAACCTGTCTTGAAAATTTCAACTTTATCCCTTTCATCTCCAACCAAACATTAGTGTTTGCAAGAATAGGCTGGAACCTTTCCCTTATTGAAATCATCTCCTTTTGTGACCATTGGATTGGTGGAAGAGGAGTACCAACAATTGTATTTCTCATATATGCAAAACCCACTATATCACCTTCTTGCATATCCTCTGAAACATCAGCAAGATCAAAGTTTCTGATCTGCTCCAAGGTAAGCCGACTGAAGTCAAGCTTCATTATATCCTCTTCAGTTCTACACTTGGCCCATATATCTTCTATTTTGTGCACATGGGTTTAGTTACCTTTGAGTTTGTTCTTCATACCTATGTAATCAAAATCATTCCTTTTCCTATACTTCTTGAGATTTATCCATTGCATTTTAGTTTCCATTGCTTTAGCTTTGGGAGTCATTGATATTGAATACCGGTCAATGGTAACTTGAAACGTGAAACCAGCCCTGTGAGACTCTGCATGTTTGCTATGCACGTGCACTATTTGTCTATATAGTTCCATTAGTATCAATTTCTCTCCTGGATACCTTGGCAACATATAGGGTTGCCCATCAAAACACCCAACTCTTATGTACGTAAAAGTTGGAAACTGTAGAAATATGCAACCAAACCTTTTTACCTGTTCCCAGGCAGGATCAGAAACTCTTTTCTTTTCAAAATCCTTATCAAACATACACATGTAAATGTCAAATAAAGCATCATTGACCCTTTTGAAGTGTTTTATGCACTCCTTCAATGTCAGTTGAGGGTAGTATTCATATACTGACACATGCCTCCTATAACCATTTGAAGTTAAGCTAGGAAAGTGCCTCATAGAGGTAGCAATATATACCAAATACGAAGTCATATAGAACTTCAAAGAAGTTGATTCTTCCAAAATATGTTGACAGATTGAATCACTGATTTGCTTACCCAAATTATCTTTTGATTACCCTTCTTTATGACATACAGATACTGGTACATCCATTCTTGAAAAGTATTGGAGGTTACAAGCCCTTTGACTCTACTCAAGAGAGTAATTAGACCACCTACCTCTTTGATGAACTCACTCCGGAAGATGTTCTTTGGCATCCTTGCAATTGTAGGCCTGGGAGTCTTGAGCCACCGAGTGTTATGATTTTCTTACACTTCTCTGCATTTTGTCATGGTGATCCTGTGCAGACTCCATGGTGATATTAGTGTAATCATCAATGTTAGAACACCGGAATATCTTGTCAAAGAAATCCTCATCCAAATTTATCACCTCGTTACCATCAGCATCTCTGATTGATTTGCTATCTTTGTCAAAATGAGCAGCTGATGCCAAAACAAACTTTGGATTCTGAGCTGACATAGGGAAGGCAGAAACCAAATGGATGCTACTGTCGAGAATAGTTTGCATGTTTGAGGCGATAGGTTGTTTGTTCACTCTCTCCAAAAACTCAAACATATCAACATGCCCAATTGTTGTGTCTCTAATATTGTCTACATTGGACTCCATAGAAGACATCAGGATCACACCTTGATATTTGTACTTCATATTTTTCTTCTTGGGAGAAGGATTAGACATTTGGTAGGAGACTACAAAATAAGTTTCAAAAACCTTCTAGAGTTAGAAAATTTTCACCCATCAGGAACTATGCAGTTGAGGAGAAAAATTGCACTTCTACATTTCAGAACTGTGTTTGGTGTAAAGTTGGAGAATTTCTCCGCATTTACTCGGGTTTTTTACTTTGGGTGTAGTTTGGAGAAAAATCTTCGAACTACACCTAAGGTTGAAATAGATATGATGCAAGTCAGAGAATTTTCTCTTATTTGCATCTTATAGGGGTAAATCATTCGATGCAAGTTAGAGAAAATCCTTTGACTTGCATGTCTTATACAGTGCAAAAAAGGATATGCACTTCGAAGAAAATTCTTTGAAGTGCATGGGGGTAAATCATATGGTGCACTTCAGAGAATTTTCTCTGAAGTGCATGAGGTAGAACATGCATTTGTTTATGACTTTCAGAGAATTTTCTCTAAAAGTCATATGGGGATAATGTTGCAAGGTGTGTGCCCTTGGTCTCCTTGTGTTGTACAGCATAGCGCTTGGGTTTGTGACAAGGCTTAACTGCCTCTCGGAGATTCATTAACTCTGGAAGTTGTATCAGGCATTAATAGGTCGATCTTTTGGTGCAACTGCAACCATCTTTACAATAGATAAAACTTATTTATGACTTTCAGAGAAAATTCTCCAAAAGTCACATTTTCTTTTTTTTTACAATAAGAATAGATGTGAGATCAGGTTTGTTTGGGGAATTTTCCCCGAACAGCACATAACTATTACAAAGGGTGCTTAAGGTGTTGTTCAGAGATTTTTCTCCAAACAGCAATGGTCCATAAGACTTGTGTTGTTCAGAGAAAAATCTCCAAACAACATCAGTTCGATTTTAAAACCTAAAAATGACAAGATTTAAACAAAACAAAACTCAGGTTTTTAAACAAACAATTAACGATGTGGCTTGGAGATTTTTCTCCGAGCTACATCTTACACTTGGGTTTTGATGATGACCATGACTGTATTAAAACAGTCGATGCAACATACTAAAAACCTAGGGTTTTAAAGCAGAAAGAAATGATAATGCAAAGTAAAGTTTGAATGAAAATAACACCAAAGGAAAAGGAAGGTAACAAGAATTACCTGTGATAGAAATAACAATTGAAAATATGCAGACCAAATCTTGTGCAAGGAAATCAATCACTCAACAACGGGCAGAATATTGTAGCAAGCTTCGAAAAAGGCAAAAGAAAAGATAAATAAAATACAGTTAAAATGAAAATAATGCAGGGTTAAAAGTATATAAACTCAAACATTAAATGGAATTAAATGTTGAACGTGCAAGCGCAGGAGTGTAGTTGCAAAAAACATTTCCACAACTACACATGTGTTAACACTTGAAAAGTGTAAGTTCACTAAAAACAGTGACCTTACACAAGGAATAAAATTTCTAAGTTATGAAAAACTTGATTTTTTGCATTTTTCAAAAGGCAAAAACCAACCCAAATCGAAATGCCTTTCCGAGGGGTTCGACTACGCACAAGGCCATTCCAATTTTGCCTAATTTTTCATGCATAGAGGTCGTGGGCTATGAAACGGACAAGTTTCGTAGGGGTTATCCCATGAATTGAGCTAACAAAATTTGAGGATAACAAGCCCTTAGCAAATGAGGTGTTTTCATCCACAGCAAGCAATGCAGTTACCCGCAGTCAAAGGAAAAGGACTCGAATTGAGTGGGCATAAGTTAACCATAACTCCCCACTCCTCGACGATTTTTCTTCAACAGTTGATGCAATCGTGAATAATGAAGAAAGCTCATATCGCGGTCTATGTTTTGTTTTCAATTATGATTGTTTTCATGATGACTAAGAAGAGTCATAGTGGGACTATGGTGTCTAGTTATCTTTGTGGTAGTTTTCTATTTCTAGTCTAATTAATAATAATATCTTCTCCCTATGTTTGTGGGAGAATGGACGAGTATGGGATTAGTTGCTTAGAAGTTTTGTTCGATTAGGAAACTCAGATCTTGTCTATATATGTTAGATTTTGTATATGACAAGAGAGGTTAGAAAGAGATTATGTTGTATAGTAAATAGAAAACCGTTTGTCCAATGGTGAAAACCATTTCATGGAACCTTGGATAAGTACCATGTTGAAAACCCACTCATGGACATCATGTGTAAATTGGTTATCTATATACCTTAGACTTGGGGGCAAGTTGTCTCATATATCCCATCCTATTCCCCTCATATCATCATAATCCATCATATCCATATATCCTTGACATCATTCCAATCCATCGTCCCTACTTGAGTTTGATCTTGATAACGACTAAGGCACGATCTTGAAACATGCTAAATGATAAACTCTTGACATAGCAAATCTTTTTGCAATAAATCCCTCAAACATCTTATTATGACTTATGAAGTACACTATATCCCTTTAGCTTAGCATCCTGAAAGGAAAGTATAGAGTAGGGCATGTTATTCCTTTGCTATGTAGTCCTTGGAGATCACATCCTACACCCCTCCGTCCATATACCATCCATCCATTATTGAAAATCCCTCAATCCATCCATTTATTTTTTATAATCCCTTAATCCATCCATCCAATCCTCTTTTTAACCTTGTCCCCAATCCTCAGTTTTTCCTAGTCATTGGTATCAAGAAACATTTTACCCATATGCAATCAAATGCAACCATCCCAAAGAAACGAAAATCAATAAATCCAAGTGCAAGCAATCCTTAATCCATGTCAAACTAATCAAGCAATCTAAGCAAACTATCTAAAAGCATCCATTAGTTTTGTTCCTAGCCTTACTACAAGCCTTATCAATTCAAATCATCATCATCGAGATATATTGTTCCCAATCCTTGTGTTCTCGAGATATATCATTCCCACATCAACAACACTATCATCGTCATCAATCAATCAATACTCTGTTTCTAGCTTGATAGGGGCAACAACTCTTATTAGTTTTTGTGATCATTTATACATAATTGCTTGCTCATTTGTGTGCATTATCATTTTGTCTTACATCTACATCAGTCCTTGTAACCTACCTACCACAATGATATCATGATCTTCCATATCATGGTGTTATACAATATAGGGTTGCTTGTGACCCTTTTTTGTTTGTTAGTCCTACACAAGAATACATTGTCACCTTGGTCTTTATTCCCCGGTGCATAACATCTCATGTTATATTAAATAAAGGTTGTTATCCTCAAGTCAACATAACTAATCATCATAATAAGTCCATCATCCTCATTTCATCCATAATCATATTTCTTGCATCCATCTTTTAATTTTTCTCCATTTTTCCTTTATTTTTCTTTCATCATTTTTCATCTTTCATTTAACTTTTTCTTCGCATCTCTTCTTTCGAGAGCTCACTCCTGTAGTTTTTTGCACAAATAACCTCTCAAGGGGGCATCATGCATCCCACTAACTAATCTACCATTACTTCTTCCTCCAAATAGGGCATATCATCACTTTCTTCATACCTTCTATTTTTTTCTTAGTTATTTTTATTTTCTTTGAAACAATGTTACTTCAAACATTGTTTCAAAGAGAGACAAAATGTAGACACCTAAATTTAACCATGTCCTAACGCCACCTAATTCCACCCACATTCTCATGTCATACCATCACCTAATCATTTTCCTAACCTTATTAATTAAATAATTTATGATTAATTAATTAATCAATTCATTATTTGTTTATATTCAAACACTAATTAGCCAATTATCCATTCATATATCCCCTTCAATTTATTTTCATTTCTAACTCATGTCCATCTAAGTAAAAAATTAATTAGAAAATTCCATTAATTATCCTTGCACAATCCTATCTTATCCCTTTCTATTTCTTTCTATTTTCTAACTCATGTGCAGCTAGTTAAAAGGAAACAAATCAAAAATCTTATCTTTATCTATCTCCAAATCATATCCTTATCAATCAATCCATCAAAAGTCTATAAAGTTTGCCTTTCACTCATCATTTGGATATCATGAATTTTAATGCAAAAATAACTCTGTTGTTTCTATCACTCAAAATTATTAATGTTATGATGTTGAGTTGAGCATCCACATACCATCAGAATCATGAGCACATTGCTTCAATACGCTCAATTTGAGGTTTGCAGTGGAGTTTGAAACTAAAATTTTAGTCTTGTGTTTTTATTATTATTTTTTGTTTCATATTTCTATTGTTTAGAGTGTTAAGTGGGTCCCCTTGCCTTGTAATTATTATTAAAAAAACTGAGAGAGAAAACGTGCTATAAATGATTAGTCATTAAAGTTAAAATGAAACATGAGTCAAATCCCACAAAGTATACTTCTAAATGTTTCTATTTATTAATCACTTGAACAATGGCATTCAATTCCTTATAGTGTGAGAATTTATCTATGAAAGAATTAAGAATTATGGCAATGTTATCTCCTTACAATAAGACAATCCCCATACCATAACTTCAATTTCCACCTCAAATGGTTATTGCAAGTTAGGTGGTGCTAATGATGGTCCACTACTCATCTTTTGTTATCTCCTTACAATAAGACAATCCCCATATCATAACTTCAATTTCCACCTCAAATGGTTATTGCAAGTTAGGTGGTGCTAATGATGGTCCACTACTCATCTTTTGCTTCATATGACAAATGCATTTTGTTAATTTCTCTAAGTAAATGACTGACCACTTATTGAATGCAAGGATGTAGCTATTACCAAAAAAAAAGGATTTGATTTTCTTATGTACTTAATTCCCTCTACAAAATTATGTCTCTTTCACATTGAAAGGCTTGGGCAACTTCAAATGGTTTCTACTTTGACCAAATGAATTGTAACTTCCAATCTACAACCACATGCCCTATATGAGTAGTTAATATTTTGCAAACTCGCCTTTTTTCTAATTAAGGAGTAGCTTATTCTCCTTAGAAAAGGGCAAAACTTGTCCCAAATGCTTTAGATGCTTGTCAAAAGTATTATAAAACCAATATTTCTTGCTAATAAACAATGGCACGATTATCTATGAATGGTCTAACTACCACATTCATGTCATGGAAGTAAGTAGAGAATTACATAACCCAAATATATGTGCAAGCCAGTATACAAAACTTGCCTTGTCTTCAATGTTGCTCTCCACACATTCTCTTTAATTCCCACTTGATTACAATATTTCAAATCCAACTTTGTAAGATACATAGTATTTTGGAGTTGGTCCAACAAATCATCAATTTGTAGAAGATGGTACATGTTCTTGATGGTTACCTCATTCAAAAGCTTTATTGTTTTTTATAATGATAAGTCAGCAAACAAGGGGCTAAACCCTTTACAAACAAGAGCCACTAAGGCCTGGCAGAACAGGCCAAAACAAGCCACACAGAACATAAACAGGACAGGAACAACTGTCGAACAACAGACAAAGACTAGATAACCCCAGAACCTGAAGGGACAAATCTGACTCCCTTAACCCTAGGCCTTGAAGTAGTGACAAATTTGAGGAGTCCTTTCTTCTTTCTCTGCACAACAGACCAAGAAGACTTGGAATCGAAGTCCACCAATCAAGGCGAGAGGAGCAGATCCTCAACAGCTACAACGGACAATGAACCACCACGCAGCGAGGGAGCCGACAGCACAGAAGAGGAGTGAGGAGCATTAGAAGGACCAGCAGAGGCAATCATCAAGGCTCGGGCAGTCTCGAGCTGAACAACGACAACGGTTCGAGGCACCAATGGTTCTACTAAAGGGATAGCCGATAGAGAATCCAGGGGAGGCACGGTCTCCTCGGAAGACTCAGCCAAAGAATGATCGTCCTCCTTGGAGGAACCATCCGAAGAGGGAGTGCCCACTGTGAGATGGTCAGCGAGAGCTTCCTTCCACCAAGTTGTCGCACCCTTGCAGCGAGCAAGAGGGCATCCAGAGGCCATATGACCAACGGAGAAACATCTCCTGCACCGAAAAGGGAGGCCCTCATAGTCCAAAAGTTGTGTCCAAGGTCTGTCCTCCACCAACAAAACCACATCACCATGGAGATGTTTGGAGATGTCCACATCTACTAAAATACGAGCCACTGTAGTATGCCCAAGATCCCGAGTCGTAGAGTCCACCTTCAAAAGCTTTATTGTTAATACATATACTCTATGAATAGTTTTTTTTGCGTACATTAACTATAAGAGAAACAAATGGAAAAGTGTTGTGACAAGTTTCACTATGGATCAATGATTGCAAGAGAGCAAATTCGCACCAATTGAATCTCATGCTTCACCAACTTTAAAATGCTAAGTATTTAAGCACTTATACTTGTGTATGTGCTTAAAATGTTGCACAACAAAGGAAACTATAAACAACACGAGCTTAGAATAACAGGGGATTTACCATGGACAACTCAATGAGGGAAACTTCAAAAGAGTGGAGCAATTTGCCTTCTCCTGCCACTATTTACATTGTATTAATAGTTTATTGCCTTATCCAAGCCTTGAAAGGACACCAATATTCACTTTAGCAATATGCTAACACTTGCAAAGCCTTGCAACTTGATCATACACACACCCCTACACTTGACTAAAAACCTTTTTCACATTCTTCCAGACAAAACCGTCACATACGACAAGTTGAAACTGCCACCCATGAGTGAAACTAACATGGTGGTTACATATTGCCATGACACATCCACAATCACCATACCATATATACAATTTCCACGTTGCAGATGGCAATTCTGCAACCAAGACCCTACTACAAATGGTAACTATGTCACTATCAAAACTGAACATCTATTCTTTGTTTTCTTTCTCAGACCCCAATTCACTTGTTTTTAAATCCCAAGGTGTCTAGATCACCTAAGAACCATTTCCAACCACCATAGACCCATGGACAACTTCCATGCTTCATTATTTTTTGAAATCGTCACTTTAAGTGTTTGAAAGTGTGACATGTTAGTCTGTTTGACTAATGGAATGAGTATAGTGATCTGTTAGTGAATTTTAACAAACTTTTATCATCCACTAAGGGTCATTGTTATACATGTCACCCTTGGGCCAAAACTATCTGTGCATGGTTCCATATCTTGGATAAAGAAACCAACTATGACATGCTATTGGGAAGCCCTACAAAATCGAAGGGATTCTAGGTAACATTCCCAAACCAAACTCCAGTGTTGGGAAGCCTAACACATCAAAGAGTCCCTAGTAAGAGTTAAAACTTTTCTTTTGAGTAACCAGCCCCATTTTCTTTTTAACAACCTGCCCACCATATTGGTTCAGCTGGAGATAGGGTCTAGCAGATCGAAAAACATCACATCTTGCCATGTCTAGTGCATCTTCAACAGTGCTGGAAAATCCAAAGTGTACCATACATGTGGTCATACTAATAGCCACATTAAGTCTCTAAGGTGAATATTATCTAGTCAATTAGAAAAATGAAGGTAAGTTGACAAAATAGATCCACTCAGGAAATGGTTGGTTGGGCCTAGGGGTTTACATCTCTGTTGGCAGCCTGCCTGAGCTGCTACAATAGCAAGAGTGGATCACCACATGTCATTTGAGCGATGAATGCATGATGTTTCCTTAGGCAGCGAACAAACAACTCAGAACTGGTATGGACAAAGGGAATCTAACTATTTAGTTATTATAAAACATTATGATAATCCTACAAATTGTGACCAAATGTGAATTTTTCCTAGTTGCTATGAATGTCAAAAGTGAAGAGACTCAAACAAGAATGGATAGATAATGCAAGTTAACTATGCCTCTCTAAGGTAGGCATATTCCTCATCCATGTAATTTGTCACATGAATATATTAACAATTTCCAAAATCTCGCAAAGCCACAGCCAAGGAAGAAGGCCTGGCAGAAGCAATGTAGAAAAAATAAATGTTAAAAGTCATTCCAGCTCATGGGTAATGACACTACTTTTAAACATTATTTTAATTTTTCCATGTGAAAACAAAGGCAATTCCCTTGTTTTTTGCCTTAACACCAGCCAAGTGAATATAACAAAAGTTACCCCAGAGCTAGCTTGCCTGCCTTACTGAGGATGGAAATAGTAATACTACTTCTCTGATGTCTCTACTCTCAAGGAACTCTTATACTGCTGCGAATGTGCTCTCCAAGAAGAGTGTTCTTGGTTTAACTTCACTTTTCAAGAGAGTTTTCCTTTCTATATATGCCCCCTTCCAAATGGCAGCATTTTGCAATTTTTCCAGTGATTCATGTTTGATTGATTAACCCACATTGCTTGAGGTTGGCCCTCTTTCTGGGGTAATTAACCCAATTTTCTGGAGTCTTCTCTTCGCTGATCAGTTAGTTAACTAATGCTCACTATAGTTGACATCTTTTCCTTTGAAGTTCTGCCTTGTTTTATTTACTCAATTTAATACACCAAGTACAGGTTTGTTGCTTTACGAATTTAAGCTTCTTTTAGGTCATAATGCTCGTGGTGACTGCTCAATTTGAAAAATAATTTATTAATGCAAACCATTCAAAAGAATTGAATGGCAACTTAAATGCAGAAAAATGTCACAGCAAGAAGTATAACTGTATGTTGATATCATCTGAGAATAAAGTTGGTGTGAACATCTCTCAAAGACTCGGATGTATGGTTCAAGCAGCCACTGTTATTACATTGTTTAACCAAAATCCAATATAACTGAGACGCAAGAGGGAATATATGTTGGAAGTTCAAACAATTTTGATCGGGATCTATTATTATAGCCCGACAAAGCACTGTTGCACAACAAATTTGACAGGTGATGCAGCAACTCAAAAGAAACCAGATCTCCAATAATACATCGTAATCATCTACACAATTTTCAATGGCTTAACATATCAACAGCCCTACAACTTAATGACAATCTGAAAATTAATTGTACAAAGGCATTGCAAATGAAATCAAAAAATTGGGACAAATCCTAGGGATAGATAAAAAGCTTCTATGATTCCCATTAGCTTTCCAAGGGATATTTTTCAATGTACAAAGATGAGCAAGGTCACTGTGGGGCCCTGTAGCCCTGCATGATGACTGCCTGATAAAATATACTAGACAAGTTGGTCTCCTCCATCATCTCTTGTCAAAAATGAAGAACCATTTTCAATTACATCAGTTTGTGAAGAACATGGGATAACAACTGGAGGAGACCACTGATCAGGAACCATCAGAAAATAATGTGACATTGCCTTGCGGAAGCGCTTCTTGTATTGCTTTGGAGAAATAACTGTAGGTGATGTGTTTTTAGGACCACCAAGAATGCCAGAGGCTTTTACCCATGTCTCTAAGTGTTTGTCCCATGTATATTGCCTCATAAAATCAATAATACCTAAAACCAGCTCACATCGTTCTTCATCAACTCCAACAAGCAGTGAATAATCCATGACATCAATCGACTGCATGTAACACCATACACAAAATCATGTGACATGTTAAGCCAAAAAACAACTAGGATTACATATATCTCAAATAGAATTAAAGTGTATCGAATATTACTGCTAGAAATGAAGTATCATTCCAGACAGCTCTCTCCAGAAGGCGCTTAGCTTTATTCCCAAGAAATATTGGTGCAGTTGGCATAGCCTCTAAAAGGTTTTGGTCCAAAAGAACTTTATTGCTTCCTGTTGAATCTGAATTGTAACGGGAGCGACCGGATCCTTTGAGATCATAAACCCGTGCGACATTCCTTCCAAACAAGAGATTTTCCATTACCATCAGATCCATCCTAATCTCTCTGCCACCTTTTGCATGCTTCATGATGACCTGTGAGATGAGCAAATTATGCAGTATCAAGAGGCAGAAAATCCTTAAAAGAAAAACAAGCCTAATAAACTATTAAAAAGATTTCTGAGGGCACTATCAAATGTAAAATACACAGTAGCCAGAGCACTCACCTGATAAATACCAAGGATCTTTGCCAAACATGTAGGGCTTCCAGAACTTAATGAGTCTGTGAGATATTTAAAATATTCCGGTGCAAACTTGATGAAAGAATCCAATTCTGTCCTTGTTACTTGCTTGATAACAAATCTATCATCCATAGATTTTGCAAAAAACACATTACTCTTTCCACCTTGTGCTCCCCATTTCTTGCAGCGACTTAGTGACAATCTAAAGTCCGTTTCTGTTGGACAGCACTTTCTTCTAAGGGCATCAAACTCTCTTGCAAAGTAACAAGTTACTGTGTACTTGGTTTTTCCAGGAAGACTCTCATCACTAAACGATACTTTTACATGCGCTGGCCTCAATAAATCTGAACTCCCACTACTACCTTTCAAACCATATGCATAGATATCCTCAGATCCAGAACCTCTCTCTTTTGAAAGAAAGTCAACTAAGTCTGAAGAGCTATCTGAGGAACAAATAGGATATGAGATGAGTATCGGCATGCCTAATGATTCTCCATATTCCTTCTCCTTAAACCTGTCTTTCTCTTTTTGCTTCTCATTATCAAGTCCATTATCATATAGGGAAGCCTGATATTCATGTGATGACAATGCATATGATATTATGCTTGTAGGTTCATCATCATAAACAGCAATAACTGTGTTATTGACGCCAGATGGTAAAATTAGCCTTCCTCCTCCATGACTACCCAGATTACTAAATGAGGAAACAAATTTAGGAGTGTAGCTAATGAGAGAATCTAGTCTAATTGACCCTGACACAGTTCCCTGGAAACTCCTGGTGTGCCTTTTTGATAAACTTGACAAAGGAGCTCCAATCCAGCTTCCAAAATCTTCAGACTGATTTAATAATTTGACTGGTGAGGTAGGGGTGCTTGTGTCAGACACCTCCATTCCACCTTTATCTTGACCATTTAAGATAGAATCAGATATAATCTTTCCCCCTGCTGCAGTTTGTTGGGAGGGTTGGAAATCTTTTCTGACAGCAGGTTCACCCCCACCTGCAACAATACTCCCATTCACAGGAGCAATATCTAGCACCTGTGCTGTTGCAAGCATGGCTTGAACACTTGCAGACTGACCCTCACCTGTCCACGCTGCATCTAATGTATCAGAAAGATCAGCCAAAACCCGAAAATGTCCCTCTGACATCACTGTATGCATTCCATGATCACCCTCCAAACCGTCTTGGCTATGTCTACTAGCAACTGTTTCCACAGACATCTTTTCAGAAACTTTGGTGTCGGTACAACATTCACCATTCTCTACATCTGAACTATCAAGCATGCCCTTAGTAATAGTGGACAAATCTCTAATGCAATGATCTGGACTTTCCATATCATCCATATCAGGGGTCTCTCTGCTTGGTGCCACTTCAAAAGTTTTGACACCATCATCTAATTTTCCATTCATGCTGCAAGTTTCCTTTAATATGTTACCAAAGGGTTTGTGGAAATCATTTGGCATGTCAGGTTGCACCAATGCATCACATATGGCATTTCCATCACCAGACGGCACAACTGTAGTATGCAGATTCCCAGACATGTTAGCATTGTCCAGGTTATTTCCATCAATTTTACAGTCAGGGCTCTCAATCCCTGAACTGCCAAGGCCACCAGTATTGCAGTTCTCTTTGCTTGCAATCTGACTTTCTGCAAGCTCTTTTAAGCTGGGATTTAAATGAGGAGTCCTAACATTATCAGGGGGGCTAGATTCTGTCCTAACAACATCTTTTATTGTAAGGGATGAATCTAAATCACAAAGATGATGATCCCATGAATAGGATAGACAAAGAAGATAACGCCTTAGACGGTTTAGCTCTAAAATATCAGCCACAGGTTTCCCTGGCTGCCTGTCCCTTGAGCTGGCCGTTTGCAACATTTCCTGTTTAAATTGATAAATTGTATCATACAAAGCATTAAATAAAGAAATGATTTCTAATTATGTAGAAAATCCTCCATTACACAATAAATCAATACAAATTGGTTCTACATATCTTTGCATTAAATGTACTGACATAGAGTAAACAACATCAAATTAGATCATTGACAATAATCACCTCAATAGCAGCTTTTTGTGTTTGCAACACTCCTTCAAGTTCTGCAATTTGTCTCCTTGATTCTGAAACTTTAGTACCAGTATACAATGATCCAGAACTGGCAATTTTTTCCCCTATCTGGCGGAGAAAGTCAAAGACTTCTGCATAAAACAATTCAACTTTATCTGCAACCTGCTCACATGCATGAACATGTGTTAGTTTGGATCTGATGCTTATACGACACAGCGATGATAGGCATATCAATTAACTCAGAAACATTTTCCCAAAACCATAAAACTTATATTAAGATACCTCCCCAGCTTCTTTCCTAAGCCATTCTTGCTGATCAGGGTCATTGAATTCTAACTTTGAAGGTGGTAAATACACTGATAGAACATTAATGGAAGAATATCGGAAGCATGCTATCATACTTCCAAACCTGCCACATTGAGTTGAGGAAACAATTTAGGGCAGAAAGTAAAGAAAAAGCTTCCAAGTACTATCAACAAGCTCAGAAAACGAAAATATCAAAAAACCTAATATTTAGTGGCATACCCATAAAAGCGAAGGCAGTCTCTATGTAAAGAATGACCACAGCTGGCAACTCTACTTGCTGCAGCATGATTGGAGAAACTGAGCTCTAAGAATTTTCCAAAGGATAATCCCCATGCAGCATCAGACATTACTACTCTCCGGGTGGCTTCTGGAACTCCATCTTTCCGTGCACATTTGAGACAACGATGCCACATCCATATTTTGCCTTCACGTTCACCAGGTAACGTCAACATTAGAGGCACCCGCTTCACGGATATTGTGAGGCTACCCTGACGGTGTGTATAGCAAAGGACATGTGCCTCTGATGGTTCATTACAGAAACGACAACGAGAATTCTGCATGTATTATATTGTTACACCCAAACTAATTAGTGTACAGTTCAAAGTTTCCCAGATACCAAAAAGAAGACTCAAATGGAAGAAAAATAAGGTGCGGCAGAAATTCTACCTGGTCAAATAAGTCGTCCCGAAGGTACCTTCCAAGAGGCTTGTCAAAACTGCCATAATATTTAATGCGAAAAAGTTGAGAACGCTCACACACTGTCCCCTTCAACACACAACGACTTGATAATAAAACCAATATACTTTGATGATCAGATGGGGAAGGTGGAAAGTCTTCTTTAGAGAGAATTTGTTCTTGGTTCCTATATCCTGCATTTTGGTCATCAAATTTCTTGGAATTCATTTCGTTTTCTGCTATTTCTTGATTATCCTTCAGCACTTTCGAAGATAGTTCCTCTGTGGTCATTTGATAATCAAGACAAGCTCTGGAAGCAACAGAAGTCACAAAACCATTCACTGAATTTGAAAATTTTGACTCCTTACTTTCAAAATCCGAGGTGATTTTTCCATATTCATCTGAATCTATTGGAGCCACCATTTCATCCAAGGCTGCCCTTAGTGAAGCTGACAGTCCAGAGACATTACCTAAAGGAGCAGATAGCAGAGGAATCCTCTGACCAACAGGGCATATATCTTGCTTTTCCCTAGTACTTTCAGTATATGCAGATTCTTCTTCAGATGTCCTAAACCCAACTTTTGTTTGAACAGGACCGTTACAAAGGGAACTAGATTTACTGGTCAATTGTAACAAAGACTCAGATGACCCATTTCCTTCATTATTAAGAATTGGAGTGTTACCTGGTAACAGAGAGGGATTTGGTGTCGAATTGTCTACTTTTAGGGTTTGTAATTCTCCTGAAAAAGTTTGCTCTAGAACAGGAACAGCAAATCCAGGAATTGTAGAAATAGACCTATCTAAACTGGATTGTTTGTCTGGCAAGGCAACTGTTATTGGAGATTTCAAAGGAAGCTCTGGCAAGGTAGCACCTTCATCTGCAAGGAAAGATGTCTCAAGGGCTAAATGATAAGCAGCAAAGACTGTATACTGAAGAACATGCTTGATTTTCTTCAATTCATCACGACTGGAACCCATGAGCAAAACCTGAAAGTCAAGTGTAGTGCAAGTATTTATAAATAGATATTGACAAGAAAGAATAATATAATATGGTAGACAGGAAATTCAAATTTTAGTTTTAAGAACCCAATTTAATTTTATGTTAGCAAGCATTCCAGAAATAACACTTCCACTAGGAGTTAGATTTTTAGGGTATGAAGCAAGGCTGCAATAATGCTGTTGACAATTACCACTTACAAACCAGAAAAGATAAAGTCAAGCTCATGCATGGGTAATTTGCATAGTGCCACAGTACTTGATAGTATAAGAGTTTACCAACAATAAGAGACAGCAAGCCCCTGTAGATTTGAAATGAGAGGTAATCACATGTATAATTATGTTGATATTGAGCAATGTTTTCCCAGCTTGAATTATATATGCATGATAAACAGTTGAAAATACAAGTAACCAAGTACTCACAGAATTCATCCCAAAAAGGTTGTTATCTGTTTCAGGCCACAGATTTTTAAGATCCAGGCTTTAGATTTGGGATTTTCGTGTGCAAAAACCTGACTAAATATCCCAATGTGACCACTAACATTATTCCATTGTACAGGAGGCTCTTTATTTCCCAAGGACCAAAGATTGTCAAATAAGATAGTTCATAGCATGTTGTTATAGTTAAGATTCTTTGTAAAATCCATGAGAAAGAACTGTAAGGTTTTTTCCTCTCATAGTGCCACTAAAATAATGTGCCCCCCATATTTGTAACTTCCAACAGCAAAGCGTATTAAAGTAACAGACTATGAGAGGTTAAAATGTGAACATTATCAGAGATCTCCAGATGTAACTTAAGGATATTTCTGGTTTGACAATTGTTGTGAAGCTGTTATAAACTACTCATTTAAGGGAACATAAATATAGCAGGAAGTCACAAAACTCCATAATATTTAGCATCCTCGCAATCAATCTACTTCAATTGTTAAGTATACATTTCAAGGAACATCCTTCCAGTTGGAATCATATTCATGTCTATCTTACAAGATGTTTTCCATCCCAAGTGCTTCTCTTGTCAGGCATGACTCACATATAACTCATATACATTATCTTAAATTCAGTGTGCAGTCAAAGGGGTTGAGCTCAATTGATTAAAGCATCGGATTCTCATTGTGGAGACCCAAGTTCAAATCCCCAAAGTGACATCTAATGTGCAATTCTAAGTTGTGACTCTTGGTCTTCCATTGTTAGCTTCTAGAGTGGATGTGACTTCTAAGATGGAATTCTAAGATGTGACTTTTGGTCTTCCATTGTTGGTTTATAGTGCAGATGCTCGAAAGAAGCTAAGTATTAGTCTAATGTTAATTCTCAAAAGGAGCTATGTGTTAGTCTCATGTTAATGCTCGAAAGGAGCTAAATCTTAGTCAAATGCTCATATGAGCCATATTTGTAAACTTTCCTCAATATTAACCAAAAAAATCAGTGTGTTAAGCACCTTTTTTCAGTGTATACTGTTAGCCAATTTACCTTGCACTTGGCCAAGCACTTTATTGTAGTCTTTATTTATTCATGGAGACTGGCATATCAAACCCTAAGAGCAGCTCACCCAAAGTGCACAAGAGGTTCCTAGACCTCACTTTGAAAGTTTAGCTATAGGAATGAACATACGTTCTGCCATAATTTCATCCATATACGCAGTCATATTCGATGGTATAATAAAAAAACCACGGCAAATACTCAACAACAAAAGGAACACAAGATATATCTGCAAACTAATATGATGATGGAGCTCCATTGCACAAACTGCTACTTTGAAGGTGGGGCAGCTGAAACATCATCTCTGCTAAACTCCTCACCTGCAAATGCTCACAAGCTGAACACAAAGATAGATGGAAATCTCCAAAATGCCAACACATGCATAGTGGGTGTGCGTTTCTGCTTTTCTCATCACATAAACATAGCAACAAACCTCCTAATTACATCTAATATTTCTAACCATCTCACACCCGTGCCACTAATAATTAATAGAATATCATCCCATGTGCAAATGGGTTTCTAATACATAGTGCACATTCAATACATTAATCACATCATAGATTTCCCACCAACAACTACCCCAACTCAATCATGTCTTACATTATCGGAACAATCACATGCTATATTACCATTGTTGTGTCACCAAGTGCACATGAACATTTTGGTGTGCCCAATCACATCACACCAACCCACTCTGCTTCCATTCATCCAAAAGCTTGTCATACATGCACCATTCAATTGTCCCCCCACCCCATCTCTTCATTCATCAGAGACATCCACACATTGGTACCCATGGGTAAAACCATCACATACTCATTACCGCATCAAATTTGTGCACCATCATCAACAAATGCTAAGATACCACCCCTGCATGGGCTCCCTGTCATCTTCATCCAATCTACAAGGAAGTTGTCAACCATCATTGAACCATGAAATTCTCTCATCAAACAACATTATCCCCTTGTCAACCTGTAAAATGTAATGTCCCCAATTGGCATTTAGCCAAGTTTGTAACCAATAACCTATTTCTTGAGTTCCCATAGCCTATCTGGCATTGTTAGGGAGCTCCATAATTCTTGGAGAGCACAGGTTCAGTTATTTGTGATGTTTTGCTATGGCATTGAGCTTAGTTGGTTTACAAATTATGCATTCAAAAGCATTTTCGGCCTTCCGGTTTGCTCTCCAAACTTCTTGGAGAAGTCATCTATTATAAAAAGTCACCCAGTTGGCATCACTCTTCATCCCAAACCTTCAGAATGTTGTTGGTAAAGTTTATTTTGCAATTTGCTTCAATTTGGGATTTTCCGTATGTTGGGTGATTAAATGAGCTATTTTATTATTATTTTCACTTAAGTCTCCTAAGGTTGGAATTATTCAAAGGTGACTTAAGTGTTATAACTCATTGGAAAGGAAAAATGTTTTATTATTTGATTAGGCACATAAAAGTGGGCGCCATTACTTGGGAAAAAGAATTATTTAAGTTGAAGGAAAAAGTAGTTATTTCCAAGAAAGAATTATATTCTTGTGTAACTTACAAAGTGCCTATTTAAGAGAAGTTGGAGCTCATTGTTGAGGTTATGCTATTGATTTGATATTGTTATGCTGCCGGATTGAACCTGTGAGTTCTTCCATTCCTTCTTAAGGACGAAAATCCTCTTGGAGAAGATCAGTTTCGGTGGTGAAAGATCCACCCTAGCTGGTAATGGTGATTTCACACAGAAATCACACTTGAGCTGAATGTTTGTGCCTTTTGACTTTACAGTGTTGGTTATGCTTTGTGGAGATTTCATTTCCAGGTTGTTTCTACAGGAGAGTCGCAGATTTGCAAATTGAAGTTAATCAAGAAAAAGAAATCAGTTTGCTTGCAAATATCTCTATGACAATTTGGTCATGATTTCAATATGATTTTAATGAGCTATCTGGATTGATGTTTGAATATTTGTGTAGTGTGATTTGAGAGCAGTTATAATCTTGGCCGTAATTTTCTCTGTGTAATGCCATACTTTCCTTGTTACACCAAATTTCTGAATAGTATGCAAGCAAATATCAAAATCTTTAAGGGTGTGAGGAAGGCAAGAAGAAATCGTTTCCTATTTTGTCTTATTTGGTTGCTTTGGTGGGGCCGCCTTATTTCCAATACTTAGGCGCTTCACATTTGAGGATTTTAATTAGACATTATTAAATCTGTGGGGTTGTACGTGAGAATTGAAAGATAGAGATCGTCCATCAATTTGTCTTTTTTGAGATGTGGTGGGGCCACCTCAAATCTTAAGTTGTTTAAACTTTTTGGAGTTGTTTTTTAATCCCTTCCCACTTTCCATAGTGTCCTACCATTTTCACTTGGTATGTGAGTTTGTAAATGAAGGGTAGTGCTTGTTTCCTGTCCTATGTGGAGGAGTGGGGACCACCAAATCTTCCTTGTTTGAAGCGCTAGTCTTTGAGAGCTTTAGTTTACCTTGTCATGTATGTGAATGGGAGTTTGGAAGTTTAAAAATTAGTCATACAAGGTTGTTTCTGCTGTCATTATTCCTGATGTTATATCAGAAATTTTCTGAGTTAATGTTTCAATCAGCTATAGTGTGTGTGCGGCAGAGTGAAGAGGATTTCAGACTGTCACTAGAATGCACTTGTGTTCATGGTTCAGACATCAGTTGGGGTTTTCTGAATGTTTTTAGAGGTGGTTTCAGTCTGATTTTAGCAGAGATATCAGCAGAGTAGTGTGTTATTAGACTTGCAATCATCCTTTCAAATGTATATTCAGTGTGCATCAGATATTGGTCAATGAAAGCATGTTTCCATCATGATATTCTGAGTTTTTATGAACTGAATTTTCTGTAGCAACAGTCTGAGTTTTTATATCAGAATATTTAATTCCAGTTTGATGCAAAGTTACTTCTATTTAGCTATTTGAAATGCATTGTTAAATTTGTACATAACTTCAGATGGTAGTATGTAAATCAGGATGCTATTTGAAATGCATTGTTATTGCATGAATTGATATTGTAAAACTGGATGGTAATAGCCAGTGAGATTGACTGCTTTCACGTTTATCCATTCACCCCACTGAATAAGTGGATTCATTGTAAAGGCTTCCCGCTGAATAAGTGGATGTGCCTATGCTTTTCCTTTCAATACTCCCACTGAATAAGTGGTGTATTCCCACTGAATAAATGGATGCCCGTTGAATAAGCGGAAGTTGTATTTGTTTTGTTGCAAAGCATTAATTGTTCAGCTGAAGCACTTGTATGCTCTCACCTCGCCCATTTTGGGAACTTGGTGATCAGAAGGTGTGGAGGTGTTTACTATGGTTGCATTTGATTTGCTAACACTGTTTGATAGTGTGGAAAATCTGAAAAAAATTGGGGCAGAACATTACATAAAACTTCTATATATCATCCATAGTTTCAAAACTCGCCACTTGGCATAACTCGGCAAACCCAATTTTGACTTGGACTCAGCGACTCAGCAAATTAAAAAAATACTTAAACTCACTAACTTGGAAAACTCAGGAGTGCTCTCCAAGACTCACCAAAACTCACCAAAAACTTGGCGAACTCAGCCAAGCAATTTACTCAGCTGACAAAATAACTCATGAATTAGGCGAGTATTCAGCATGTTTTGAAACCATGATGTAATCTACATTTGTGAGTGTTCATGTGGTATCTGCCACATCTTACTGGCACACCTGAGCAACCAGTCACTATGCATGCCTATATAAGATTGAAAAATGGATACATGGCTCACCCAAACCTATAAATACTTACTTTGAATCTTGTTACTTTTCAGCACATGGTTGCTGTGTATAAGAGAACTGTACTCTACCACCATGCTAACCACAACGTGCAGATCTCTATTTCACGTGCTCTCTCATTTCAATGTGAGTCATCAAGCCATTCCGAGCTCAAGATATCACAAATATGTGAACTATCCTCTAAATCTATACTATAGTATATATGCCATCTCAATCAACTATCATTAAAAAAGTATGTCTCATTCGGCACAAACATGGATCACTTTTCAATTCCACGCATATAAATTGTGTATGCTTCAACCATCAAAACATCTGCATTGAAACTCTGCAAATGTTGCAACAAGTCTTTTACAAAGGAATAAGCCTCGAGTGTGCACATCACCTTCCATGAATATGCTAATAGCACACAAGTAGCTACAAATCATCACTCCTCTTAAAATTTGTGTCACGACTCCTCAATATCCACTGTCCCATACAATTAAAAACAACTTGTGTCTAGCTGATAAAAATTCTTGCCAATGTGGCTAGCATCCCAAAGAATTATTGTGCTTCCCCTTAGAAACACAAAAGATATAAAAGAAGAGAACTGCCGCATTTCCACAAAATACACAATCCTGTTTAAAAATTCAACTTGCAAAAACTTTTTCAGTAGCTCTTCACATATTTCTTAGCATAATATTTTATAATGCACTGTTCTTCACAAGATGCTTGAGCTTGACGAGTACTAACAACAAATCTATACATCATTAAAAGTTAAAACTACTACCCTATACCTCCACAAGCATGTGTACGGATGCCGATGCTAACAACTTTCTCTTCTTTTCATGCACACTCTATCCTAACACATAATAAAAAGAACTAAAGCTGCACCCATGTAATCTCCATTTCCGTCAATGTGCTGTCACACAATTACCTTATACTTCCACAAGTGTGTGTATGGATGTGGAATCTTAACAACTTGCTCTTCCTTTCATGCACTCCTTAATCTTGACATGCACTTGAAAGCTCAATGCAAAAAAATTTGCATGCACCATATCCTCTTCTTCACATGCCACTTTGACACTGTGAATTCCTCTAGATGATTCCTGCAAGTCTGCTTCCGTAGTAGCCATGATCTTGCACATTTCTAACATTATTCTTGCAAAGCTCAAACATCTTCATACCTTAACAGGAAGAGCATTGCAATATCCTTCTAATCCTTCACCATCATTGTCCAAGCTGAATTATTTCTTAGTTCTCTTCCATTCCACTCTTATTGCATCCCACAATGTCATCTCTACATATAACTAGCCACACGTAGATCTTCATTGAATGTCACTAAGAGACCCAAACCATCAGCAATATGCTGGCAAATCTTGCAAATTCTCTTCCTCTTAGACATGCACCCATCTCCTAACTATTCTTGAGACTCCTACTCTGCAATCTAGCATATGCTCATACACCATGCAATGGTCTCGTGTCCCCATCAATTGCACCAAACATCCCTGCAACAATCATCTTGATTCAACACCTGCACCTTCACTATGTATCTTGTTCTACTGTAGCTTCTTCTTGTGCATCCTGGCATTACACATCAAGCATTTTCTCTTTTTTCTTCATGCCTACACATGCCAGATCCTGCATGGTTTTCACCATTCACTACTATCTTCCACCAGAGAAATACATCACCATGTGCCATAAAATCAAGCACCAAAGCTTCTAACCGACATTTGTAGAACCATTGAACAATACTAAATAGAGATCTGTGTGCCAACACCCAGTCAGACGCCACCATGCATGCCACACAGCTCCCATTGTGGAAACCGGGAATTATATATGCTGCAATGTGAGATCCCAAACAGTTTTTTGTCACTTGTACATCAACAGATTGTCATATAAATGTCCTATGCACACAGTTCAATATATTTTCCTGCATAGAGGACACCTTTTTTCACTTTCACTATTCATGTAGTAAAACATCGTTCCTTCAACATTCCTATGCATGCTTGTAGCCACTATGCTAGGTGGCAAGCACATCCTTCTATGTGTTGAGCAACTTATGTACTTGAAATATCATGTAAAACAGTCTTCTTCCACATCTGCACAAAAAACACCTCCTCATGCACCAAGCTTCAAATACACCCATTATGTGCACTGATATCTTTCATTAATTTATGATCTGCACAAAACAGACATTTTTGAAACACTTAAAGAACATTAATAGTCATTTTTACAACCTTCTCATTCTGTCCTAGACATGAATTATTTTTTCTTCAGCTCTCATCCACGATAATACAAGATATGCATGAAAGTATTTGGACAAAAACATCTAGAGATTTACAGACTATTGAGAAGAGCTTTGGCAAATGTCTTCCTTTGGAAATCTAAGTTCTTTAAAAAAAACAAGATACGCATCAAAACTGCAAATATTCTCTGGGATCACTAATACAAAACATCCTTGTGCCTTTTAAGGGAGATAATAAAATTTGATTTTTTTTTATGCACATGAGAGAGAGCTACACCAACACTGCAACATTTGCCAAGAAGAAAGCAATGTAGCAGGGTACCTACTGCCGAATTGAATCCTCTTGGACAAGCAATTTATCCATGTCAGATCTGTTTCTTTCATTCTTGCTATTTCTCCACAGCTGCCATTAAAGCAAGATGAACTCCAGTAACATAACCAAAATGGTTCCAAAATTTCCTTGCATATTGTCACATTTGCGAAGCATTTTTTGCAGTCCTTATTCACCCATGAATACTGACATATCAACCCCTAAGCGCAGCTCACCAGAAATGTGCAATGTGTTCCAAAACCTATCTGTGAAAGATTAGCTATGGAGATAAGCATACATTCCATCCATATTTATATTCAAACATGCAGCCATATTTTATGTAACAAGATAATATAATAACTATTGCAATATCCAACAACAAAAGAAACAAAGATACATCTGAAAACTGATATAAATATGCAGCTCATGCAGATTGCTACAAGCTAAAATGAAGGCCACCATTGCCTATGATGAGCAAGTGGATAGCTGAAATAACACTTCTATTACACTCTTTGCCTAAAACCACTCACAACCTAAGTACAAGGGTATATAAGAAACTCCAAGATGCCAATAAATGCATAGGCAGTGTGCTTTTATGCTTTTCTCATGCTCAGACAGTAACAACCTGTCTAGTTATATTAAATATATCAAACCCACTCACACCGACTCAACTACCATGCAACTAATACTCATTCAATATTATCTCATGTGCAAAAGGGCATTTAATACATGGTGAACATTTAGTGCACTACAACTTACAAGCATATAAATTTCATATAGTGACACCCACTAATACATAATTCAATCACATGGTGGATTTCAATTCCAGCATATACAGAATTGGAACAAAACCCCTTTGCACAACAAGTTTGGTTAACACCATGAATAGCCAAAACATGACACTGTCGATGACCAAAAGTTGATAGTCACTTGAGCCTTGACGGTATTCCAAATTTCATTTGATGATGTGACTTGAAAACAGATTTCTAACGTGACCATGTTTTTCCATACAAAGTTATTTGAAACAGCATATAGTGTTGTCAATCACCAAATTTTACTAGCATTTGTGTCAGTAGTTGTAGTTGTATTTCGATCAGGTGTTGTATTTGGTATCTCAGTGAGGCCAACATGTCACCCTTGTACATGCATCTACCATTTGACACTTCGACATAGCATACTTCTATGTTTGAAGTAAAATAAATTATATATATATATATATATATATACTGACATATGGGTGACTTATTCCAGATTGATCTCCTTGTCAGATTGTCCATTTGAAGTTTTGAACCAAATTGAAGATAGAGAAAACAAGTGACCTTAATAATCTGGATCCTAGGAGATATGGTGGACAACACTCTAAATTGGTAGTATTTGAATGTATTATTCACAGAATCAAATTATAAATAAGAAATCAGAAAATAAAATAGCAAATAGCATTCAACTATAATTCCAAAAATCCAAAAAAGATATATATAGAAATATACCAACTGTTATTAATCTAAATGTTTTGCATGTGATAATCTGTTTAAGGACATTAAAGACTATCTATCTCGCCTAATTCAATCTATGTATGTACATACAGAATTGATGATACAAAAAGGAAAGGAACCAGTATGGAAGATGAACGGTTGATCATCCATATGTGACCCTTTCTCTTATGTCAGTGACAGATGAGTTGTGTCAGTAATGGCTGAGCTTAACCTGCAGGGCACTGCAACTCAAGCCCGCTAATGAAACCCCTCAAGTCATATGGGGAGCCCTGCCCAAGACGAAAGTGCAGCAAAGAAGCAAGACAGTATAGTTCTCAACTAAGTAGGAACCAACAACTAAGTAGGCGATTGGTTCCAGTATTGATATTGACCATGGTTTTAAGTTCAGCATTGCTGCCAACAATAGAATTAGAGCTGCCACATGAATCATCAATAACCAAACATTGGTTGCAAAAATGAATTTCAATGATCCATGACTCCATGGATTGATACAAGGCATTTGTTACACTTACCATCTCAGTCACAATAGCAAGCCACAATCAGAGATGGTATACTTTTGCGTGGCTATTTTTCAGGTCCAGGGTGGTCAAACAAATCTTTAAGACCAATCCAGGGAGATTAGGTGAAATTATTGGGCTTCTCACGCATAATTTTATACTATAGAATTGAATTCCTTTGAACTGCTTTCACTATTAAGTTCATTTCTAAGGCTTCTGACAATACCTTAATTTTTCCAATATTTAGAATTTTTTATGGGACTTTGACATCTGCAACTTTTCATGGAGTTCTTACATATCAAACTTGATATGGACCTTCCATAGCTGCCATTATTCAACATGCCTTTGACTAGAAATTTTTAAAATTCTTTCACCCGTGGCACACATTTAGACCCAGACAAACAGAGCATATCTCTAAATTCAACACAATATAGACACAACAACAGGATCCCCAAACTACTAACTCATTCGCCAAAATTGTGGACTTTGTATAATCTGCATAAGAATTCAGAAACAAAACTCAAAACGACACAGTATATAACAAATCTATTGAGTGGAACTTGTATGATGGCCTTCCTCAATTTTGCCAGTTTACGAAGAATATAAATAGGAACTCTTACTTATATCTCCTCTCCTAATGTCACATACTCTACTCTTTGAACTCTTACTCTCTATCTCACTTTCTCCATTTTTTCAATTTATCTTATGACTTACTTGCGACATGACATAAATCAATAGAATAGACATTAACAACTTGATTTTTTGCCTTACACATATGATTCATTTACACACAATTGCCACAATGTACTACAGTTTACATCTTAAACAAGACCTATCAAGGACAAGATTAAACAAAAATAAACTTGAATAAATAGAGAAAATTAAACTTAAGACTTTTTGGCATATGAAAAGGTGTTTAACGGTCCTCAACTATTTTATCTAAACTGAATTTGATTGTTTAGACTGTTGACTTATTCATTGACATAAATATTTGTTGAAGCTAATACGTCACTTAAACACCATTGTAAGGTGATCTAGACACTATTAACATGGATAACTGATCATCAAAAAGTAACATGGATCAAATTTAGCAACCAACATGCATCATAAAACATCTTCTGGGTAGAGAGTTCTGAAAACAAGTTGCTACTTCAGGTGTAGTTCACCAAACTAAAAATTTGAAGCCACTTTCATTTTTCTTAAACTGCCACACCTTATTTCATTCAATAGATCTTTAGCCTCAAATAAGCCACAATACAAAGAAAGCTTTCTATTTACTATTGAAGTGGAAAACTGAAAACATAGAGAATCACATATAAAAACAGAGATTCGGAGAAAGTAAAGAGATGAAGAATGTGATTTTATTGTATTATCTATTGTTGGATATACATATTGGTGGACAGAGGTGGGACTGTCATGGCAGCATCCAGCCAAACACTACTAACTCAACACTCACCTAAACATGCTATTTAGTTATTGACAGAGATTGTGGTGGTTGAACCCCTTAACCACTAGCCATAACTGCTACTGTTAACCATCAGTCAAATCACTTGCCAAGTGACACGTCAATATAATATAACTTTACATAAAGAGATCATCGTAGTTAGAAGGTTTGGCCAGACCTGGCACGGATTTGATCTGAACCTGTCAAGTTCGCTGAATCTCTCTGGAATGAACCCTGAACCTGGGTTTAATTTTATAACAACAACAAACCAAGTTTAGAATACATAGTAGCACAATTGATGGACCCATGAACATGATGCAAACCATGCAAATGCAAATTTCAGTCAGTCCAAAAGTATGGAAAAGACTGGAAGGACTAGTGAAACATGGTCAATAATATGATTAGGAGGTAAAGGTAAAAAGTAAAGCTGGGGTTTTAGGTCCCAACCTACACCGCATGCCAATTTGATCTATGGGGACTTCGGCCAATTTGTCATCTCATCACTTTCTCTCTTTTTATATCTGATTCTCTATTCTTTCAGTTTTCCAATTACATAGTAAGTAGAAAACTTTGTTTGTATTGCTGCTTATTTGAGGCTAAAGATCTATCATCCTCCTGCCTTCCATCCAACAGTTGCTTTATAACTCAGGGAGCAGCCCATGATTGGTACACTAATATTCATATCAAAGAAAATGCAAGCAGCCTAAATCTAGAAAAGACACTTCGGACAAACTTTAAAATGCTATGGATAAAGACTTGCCCTTCAAAACAACCTCATAGCAGCCTTCAAACAAGGATTAAGCCTTAGCAAACAAGTAACACAAAGAACTATAATGCGTAATTTCTATTCTACCTAATCTCCCAATGAAATGCCACAGTTGGGGCTTATACAAGGCCTAAAACCTTAATCAATATTTTACAATACCAAACAATCCTCAAAATTTAGCCATAGTTTATACTAAGCCCTAAAAAAGGAAAATTCTAAAGACATCAATCCCCAAAGCAAGAATACAAGTAATCACTGCAACAAGCATAAGAAGATTTATGAAAGCCATCCAAAAAGGATAGCAACAACATTGATACCAATAAAACAAAAAGGAGTATATGCCCTATATAAGAAATCCCACCTAGAAGCATGTCAATTTAAGAAAAAAGATAGAGACCACCCCAATGGTGAAGAAACTAGAATGAATATCATAGCATGCAGTGCCAAGGTAATAAAGGGAACTGAAACTTGAAAAGTTTGCAAGAAAACTTTTGAAAGAATTCAACCACAGGATTCTTCTTAGAACAATAGTAAATGCCATAGGAGACAAAATCTTGGTATACACGAAGTTATACTCCAACTTCATTACAAAGAACTTAAACTCAAAAACCCAAAATCCAAACAAACGTGGGTTATACTTGTGAAGTCAAACTAGCATAGTACCAGAAAAATCAACATTTGGATAGTTATGCACACAACATCAAAATACAAATCTAGCAATATAATGATAATCTATATTTTGATGTGATGATAATGATAGTAGATATCATGTGATCCTTGACAATAAAGCAAATTTATGACAAGAATTATTTAATGCATCCTAAGGAGCAAGCTGTAATCCCAAAAAGCACAAAATCAAACTTTACATTGTACGGTGATAAATATGACCATATATCACTAGTATCTCATATTCAAGTCAATAGACTAGTTAGGATACGCAATCATTGCTATGCAATGTTTATCAACTAAGTTGCTGAATCAGCCTGTCCCTATGTCAATTCCGGGTACGAAACATCCTGGAATCAGAATCAAGTTAGATTCCTCTACAAGTGCATCCAGGGTTCGAAATTTTTGACGTAGAACCAATTCCAGAAAACCCAAAACAAACCTAGCTGATTCAGAGACCTGTGTGGTGATTCCAAGTGTAGAGTGGCATTTTGAATGCCGAAAAACCTAAAAAGTGTTTGCTATTTTGTTTTAAAGTCATTTGGACGCCGTTTTAACTCATTTCGATGCCATTTCGAGCACGGGAGAAAGGATTTTGACACAGCAAACACCAACCGGAAAGTGATTTCCTAAGGATTTCACTAGGGTTTTCAACTTTTTTCTGCTCGGATTAATAACGGTAAGTTATTAACATTTTTTTTTTTTGTATTCTTAGATTCAGCTTGATAGTATATACTGTATAAGCTGAATATTTTTTAACTTAGGCTTATTACTTATATTATATAACTATATATACAATATACTATATACTGTATTAAATTTTAATATATAAATTAATAAATAATAAATATTAAACATGTAACTAAATTTTACACCATACCTTCATTTTTATATGTATTAATAATTATGGATACCGTAAACTTTAATCAGTGATCTATATTAATAATTATAATATAGATTCCAAGTGGCAAGACATATGTTTGGAAATGCAACGGGTGTGATAAGCAGTATACAAGTTCATATAGTCAATTCAAAGGCCATTTGTTTGCCATTCCTGGATTGGGAACCAAAGCCTGTCCAAGAAAGAATAATACACCTATCCTACCTCATAAAATAGCAGAATATATCAAAGAGCAAGAGGAAGCAAATGCAAGAGTTGTGAATAGAATAGGGCATCCCTTGAGGAGAGATGGGGTTTGCAGAGGCCACTTGCTTCTCCATCTCATACTCGTAGTGTCACCTCTGATGTTGTAGTAGAGGGCCACCTATTTGTGTAGGAACGAAGATGAGCCCGATAATGTGAAGAGAGCAAAGGGACCATTAGAGAGGGCATTTAAAATGATGCTAGAGAGATTGTTGACCAAACCATTGCAAGATGTCTCTACGTCAATGGTTTGTCCTTCAATGTTGTTCGATCTTCGTATTGGCAAGATATGATAAGAAAAGTAAATGAAGCTCCAAAAGGGTACACGGGCCCAAGTTATGAGGTGTGTAGCACCTTATTGTCAAAGGAAGTCAAACATATAGAAACTTCATTATCTCGCATTAGGGTCTCATGGAAAGAAACAAGGGTGTCCATTTCCGATGGACGGAAGGATGCAAAAATTAGGCCATTAATCAATGTGATTGCAGTGTGCCCTAAAGGGGCAATGTTTTTGAAAGCTGTGGATTGTGAGGGGCAGGTGAAGGATGCACAATTTATTGTTGATATCCTTATACAGTGCATTTAGGAAGTGGTCCCTCAAAATGTTGTCCATGTCATAATGAACAGTCATTGACAACCATATAGAATCTGAAACAAATAACCAACAAACTTTTAAATACCAACATAAAGCTTCTATTGCATTAAAAAAAACTCAAAAACTACTAGAAAAAGGATATATACAACCTTCCAAATTTCCTTTTGCTGCACCATTTATCCTCATAAAAGAAAAGGATGATACAATTAGATTGTGCAGCTTATGGACCACTAAATATAGTTACCATAGGAGATAAATTGTAAACACCCCTTTCCTCAGATCATCTTCCACACAATCTTAAAGGGGCAATAGGCTTCCCTATTATAGACCTCGAAGATGCATATCAAGTTAGAATTAGGAAAACAGATGTACTTAACAATCAAAGCAAAGTAATGACTAACAAAATATATGTGTGTGCACATTCATGTGCATGCAAGTGTGGTGCCCAAGCAACCATGATAAGTCTAACAAAATAAATGTATATATTTATGTGTGAATATGTATAAGTGTGTATGTATGTATATGAGTCTGCATAACTTTATCACTGCATTCCTAGATGTAAAATGTGTTTTAGCAAAAAAATCAAGGAACATATAAAGCACCTGCAATTAGTACATTAACTCGTTAGGAAGCATTAACTATTTGACAAATTAAACAGAAGTTACTTCTTTAAAAAATAACTTATAAGTATAATATTCACATATATATCTGACAGAATAGCAATGGACCTCCTAGAACAACCCATGTTATTGGGATTGGGAATCACCAACTAGTGTACAAGAAACTAGAAATGTTTAGACCTTGTAGGAATATAGATAAGGTACATACATGATTTCATCAAGATAAATCAACCCTTACAAGAACTATCAAGAATGACCAAATGATTTGAATGTGGAAAAAAATTAGAAAAAATGCAATAACGTGAAGAAGATCTGATCGAAGCCCTTGTACTTACACTCTGAATAAAACATCTACTATCCCCACAAATTGTAGTGGCCTATTACAGACACTAATTTGATCAAAATACCTTAGCAGTTGTACAAGTAATCAAGACATGAAGACATTATCTGAAAAATATGTTTTTAAAATATATATAAGCTACAAGACTTATTTACCCAAACATAAACTAACTAGTAATAGACAATGGTTAAATTCCAATAGGAAGAATATCATATAGCTACCTACATACCGAGGACCAGTCACAATAAAAGAAATATGCTATATCATGTTACAATTTACCAAACCTTCCATATTGATTTCTTAAAAAAAATTTATCAACATATGAAATTATACTTCTCTCTTGTGTAGATATCAAAGAAGATAGATGACAACCTCATCACCGAGATAGAATAAAGGAAAGAATGAGAAAACTACAAAAATAGAAAATACCTATAGATTGGCCTAATACAAATCTAGAACAAGGCACTTTAGGAATGAACTACCCCTATAAGAGAAATAGGAGTCAACAACAGCAATGACTTTTCCCAAGCCAGGAGAAATGTTGTGTTGCAAGATGTACTTGTCCCAGCCCACCTTTCCCAAAGCCAAGAGAAATGCTATGTTGTAGGGTATGCTCATCCTGGCTCTCATGCCCAAGCCCAAATGGGTCCGAAGACAAGCTCACCTCAGGTGTACCCAAGGAGCAATCCAAGCACAGACATACCCCAAGGGTGCCTAGGTCATTTGAGCTACACTCTATGTGTACCCGAGCGTACTCATAGGGTATTGTTGTGACCACTTTACAACACCAACCCCAATTACTAATTGGGTCCCCCTCTTTTGACTTCCCTGGATCCTTGAGGCTTATCCCATACTTTATTCCGGCGATGTCTTCGCAGTTCAGATAGTGTCAGGAGCTTAGACTGGCCCACCGGGAAGAAAGAGAAGTAAAACACACAGGTTTCCTCTTGCATAGACCCCGAACCCTAATTGACTGTTCTAGACTATCCTTAGGCGAGAGTTTTGTTTTTTTCCATCCTTAGGGAAGGGTTTTGTCTTTTCACACCTAGGTAATAAACCCACTCCGATCCCGGCATGCAACCCAATTCCAGTCCTGGTCCAAGACCCCATGTATGACTTAGAAAATCATTCCTGGACTTCGGTCCAGGAGTCCAACCCGGAGGTCCAAACCGGAGTCCTGTCCGAAAGTACCTCTCCCAGAGTCTCGTTCAAGGAATTCCGGCCTGGAATCCCGTTTCAAAGTTTATCTAGATTCTTCTTCCAACCAAGATTGCGGAGTTCAACAGAGACTGTCACTCCTTGGCGTGATCATCCTTCAGTCATGGAACTTAGTCCCGGCCTGACAACTCTAGTCCGGAAGGTCAAAACCAAGGGATATCTCTTTAAATCTCGGTCCGACACTCAACCTCATTTCATAGCTCGAAAGATTCGCAAATCGAAGACTTAGGGCAATTTCAAGAGACAATCAGCATTTACTGAATATCCCTCCGGTAGGCTGGAATTGCGACAGGAGACTTTTTTCCTGGTCGCAAAATCCCTTACCTACTGGATTTTGCGCTCGAGGACACTTTTTGTCCTGGTCGCAAAATCCAGTACCTACTGGATTTTGCGCTCAAGGACAATCTTTGCCATTTTTCAGCGTCTTTAGGGTAAGGTATATTGAAAAATATATTTAAGTATAAGTTGAGAGATTCTTATACTTTAAATATTTTTCAATATACCTTTCAGGATGTTTGAGATAGGTCTCGAATCCGCCGGATTTAACATGCAGAATCTAGAATTTGGAAGATCCACCAGATTTCAGACTTAATCATTTTTTCAGGATTTCAGGATTTCAGGCTACCAGACTTAGCCAATTCCAAACAGGTAAAATGAAAGATGGAACAAATGAACATCTATCCTTCAGTCGTAGAGATAGCAGATTTCCGGAGGATGGAAGAAATGGAGGAAACAAACGAACTTTGTCTCTCGCCACCGAATTTCTGGAGGATGAAACGAACGAACCTTGTGTCTCGCCATCAGATTCCCGGAGGATGGAAGGAATGAGGATGGAAGAAACGAACCCCTCATCCTGCCTTGGAAGTAATAGACTCTCGGAAGATGGAACAAACGAGGATGGAAGAAACGAACCCCTCATCCTGCCTTGGAAGTAACACTCTCGGAAGATGGAACAAACGAGGATGGAAGAAACAAAGGATGGAACGAACGAACCTCTCATCCCGCCTTGGAAGTAACAAATTCCGCGAAGATGGAAGGAACGAGGATGGAAGAAATAAACTCTGTTTTCTGATCCTGTATCAACATCTAAACCTCCATGGGGTAGCTAGGAGAATGAATCTACCGCAAAACTAGAATCCCACTTCGAAACTCAGGAAAATGCAAATCCTTGACTTAAATTCCCTGAAACTGAACTCCAAAGGCAAGTGGCGCAAATTCTAGCACCTGTAGGATTCTGCGCTCCAGGACAAATTTTGTCCTGGGCGCAAAATCCTTGACCTTCTGGATTCTGCGCCCTTGGACATTCCTGATCCAGTCTGGGATGGGAGACCTGCGGGGTGAAATTTTGGAACCCAGTTTGCCAGCTCTTGAATGGAAGAATTCCTCGCCTGTTGTACCTCGGAGTCCGAAATCCCTAAACATGATGGAGGGTACTTCTGGTTTTAAAATGGAGTCTCTGATCCCAACATAAGAAAATCTATCCCTGCCAAAACAGAGTGATGAAACCCTTAGCAAATATCCAAAAGATTGAACATAGAAGTCCAAGGACACATCCCGCCATGTTCCTCTGCAAAAAGCAAAGTGCAACCTTCCATCTGAGTAAGATTCCATAGGATAATGTTCCAGGACTTAGCTGGATTTTAGCAAAAGTTCAAAGATTATGTTGGGGAAGAAAAATCCTAGACCTCAAGAATTCCCCGACATTCCAAATTCCCCGACATCCCAAATTCCCCGACATGCCAAATTCCCCGACGTTCACAAATCCCCGACCACCGACAAAACAGAAAAAGACAAAAAACTAAGTCGGCTAAGGGAAAAGTTTGGCGGTTAAGGAATTTCTTTTCCTTAACCTAGGTCGGCCAAGTCTAAAGGAGGCTAAGTTGCCTATATAAAGGGGGCGCCCAAGGCATTTCTAAAGCATTCCAATTCAAATTCAAATCTGAAATATTCATTTTAGGAGCAGAAATTTAGTCCAAGGGCAGATTTCAACAAGAGGAGAACAACTTCATCCAAGGAAATTGCAGATTTTATCATTTTCAAAGGACAAATTCGTCATTAGGGCAGAAATTTCTGAAGGTTTAGGGCAGATTTTTGAATCTTCCAAGAGCAGAAGTTCATCCTTCAAGAGCAGAAATTCCTTCTTCAAGACAAAACTCCTCCATTCCAAGGTAAGTTCTTCACTAAAACTCCATTTCTGAATATTCCTAAGGCAGATTTCTTGATGAAACATCCATTAAAACTCAGAAATTTCTGCAGAAAAATCAGAAAATCCATTAGTAGGTCAAGAAATCTATAAAAAAATCAGAAATTCATAGAAGGTCAAAAGTTCCTCGTGCAAGGAGAGGTATGTCATTACATGGAAAAAGTTCCTTTTACTTAGAAAAATTGTTATTTTTGGTCTTCCATGTGTACTTGAAAATTCCTATTCTTTTAGTCCCGCATGCATAAAAGGACACACCAACTTCCCACGTGTGGGAATAAAGCTCCCGTCTTACCTCTATCCCTGCCCCTTTGGAAAACTCATACTGTGCTTTTCTCTTCTTGATTTCACAGGTAAATGGCAAGTGCCAAGGCGGGTCCCTCAAGGCAAACCCAAGTGAAGGCCGCCTTCAAAGGAATGATCCCACAGTCCAAGATCAAGTCGAAATGGGCAAACGTCGGAGACACCAACATCTATCCTTCAGTCATGGAAGAAATTAGGAATCGAACGTATGGAACGGCTGAACATCCTCCATCCCTGCTCGCAGCCAAGATCGTCCGAAACGGAGTTGCCACCGCTGCATGCTTCCCACCTGCCATTCCTTGTCCCGAGCTGATCGTGGAATGTTTCATGCACTATTTCACCATCCGGAGCGAAGGATGGTCGTCAATCGTAACAACACAGTAGTGGCCTATTTCACCAAAGAGAAGATTGCGGAGGCTTTCAATATCCCTGTCTATAATCCCGTCGAGTTCATGAGCAAGGAGGATTCCGCCGAAATGACCCAAGCCGATCCGGCAACCTGTTTTGGAGTCATCAACAAGACATGGATGCAGAAGAAAAGGACTCACCGTTCCAAATTGTCAAGGACAATCCTCAAGTCCGACTTCAAGCAGGAGCATGGAGACCTCGTTGTCATGCTGAACAAGATTATGGGAAGTCAGCAATCCTCTACCTTCGAGCCATGGATGTTCTACTACATCAAAGAGGTCCTCGCTGGAACAAAGATGATTGATTGGGCTCGACTCCTTAGTGATAGCATTGATGCACAATTCCAAAACCTGGAGGAAACGAAGACCTTTTACATGAGTTCCTATGTGATCTACATGTTGGCTAGGAACAACAAATATCGAGGACTGTCATGGAAAGGACGTATCGGCAATCAGGAAGGACAAGTCATGGTCTACAATTGCTATCCTCAGCTTCATCTCCAGAACATAAACCATTTCCAAAGATTCAATGATGCATTCGCCATGCATATCACCAAGACCCTCCAAGGAGGTATTCACCAGAGACTATCACCCGAGGCCAAGAGGTTGGTCAGGACATATGGCTCGTGGTTCATCCAGTTCCCGAAGTTCACATACATCAGGGTGCAGGGATTTTTCGGCTATCCATACAGACTACCAAGGTGTCCGTCGGACAAAATGGTCTTGTTGGAGTTAACAAGGCAACTCTCGGCGTATGACAAAGTCCAGAAGAAGAAGAAGGCTGGGGTGACTTATCCAATCCAGACAGAAGATGAAGTCGAGTCATGCCCATCTCTCCTAGCCGCCGAAAAGTCCGAGGAAGAGCTGCAGTTCTACAACTTGGTAACTCATTCCTTACGGGAGAACTTTGACCCGTTCAACACCACCAAGATAGCATGCGGAAGGAAACATAGACACAAGATACACCTGGAGGACCATTGGGCAAATGCCGAGGATGACTTCGAGGTGCGAAGGAGGATGTGTTCCCGGCTTTCAGTTGACATGATCAGAGCCATCGGGATCTTTCCAATCCCTGACCAGGTCAAGGAGGACGGTAAGCTAGTCCAGCCATTCTTTGAGCAGGAAAAGAATAAGCCTCTTCCACCCATAGTTTGGTCTGATCCAGAGGTCACCCACTTGGATGACCTAATGGCACCTGTGCTAACAGTGACACAGAAATGGATAAGTCAGCAGACGAAGAAAATGCATAGGATGGGTATCTGCCCAACTTACGACCTGATGGGAGACTTGGATTCTCAGTCTTCCGAAGAAGATATGGCTGAAGACACTCCTGTGAAAGCACAAGAGGCGGGAAGATAGGAAGGAGGGAACCAGGATACGGAAGATCCACCAGCAAAGAGGGTGAAGGCTCGGAAGGAATTTATTAGCAGACCCAACCAAGAGGAGCGGAATGCATCCAGACCTCACTCTGCCAGCGCTTCTTCCATCCGGGAGGTGGATCTTTTTGGAGATGTGCAGACCGTTAAAGGCAAGGAACCCATGCAAGAGGAAGTGGTCCCAAATGAACCAGATGATCAGGGAGATGATGAGTCCATGGATTCCACCCGAGAACGGACTCCCAGCCTCATGGTGGGAAATCAGCCTAACCCTCTACCTCGGAATCCAGGGGAGGCCCAGCTTGAAGACATGCTCCGTCATCCTGATTTGCAATTCCTCAATGAGGAGTTCAATTACGGAGAAATACTGGCCTCCACACCACAAGTTGGTCAAGGACCTCAGGAAGCACAAGAAGAAGCCATTCCATCCACAAAGCCCAACTAGTTACAGGACAGGTTGCGGAAGAAGACAGTCAGGAAGAATAATCCTTCCACCGCACTTGGTGATTTTCTTGCCAGGATAGGGAAGTCTGCAGTTCCAAAGAAGGTGAAGAAGTTTTCCAAGATTACCAGAGATGAGTCAGGATCCCGCCAAGTAGAAGTAGCAATTCCTAGGATAACCGAGGCAAAGGAAGGTATCAGTCCTGATGACTTTGACATCTTGAAGGTCGACCTTGGCCCAACTACGAAGGATCAAGAAATGGTAGAACTGGAGGATTCCGTCGCCGTCATCCGAGAGAGGTTAAGGAAGGAAGAAGAAAAGAACCAGTTGAAACAGGAGAATGAGCAGCTGCGGCAGAACATCCAGCAACTCATGGGCCCATTGCAATCCGCCCAAGGAACAACGTCCCAACCTCTGAGCATAACTAAGGATTCCTTAGCTGAGGTTGAAGTTCTGAGGACAGTCGGCCACACAACAAAGGGCTGGATAGAGAAGGTCTTGGATAGAGCACATAGATTCATAGAAGACCTCGTCCAGGTGAATGGCAGAGTTAAAGCACTTCTGGACAGGATTCATGCAATTCTGGATACATGTCAGCAATTCACAGTTGTCCGGGAGGAAACTATCCCTAGACTAAAGGCACTAATGAACACTCCGCAGCCAGACCTAATCAGGAACAAGGTAATACAGGCAGGTTCAGTATATGACTTCCTCAGCTGGTATTCCGCCTTGCTCATGAAGAGGGATAACTTGGAGAAGATTGAAGCTGACACTTCCCAGGCCCACGCCATGTTGAAGGAAATCCAGGACAAAATCCTTGTATCATTGGAGACTTGGTTTGATCTGGATGTAGCACCAGACGGAATCATTGACTTGGAAGAATTGAAAGGCAAGATGCGGAGCATATACTTCAAAGCAGCTTATCCCACTGAGGAATCCCATCTTGAGGATGCATCCTCGTTTCTAATCCTCATTAACAGTATCCAGGAGCTGAGGGCGGATTGGGAAAATGTCCTTGTCGCCTGCACCACCACCGCATCCATCATGGAGTTCCGGATCGAGAACCTGCCCAATATTCCTATGGAGGAGTTGGAAGTCGTCCTAACCAGGTTCCTGGAAGCAGAGACAAAAGAACAGGAGGAAGTTCCGCACAGACAGGACAGTCCTATCCAAGACTCCTAGACAGGTGGCGACCAAGACAGCTGGAAGTTTCCTTACACATTCTGACGACCTAGACAGCTGGCAGTCTCCTGCATGGATATTCTGACGACCCCATCTGCTTTTTCTAGGATTTGTAACCTAGGGCACATGTTTCAAGGAAATCTGATTTCCTTTTGCCCTAAGATATTTTTGAGAGCCTATATAAAGGCTGAGGGATGCCTCATTGTATCTCTCTCTCTCCTTTTCTGATATTTATCATTCTGAAGCTCCTAGAGCTCCTTAGTAGCTAGTTTTCATTTCTGCATAGTTTCTTATGAGCTGGAACTCCAAAATCAGTTGGATTGTTGTGATATAAACTTCTGAAGTAATTATATATGCATTGAAGAATGGTGTTCATATATTCCTTTGGATTTTTGGCATGGTCTTACTGATTTCTTGGAGCAAATCTGAAAGATATTGAAGTTTTTTCTTGTATTTTCATGTTTTTATTAGTTAGAAAGATGGAGATTATTACTGTTGAATGATTGAATCTGTTTGTTCATACCATTGGTGATCTATGGCTTGCAAATCATCGTGCATGGTTAGTTTGAACTTAATCCGAACCTAACTTCGACTGTTCCCTATGACCAAATCCATGTCTCTTACTGAAGCAGTCTAAAAATCCTTATTCCCCCTTAGAAGATAGCACCGCCCCTGCCTAGCTGTTGTCTCATGACGAAGCAGAGGACTGGTTCCAGTTTCTATCTCCAGCAGCAGTCTTCTTCCATCAATTAGTTAAACCCCTGAACCCTTACCTTATCTTTTTCACTTTCTTTTAGATCTTCATTAGGATTAGTTTTCCAGAGCTTCATCGCCAAATCATCCACCTCTGTAAGAATGGAACTTTAGAATTTAAGTTGTCCACCTGTGAAAGAATTCCATTCACCACAAATCCCAGTCCGAATCCCAGAAATGAATTCCATGACCCTGAAAGAGCAATCTTACGTAAGTCCCCTTCGTGATTACCAGCAAATCACATCATTCTACTGAGTCTATCCCTATGCACGTCAAGACCTGACACAAAAGGAACCTTGGAGCAGTCTCATTCGATCACGTAGTTCAGCGTCTGAGAAGCTTTATTCAAGAGAGGATAGGATACTCTGTGTTTTATTCTAATGTTGTTGTAGTCACAAAAACCTCATCAACAGGTATCCACCTTGAAAAGTGAAAAAATAAAACATTTTTTGTTTTATAAACACATTTTGAAAAAGAAAAAACCCTAAAACGTGAAAAGAAAATCAAAAGTGACCTACAGACACAAAACACAAACAATCCTACCTATCATTCCAAATTTCCAAAACTCATTGTTTGTCATTGTTCAAGGTTGTTGGTGTTTTGTGTTTGGATTGTGAAGGCATGTTTGAAGTGCTACAAGGATCAAATATCTTTCATCAAGGAGATTCATCATTGAATGTAAGTTTTTTAAAGCTTTTTGAAAGTTTTTTAAAATTTATTTCCAACCTTCCTCTATTTTTTTAAAACATTTTATTGTTGTTTATTCATTTTTTTATGTACCATAGGGTTATATTGTTGTTTTTTCATTATTAATTTTTATTTTTTCTATGTTAACATAGCCTAGGGTTACATTTTTTCGTGATTTTCCCAAATATTTGTTTATTTTAAGACATGTAGATACAAGTATCTGTATAGTTTATAATGGTTGCTAATTCTAGTTCAATGAGCCCAGGGACAAATAGGCATTTCAAATTTGACAAAGCATCACCTCTTTGGTGACATGTTACAATGATTGAACAACTTGCTAGATGTAGTGTTGATGTGTTTTTTATGCACATGCAAACTCAGAATAAAATACCAAGTATTCTATCCTCTCTTGAACAAAGTCTCTCAAACGCTAAACGGTGTGATCCGATGAGACAACTCCAAGGTTCATGATATGTCAGGTCTTGACTTGCAATGGATAGACTTAGTAGTTGATGTGATAATGTCGGTAATCACAAAGGGACTTAACGCTGAATATACTCCTTACTCCATTCAAATATGTTATTCTCTTTGTTATGAAATGGAACTTCTTCTAACCGACCATGAAAGAAAATGAAAAAGGGTAAGGTTTGAGAAAGCTATTCTAAGGACAATGGTATAATGAAACATGCTAGGATAGACAAACTCCTCACGAAACCTGACTCCTCTTCGCCATGAGAACCAACAACTACACGAAGCAGGTGCAATCTTCTAAGATAACCCAATGATTTCCATATTGCAAACACACATCCAAACGCCCATAGCTAGCGCAACTTGAACAAGTATTCACAATCGAACTAAAGCAAATGGAGGTTCAGGCTAACTTTGTAAAGTGAGTTGCCTTTGACAATCCACAAAAAGTATGAACCATTAACGAATTCATCAAATATCTTTGCATATACTCATTACATCAATGAACTTCTAAACTATTTCTAAACTACTTGGAAACATTTCTCCATCACATCCAAGAAATTAGAAATCATGCTAACATTCCAAAACCACAAGATCACCATGCGAACCAACAATGAGTTTGTATTAATTTTGAAGTGTGATTACAACAATTTCATGTCTCTTCAATGATTTCGAAGAGTCTCCTCTAATCTACTCCAATTCTACTTCTATTCTTGCGCGAGTTAACAACTTCTAACCTTACAAATGAGAAATGGGCCTTATATAGGCTCCAAAATTACATGAACGGCCAAGATTGATTTGCAAACCAATGGCCAAGATTGAGACAACAAGGAATAACCGCCCAAAAGAGAGGCAATGAAGGCATGTTTTTCGATGCGATAACTTGAAATGGAGTCTTTGGAGCATCTTCCACATGGACATCCTCTTTGGCCTCTTGCTTGTTGTAGGTACATTGAACTTGGATAGGTGATGTGGCAGACTGTGATTGGCTTGATGATGTGCCCATGCCACCTCAGCATCTTCAAGCAAATGGGTTTGATTTTCAACACGTTCATACTGCTCAAAATATTTTCCCAAATTGTTGGATTTTCAGCTATGGAACTTGGCTTCTTTTTGAACTTGAAACTTGGGAAATTCAGAATTTCTTCATGTAATTGGGGAATTGTTTGATAACTTGCTTGATGTTCTAACTCATTTCTCTTCTCATCTTCTTGTGCTCATTCTTGTTCTTGTGCAGGATTCATGCGAGACTCTGACTCTGAATGGTGCAGGAACTTGGGTACGAATTCTTGGAGTAGACTTCATGATTGAAGTGGATGGCTCTGGAGCTTAAATGTGAAACTAGACTCTTGGATTCCTAGACATGAGCTTCTAGATGATGAAGTGATGTCGTGCAATGGACCTCCTCTGATGATGACCTTGGTGTTGGATTCTTCCTTGTTTTGTTGTGGCGTGCTTGAAATTTGATCATCCGGACCTGCTCTCCTCTGTGTGGCGTTGATGTCCTTGTTTTAAGTAACGTCTTCCATCCTTCGAACTTTCTTTGTACCAACTCTTTGTCATTCTCCTTCTCGGATCCTTCATCACTTACAAAAGAGGAACGATTATCAAAACATTTTACTATGAATCTTCTAACATTTCATCCTCATTTGCCAACTTAAACAACTTGCAATGATCTTAGGCGAGATTTTACTTATCTTATGCACTAAAAAGGCTTTGTTTTTATGTTTTAATCCCCCTTAGCCAACCTGGCAGTTTGACATGGTCTGAGTGCATTTGAGGCATGCTGAGGAAATTGCCTAAGGCTAAGCGCATCTAGAGTAGGGTAGAGAAATTTCCTCAAGGCTGGCAGATTTCACTAATGTTGGAGAAATTTCCCAAGTCTGAGCGCATATGCCAGGTGATGGAGAAGTCTTCCTGAATTGGGGCGCATATGATATAGGGTGAAGAATTTCTCTATGAGGCGCATATGATGGATGTTGAAGAAAATTCACCAAGGAGGGCGCATTTGGTGGAGGGTGAATAAAATTCTCAAGTTAGCGTGCATATGACAGGGTAAGGAGAAATTCCATGTTGGAGGGCGCATATGATAGGTGCTGAGGAAATTCTCAAGAAGGACATCTTGAAACCTTTGAACCAAGTCCCAAAGGATGGAGTGCATATGCATGAGGTTGGAGAAATTTCATGTTGGAGGGCACATATGACAGAGGTTTGAGAAATCTTCCTTAGGCAGAGCGCATTCCTCTGATGGAGAAGAAATTTCCCAGTGTTGGGTGCATTCAAGAAATTTCTTTAATGAGGGTGGATTCCACTAATAGAGAAGAAATTTCCTTAATGAGGGCGGATTCCATTGATGGAGAAGAAATTTCCCATACTTAGCCATTTTTCAGTGCCCGAAATCAAGTATATTTAATATACTTTAAATATTTTGAAATATACTTTCAGGATGTTTGAGATAGGTCTCGGATCCATGAGATTTAACGTGCAGATGCTAGATTTTTGGGGATCCACCAGATTTCAGACTTAGTCAATTTTCAGGATTTCAGGACATCAGACTTAGTCAATTTTCAATATCTCAGGGACGTGTTTAAGTATTCTCAATTGCACCTTGTTAAACTCACTTGATTCATTTCACACCGCTCCGGAGAGGCTCATTCTTTATTTCATGGAAGAGACTAGGTCTGACAACATTTCCTAAGGATCCTACAAGCTCAAGAGTGTGAAAAAAAAGGTGGGTCCTCATTTGCAATGGGGCGATGTGTGATTATATCACATGTAGGAGTTATCTTTGGCATTGTAGTCAATGACATAACAAGCATAAGAGCTCATATAGTCAAGTGAAAGCTCATTTGTACAATGGCCGACTAAAGAATCAAAATTTGTCTAGGGCCAAACAAACATGGGATGCCAAAGAAGCAAGTTCTCTCTCATATCAAAGAGCAAGAAAAAGCAAATAGTGCAACCTAGAGAGCAAAATCAAGATCCCATACTTTAGTCAAGAAAGGATCGTGCAAGCCACCTACAAGACCATCTTTTGCTTCTCCAATAGTGGCTGCCAGACATCCTTCCATTGTGACACAATTTTCTCAAAAAGACAATAGCTCCTTTCTTTCCCACAAAATAACAGCTCGGGATGCAAGCCCATTAAAAAGGCCATTTCAAAATAAAGCAAGAAGCATTTCAAACGAACCCATTGCACTTTGCATTTACCCTAATGGGATTCCTTTCAATCTCATGAAATCGCCATATTGGCAACTAAGGGTGATGGCAATTAGTCAACGACCCACAGGTTATACAAGTCTTGTGTAGAAAAGGTACGCACCACCTCATTGGCAAATGAAAAAGATTTTGTAAAGACATCACTATAGCCAATCAATGATTCATGGGCCAAAAAGAAAGTGTCCATTGTTTATCAAAGATGGAAAGATTGCAAAATTAAGATCTTAAATAATGTCATTGCAAAGGGACAATGTTTTTTAAGGCAATTGATTGTGAGGGGCAAATGAAGGATCCAAACCTCATTGCCAATATCCTCAATGAGTCAATTGAGATGGTGGGTGCTCAAAGTGTTGTCCAAGTCATAAACAACACTAAAAATTGTAGGGCAGCAGATTTATTAGTGGAGGCAAGATACGACCATTTTTTTATCACCATGTGTCATCCACTCATTCAACATAGTGATGCAAAAGATTGGCACATAGATTGAGTGGGTCAAAAAACTCTATGCCAAGGCTAAGGAGGTTCAAATGTCTATGACAAATCGTCATATGTCACAAGCCATCTTCAAATCCTTCTCCAAGTTGGAGTTGATGAAATTTCAATATTTTATTTTTTATTTACTTTAAGTTTGCTATAAAATTTTAACTATATCTACATTTTTTACTTTGTTTTTTTATTTTTTTCAACATATTAGATTATTAAGACGTGATTTGCATCACACGCAATCATCCAAAGATGATTTGGGAAGGTCCAAGAGGCATTGAGCACCATGGTCATCAACAACCTTTGGAGTGTATGGAAGCAATCAAATTCAAAGGGGGCAGTCAAATTCAAAGAGGGCCCAAAAGGTCAAAGCATTGGTCCTCGATGATGATTGGTGGGCTTGTGTGGATTATCTTGAATTTCACCAAGCCCATCATAAGTATAATCAAGTTGGAGATACAAATCAACTATGTTTGGCGACATATATGACGACATGGACATGATAGAAAAAATACAAGTTAATAGCAACTAAGGAGAATGGCCCCACAAAAACATTTTCAAAATGAATGCAAAGAACCATTGTTGATTGCTAGAACAAGATGACCACACCCTTGCATCTCATAGCATTTGCTTTGTCGCCTAGATACTATAGCACAAAGATACTTTCTTTGCTCAAGAGGGTGGCACCATATAGAGATGTTGAAGTTAGTGATGGGTACAAGGTAGAATTCACTAGACTCTTCCAAAATCCAAACGTAGAGGACACAATCGTAGGTAAGTTTAGCAATTCTATAACAAACCATAGTCTAAGCACTCTTTAAGACAAGTACAAGGATGCTTGGACATGGTGATACCTCCATGGCTAAGGCGCTATTTACCTACAACCTCGTGCAATCAAAGCTCTATCATAAGTATGCATTTCTTATTTTTTAACTTTCTTACTTTTCTTAGGCAGCTATATATTATATTTTATAATTGCAAAGCCCTATTTACCTACAACCTCGTGCAATCAAAGCTCTATCATAAGTATGCATTTCTTATTTTTTAACTTTCTTACTTTTCTTAGGCAGCTATATATTATATTTTATAATCGCAAATGTTCTAATGACTTTGTCTCCAATCTCAACAAATTGTGGACTCTTCAACTGAGTGGAATTGGAGTACATACTCCTTTATCCACTTGGTTAAGTACAATCAGTTCTCTACAAAAATGCCAAAGGAGTTGGTCTATGTTTACTCCAATTTGCATCTCCTACTACATAAGCAAGACAAGTACAAGGAGGGGGAGATGAGGAATTGGGATGTAATCTTAAGTATACCGACTTAGATGCTTCTATTGCACAACTCCCCACAATCTCTTAAGAGAATGAGGAGGATCCCACACAAGATGCAGCTAATAGGAGTGGAGTTGGGGCTGCTTGTGGTTCAAACAAACCAAGTGATGAGATTGATGCTCTTGATGAAGAGCAATATGAAGATGATTGTAATTTTGTATTGAGTTGAGTCATTTGACATTTGACATTGAATTATCAGTATCTTTCTCCCTATCACTAGTGTTTTCAATTATTATTTTTCTTTTTTGCAAATATGAGTATTTATATATGTGTGTGTGTGTGTGTGTGTGTGGCCATATCGAACCCAAGGGAAAAAATCATTGTACCAGCAAACCCCAACCCATATCAAAACCAGCAACTTAGGAGAGATGTTACTGTCCTAAACATGCCAACTCTTCAAAACAAGGCCATCAACTGCAGCTTCAAGGTCATGGAAGTTTATAAAACACCAAAAAATAAAAAGTAAACCTTTGAGGCCTTGAGATGACCCCATCATGACATTATATTCAATTGTTTTATCATTCTAACTGTATAAGGCATTAATGATATTTTTGTCATTTTCAAAATACAAAAAATATGAATTCTCCTGAATTTTGAATTATGTCTCATGCTGGCATGGCTTATCTCATAAACCAACCAGGAAGCAGCACTAACTAATAGTAACAGATTAAGATATATAATTCAAAATGCATGTCAAACAGCTGATTTCTCAAGACAATCAACACATTTGCTCTCTCCAAGAAAAGGATTGTACTTAGGAGGATCTAAAGCTTAGAGATTTCTAGAGAACATTAGCGCATTGTGTTGAGACTTGGTGAGTCTCAGTAAGGACTCATGAGTCCAAGTCTAAGTCAGGCTCGGCAAGCCTACAGCCTTATCTTGCAAACTCGCCCAGAAAATCAACTTGAAAAAAAAAATAATAATTAAAAACATTTTTTTTGTATATTATATATATTTTTTAATTACTGAGTTTTGTCAATTCTGCGCCGAATTTTAGCACCGAATCCAAGCCCAAGGCAAAAACTGGCTTGCCAAGGCTGAGTTGTTAAACTTCAGCACATGGTAGGCAAATTTTGCACTCTAGGGTTTGACATAAATTGTCTCACTTAAACTTCGATCAAACCTACAAATTTGAGGGCTATAACCTGCATACACAAAATTATGAAAGTACATGAAAAAAATAATAAATAAAACTGAAATCAGAATATATAACACTTGCTGTCCAAATATGCTGAGTTTTGGTTCTGCAGTTCTGATCCAAAGTAATGAACGCCCAGGGTCGTAAATAGACTCTACCTTGGGTGATCAAAAGACAAAAAACAATGTCTTTAGATTTCTTTAACTTAAAGAAAACTCTGAAAATATATCACTGCTGCCATCCAGAATAAAGCAAAAAACTAAAAACACGTGTCGGATGTCCACCCAACAGAAAACTAAGAATATATGACTGTTGTCTGCCCAAAATAAAGCAGCAGCACCCAAGAATAGTATGCCTCAAATAAACTGATAAAAGTGCCTAAAATTAGAACAAAATCTTCATCTAAAATGGCAGTTACAAAAAAACTAAAAATAAGGTCTGATTTCTCCTAATTTGTACACCATGAAAACGTCATTTGAGCAACCCTTAAAAAATCTAACACTCCCTCTTTGCGAGGATGGTGTTTTCCATCAAGCCCAACTTCACTCTCAGTAATTCAAACTTCACTTTTGACAGGGGCTTTGTCCAAATGTCTGCAACATGATCATCTAAAGCAAAACCTCAACAAAAATCAACTCCCTCTTTCTTAGAGAATCCTTCAACAATAAATTTGTCTTGGTTCTCTTCAATACTCCCATCAATTGCATGCATGGAATAAATCAATGATTCCATAGTAGGTTTAGAAATTGTCTCCATAAAGATAGGACACTCCTCCCTCATGGCATCTTGTCATACCTGCTTGATTGGATTAGCAAGTACCTTGTATAGGCCACCATCTTGAACTACTCTAGCCAAAACTTGATCAAGTTCAAAGCTATGTTTTCTAATAATCACTTGATGACCATCAAACAGCAATACACTGCAAATTTGTCATGCAGGAAACTGAAAGAAGACTCATCATCAAACCAGAACATACAAGACATCATCTAACTCAATAACATCACCTAAAAGCATGTAGAAGGACACAATCCATGTCCCAGTAATAGGATATATGGCATCATCACCAAGTTCTACCTGTATACCAACCTTTTGCTCCTGAAGTCTGTTGAAAGCCTTCTTATTGAAGATCATGTGCCTAGAAGCTTTGATGTCCACAATGCTCATACCACCCTACACCAGAAATAGCGGTAGTAGATAGGCACAACACCGTGGATAGTTGTCTCAAGTCTATCCACTTCAGCTAAAGTTCCTGCAAACCCCTGTTGTTGTTGTTGCTTGGCTTTCTTCTTCTCAAGACACTAAGATGTATAGTGGATGATTTTGTGGCACTTGAAACACTTCATATGACAAAGTCTTTATTACCCTTGTCCAAAGAATCTAATTTTCCTCCTTGCCCTTCTAAACCTTCTTGGGTCCCCCTCCTTTCTTACCACCTTTCCTCATCTTCCCTATGAGTGCTTGGTTCTAACACTCTTTTGCTCTAGTTGAAACAATCTTCAGTCTAGTCTTCTCTTGGATGAAATCATCCCAAAGCTTTTCAAAGGTGAAAAGCTTCTCATGAGCACAAACACCCTGAACAAACGGTTCCCAAGATGGAAAGAACCCATTTAAGGCTATGGGTACCAACTCTTCTTCCTCCACTTTAACCCCAATCAATGCAAGCTGATCATCAAGTTATGTGATCTTCATTACATAGGTGACTATTGTGTTTCTATCACTCATGCATGTGGCACCAAGTTTGTTCTTCAACAACATCTTCCAAGAGATGTTCACACTCTATTAAAGACTGATCAAGGCATTAAGCATTGATTTCTTTTCAGCAATGTGAGGAATCAAATGATCCTTCACAAAATCCAAGATGATACACTTTGCCGTGGTCATCTTCTTGTTATGATGAGTCAACTTAGCAAGATCAATTGAAGGAATCAAGGTTTCCACAAAGATCCAAAGATCTAATTCTTCCAGCAACATCTGCAACCTACACTTCCAAGGAGTAAAATTTGAAGCTCCCTCTAGGCGTTCACACTCTCTGAGACAGAGAGTAGTCATGTCTGCAATTATTAGAACATGCTAAAACTGAACAAGTCAACTGAAATTAAATCAGATCAACAACCTACCATAGGTGCAAACTGAAGCAACTAGGGCATTCCACCCTACAGGCTACAACCTCTCAACTCCAAATCTCTTCAATCACTAAAGATTCTTGGGCATCACACCCACTAAAATAAATCAGCCACCTATCTCAGGTTAAAATCAACCTTCCAATCACTAAAAGATCCGAGGCATCATACCAAACAACCTATCATATGTCCTTGTGCCTATCACAAGCACGGATAAATTTCAATCATTGAAACTCAATAATCACGGCCATTGAAACCTTCCGACAACTCCATCTCACGTGTGGCAGTCGTTTCCATCCATAGAAACCTCGGAAGATTTAAGATTCTCTGCTCTGATACCATGTTAAAATTCAGCACATAGTATGTGAATTCTACGCTCTTAAGTTTGACATAAATTCTCACTTTAACTTCGATCAAACCTGCACAACTGAGTGCTATAACCTGCATACACAAACTTCTAAAAAGTACAGATAATAAATAAAATTGAATTCAGAATATATAACACTTGCTGTCCAAATATTTTATTATTTTGAATTTTGGTTCTTCAGTTATGATACAAACTAATGAACACCCAGGGTCCTAAACAGACCCCAACTTGGGCGATCAAACAACAAAAACAATGTCTTATTTTTAGATGTCTTTAAAGAAAACTCTAAAAACATATCATTGTTGGCCTTGCAGAATAAAGCAGAAAACTAAAAATATGTCTGTTGTCCGGCCAGCAGAAAACTAAAAATATATGACTGCCGTCCACCCAGAATAAAGCAGCAGCACTTAAGTATAGTCTAAAATCAACTCCTCAAATAAACTAATAAAAGCGCCTAAACTTGGAACAAAACCTGGCCTAAAACAACAAAAAAACTAAAAACAGGGTCTGATTTCTCCTAATTTATGCACCACCAGAACACCATCTGAGCTACCTCTAATAAATCTACATGAGTCTCAACACTATGCATCAGCGTGACATTGGTTTATATCAGCATGTCAGTGTGAACTTAGCAAGCTGTTAAATGTGTTTATGTTCCCATAATCTGTTGTTCAAGTACCAAAATAAGAAAGTACCCATGACATCTGCAAGGAATATTTGAAAAAATATTGTTTTAACATATGCTTTTGACAGCCTAAACGTCCTTGATTGCAATAAATCCTATTTACATAGAGAATGATTAGTTTGTCGTTGAAATAATATCTACGGTTTCTGAGTTGATAATCATGCAAGCTAGAGATCAAACCTGAAAAGTGAAAACAAATTCTACAAGCCACCCTATGAGCATATATTCTAAAAACGGATCTGGCATAACCAATATGCAGAACTCCAAGAAGGATCTCATGGATTATTCTAGTTGTTAAAGATGAGACGATGTTAATTTGTGATCACCATTGCCTCCTCTGCAATTCACACAATGCATTGAAAGAAAGAGCTTCTGAAGCACACTAATACATTATGACATTTTTCATTTTTCTAGAGTGCATGATTGAGATTCAGGAAGCCTTGTAATCCACATTTGTTAGCAATAACTGGACAAGCAGGCAAAGACGAAGAAGAAAGTTATGATGGAAGATGATTGGATAGTCAAGTGTGTGTTATTGTGTTTGTGTCCCTAGTTTGTATAATTTAATGAGGAGATTCAGAATGGCCTAACCTTGAAAATTTATGAGGGAAATGATAGCACAATGAGAGAAGTGCAACCCATCAATTGCTGGTAGGATGCTTCTTTAGACCTTTTCAAACAAATCCAAGTCGTCATAAAGGATAACATCAATATCCTTCTTCACGTGGATGCATTTGCATTCAAACCAAAATGGTATGTGAAGAGACTTAGAAGATTGACACTTTAAAATGATTCTAGGGGAAAAAGGGAGGGTTCAATCAAATTTAACTCAAGGATGTATTCTTTGAAGGGTACCTGAGTAACTCGACAACGATTCTATGCTTTGTTAAACTCAATCGCTCCAACAAGATAGAATTGATGGTTGATGGATTGACCACTGACCAAAAAGAGCCCATTAATGAGGGCATTGCATGGGGCTCTGAAGAATTCATCAGCTTTCTATCTGATTTTTGTCACATTTCATCAATTCCTTGACTGCTAAAACAAATTGATTTGCTCATGATTTCTTCCACTCTGTCAAAATATATAAAATGACCTCTACAAGAGCAAAATAAGTATATGTACATAGCATCCTCCATCCACAGAAGCAAGCCTCTACAGCACCTACAGGAAATCATAGCACATACAGGATTTATAAACAAAGGATGTTTTACAGACTAATCAGACGAAGTTTACAGATATGTAGTTGGGTCTGGTTGATGTGCCACAAGACTTCACAAAAGAGGATGAAAATGATGGTAGTCCCGATAAAATTGATGAGGTATGGGCAGTTTTATATCACCTTGAGGAAGATGATCAAAAACATTGCATTTTAGATTCAGTATTTGTAAATTGCATACTTTTATTTTTTCATAGTCATAGATAATATCAAGTCTCAACACTCTATGAATAGGATTTGGTATTAGTGTATGTACATTGAAACATTATTCATAAAAATGATGTATCATGTTCCATTTGTTTCCATTTTCATTACTGCTAAAATCGATCATCTGTTGTGGTACAATTTCATTTTAATATTTACAAGATTATTTCTCTTTAAATGTGCATACAACTGCATTGTTGTTGATCAATTTTTGACTTACATAATTTTCTAGAGGAAATCCTCTATTTTTGGAGAACATCCTCCACACCTCTCCTCTGGATTTTGCAGGGATCCTCTAGCCATCCACGAATCTTGTTCCCTCAACATAAACATATATATAACTCATGGGTTAAGATTGTCCAACATAGGTTTGTTCAAAATCTTGAACAGGCCTATCACTAATTGACTTGGTTACCACAGTTATATCTAGGAATTGGTGTATGTACATTGAAACATTTTTCATAAATATGTCGTATCATGTTCCATTTACAATAAATATGCATTAGTCCTGAGTGCTTCAGGATTTAACTGTGTATAAGATTTTTACTCAACGTTTCGGATCACACTCCGTGATCCATCATCAGGAGAGCTGGAGAGGAGAATTAGAAATGATAATTTGCAGACCTATCCCCAGGATAAATAGGATGAGGGAGGGGAATGGCTCAAGTACCAAGACACCAAAGGGAGAAAGGATAAGAATAATCAACAAAGAAAATAAAGAAAAGAAGCCACTAAAAACTAAAAAACCTATACTATATGTATATAGTAAAACAATGGAATAGAAAAAAATGAGAATAGTAAGCTAAAAGAGAATGTTTAAGAAAACTAAAAATGAATAAAATAAATTGAAACAGCATATATGCAAATATCTATATATTTATATACATAATACATAACGTTGAGTAAAAAACTTATACACAGTTAAATCCTGAAGCACTCAAGACTAATATCAGGGACTGTGGAAATCTGATGTCTATCAATAAATATGCATATCAACATCCTTCACACCCGTTCTCTGGATTTTGCAGGGATCATCTAGCCATCCCTAAACTTGTTCCCTCAGCATCCTCATATATGTATCATGGGTTAAGATTGTCCAACATAGGCTTGTTTAAAATTAATATGCTTGAACAGGCCTATCATTCATGGACTTGGTTACCATGGTTATAGCTAGGCATAGCTTATCTAAAGATATAGTTGAACTAATCATTGTAGCTGCAGATGGAAGGAACTATTGGCAATCATAGATACAACAACTGATAAAAAAGAGAAACTCTATACCATGTAAACGTTGTTTGTGCCCATAATTAAAAGCAAACCAAGTAGAATTGGACAGGTTAATATGATATTTGGTCCCGTCCTTTATTTTATTCAATAATCGATTATTAAAGCTTACAAACTAGTATGCTGATTAGGTGAGTGTGTACGTAATTCTTTACTAGAGGGAAAAAATCCAAAGAAATTGCAAAGTTCTATGGGTATTCAACAGGGATTGGATGCCTCTGGAAGACAGTCCATCTCTTAGATAATGAAACAAATATCAAGAATTTATCTGTAATATGAAGGAGGGTTTTGAGCTATTACAACTGATAAGGGCATCTGTCTTGGTAGTGTTGGGTTGCCATATCAGACTCTTTGGACAATATATCATTTACCACGCATGCCTTTTGTATCAGATGACTTTCAATAGAGATAGTTGGCTAATTCATCAACTGCAACATAAATGCAAGTGTGATTATTAACTAAAGTAACTGTTCTTTCTTGAATATAGTTCACATATTATATTAATATGGAAAAACATGTTCAAAACCCAAACCTAAGGTCAAGCCATGAGATTTGGGAGAGTACATATCATGAAACAAAAGCTACATAGACAGCAGAGAGTGCATAAAGTAATTGTATCCATGTACACTGACATCTGTCTGTGATTGACTCAATTGTCCACCAAATCAGATCGTGAATCTGCTAAGATCAACTAAATTCAATAAATTTAGCATACCCTTAGACATGGATTATGCTCTCCAAATAGCTGTAACCCCAACGGAAATGACAAAATGGAGGTCTCAGGCATCACAAGAAGCTACATCCCAGATGCCCATGTCTTTGATTGAGCTTTAAACAGATCTTGCTTTTATGTGGTTTACATCATACATGTTCAATCTGCTCTCTTGCATAATACATATGCACACAAGGCACACTGTAGATGTCAAAGAATGCATAGACCTCTCAAACCAGAACTTGAACCACATTTAGCTGGTCCCCAGCCCTACTTCCTCAGACCCATCAGTAACTTAGATTATTTCATCCATAAACCACCAGCTTATTTTGTCTACCGTTCATTTGACCTAATGACCACCCCCTAAGCCAGCCATTCAGTCTATGTGCCCCATTGTTTGCTACAAGTTATGCACCTACGGATACAATACAGTATAAGCCTGGTGACATATTCCAATACAGTATAAGCCCAATAACATATTCCAATGTATACAAATATGAGCCTATATCTAGGTTGCATCTGTACATCCAGCCATGGTAACAGGGTGTCTGAAGCCATATCTGGATTAAGGTTAAGAAAAACATACAAAAAAAGAAAAAAAGGAAAAATTAAAACAAACTGTTCTAGACATATATCTGTATCACAAAAAATATAAATAACTTAGGGCAGACCAGAAATAAGAATAAACAAGAAAATGAATCTGGCCTTGGAAGCTAAGCTAGCTTGAAGATTATATGCTGAAAGTGACTATTTAAGACCTGAGTTCTAAAGAAATAGTCCCTGTATTCTCTATGGTTCTTGAATATATCTTGACAGCTCAAAATCAACATAGAAGATCCCATGCCTGGAACCTAATTTCTAAATCTTTGGGTATCACTGTATCATAAAGCCTATTCTTTGTTGGCAAGTTATTTGATGAGACGGCCTCTTACTGAGAAGAAGCTTGGATTTGTAGATCTCCACTCTAAAGCCTTGAAAACTTGAGAAGTCTGGGGTTGGTATTCTTTGAGAATGGGAAGGAAAAAGTGGCAGATTACCTCAAAGAAGAAAAATCAGGCTGGATAGATATGAATGGGCTCCAAGTTTGGCGTCTATGTGGTAAAGGAAGAATATGAGGTTGCTATCATTCAGGAGGATTCTCAATTTGAGGAGACCCCCAGCCATTTGATTTGGAATAAATACAGACTCCCAAAGGCCAATTTTGTGGCCTTTCAGAACAAGATCCTTACTTAGTCCACCTTAGCAAAAAGAGGTTTTTAGAGCCCATCTTGGTGCTCTTTGTGAAAAAACAACAAAGAAGATGCTAAGAATCTTCTAATCCACTGCCCATTTGCTAATGAAATGTGGTGCAAACTGCAAAGTGATTAAATAGTCCTGTTTATCCTAGGTTGCCCTAAAGAGTCTGGAAGATGTTCTCATTTTCTAGACTTACAAGTTGAATTCTTCGCCTCTCAAACAAATTTAGAGCATCGTCCCTGATGTCATTTGCTAGAACGGTTTGGCTTGAGAGGAATACAAGGATCTTCCTAGAAAAGGAACTGTCCCCTAACAAAGTTTTTGTTAACATTTGCACGCATAAAGTAGTTTATCCTTAAACTGGCCTCCTAAGGGTGGAGCTATAAATCAGGTGGATCACAAAATATTTCAAAACTAAAGAGTAGCTCTTGAGAAGGTCCCCGATAAAGAGGTGAGAAGAAGCAAGAAAAGGGGTAGCAAAGTCAAATGGGAAACCCCGATGAAGAACATATTCAGTCGAACCATAATTTTAATGGGGCCTCATAAAGAAACCCAGACAAATCTGGACCTGTCAGGATTTTCAGGATTGATCTTGGTAATCCAATCCTAACTCTCTATGAAGTTCTAGGAAGCACTTCAGATAATGTGGATGAAGCTAAAGCATTATGAAGAATTACAGTGGAAATAATAGTGGAATGCGACTGCATCTTAATAATCAATTCCATATTTAAGAAGGGAAATAATCATTGACAACTGAGAAAAATTATCAAAGCAATGAAATGGGTCTTGAAATTGCAGTATCATCCTTTTGGTACATCAGAAGAGCCAGTAATGAAGTGACTGACCATTTGGCAAATCTAGAAGTTAATTTGGTTGAGACTGTTGGACCTAAGCTTTTATCTGTTGCTCCCCATTTTTCGACCCTATGCCACTTAAAATACACCCCATGACCAAGGCCGTACACAATATGTCTTGGGGTTTTGCACAAAAACTTAGACTAGACATTACCAAAACATAAGCATGCAACTATTCACAAATAGCCCAGGGAATATATAGTAGAAAAAATGACAAAAGTAAGCAGAAAATATAGCATCAATATAATTTGTTTAGAGAGTAATCAATTATCTGAATAAGCTCTGGGCTGCAGGGCATCCTCAGAGGAAACTTTCAATGTGGACAACATGAAGATTACAAATGAAGGCCTGAATTTGTGTTTATAGCCACATGCACCAACACAAACCAATGTTGCCAACAAAGTAGATACACTTAAAATTTAAACATTCTAAGTGGATTGCATTAAAACATCAGGGCCCCAAAAACAAAATATATATAGATCAATGAGTTATTTCCCACCTCGGGTAAATTTAGCTGGCAATTAAAAGTAAAAAGTGTCAATTAACAACAGCAATATATAGGGTGGCATTTTCATTCAATCAGTTCACATCAAAAAGGAACATATCCATGTTGTAATGGAGCCCAAATTACATAAGACTACAAGTAGAGTAACGTCATATTCCAAACATGTGATTAAACTATAACGTCACTTAAGGCATAATAACAATCAAGGCCAAAAAGACCTTTGCTTGCCTTGTGCCAAATAACTAGAACCCTTCAAGTCATGCAATGGTAACACAAAAATGGCCACTAGAAGCAAATGACAAAAGACTGTTATTTATGATGTGTTTTATTTATATTATGGGATAAAAGACTTAAAAAAACAGTATGGATCAAGATTAAGCTAAATCAGAAACAAACAATAGTATCAGCAGTAGCAAAAATAAAAAAGAATAACAGGCAATTCTTGTGAAATTGAAATATTCTTTTCACTTGAGACACTTTTGACAAGGAGACAACAATACAAATATTTTTAAAACTCTATTCCATTTTTTTGTCAACTTTAGTATTGAAAAGAAACCTCAGAATCAGTCCATCATGATCCAAAGGGATCAACCCAGAAAGAATGTTCCCAACCAATTTCCTATGATAGCTAAATTTTCAATTACAGGAGCATTATTATAATAAATGAAGACCCTTAAAGAAAGTGTCAACAAAAAATCACATTAGTAAAATCCAAAAGAACATACAACGAGTTAATAGACACTTAAAATTGAAGCAGGTTATACTTTAAAAGTAAATACAGAAAGAAAAACACTTTCTTAAGAACGGAATTTTTATAAAACAACTCCCAAAGAAAAACACTTTTCCTTAAATGGAAATTTTCATAAAAGAACTCCCAAGTGAGAATCGAAGTTGATTATTGATGGCATGGAAAGTTATTATAGCATCATGCAATTTTCAGAAGGCCACCATTGGCTTCAACAAGAAAATGCATGTGTCATTTGAGACTTGAGTACAAAGTAACATGTAATTTAACATCAATTCACATTACACCTTACCTATAAATTAAAGTGCAGGTGGATAAGAAAACCAAAAACTCACTAACCTCGAGAATCGACAAAGTTTATCACATTAATCATGAATAATGCAAAATAGTGTACTTTATACAAGAGAATGAAATCAAACATACACTTCTGTCAAATACAAAATGCCATAGAAAAAATAAGATGAATTCATAACATAATATAAAGAACAGTCATGTCAAAGCACTCATAAAAAGTACAATAATACATTGTAAAATGCATAGAATGGACTTGCAACAAAGACTTTCATCAAATCAAAACGATATGCAAAACTAATTCAAGTTTTAAAAGAAGACAAATACTCATAAAAATAACATTTCAAATCAACTTTTATCATGTGATTGCCTTTATTCACTGACCTAGAAAACCAAGTATTGCAAATTAGGCACAATAGCAAGCAAGAGAAGCTATGACGCAAACTTATTTTACACCTTACTTATTCATTGTATCCTCCACCACAGTACATGTACACAATTAAAAGTACTTTTAGCTTTTGCAAGGCAAGTTAGTTGCTGACAGACTCTGAATATTGATTGTTATTTCATGGTACAGGAATTTGCAAGACCATAAAATATAAAGGGTTCTTCAACCTAAAAAATAATGGAATAAGAAATCCTTAAACAAATTAAAAGCACAGCAATGCATGAGCGTCACATAATAAGAGCATAGGTGTCTTACCGTACATCCCAAACGCTTTGGACAACCCTCAAAGAACATCAAAGTTTTCGTTTGTCTCCTTCCCGGTTGGCCTGCACTGCCATGCTCCTCTAAAAATTTCTCTACATGAAATAGTTCACAGTGTCCCACTTTGGGTGCAGCAAGGTTGTCAAGAGAAGGAACAATTTGTGCACCAGTACAACGGGCTATACGCTCCAAAAGTGGCTTCTTGACATTCAATACCAAAGATATTTCCTTGGTCAAGAGAGTTTCTTGTGCATGATGAGAAACAGTTTTCTCTACCAGCAGCACATTAGGATGGTGTTGCTCTATCCTTGACACAGTCATCTTAAGATGGTCCGTCTCCTGCGAGCATAAAAAAGAAGAGCTCAAGATAAATGTTCAGATCCGTATTAATTAATTAAAGGATTATACCTGCAAGGCCAAGATTAATCTAACCTGCTGCAGCAGAGTATCAAGAGATGACAGCTGGTTTGCAATGCGTTGATATTCAAGTGCTCCTGCCAAGAGCAACAACCTAGGATTTTTGTACCGTTGTGTCATACGCTTGTGCTTTACATTCTTTGAACAGACGACACCCTTAACAACCTTGCTGTTAAAAGGATAATCCTTTGTTAACGTTCAGGCAGATATATAAGCAACTACAACATGCAAAAGAGGTAGACAGAAAGTAAACAATTAAAGCATATCAAGAACAAAAACAAACATTTGAGACTTCTTTGCCCACGGCAAAAAATGAGAGCAAAGATTATCTTTCATTACAATGCCCAAAAGAGTGGACAGAAAGTAAACAAACTAACGCATATCAAGAATAAAAACAAATATTTGAGACTTCTTACCGCAGGGCGAACAATGAGAATAAATCTTACCTTTCACTACGACGCCCAGAAGCTACACACTTGACCTTCACATAGAGACCGGGATCCATTCCTCCTCCTTTGCTTGTGTCTGGCTTGACAAAAGTTGCTGCTTGCCATGACAATGAAGTGACTATTTCAAGCCAACTCTCCGCATCATTCTCCTCACCTACAAATACTTCCTCTCCCTTTAGTAGCTGTGCAACAAGTGCTCTGAAATGCCCATCCACTACTGATCTCATAGCATCCCTGTGTTCCTCAATTGACCTGTCCTTGCTCTTATATTCATTGCTGCTAAAACTACCCGATGAACGTGGCAAGCCCCAACCTCCCTCATCGTCATCATCATCATCATCAAGCATGCTGCTTTCTATTTCGTCCTCAGCATCTACTGGTTCAGGTGGCACCCATATTGCACCATTATTCTCAAAGTCAAAAGGTTGTTCTATTTCTGCACTTTGGCTCTGAAACATAGCCGAATCATCATTGCAATCATTAACATTCTCGGTCTCTTCTGACTCTTCTCCTGACCTTTCTGATCTACCAGACATCTGTCGTTCCACATGTGTATCAGACTGAAAGCTTAGATTTTTCCCAGATAAATTTTTGCCATAATTTTCATTTTGGCTTAAACCTTTGTGGTAGACTGAATGGTCCATGGAATTCTGGAGGCTTAAACTATTATCAGCATGAACATCATGTAAAATGTATCCACGATCAAGATCTGTACTATCATGGTTTCCAAAATATTCCGGTGACTCTTTTGAGACACTTTGTTGGGTGTCTTCTAAGTCTTTACCATATTCATCACGTTCATCATCGCTCCTACATCACAGGGACAAAAACCCAAAGTGAGATACTAATAACTTTTTAGAATATCCTGAAAAAAAATTATGTGTTATATCTAGCAAACAGGTTGATGATCCTTTTTAACCAAAAAAAATAAACATTTAAACGTAAGCAAATGCTAAATAGCCTAAGTGAATTAGGCAATAACTTTTTGACAGACCATGATAAACATTTCTGACTTATATCTAATAGACATTTTCATGATCCTTTGTGATCTACCAACGAAGTTGCTTAGTTGTTTGTACAGCCCATCAGTATTTCATTCGAGCAGCATGGTAAGTGTTGTTGATATAGATGGTCCTATAAAGGGAAAAAGGGACAAGGCCAGGTGTATATTTTGGTAGAATAGTTACCTCTCACCCCTTGGCTTCTGAGATGAAAGTTCTCCTTATAAAAGAAACAATTAAAAATAATTACGGAACAGATAGGCTGCACAATTATCAAATTTGAGAGCCTGACAAATAGGCTGCACCAATGGCAAATTGAGAGGTTAACCGAAGGCTGCACCAATATCAAATTGGAGAGACTAACAGATATGCTGCACCGATATCATATTGGAGAGCCAAAAAATGAGGGTATTTCCTTCAAAATTATGTCTTTTTCTCAAATATGTGCCTATGATACACATATATTCCTTATTTTTTGAAACAGAGAAAAATTAGACTGTTCTATACTTCTCAAAGAAACCATCCCCGACAAACATCTGGATGATCTAAAAGCTTGCATCATCCCTTCACATTTTCCCTGCTACAAATATCTGGAAAAGATATGTATAAATGTCAATTAGGATGAGCTCAACTGTTGGAGGACTTTCATATGGAACCCCAAATCCCAGGTGTTGAAATTGTATTACCATAAAATACCACATTCAACTTTGAAGGAGGTGCAAGTACACCCCTCAGTCACGGAATCTAAGCCAAAAATCACCCACAGACAGAATTTACTAAACCAAAAAACAAAAGAAAGGGTCTCTATAGATGTACCTGCTAACGCAATAGGCAAAAAGGCTTGGAGAGGAGGCTCCTCCTTCAATGGATGAAACAACTCTGCCGTTACTTTGTAGGTGCGAAACACCCTGCTCCGCTTCCAGCTTGAAAGCATCCTCCATTTGATGTGCTTTGACACGAGGGCTGGAACTGATATGCTGATAAGGCCCAGTTGGATATGGCATGGTAGAAGCAATATTTGTAGAGATGTCACCGCTGTGACTGTTAGATTTGTCACTCGTTCCTGAATGCGAAGACGGGCTGGGGCTGTTTGCCAATTGTGTCTCGTCACCATTACCATTACCATTCCACTGAGACAACGATGCTGCCGATGATGATGATGAAGAAGATGTTATTATCTCTTGGTTGCAAATCTTGAAACAAAAATTGCAGACTCGAATTCTCTCCCCCGCTTCTCCACTGTTACGCCCATCCGAGGGCACAGGAATTGTGTTCTGTGTGCACTTCCCGCAAAACACACGGCCACAAATTCGGCAATGGTGGCGGCGATTATAAAATTTGAACTGCGAATCACATTCGTAGCAAACCCTGCAGCTTTGATCGGGCATCCAAAAGTCCCTCGAGATCTTAGATGGATCGGTCCTCCGCGGTATCCATGCCCTCACTCTATCAACAAAGTCCAACAGCGTCCTGCTTTCTAGATTTTCCATGAAAATTTCTACTCCCCCTGTTCCTTTCCCTCCCCGGCATGATGTGCTAATCACTTCTCACCATCGCCATTCAACAAATTGTATAAGAGGTCACTGCGTCCTTAACAACAGAGAGCGCGCACAATTTCACCACATCAAGACCTCAATATATCCTCACCATGGCCAATTTTCTCCTGTATACGCTAACACACCACAAAAATCTCACAGTTCCTCCTCGGATTCAATCCAGGGTTTCACTTTCGCCACAAGAATCTAACAATTCCTACTCTGATTCAACTCCGGGCCTTACCCAAAAAAATTAACTCTACAGGAGTTCAATGAATCCTTGAAATTAAAGCATTTCACTATATACACCACGCACTTGTCAAAAATTCTACTCTAATTTAATCTCAGGGTTTTGAAAAGCAACCCTAGTATATACTATAACCTCAAATTACATCAAATTCCCTGTGTCCCTGACAATACAGCCCATTAATAACCATTTTTCCATGCATGCACCGAAATGAATCTCTCATAATTCTACCCGGATTTAACACAGAGTATCCCATAACGACTCTGCATCAAGAACACGCGCCCAATAAACTTTCACTGCAAAATTTCCGTTTTCTTCTCCGCAGTTCGCGTGATCGATCCACTCCCACTCTCAACTTTACTTTAATACACTCAACTGCATCTGAAAAAGATCAGCGCAACCCCAACAATTATATACAGATTTCCTTATGTCCACTCCATTGCTTGCACGGAAAGATTTCTTCTCACTAGGGTTTGAGGAAGCAATAAAATTAATTTAAACTTCAAAATTCTGGGCTATTCTGAATCACAACGGGTTCGCTGTACACAGTAATTGCATGCGGATTTTTTTTTTCTTTCCACTCCAACAAATCAAACTTCAGATGTTTTTATCACTCTCAATCCCCACTTTTCAATTGCTTCGCATCTCATTTGCATCTGTTCTGTTTTTGTTGGTAGTTTTTTTAACTTCTTTTCTTAAATCATTATTTTTTTCCCTTCTTTCTTCTGTTTTTGTTGTTGGTTTTTAATTAAATCTTTATTATTATTATTATTATTATTATTAATTTTTTCTCTCTCCACCGCCTACAGAGAGGATGTGCCATGTGTAACATGGGCATGTGACTAAGTATGTGAGTGTGGATAAAAAGGAGAGAGAACAAATCAAACTTGCCTTTAACTTTTTGACCCACACAACAACTACCTACCTAAATAAAAAAGTCAATGAGTTATTTTGTTTGTGACTAGTTAGACTTAGACCCATCAAAAGTGATTTCTATGCATTCATCACCCTGGTAAGGAGAAGGATATTTCACCAGCAAATGCCATTTGCATCATGGGTTGCAGCATTTCTTCTTTTTCTTAACATGCTTTTATTAAATATTGATGTAGTATTATGACTTTGAATGGTTCAATACAACTCTTTGGGTGTTGAATTTAGCAAGATAAAAACTTAATTTTTTTAAGGAAGTTATAAAGTTTTAAGGTTATTCGGTTGGTTGTGTGTGATTTGAAAATTGGGTCAAATGCAGTTGGATAAGTGGGGTTGTGGAGAGCTACTTTAATTAAGAAAGTGAGTGATTAGTCATATGAAGATAAGAAATTGATATAAAGTTATGGTGATATAATGCAAACAAGGTTGTAAGTATGTCAAGGGGATGTTTGAGGTGATTTAGAGAATCTTAGAAGTCTTTGTAGCAAGTTGCAAACTTATGTTTTAAGTAGAGAACCAAGAATGGCAAATTTGTCACTTGTTACAACTGTCGAGTGCATAGATACCATGTCAGATACATTAAAATATCATATCCCTAGGTAGATAGCACAACCCCTTAGGCTCCAAGAACAATTCTAAAATTTGTTTCACCGATTCACCTATTTCTCACTGTTATTGATCATTGTGTAGCCTGTGTAACTTTGTTATCTTTGCCCTATCTTATTTTCCCTTTCATCTAAGCAACAAGAGAACAAACTTTTTGTTTGCATTGACTAATGACTTTGCTTGGAATGCATTAATCGTAGAATTCTTAGCTTTCTTCATGGAGGAGTTCAAGGTGAATGCTTTGCCATTTAACACGTCTATACTGATATTATTCATGGAGTATATGGAATCATGGTCTCTCCGGGCGACCCTACCACTGAAGTGTGTCTCTAGGGGCGACCTGCCCTAGTAAAAGGAGTAACCCACTTTGTGGAAGTCCTATGCCTCATTTCAAACTTTGGAAACCATTTTCAGCCCTTCTAAACCATTCTCCAACCCTAAAACCACCTATGCAAACCTCCCTCTATGAGTTGCCCCTTATGTCTCCAGGGTCTCTAGGGGTGACCTTGCATTTTAAGTGTGGTTGTCATGTCCTTTTCCTAATTAATTTATTTCAAATGAATTATTAGCCCATTCCAATATTTCTCGTGGGCTAAGGAAAAATAATGAGGGAAATAGTTTATTTAATATTTAATTTGTGGTCTTGTGAATTTATATTTTCTATATATATGGGGAACCATTAAATATAAAATTTTATTATTGCAACACTAAATGGGGCATGGGATTCCATGAGGAGATTGTATAGCTTACAAGGTCCTAAAATAGCTACTTTTATGATAGATATGATTGTTTTATGACATGTCATAATGCAATATTTTTGCTATTTTAAGCCAACAATTATGGAAAGGACAAAGTGGCAATAATTTCAAATATTCTTCCAAGTTGGGCATTGGATTTTGGGTGCCCACTTTGTGGGTTCAAACAAGACATTATTTATATGCGAGGATTTTCATACAGAAAGAACTTTTGATCATATTTTCTTCAGAACTTTTTGTATGATCACTTGTGCTTTTACAACTCCTCCTGTGGACAAAAACCCATTGGAGGTAGAGATCAGTGGATGAAAACCCATATTTTTGAGAGCAATCTTATTTAGAGATTGCATTGGAGCCTCAAATAATTACATATTTTCTACTTTGTTTAGTGTTTGTTTGTTTGTAGGTTTTCGTGAAAGTTGTGTGAAAATTTGGCTTTAGTGTTGTTGTGTGTTGTGGGTTGTGTCCTTATTGTAAATCAATTCATTATTGTTCCTATTGTCCACTCAAATCAGCTTCAGGAGTGGTGGGATTCAATCTTACAAATTGGAGTAAAATATTGTTATTTTGTGGTGTTGTTTGCAAGGTTTTTATGGTGGTTTGTCAAGAGTTTTGTTTCATATTATTTGTTGTCGTAGTTGTTGTTGTATTAGTTGTTGTAACAATAAATATCAGTATAAAAATTAGATTATTATCAATGGAGATGGTTTAATGAGTTTCTGGGCAAAATTGGCAATGTTTGTGTTGCATAGTTTAGTGAAAATTGTGAAGAAATTTAGTGTGATCTTGTTTATTGAGTCAAACCTAAAATTTAATCATTAAAAATTATTTGTGGAGGACATTACAGTGGTATCAAAGTTGTGATCTTTCTAGCTTGTAGGGTATTTTGATGATTGATGCTTCCCAGTGACAGAGAAATCAAATATCTTAGAAGGGAGCAAAGGAAATTACAAGAAGAAATAATGGCAAAAAGAACAAATACTGAAGAAGAATCAATAGAGAGAAATTTTGATAGAATGATACAAAGTCAAGATTGCCTTGTAGATATGTGCAACCAAATGTTGTAATTGATGTAGAATAATTCGAATAAGCCCAATAATCATAATGGAGAAACAAGCACTACATGGGCAAAAAACAATGACAAAGGGTAAAGAATATAATACTCAAAATTTAAGGGTTGGATCTACATATAGACCTCTTAAACTCACCTTCATACACAAAGAAGAAGTGATTCCAGAGGTGGAAACTCAGATTTCATTTCAGGAGGATATTTTTGCCTACTATGCAAAATATAGAGCACTCCCAACAGAGATTTAAGAGGCAATGTCACTTACAAATTACATGACTATGAAGAAAACCAAGGGTGCAGCAAAGCAAGAGCCTAGAATACAAGCAAAGCCAAAGGATCTTGAGCATACTTTGGGAAAATTAACACTCTCTACTTTTGATGGATCTGATAAGAGTACTACAAGGGCTTGGATACAAAAGTTAGATACTTGTTTGTCTTTCAAACCTATGGCGGAAGATGAAACTATAAAGTTTGTCACTCTCCATTTTGAGGGCACAACTCATGAATGGTGGTACCATGGGTTGGTGACCCGAGGTCATGGTCTCATTAACTCATATGTAGAATTTTGTAAAGGATTGATTGAGAGATTTGATATGAAGGATCCTGAGGTTCATTTCAGGGAGTTGTCTCAACTCAAACAAAGAGGCACTACAGAGGATTATGTAGAAGATTTCCAAAAGTTATCAGTAATGGTTTATGATGTTTTAGAGAGGAGGCTTGTTGTGCTTTTTATGGAAGGATTATCTAATCATCTCAGGGGTTTAGTAATCAATCCCTCATCCTTGCAAGAGGCCATCAAGAAGGCATTTGGTTTGGAATTTACAATTCCTCAACATAAATCTTTTCAAATACATCATTTTAAAACAAATCCAAGGAAAGTTCACAAAAGAAAGGATATCTTGCACCAACACAAAAGACTACACCTCCATTTGCAGCAAAGAATATTGAGGAAAAGACCAAGAATGAACTTAGAAGAAATAAACTTTGTTTTTCTTGTAAAGAACCATGGACTCTAGGACATAGATGCCTTGGCAAGGGGCAAGTACATTACATTGAAGTTGTGTTAGATAAAGATTATGATTCTAATGAGCCTGAAGAATGTTTGGATCTAGAAGATCGTGTTCATGAGGAGGAAAGAAAAGAGGAAGATGTTGGAGGCACACTTGCAGCTCTTTCAAGATCACCTAGATACCATCCCTTTAGAGCTCATGCAGAGATTGTTGGATAGAGAATCATTGTGCTTATTGATAATGGAGTTGTTACACATATGGTTCCTAAGTTTGTTAGTGATGTCAACACTGTCACAAGGTTGTCATTGATGTCAACACTGTCATGGATGTGTGATTGTGTTCATGGTTGGATGTCATGTCCTATCTAGCAGAGAAGATATAGTTCATGGTTGGATGTCATGTTGAATATAATGTGATTGTTGTAGTTCATGGTTGGATGTCATGTTGAATATAATGTGATTATTGAAGTTCATGGTTGGATGTCATGCCCTGATCAGTGCAGAGTTGAGTATGAAGTCATATTAATAGGGGAATTAGAAGCACTAAGATGATAAGATATGTTGCTAATGTTGAGAAGATGTTACTAGTGGTCTGAAGCATAATGTACATGATCTCTCCTACTATTTCTAAGAATGCATGTGTTGTTACAAAGAAGGTTTGGCCTCTAGAAGTTGGTGACAATCTCTGCTATAGGATGACTGCATTTGAAGACTGTCTGGGAGATTGCTCTGCATTCCTCCGCATTAGCAGTTATGGCTATGTGGTTCTGGAACTATGTTTAGGATGTAGTGAAGGTGATAATTCCAAAGTTTCTGATCATTTGTCCTTCCACTGTGAAAGTTATGCATGATAGAGTATCGACATGTGTTCTAACAGAACAAGGTGGTGTTGAAGGCCTGTTGGAATGCTTTGCATTCCTCTAGATGTGAATGTTTGCCTTTGTAGTTTTGTGGACATGTTTATGGATGTGCCTTACATGCTTCCTTACAGTTTCAAGTTTCTTAGTGGTTCGCAAGCTTAGTTTTTCAATGATAATATGTTGCAGTGTGTTTTGGCTGACTGGTTGTTCTCAGAGTTCATGGTTGAAGATGTATGGCACAAATCCTTGATGTGCGAAGGTAAAGGAGTGTTTTGAGATGTTGTATGAGTCTAATAGACTCATCTGGAAGAGTTTTGATGCAGAGGAAAACGCAACAGAAGTTTACAAATGGGAAGGAGGAGTCATTAACACAACCAGCATGTTAAAATCTGGGACATGCAGTATGTAATACCTATCAGCTTATCATCATCATCATATTTCTTGCTAACACAGACAGCATCATCATATTTCAAAGAGGCATGAAATATCCTCCTGCTAACTACTGTTCACTTCCTTATCGCCTTTCGCCTTTCGCCTGTCAGCAGCATCCTCATATTAGGCTATCAGCAGCATCATCACATTCGGCAAGCGCAAACATCCTCCTGATGTTCACTGTTCATCTTACCGCCAAACTCTATCTTCATCATCATGATGTTCGACATCATCTTCATCAGCAGGATATAAAATATCCGGTTCCTCCCATATATCCTGATGACGACAACTTCAAGCACCTTTCCTTCGATGCTTACGTCACCCCGATATCCGACTACTCAAACAATAGTATCAGGATATGACTTATCCGGTCATATTGAAACATCCTGATGATGTTAACCAAACTTTATGCCGATGACTTACGCCGATGCCAAAACACTTAGCGACAGCAGGATAAACTTGCATAGGGTGATATTCGCAATATCCTGATGACGATGACGTCACTTGCACCCGATGATGATGTCAACAGGATATAAGACACTTATATCCTCCGCAACATGATAATGAATATCCGGTGATCTTTTCAATATCCTGATGATGACCTTTCTGGTCCTTAGCCAAAAAGTGAACTTTCACTTCGGCATGCGATAGCGATATGCGGACGATGGATACACACGAAAGATGATCCTGATGATGATATATACACTGAGTATATATCCAACCTATATCATCCTGATGCACTTGAAACATGCAATTTTTGCCAACTTCAGAACCTGATCCTGATAGCGATATACTCGTAGATGACGATACGATTCACTCCGTCTGGAAAAGCACATGCAGATCCCTGTATATCCGTCAGCTGCATGCAAACTCACAGAACCGCACAATTTCACAAAGAAAACATGATGATCGGGCCACATCACCTTCAGATCAAAACTTAACAGTTTATCTTCCTAAACCCTAGCACATGAGGATGCTAGGTTGATTCATAGCATGCTACCAATCGATCTCCCACACAATGAAATGCATAAACAAAAAACTAAAATACAACCTAAACTAACATGCATGACCATTCCACCGATTCACAGAGTCAACCGGTGGAAGGGTTGAAAGAATCCATTAACCTGTAATCAGAACAGAAATCAAAACATAAACAGCTGATAAACCAGATAATGCAATTGATGAGATCTTATTTAGATGAAACACAAATGTCCTGTTTCTACAATACTATCGAACAACAATGTTTCACAATGTCTGGACTGATCTCTGGATCTCACTCAATCACCAGTACAACATAACATAACTACTACTCTCTCTATCCCAAACCCTAACTGATCTGAGTTATTTATAGCAATATCCTACGAGTACTACCAACTCGATTCCCAGCGGCTGGGAGCTTCCAAACGACTGGGAGAGGATAGCTCATACTACCTGATCATGAGCTCTAACTGCCTGCACACTCTCCTAGGCTGATCTAATACATATGCATTGGTCCAATGGACCTTATTACATTATGAAGTCAAACATGTTAAAACTAGACTAATGTCCTGTCATGCGGACAATGAACCTATATCCTGTCTTGTAGGGGTGCTCCTGCACCAAGTTTCATGAAGATATTTCGTGTTTCCAGTACCACACAAGGTTTTCAAGTTGTTGTGTCTGTTTTGCTTCAAGTTTCATATGCCTTTGCTTAAGGTTGTCCTATTTTCAAATAAGTGGAGTATGCGGATGTAATTCCTTGATGTTTGATGTTGTGAAGGATGTTTCAAGACTTGGTTAAGCAAGTGTTGATGTTTTCAAGGCGTGGGTCTTCTATTGGTGTAGCGTGTAGTCTTATTTAGGACTTGTCCTCTACACGTTTCATGTAGTGTGTTGTCTGGGCAACTTGAAAATGTATTTTTCATGTTGTTTCTGGCTAACAAGCAATGTAATCAATGTAATGTCATGTATAAATTGTAAATCAAATTGAGTTAGGCAAAGTGTAATTGCAATGTGATTGATAAGGTTCGTAAGCAAAAGAAGGAACTGAATGGATGCATTATGATTTGCGACTGAAGGAGAAAGAGTTGAAGTTGTAGATGATGTCCTGATTCATCTTGAAGACATATCTGTGATAGTGATCAAGTGTAGAGTGTTCCTAACTAATCCAATCATCAGAAGAAAGTGTGAAGAGGTAGAATTGCAATCATCAAAGGTGTGAATTTCAATGTCAATTTTTAGACAGTAGAAGGACTATCATATTGTTATCTCTTGTGAGTGTGTTCTCAATTCAAGGAGTAGTAGCTTCCTTGGGAGTGACCCTAAAACAAAGTTGTAATTTTGAGCTTCATATAGTGTGAGTTAATCCTCACCGTGGTTTTTCCCTTCTAGGGTTTTCCACGTATATCTGGTGTTATGTGTTGATGTGCATTGTGTTAATCTTTCATGCTTATGTTAATGTTGTAATTCTTAAGTTTTGATCTACTCCAAAGAAGTTGAAGTTTATTTAGATATGGATTCACCCCCCCATCTCAATATCCCAGTGTGTTCAACAGGAGCTACCCACAATTTCATAGATGAAGGTTTGGTTAAAAGAAGAAGATCAAAGCTAGATGACTTTAAAGGTTCCAATGTTATTATAGTTGATCATGGATATAACTGTTAGATCTAAAAAGAGACTTAGTCATTCATACACTAAGTCAATCTTTAGATCAAACATTGGAACACAAGCCACCAACGACTTCGAGCTAGGCTGTTGTCCCTCAGGAAGAGCCTTGGATGGGTTGGTGAGAGCTCTGTTCCTTTGTTGTAACCAAAGATATTGACACAAATAGGCTAGATCTAGGGTTTTAGAGACTTAATTAAGCAAATCTAGAACAAACTAATAAGTACAGACTGACAGACTAAAATTGAAAATAGAGAAGCAGTATGCAAAGTACTCGGATATTCTAATTCAAATATGGAGCAAATTAGGTAGGACTATGGTGACTGGGTGCTAGTGTCCTAGGGTTTTATGCTTTGTAAAAGTTAGCCTTCGACGATCTCATATCTTATTTGACAATCTGTCCTTTGATCTGTAACACCTATTTTTGATTATTCACAACCTGCACAAACACAAGAGGAAAAAGGGTTTGGGTTGTTTTAGGGGCTTGCCTCAATCAAATCCCATGAATAGTGTTCCCACGTCCACAACAGCCAAGATTATGATGATAAGAGCACGTGTTCTTATATAATAGAGGTGAAATCCAATATAAATGAATGATGTAATAAAGAGACTTTACCACAACATGAAACCCTAGTGAGATTTGGTGTTGTAACGTTAGAAAATGTCCCCTTGGGGGCTTTTCCCTCATAAGGTTTAGCACCTGGGTCTTTCGCATGCATTTAGGACATCTTAGTTCATATTTTGGCATCCCGATGGAATGAGCCCTAGGAAACATGACAAATGGGACCTAGGTGGACCCCTTGAGCTGTACCCTACCCATAATAGGGGGAGGGCTTGGGTGCTCGCACCCCAGTCCTGCCCTATTTTGGGGCAGCCCTAATTTTTGGGTGTCAGTTTATGACCGTTAGTTGGTTCTTTTGCCGACACGGTAAAGTTTGACTTTTAAAAATCTTGGCGGGAATGCTTGTAGGTGCATATATAAGCATGTTTAAGCATTCATTTGTAAAACTAGATGATCATTGTGAACTCCAGGCATTCTCAAGGTGATTCAAGGCTTTTATTGTGTTGCAAGAGCATACTTGTATGTTTTGTGTGTTGATATTTACAGGTTTGAGCATCAATTTCCTCATGGTATGAAGAGCATCTTCCTCCATGAGAGCTTCACTACAAGGTGACATAATATTGTGTTTTCATCATTTATTCCTTTGGTTTTTGCCTCTACCTCACAAGGGCACACACTCTTTATCTAACAACAGTGTTCGGAGACTTAAGTGTCCTCTGGGGCTTGACTGAGGCAAGCCTCTAAACACCACAACCCCCAAACTAAGTCTTGTGATTGTAGGTTAAAGGTGTCATATTTGGGAAAAGTGGAGTTGCACGAAGGTTTGGCAGGCATCAAGGATTCGGGATCTGAAGAAAAGCAGGACACAGGAGCACTTCCAGGACTTGGATGCTCACTCTAGTGTCCTCTACAGACAAATTTCTAGAAACTGAAGTTACAGGGCTGATCAATGTCAGAAGGAGGTCCAGATCCCACGAAGAAATTGGTACCTTGGACTTGGGTGCCCGCTCCAGTGTCTCTGACTGTTTCGCTTCAGAACCCTGAAAACAGGTACTATGTGATTTGGTATTTTACTCCTGTCTGCAAGAGTTTTTTCCGTAATTCATTAATTTGTTGTCATATTTACATAATTAAGGTTTTAATGGTCAATTAGACATAGGAGAAGGAAAAAATGATAATTAATTCCCTAATCCAAGTTTCCCTACATCTGCAAGTGACCCAGGGTATGATAGTGCTCGCCACTCGACCCTAGATCCTTCAATGTATAGTGGAGAGGCATATTTAAACATCTAAAATCAAAATATTAACAAATCTAATTTTCCCCTAAACATTTTGGTGAACCCATGTTTTTGGACTTAAATTGCAACTTTCTAAGTGTGTGTCTTCAGATTTGGATTGATTTCATTCATTCATATAGTCATTCATTTTATTGCATTAAAAAAAATTCAAAAAAATTCAAAAAAATTGAAAATTTTGGAAAAATACAAAAAAATTGCATTGGTTAGCTTACTAAATTGCATCAATTCTTTTTAAATTTTCTTAATTCATGATTTTTGCATCAGATCTGATATAAACTACTGAAAAAATACAAAAAATCATAAATTTGCATTGCACTTTTATCATTTAATTGCTAGGGTCTTGTAGAAATTTTGACAATTTTGATATAACCTAGTAATTCCAAAATCTAGGGTTAGTAGGCAAAATCTTTTTCTCAGATTTTTCTACTGATTTTAAAGTTTCATTCAAATTTTTATTTGGCTATAGGCTTGCATTTTAGTGTAAATTTGCATTTAGATTTAAAATAGTTGCAATTTTGCGTAGAAAATTTCAACAAAAACTAGCAATTTTGATGCATTTTCATTAAATTTGCATGGGCATTTTGCATGTTCAAGCTTGAAAATTATTTTCAGATCTAAGAGTATTTCATTTTCATCATAAATCGGACTTTAAAACATTTGCATAGCATTTTGTCCCAAGATCTCAAACCTAGGGCTTCAAAAACAACGATTTTCACTAAATTTGACCTTATCGACTCTCCAAACTTGCACCGTAGGCATGTTGTGAAAGGTATTTTGGCATTAATTTTCTGTTATCAGGGTAATAATTTTCTTCCTATCATAAAAGGCTTCACAACACCCTTTTATCAGGCTCTTGTAGTGAAAAATTTTGCAAAAAACTACACAATTTGGTTATTTTTGCCCTAGGGTTTGACCTAGTTTGCACTCCAAGCGTGTTGTGATCAATTTTATGGATTGAGGTGACTAATATCATTGATATTATTTGTTATACATCCTGATATTCATTACAACACCTCTTTTGCTAGGTCTTGGAATTGAAAAACCGTAAAAATAGCTTATTTTTGCTATATTTTCACTAGGGTTTTACCTTAAGTGGCACTAAAAGTGTGTTGTGTTGGATATTTAGCACTAAGTGGTTGTTATTACTGATATTATTTGTTGTCCATCATCATTTTCCTCACAACACCCTTTGTTATGCTCTCTTGCATCGAGATTTGGTGAAAAAGTGCATATTTTGATATATTTTCACTATAGTTGACTTAACATTATCTTGGATTTGCATCAAGAGTGTGTTGAGAGAGATCATATTACTATTTTGGACTGATATCAAACATATAACTTGCTTCCCTCGATCAAAATCCTTATGACACCCTTTGTTTCATTCATTTGCATTGAAAAAGTACAAAAAATCAAGCATTTTAGGTCACTTTTTGCATATAGTCTTGCACTTGACTTTTGCATAAAGTTGGAGAAACTTTTCAAAATCTGATCTTACATTGGAATGGCACCTTCATGTCATTTCTCAATGGTATCTTTGCATGCATTTATCAAAGATCTTGATTTTGACCAATTTTTAATCCTCGTGGGTGAACATCCTTTGATATTAGAATATCTAACCAAATTCAACTCTAGGAATACTCATGAGAAAGATGAGAGTGAAAACCCTTTTTCCGCCACAGAGTATGATGATGATACATACAAGTTTTACAACAGGTACATCATCATCATACAAGTTTTACAACAGAGTATGATGATGATACATACAACATAACCTACAACGAACCCGATGTACAGTAATATTGTACATGACCAAGATACAAGGAAAAATTGTATCTGAGATGCAATTCGACCAAATGATAGAAAACCCCAAAACAAGGATGATGTCATCATCATATACATGAAAAATGGCTAAGTATAAAACTGAGAAATCTCTGCGATAGAAAACAATTGGAGACAAAAGATTTCTGGGTTTTTGGCAAGGATTCTCCAGGCAAGTTTTTGAGATTTTTGGCAAGGTAGAGCAAGGGGAAAAGGAGGATTTTAGACTTTCCTCTTTCTATTTAGGCTTTCTCCGATCGGATTTCTTCGATAGAAAGAGGGGGACAAGAATATTTTGGGGCTAGGAAAAATATGACAACAATACCTTCCTCTCATCCCATTGCTCTCCCTGGCCAGGATGTAGCATTAGTGGATGAGAAAAGGTCTCTCACATTAAATCCTTCGAGGATGGATATTGGGTGCAATCAAAAGGGAAACAATGTTAATTTAATAATCATTAATAGACTTCATAGCAATATTCTTAAAATGACTGTCCAAGGGGCACTTAGTGCACCCTCTTGCTTAAAACTGGCGATTACAGTTCAAGGTGTTCATAATGTGTTACAACAACCACACCACAATGTGATTGCTCACACATACAACACCCGTAATAACAAGCAAAGTAACCAAGCACCGCATGTGTCTATCTCTCTTCCATGTTCTCAACCTATGCTCCCTCCACCACCTTGTCTTACTCATAAAAGTGGTCAAGAGTATGATCTTGTCGAACAGCTTCGCACTACTCAGGCTAAGATCTCTCTTTTAGATTTGATACAAACATCGCCTACATACCATGGAATGCTCCAAGAAGCTTTACAAAAGGTGATTGTGCCACCTGTTGTTAAGCTGAATGATGTAGCAACCATATTGGATAGTATGCATGCAACAAAAATGGATATTCTCTTTCAACCATAGGAATTACCGTCAATTGAAGTTCAAAACCAATATGATCCTCTTATAATATTTGTCACAATAAACAGAACGTTGGTAAAACAAGTTATGGTTGACAATGGATCGGCTCTTAATGTTTGTAGCATTGATCTACTACACAAAATCAAGGTTGACACATCACAAATCACACCAAACAGCATTAGCATTCATGGCTTTGATAATGTTGGACGACAATCCATGGGCACTATAACTCTACCTATACAAGTAGGACCTGTGCTTGTGCTTACCCTGATTCATGTCATGCCTTGTTCTTTATCTTACAATATGATTCTTGGTAGACCTTGGATTCATGCATTGGGGGCAATTCCTTCCACCTTGCATCGTTCAATCAAATTTATATTCAAAGGTAAACTCCATACTATTCATGCCGATCCTGAACCAGATAACTGCTTACACATTAAAAATCAAAACCAGTTTACAATCATATGAGCTTAAATAGTTTACGAATTGGTTCATCAATACCTCTAGCCACAAATAATGTTGTGCAAGACCCTCAACCATCGAATGCACTTGTTGATGATGATTGAGGTTCATTAATTTTTAATCCTTGCGATGTAGGGGAATATAAACTTAATAACCTCAACACATCAAAAGTCGCATCGATCTTGTCAAGGCAGTCTTTTGAAACATTTGAGAAAAACAAAGTTTCCTTGGTTGAAAATAAAGACAATACCCTCACTTATACTACAAATTATGACACCTATGAGGCTTCACCTTCTTCTAAGGAAATGACATCCCTTTATGGTCAAGGATTTAAAATCCTTTATAACAATTGTGAATATGAAGGTAAGGGATGTGGTGGAAATCAACAAGGGATTCAAGTACCTATAGAATCCGCTTCAACACATTACTCAAGCAACATTGGATATAATCCTTTCAAAGAAAAGAAAGCCTCTCGTCGTCCTACACTTAATGTTAATTCAATAAGATCAAAACAACATGATAGATATTCTAGATATGCACGTTCTTAATGATGGTACCCTAACAGGTAAGTATCTCTAACCATTTATTTCTCTCATAATGTGCTTCCCCTGTGATGTGTTATATGTTGTTTAGGCCTCCTGGGATGACCTTGGATTCTCCCGTAAGGTATGGGATACCAAGAGACCGCCTCTATTGTGACCTTCTTCTATTTGTATCATCATTATTCCAAATTGTCTCTATGGTTTCATTGTTGAGTGTTGTGTCTTACGGACATAGCGTTGCGGTTGGTAACACTGGGGGCACCCTCCCACATGACTGTCCCTGAGACACTTGTTTCTCCTCTCTAATTTATTATTTCCCTTCCTCTAGTGTTTCCACCTAGTGAGCGGATGACGACAAACATTTATATTGATGCGGACCTAGTGTCCCTTTCGAGAGCAATCAAAAAATAGACTTAGTTCCTAATATGACGATGGGGTTGTATATCTTATCCGATGCTTGGCTAGTGGAAACACTCGTGCTTTCTATGTAGTGAATTTGATGATGTTTCTGTCGCATTTACAAACCTTAACAATACTGCTGCTCCGTGCACCTTTGTTTGTCTTTGAATCTAGCCTTGGTGGTACTTGATTCGAAGAGCTCCGTGATATAGCCCTATGGTTATCCTTGAACTCTGAATTCATTGTATAACCTTGGCTCTTTGTGTGGTTAACCATATGCATTGATGTTGTTGTTTACCATGATTTCGTAGACACTAACATGTTTCTTGCAAGGATGTGTTTGTGGGAATATTTGGTGATCATAAAGTACATGTCACCTCTGGGGGGCATGGGCTTTGCAAAAGTCAGTGTTCCTTTGTGTGTTTTCTTCCTACCTTAACGTGCTTGATATCAATACCTGATATCAACCACCTTAAGGTGGGGGCATATATAAGGTAAGTTGTCTATTATAGATGTTAGAAATGTGTTTGACCTCAGATGCAGAGACTTGCGCCCCAGGGTAGTGCATCGTGCATCCTGAGTTTGTTTGCAATCAATCAATCAATCAATCATGTAAGCCCTCTGCGGAGGTGGCATACAACGTATATCCTTTTTATCTTAATCCCTCTATGGAGGCAGGGATGGTGTATTTCTCAGAGTAGATTGCACATCCTATCATTTTCAAAAGTCCTCTGCGGAAGCAGGAAGCGGTTATGTGACTAACTCAACCCTTAAGTGTGTCTTCGGCAATTGTTGTGGCAAAGCCCAATCGTCGATGTGTGCCTATAATGTGCCTGAGATGGTGTTGGACCTAGAAATAGGTACACTCCATCGCTTGTCTGTCGTGTTTTCTCTATGTCTTCAAGTGTGTGTTTTGGCATTCTTGTTTTGTGTGGCATGTTTGTTGCCCCATATGTAGAGACCAGCGCCCTCAGGTAGTCCTTCCTACATTTTGGGAGGTTTTGCATGTCTTGCGTGTGTATTGCCCCATATATACAGATACCTTCGCCCTAGGGTAGTGCATGCTGTATTATGGGAGGTTTGTTTACTTTCCAGTACTTGCATTTGCATTTCATATATATGAGAAAAAGAAAAGAAAAGATATCATTTATGTCTTCCATGCATTAATATGTCTTCTATGCATTGACTGTATTCTCCGTGTTCTACATGAATGTAACTGTCTTTTCCGTGTTTTGCATGCCTGTTACTATCTTCTATGTGATTGGCGTGTCTTCTCTATGCTTGGTGTGTTTGTTGTGTTTGTGACCTTACTTTAATGCATGTATTAGCCTTGTGTTTATACATACATTAAAGTGGGGGCTAAATGTAACATAAAAAAAAAATCCCCTTGGGGGCTTTTCCCTCATAAGGTTTAGCTCTCGGGTCTTTCGCATGCATTTAGGACATCTTAGTTCATATTTTGGCATCCCAATGGAATGAGCCGTAGGTAACATGACAAATGGGACCTAGGTGGACCCCTTGAGCTATACTTGCCCAAAATAGGGGGGAGGACTTGGGCGGCCCTATTTTGGGGCAGCCCTAATTTTCGGGTGTCAGTTTACGACTGTTAGTTGGTTCTTTTGCTGACACGGTAAAGTTTGATTTTTAAAAATCTTGGTGGGAATGCTTGTAGGTGCATATATAAGCATGTTTAGGAATTCATTTGTAAAACTAGATGATCATTGTGAACTCTAGGCATTCTCAAGGTGATTCAAGGCTTCTATTGTGTTGCAAGAGCAGACTTGTATGTTTTGTGTGTTGATATTTGCATATTTGAGCATCAATTTCCTCATGGCATGAAGAGCATCTTCCTCCATGAGAGCTTCACTACAAGTTGACATAATTTTGTGTTTTCATCATTGATTCCTTTGGTTTTTGCCTCTGCCTCACAAGGGCACGCACTCTTTATCTAACAACGATGTTCAGAGACTTAAGTGTCCTCTAGGGCTTGACTGAGGCAAGCCTCTAAACACCATAACCCCCAAACCAAGTCTTGTGATTGCAGGTTACAGGTGTCATATTTGGGAAAAGTGGAGTTGCATGAAGGTTTGGCAGGCATCAAGGATTCAGGATCTGAAGAAAAGTAGGATACAGGAGCACTTCCAGGACTTGGGCACTCTCTCTAGTGTCCTCCACAGACAAATTTCTGAAAACAAAAGTTACAGGGCTAATCAGTGTCGGAAGGAGGTCTGGATCCCGTGAAGAAATTGGTACCTTGGACTTGGGCGCCCACTCTAGTGTCCTCGACTATTCTACTTCGAAACCCCGAAAATAGGTACTCTATGATTTGGTATTTTACTCTTGTCTGCAAGAGCTTTTTCCATAATTCATTAATTTGTTGTCGTATTTGTAAATTTAGGGTTTTAATGGTCAATTAGACATAGGAGAAGGAAAATTTGATAATTAATTCCCTAATCCAAGTTTCCCTACATCTGCAAGTGACCTAGGGTATGATAGTGCTCACCACTCGACCCTGGATCCTTCAATGTATAGTGGAGAGGCGGAGTTAAACATCTAAAATCAAAAGATTAACAAATCCAATTTTCTCCTAAACAGGTGTCACAACCAAGATCACCACAAGGAGATCATGGAGGAAGAAGCTTCCTCTAAAACCTACAATAATATAACAAATCTGCAACAATAGAGAGATTCACACAAATCTCCATAATAACATCCACAATAGAGAGCTTTGTTGATAGATCACACAACTTGAATATCACTTTTCATCAATATTTCATCTAGGTTCAAATGAGAGAGGTAAACTTGTTTATATATGCATTCCAATTCATTTTCGAGAAAACATTTCAGGCAAAGGCTGATAAAGTGTATCACCCAAGGCAACAAGGTCGACATCCAAGGCCACACAAAACTTCATTTTTGCAAATGTCTAGGACACTAGTGCTTGGGCACTAGTGTCCAGGTGTTTTGGGTCCTTTCAAGGCCTATTATTAGAGGACAACACTTGGAGTCAACATTTACCTCAAAACTTGGTTTGCTTTCAACAAAGGTTTGCACATCAGTTAACAAGAGTGCTAAACCTAGTGTGAAATTGCCAGTGTCGATAATTTACGACACTACATTTAGCCCCCACTTTAGCATGGGTATGATCTTATGTTCATACACACACTAAAGTACGGAGAAAAACAAAACTCATTCGCTAGAATGTCAAAGCCATAGAATGCCACTAAGTGGAGAACTATGATAGCCACCAAACTTAGGATTCTAAGGGTCCACAAAGCATGGCAAAAGAGATCACATACACACCAAACATATAGCATAATGTTAGATGGAAAAGGGAGACTTAGCCTAAAAGGTTAAACTAGGTCAAACCCTCTTCTATCAACATTCCAGAACACAAATCGAGCTTGGCTATACCTTAGAAGGAGAGCCAAACTACAGGGGTTTTGTCCCTTTGTTGTATAAAGGAGTGTCAACCAAATCTAACCAACCAAACTAGGGCAAAAACATGAAACCCTAATTGAGCAAGGTCGGTGAATAACAGATGAATGGGAACAGATATATGAAATCTAATACCACAATAGAGATCACGAAATAGAGGAGAACTAGGCTCTGAGTTCAAGAGCAGAGAGGTACCAGGGCGCTGGGTGCCCTAGACCCAAAATAGGGTTTTACAAGATCTCTAGATCTTGGTACCTTCGCTTGCTTGTCTTCCTATCTCCTATCACTTGTTATCTTTAGATTCCTCCGAATGCGACTTGCACACAAACAAGAAGGGAAAAGGGTTGGTGCTATTTAAGAGCTTGCCAAAGTCAATATTTGTGAATGGTGTTTCCACCTCTACAATAACAAAGATGAGAGATCAAAGAGTGTGTGCCTTAGGAGGGCTGAGGCAAATCTGGAGTAGAATGGAATGTTGTAATAAAGCATGAAGGAAAGAAGTCACCAAGAGCATGAAAACCCTAGCTTGCTTGATGTGGCATCACAACTTGACTCAATAAATTGGTGCATCCCAAAGAAGTAGAGAGATCTTCACAAGACTTGCAAGAAGTTAGTACAACAACAATAATCCACCATAGATAGCTTTAGAGAAGAATATAGAACATGAGAGAGAGAGAGAGTGTGTTAGTGTGCCTAGATTGCTTGGATCTTCAAATGAATAAACTAACTTTCTTATGTATGCATTCCCGCTCACCAACAATGAATAAAACCAAATGGGGTCGACATGTATAATCCAAGGAGGTGTTCTAAGCTGACACCACAAAAATAGGGTCGGGGCTAACATCTGGGACCAGGGCGCTAGATGCCCTAGTCCTTTAGCCCCACAAACTCTAGAGAGTGCCAATTAAGGTGGGCTTAGACCTGTCCTAAGTTTATTTTGTTGGGTTTATTCATCAGGATCTAGAACTAATTGTTTATAGGTCCACATGGGTGCTAAACTAGGTGTAAAATGCTAGTGTGCACATTTTACTCCATAACATTTAGCCCCCACTTTAGTGTGGGTATGATCTTATGCTCATACTTGCACTAAAGTGTGGAGAAGACATATTTTAGTCACAACAAACATAGAAACCATAGAATGTCACCAAAATTGAGGGGTGATCAAGCCCCCGAGTTTAGGATTCTAGGAGTCTATGATGATTAGCAAGAGGAGTTGCATACACATAAGATACATGACATAATTCACTCATACATGGAGCATTTAGAAAACATGAGACAAGACAAGACATACACAAGGCATGCACTTGAGCAATCACAATGTATACATGCAATACACAAAGTATACACGCTTGACACGAAGCATACACATAATACAAAGCATACATGCCATACACAAAGTATACATAGAATAGACATGAAACACACATGGAATACATGCAAAGCACTCAAGAGGCATACATAAGAAATATGTAGAGAAAACACGTGAAGCACACATGAGGCATGAAGAATACATAGAGGATAAGAATTTTTGAGGAGAGTGCATGCATCATATAATAACCACAAGAAGCACATAAAAGAAGACCATGAGTCAGCATGACAAAATAGACCTCAATCTAAAAGGTTGCAATTATTGTGCATCATTCCTCGGGATGCAATAAGAAGAATGCTAAAAGGGGTTAGTTTGAAATGAGAAGAACAAGAGGATACAAGCACATCATACACATAATCCACATCAAGGAAAGTGTTTCCACTCAAGGGAATACACAAACTACCTCCCGCAAGAGGATTTACATGAAGCCCTGCAAAATAAGGTGTTGCAACCATACCCAAAGATACTCTAGCCAAACCCAAGTTGGTGGTTCCAACCCTTCTCTCAAACGTGCAAGGGATTTCAACCTAGGAGAACAAGATAGACTTAGGATCTTGCTTCCGAGTTTGCCACAAGCAACAAAGATAAGCAACAAGTGTTTTGATAGAAAGATGAGAGTAAGGCTTATAGCACGTTCTATGCGCCCACCTTAAAGTGATTGCTTACTCCTTCAGGGAGCAATTCTCTTTAAGGTAGAATAAGGAAGAAATATAGAACAGGCACGAGAGCTTTCTAAAAGAACATGTCCAAATGATATGTGTTCTTACAAGCTACATCACCACAAAGGGGTTGCTCCCAAAATGAGTAAACCAAGGTGATGCTTACAGGCATGATACATAATGGCTTGTGTAGTCATTGTATGACGTCGAGCATTGCAACAAGGTGTCACATAAATATGAAGATGACGGAAGAAAGATCACATGAAAGCAACAATTGAATAATGAAATGATGCTAAATCATCCAAGAAAAATAATGATATTGTACATCACAACATATAGAAGAATGAAGATACACATAGAGGGATGACTCAACGCATTCTTTCTCCTTGTACCTTTGTGCTAACAAGGGTGCCAAGGGAGAACTAACAATCAACAAAACATCACAATACAGGGATAACAATATGTACAAGCATAAAACAAATGAGAGGGAGGGACCACACTTGCGAGTTGACCTATAACGAATCATCGTCCCCCAAATTGCTTATTATAGCATGAATGGAGGACAAGGTGCTATAGGGACTACATCAAGTGTGGTGAAAAGTGCTAGAGCCATACCATGTTCGAAGTTGTTGAATTTTATCACCCAAGGCTCGAAATTCCTTAGTGGAATGGCCAAGCGCTCGATGATATGCATAGTAATGAGGTACTAAGTGATTACTTTGTTGAATCTTTTTATATGTTGGCGGAGGAAGAGTGATCAAGTGGTCTTTGAGTAGACTCAGCAACATACTCTCTTGTTGAGATAGAAGAGAAGATATAGGGGAGTAGGAAGCAACCCTTTTTGTTGTAAACATGGTGGAGAGAATGTAGGAGAAGGTCGGAAACCTACACCTACTTTAGATAAGTGTGGTGTTGGTTCCAAAGGTTCCTTAATTCCTTGTTCTTTGCATCCTAACCCATTTCCATTGTATCCAAGTTTAGAAAGAATTTTAAATCCACACCCATAACGCGTCTCCAAATCCGAAGGAAGAGGAGAGACTACATTATTAGCTTTGTTGAAATGAGAAGTACGATCATGTGTTGAAGAAGAAGTGGAAGGGTCATTCTTTTTATCATGGTGAAGAGGGTCAATCTTTGTTTCAACAAATCCATGGGATTGAAATATAAAGAGACCTTGTCATTACCAAGACATGCATTAGAAGAAGATGACCCATTAGATTGAGATGAGATTTTACAATATTTTATCACAAATGGCTGCCATTTATGTAGAAGAAAGCAAATCATCATTAGTGATAACATCAATATCAAAAGTTCCATCGTCATTACTTTTGAGTTTAAGTTTTTTATGAGTAGGAGATTGTGTTGAAGAAATTGCATGTACCTTCGAGGTTTTTAGATGTGAAGGTGAGATTTTATATTTACTCGCAAAGGTGGGTGTAAAATCTAACAAACCCCAATCATCACTGAAAAATGCATTCGAATGACCGACACTATCTTGGCATCACTATTGTTAGCAGTGGAGGGTAGTGGTTTGGTTTTAAAGAAGGCATCAAATTATTTAGAGGAATTTGATGTCTCGCTTCCATTTGTAAGAAACTTTGTGGAGTCGGATCAGCTTCAATCGTATGGAGCTTGTTTTTAAAAACAAACTTTATTGAACGATGAAGGGTAGACAGGACTACCCCATAGCATGAATCCACGGTCTACCAAGAAGAAGATTGTATGAAAGAGAACTAGGCATGACATGGATAAGGGTAGGCAATGTAATAGGTCTAGCCTTAATATTTAAGGTGATTGTACCTAATGATTGTCTACCAACATTATCAAAGCCATAAATGTTGAGTTTATCTGGTTTGATGAGAGATGCATCAATATTGATTTTATGTAACAAGTCTATGCTGCAAATATTAAGGCATGATCCACAATCAATCAATGTGTGTCTCACCCTCATTCTATTAATAATGACAAATATCAGGAGGAGATCATTTTGATTTTGAACTTCTATGGGAGGTAATTCATGTTGTTGAAAAATGATGTCCATGTTTGTCGCATGCATATAATCTAACATTGCTGCTACATCATTCGGTCTAACAGAAGGTGGAACAAATACCTTTTGTAGAGCCTCTTGGAGCATCTCATGGTATGTAGGCGATGTTTGTAGTAAATCCCATAAAGAGATCTTAGCCGGAGTAGCATGAAGTTGCTCGACAAGATTGTATTCTCTACCAACATGTCGAGAAAGACAAGGAGGTGGAGGAAGAAAAGGTTGAGAAGGTGGAAGAGAAATGGGCACACTCGGTGCTTGCTTACTTTGCTTGGTATTACAGGTGTTGTGTGTGTGAGAAACCGCATGATAATGAGGTTGTTGCAAGACATTTTGAACACCTTGATTCCTTTGAGTAATTTTCTTTACAAAGTTGAAGATGTAACCAGGAGGTCGAGATGGTTTTGGAACACCTCAAATTGTAATCATAGGTTTAGATAAAGGAGGCAGATTAGGTGCCTCATTTACCGTGAATTTAAGATTAATGCACTTGTTCACAATCCCCTTAGTGGGTGGAATAAGTCTATTGATGATGATGGAATTTACATTGTTATCTTTTTGAGGAATACAAGATTTAGGATAATATGATGAATACCCAATACCTACCCATGGGGGATCCATTATAAGGGAAGGGTCTTTATTCACTAATGCTTCACCTTTTGAAGGGAGAGCATTATAATGAAGAGAGGATAGATTTATGTTAATAAATGTATCAATGGTTTCATCCTCTTGTGCCAAGATGTCCTCATAGATAGGAGGAATCTTATGAGAGGAATCAAAAGAGTGCAATGACAGTGATAGCTAAGTCAATGTCACGTGTATTGAATGGAAGATCTCTTTCAACATATTTTTGAACAAAAGTGGACAATTATGTAAGGATATGAGAGAACATCTTAAAAGGAAAATTTTGTATTTCAAAGAGGTGGGTTCACCGAATAATGATGAACCACAACCCAACAAAGAGCTTGTTCTTATGGTAGCTTTAAAAAAAAGTGAAATGTTTTGATGCATTAGATCTATAAGGTAACAAATGTGATATGGTACAGAAATTTATAATCAAATTTGGCAATCATTCAACATAGCAAAGATCTGAAAATAAGATTTAAAAAATGCAAGACTAGCTAGGGTTTCACCATCAAATCCTAGATCTTAAATACTTATTCCCTAAACCAAAATTCTTTGATGCAAGAATGATTTTTCTTTCGTAACTTGAACACAAATGATATTTATGATGTGCTACAGTAATGCAAAATCAAAATTGACCACTAATTAACATCAACAAAATAAGATTCTACTCAACAAACCCTAGGTGCAAGACTAGCTAGTTTTTCTAAAAATGCAATATTTTTGAAAACCGTAATAATGAAGAATTGCAAATGCAAAATATGCCACTAGGAAATGATTAATTAATGCAATACCAATCAGATATGATGAAAAATAAGAAATTTATCTCATGCTATGATGATCTACACTAATGAAATATAGAAAAGGTGACAAATATACTTTTTTTTCTAAACCTAAATCAAATGCTTGATTTTCTAATTTCAAATGCAAAGATGCAAGAATGTTCTTTTCTTAAACATCAAGATGACATGCTACAAAAAATGAAATCAATTTAATCAACCAAATAATGCCACAACACACTAATCTACAAACCCTAGGTTTGAGACTAGCTAGGCCTTCTATGAATGCAAGGTTTTTGTAAACCCTAACAATGAAATAATCCAAAATTAAGCTATATAACTTTTGTAAAATGATGAACCAATTCAATCTAATCAAATTTAGGGAAACAAATAACTCAGAGCTAAAGCAAGAAGGATGCAAAAGTGCTAGACACATCAGGTTCACCAAAATGTTAGATGGAAAAGGGAGACTTAGCCTAAAAGGTTAAACTAGGTCAAACCCTCTTCTATCAACATTAGAACACAAACCGAGCTTGGCTTCTACCTTAGAAGGAGAGCCAAACTATAGGGGTTTTGTCCCTTTTTTGTATAAAGGAGTGTCAACCAAATCTAACCAACCAAATTAAGGCAAAAGCATGAAACCCTAATTAAGCAAGATCAATGAATAAAAGATGAACGATAACAGATACAAGAAATCTAATACCACAGTAGAGATCAAGGAACAAAGGAGAACCAAGATCTAAGTTCAGAAGCAGAGAGCTACCAGGGTGCTAGGTGCCCTAGACCCAAATTAGGGTTTTGTAGGATCTCTAGATTTGGGTGCCTTCACCTGCTTGTCTTCTTGTCTCCTGTCACTTGTTATCTTCAGATTCCTCTGGATGCGACCTGCACACAAACAAGAAGGGAAAAGGGTTGGTGCTATTTAGGAGCTTGCCTAAATCAAGCTCCGTGAATGGTGTTTCCACCTCCATAATAACAATGATGAGAGATAAAAGAGTGTGTGCCCTAGGAGGGCAGAGGCAAATCTGAAGTAGAATGGAATGCTATAATAAAGCATGAAGGAAAGAAGTCACCATGAGCATGGAAACCCTAGCTTGCTTGATGTGACATCACAACTTGACTCAAGAAGTTGGTGTAGCCCAAAGAAGTAGAGATATCTTCACAAGTCCTGCAAGAAGTTAGTACAACAACAATAATCCCCATAGAGAGCTTTAGAGAAGAATAGAGACCATGAGAGAGAGAGAGAGAGAGTGCAGGTGTGCCTATATTGCTTGGATCTTCAAATGAATAAACTAACTTTCTTATATATGCATTCCCACTCGCCAACTAGATGTCCTTTCCTTCTTTACACTTCTGCTTCATCTAATGCTATTGCAACATTATTGGCACAACATGATGATGATGGCAAAGAATGCGTTGTATATTACATCAGTTAAACTCTGCTCGATTATGAAGTCTGATATACTACGATTGAAAAACAATGTCTAGCTCTTGTGTTTACAACACATAAGTTGAGACACTATCTTCTAAATGTTGAAACCTATGTCATTATAAAATTTGATCCTTTGAAACATCTCTTCTCTAAAACAGATCTCTTGGGACGTTTGGCCAAGTGGGTAATGTTGTTAATGGAATTTGACTTGAGATTTGTCTCCCAAAAGGCAATTAAAGGACAAGCATTGACCGACCATTTAGCTGACACTCCTTCACCATTCTCTCTTCCAAATCAAGACTTGTTCCCTGACGATCATGTCCTTCCCGTAGATATTGATCAAGCATGGGACTTGTATTTCAATGGTTCTAGATATCAAACTAGCTCCGGGGCTGGTATCATACTAATACCTCCTTCAGGAAAGCCAATTCCTCTATCTTACTGCCTTAATTTTCTATGTACCAACAACATTGCAGAGTACGAAGCCCTTATTGCTGACTTGCGTGCTACTTTGTCTCTCAACATTCAACATCTTCGTATATTTGGTGATTCTCAATTGATTATAAGACAAGTCACTAGATCTTATCAAGCAAAGCAAGATAAGTTATCTCAGTACCGTGACTTGGCCTTATCACTGTTGAAGCATTTCCTTTCTTTCACAATCGACACAATTCCATAGAAAGACAATCGACATGCGGATGTAATGGCGAGCGCTGCCTCCTTTACATCCCTTGATGATTCATTCGTGGACTATCATTTCACTATTCATAATCTTACTTCACCTTCTATATCCAAAGATTCTTCTGATATCGCTTCTTGTAATAACATTTATTCAAACGAATAGTACTCCCATATATTCCAATATTTGAGTGATTGTACCTTTCCTATCCTTTCTTCTAAAAGTGCTCAAACTCGTATTTGCAAGCTTGCAACACACTACATCATCCTATCTAATATTCTTTATCGTCGAAGCTACACCAGCCTTCTTATCCATTATTTATTTAAACATGTTAGAGATCCCGATTGCCCTAGAAGAGGCACATTTAGGTGCCTGCAGATGGCATTTTAGTGGTAAATCTCTGGTTCAAAAATTGCTTTGCATGGGTTACTATTGGCAAACTATGGAACAAGATTCCTTTGCTTTTGTAAAAAAGTGCAATCAATGTTAGCAACGTAACAATCTCATTCAAGCTCCTTCCAAAGAACTTCGTGCCCAAGCATCCCCTTGGCCATTTTTTGTATGGGCTTGGATCTTATTGGAAATATTTATCCTCCTTCTAAAGGACATACTTTCATCATCACAACCATTGAATACTTCACAAAATGGGTTGAAGTGGTTCCACTCTGATCCACGACTGCTGAAGTAATTTGTCACTTCTTCTTGACAATTTCATTTCTTGCTTTGGTCTTCCTTTTGCCTTTGTTTCTGATAATGGTTCGTCATTTAAAAACAAAGAAGTAAATAAGTTCTTTGAGAAATTTTGAATTCAACATCTCTTCTCCATGTTGTATTATCCTCAATGAAACGACCAAGCAAAAGCTTCTAATAAAACAATTGAATGAATCCTTTGAAAAATTGTTAACAAACATAGTAAATATTGGCACACTCAACTCTCTTATGCATTGTGGGCTTACCGAACAAGTGTTCATACGGCTATGGGTACCACCCTATACAATCTCGTGTATGGTGCCGATGCGATCATGCCCTTGGAGTTAGAAATTCCTTCATTACGAATTTCTCTCAATGGCATTCTGGATGAAAATTCCTACAGAGAACAAAGGCTCCAACAACTTGAGACACTCGATGAACAACACATAAACGCTCTCGAACATCTCTAAGCTTATCAAAAGTCCGTCCAATGCCGCCACAATGAATGTGTCATCCATCGCTCATTTGAGGTCGGTGATTTGGTGCTTTATGAAAATCAATGAAATGTAAATGCTTCTCCAGGTGAAAAAGGGAAGTTCAACCCAAACGGGTTGGTAGCTTATGTCATCACCGAAGTCTATGGATCAAGTGCATATAGATTATTGACAATGAATGGTACGCCTCTCAAAGAACCTATCAATGTTATTCACTTACGTAGATAAAATGCTTAATCTTCTTTTTCCATTACATCATTTCATATCTGAATGTTATGCTAGCACCTATTTAAAGCACATCATATTAGATAGTTAATTTTGCTTATCTATTTGATATATGATTGCTTCATTCATGATAAACATGTAGTTATCTTAAATTCTTAGAGTAGTTTTCTTAATCTCGAAAACCACTTGTTGTTAGTGTATATCATTAAATTTAACCATTGCATGTCAAACAAACACAACAATTGAGTAACTAAGATGAAATCAAAAGACAATTGTAAATATCATTAAAACATAAAACAAATTCATCTTAACCGCACTCCATTGCTCTCCTCTATTTCGCCTTGGGAGAAATGACACAAAATGGAATTTGCTCTTAGATTTTTGTAGCACAATCTAGAAAAAATCAAGTATAGTTTCTTTGCATCGTTCGAGGTGTTAGAGGAAGAAAAGCAAAATGATGGGTTTATATAGATTTTTGCCGGAAGGAAAGTTGGAAAGTTTCCATTATCATACTTAGTTATTAAGTGATAATGATTGGAGAAAGTTTCTAAGATGGAGAGGAGGTGGAAAATGGAAATGATAAAAGGAGAGAGAGAAGAGTGAGAGATGACTATGGTAAGTTCATTTTTAATTAATTAAAATAAAATTTAATTAATTTGTGACATGAATAATTAAATAAATAATAATATTTATTTAATTATAGAAGAAAAGTCAGATAAGTAAATAAATAAATATATGTATTTATTTAATTATAAGTTGGATTAAATAAATATAAAAATTTATTTAATTTTGGAGGAAAATTAAGATATGGGTAATTAAATAAATATAACTATTTATTTAATTTGGAGGAAAATTAAGATATGGATAATTAAATAAATATAACTATTTATTTAATTTGGAAGAAAATTAAGATATGTATAATCAAATAAATAAAACTATTTATTTGATTTGGAGGAAATTTATGATATGGATAATTAAATAAATATATATATTTATCTAACTATGAACGAGATTGCCTAGGGCAATTTTTAGTGTCTACAGTTAGCATACATTTAGATAATTCATACACTATGTTAATTAGATCATTGTAGCATTTAATTAAACAATGTTGTTACGTTGTTTAGTTAGATCATAATTGTATTTAATTCAACATATGTGTGCGCTAGATGATCATGGTTGTAATTAGTTAAATAATTTCATAAACATGTTTAATTAGATCACATGATTAGAACAACATTCCACAAAGTACATGTCTCAATTAATTCATTGTCTTATTTATTAAACAATCCCATTATGTTGCTTATATAGATCACAATTGTATTTAATCGCCACATACATGATAATTCACCACATTTAATTAGATCTTTGTCGCATTTTATTAAACAATCATAACATTGTTTCAATAAGATCACAAATGACATCTAATTAAACCATTACATCATCATATAGATACAACAACATAAACCAAAATGCTAAGATATACACACACACACAAGTTTGATACATAGTTACCACTACAACAAAATGTGGTGTGTTACAATCTTACATCAACAACAAGTCTCATCAATTTGCAGGACCGTGGATACCTGACTCCTCAAGACCTGGTTGTGGCTGTGTGACAGATGGATGTCTATGCGATGACATCGATTGTGAGTGACTTCTCAATGCACTCCGCGTCTATAGGCCCCAATCCTACCCTCTGAGCTTTGTCACCTCCACCCAGCATCTGAATACAATTGTTGTAGTAAATCTCTCTCAGCTCACAGCTCTCTCACAAGCGGATGGTACATCGCCGACATTGGTCTGCCCTAGTTGTGTGAAGATCCACTAGAGTTTGACCTAGTCATATCTCAAAGGCATCGAGTGTCGCCTCGACACTCGATGCCCTCTAGATCGCTTGGTCTCACTCTAGCTCAAAGGCATCTTGTTCCACCCCAACACTCGACGCTCTCTGAATGGCCTCCTCGTAAGCCACTCTCAGATGTGCAAAGGGCATGAATGCATCTACATATCACCTTGCAGCTTGTTGTGGCTTATAACTAGCTTGCACTAGCCGCTGAGTATGCACGATAGGCACCATCTCTGCTATGACTCAACCTACAAAGTTGAGCCATGCTCGTGTACCAACTGCAAAATAAAAACAAAATTTGTATCAAACCTCCCATCATATATATCAAAATAATTCAATATCAACATCTACTATTCTACTCAATCTCAAATCATAACATAATGTAAAACTCTCACCTGGATTGCTAACAATCCTACCAGTCATGATCGACTGGAGTGCCAACGGTTGTTGAGTCTCTAGTCACTAGCGTCACTAGAGGTACCATAGCAGCAGCACCATTCAAATCCTCACGCTCATGTCAACTCCGCACTCCACCTGTAGTAGGTAGTGACCATAATACACGAGATCGAGCCCTAGGTCTCCCCTTGGTGACATCATCATCCTCCTCTCCCTGGCACCATCTCCCTCCTGTTATTGGCACTGGCTGATCCTTCTCCTCATCATTAATATTATCATAATCATCATCTCTCTCTATCCCTCTCCTCTCCTCCTCTCCTAACTCATCCCTTCAATCCACCCAAGGTCTAGGATTGCCAGTGGGATGGTCTGGTGGAAATACAGGAGCAGGATGGAAAGTGCTCCACCAAGTTGTGTATGTTGGGCTCACACCCACATCATCGGCGTCGAACATGGGCACTGCATCTTGTACCTCATCATCTAGATCACCCAATGCAACATCAATACTAGTGGCTCGGGCCTCGTCTCTAGGCCTCACTACATTATGAACTGAGTGTACATAGGTCGGTCGAGCAACAGGAACTCTCTACACACATCTGAACTGCCTCATCACTCAATCGTAGTAGAAAGGCATGACGATGTGATCAAAGCGACTGGCTAGAAGCTAACCTCGCTTCATCCTCATCAGTTGTTGACTCTTGCCCATCCATAATCTACATCCTCTATATGGTCTCCACACAATATCATCACACTCCAATCTATCAAATCTCACTCTCTAATACAATAAATCACCACACCTCCACTCTCTCCTCACTGCGTAGGCGTATGCTCGTGGACATGTCTAGATAGGCTCTATTAGGAACCCCACTGGCCACATGCATGTGATATGCTTGAATGCCCACACCTGGAGAAGTGTGCAGTGATCAGGCTATATGCCTCATGATGCACATAACACCCTAAATTATGGTACAAATGAGCTAGCATGCTTCGTCCCCAGGAGTATACTGTCCCCTGCTCCTCCATCACTCTGATAGTATGTACAAGGCCCGCATGAAGGTGAGTGCCTCGTCCATCCTATGTAACCATGAGTGTGATGGGAGTAATCAAGACGCGACGTAAGACTGATATAACTACAACACTCTACTCTAACCAAGCGATATGAATGCACCCTGTGGTGCTTGAGGGTACGATGTGGCTGAGACAGTACATTTGGCTTGCTCGAACATACTCCTCTGATCAATAATCATCAATCCTCCTGGCCTCACCTCTCACAGGTAACCATAGGATCCGATACACATCCTCCAGTGTGATCGTCATCTCTCCCATCGGAAGATGGAAGGTAGAGGTGTCTGCATCCCACCAAGTGCCATCAACATCATATCATGATATCTAATAGTGGGCATCGTGTACACCCACCACAATCCAACATCTCTAAGGTGACCAACCTCTGTGGCAGAAAGTGTCTCAGCACGACCACGCAACAATGTGTATAAGTGACCGCCTGAATGCTCACGCGTAGCTGGGGGCACCTACAAATCATCACCAAATCAAGTTCTATCATTTTCATGCAAACTAAGTTTCAAATCAACTTCAAAATTCAAAATTTTAGCAAAATTTCATAGGACACTAGCACCCTCACTAGATGCTAGTGCCCTATCAGGACCTTAGCGCCTTGGTAGGACTTTGGCATCCCAAGAGGACACTAGTGCCCCTCAAGGCCTAGTTCGATGCGTAATCCTTGAAATCGACACATAAATGACAAAAAATAAAAAAAACACAAATCACAAGTTCAGACTCACCTCGCGTGCTCGTACACCCTGCGCTATGCAATCCCTCAACTCATCCAGCCTGGGAGATCAATATTGTCGTCTGTGTCGCATCGTCGCTCTCATGATCACCTAAGATCCTCCAAACTCTCTAAAAATAAAAAAGACAAATGAGATAGTAAATGGTAAAAACCTACTTACTATTTATAGCAAAACACCATAACATCTTACCATTCTATTCAAACACACTTCATTCAAACCTTCACAACTTGGGCTAGGGAACTCCTATTTTTGCACTGTCTATTGTGTTGGAATCCTAGTTCTAACCTCCTTCTCATCATATGCCTTTTGTCTCGATATTATTTTACTAAATGACCTCCTTGAGTGAGACACTTCTCTTGGGTTGATCATTTCTATATGCTCGAGTCATATAGGGTTAGGGTTTTGTGATAAATCCTTTGGTTGGCTGCTCATTTATAATCTTAGATGCACATAAGATTAGGAGCATACACTATTTGATCTTCTCTAATCTAGCTATCCGTGAGGTAGGAATACCGAAACAGGGGTTTGATTGAGGCAAACTCCTATATAGCCAAACTATTTTTCCTCTCTTTGTGTATGTGCAGATTGCATCCAGAAGTTTCTGACAGAACAATGACAGGAATCAAGGAATAGGTATAGTGACTATTTGTCAGAAGAAAGTTAGCCCTAAAACACTAGGACATGGGCACCCCAACGCCCAGGTCCTCTCAGATCTACTCCTTTCTATCACAAGTTCTGTCTGATCTCTCTTTCTCTGTTCCACTTCTATTTTTCATCTCTGTAACAATTGTCTATACATTTCTGTCAGATTTACAAATTAGGGTTTTGTATTACATAGCTTTCTATCAATTCATTAGTGATCAATCCTCCCTTTGCAACAAAGGAACAGATCACTAGACAGCTTGGCTCTCCCTTGGGGATGATAGCCAAGTACCAAGTCTTCGAAGGCTTATGTTCTAATGCTATGTGGAGAAGGATTGACTTAGGTTTAAAGTATTAATTAGCCTAGATCCCATTTTCCACATAACAGAAATAAGCATGCTCACCAACATCCTTGTCTATGAGTCTAGGAAAAACTAATCTTCCATTGTGACAACGAAGAGAATCATCTGCCAGTAATCTGAATGATGCTTGTGATGTTGATGTGTATGTCAGATGGGAAAACCCACTGAAGAACTAGACAACTTATATGCTATTGTGTCTTTTCCAAAAGAGGTAACCCTTGCTGAACTTCAGAAAGAGATAACTCCTCATATAGCTCATGCCAACAAGCAATTCATATTTTTGATGTTCGGGGAAAGCAATGGAGGAGAAATTGATCAACAGATAGTAAGTGAGTGGAAGATGGGTTCATCGCCATATTGCTTAGATTGCAAGGGATGTCATTTAGCTTGTTTACACCCACCAAGAAGGATCAAACTTTCCTTGCCATCTCGCAAGCTTTCCATTCCTTGGGACCAAATTGAAAATAAGACTCCAATTGCAATTCAAACCATGGACAAGAAGAAAGGTTCACGAATCAGATTCATCGATGATAACAAAGGTTTATTAACTCCCAAAGTGGCTAATATAGGTTTTATTGGTAAGTTTGAGATTTTTCAAACTCAACAATGGCTGATATATATTCTCCATCGACAGGTTTGAACTTCTTCAAACTTAGCGATGAACGATATATATTCTCCATCGGTAGGTTAGAACTTCTCCAAACTCAATGATGGCTGATATATATTCTCCATCAGCAGGTTAGAACTTCTCCAAACTTAGGAATGGTTGATATATAGAGCACAATGTGTGTCAGGATAGAGAATAGAGACCTTGATTGATGTATAAATGGATTCTTACGGGATTAGCTAGTCAAATACATACCAATTGCTTTGGTTGAGAGGTTCTATGTGACGAGGGTCACTGCAATCCTCATCATTTAATTTTAATAAATGTCAATCGAAAGAAGTGTCCATGGCTGTATGCAAGAGGGAAGGAGGAATAATTTTAGTGGCAGCCTTTTCTACAAAAGGAATTGACAACAAATGCATGAAACAAACTAAGGTTTAAACTCTGCTAAAAAATGTAACTTAATCTAAGGAAAGCAATAATCAGAGCAACTAATGTAATTCTAGAATAAAAGAATTGCACAACAAAACAACTTAATCTAAGGAAAGCAATAACTGGAACAACTAATGTAATTCTGAATAAAGGAGCTACACAATAGCAAAACAACTAATCAAACTAAGAAATATAGTCCCTACTCTTTGGTTGGAGTGGGCCGTTACTCCACCTCTAAAGAGATACTAATCACTTACAACAATTAGCAAATGGGTAGAACTGTTGGGATAAGTTGCCATTAACTTGCAATCATAACCAATTCACATGTCTCCAAAGTTCTTGGAATGTGTTCCCCAACACATAAGGACTTTGAGAGATTAATTATTTATTAATTATATGACTTTGACTTTTGCAATCAATTCCTAATTGATAAGGTCAAACTTGGGTGTCCATTTTTAGAGTGGGGGCCATGAAGACTTTGTTAACTTCTCCTAAGTATGTTTTAAGAGTTTGATAATTCCTAGTGAGTGGGAGTTAAACTTGGGCGTCCCCTTTTGATGGGGACTTATATTTAGACTTGGACTTGTACTTTTTTATGTACATAAGTGGATAATGTTGAGACACGTTGCATGAATATAATGTTGGAGTTAACTAAAGTATTAGAGATGCATGAATTGGATATTACTTGCATGAGGTCAGAAAAGCTTGCATGAACTTGCATGTTTTTGCATGTTACTTGCATGTACTTGCATGTTACTTGCATGTTGTTGCATGTTACTTGCATGTTGTTGCATGTTGCTCCTATGGACTTGCATGTACTTGCATGTTGTTGTATGTTACTTGCATGTTGTTGCATGTTGCTCCTATGGACTTGCATGTGCTTGCATGTTGTTGCATGTCACTCCTATGGACTTGTATGACCTTGCATGTTGCATGTTAGTTATATGACATTGCATGTTGTTGCATGCCAATTTTGTGAGATTTCTTGCAGCACACTCTAACTCCAGAAATTTGTAGGATGGTACATCTCAGTGTTTTAAGTAATGGGTATTAGTTGCATGTTGTTGCATGTCAGTTTTAAGATATTACTTGCAGAACACTCCAACTCCAAAAACTTGCAGGATGGTACATTTCAGTGTTTTAGATAATGGGTATCAGTTGCATGTTGAATCAGGTGTTTGCATGTCACTTGCATGTATAGAACAAGGTAATTTAGAATAACCTTGGGGATATCAATCTTGCATGTTGTTTACATAAAATTGATGTGTGTTGATCACTTCAGTCAACATAAAGTGATTGGGTAAATATGGATGCCCAATTGGAGGACTTTCTGTTGTTGCTTTTATTTGGAAATATGTTTGATACTGGAAAAGTTAACTTGGGCACCAACATCAAGGACATGTAGTTAACTGAAGGCTTGACTTTGTTTGACTTCAGTCTTCTCTATTCTGAGCGCTTGTATTTGCATGAGCATTGGTTTCTATGTTATCAATTACAATTTATTGTAATTTGAGTTTCAAACTTTCGAATTAAGAAGCTCTTGAATTAAAGAAGCTTTTGAATTAATTAAGAGCCCCATACATTTTCTAGAGAGTTGAATTATGTAAACGACTTAGAAGAAAAAAAGCAAGAAGCTCTTTTGACTTAGAAGAAAAAAGCAAGAAGTTTTTTGTAAAAGAATTAGAAGAAAAAAGAAAGACGCTTTTTTGACTTAGAAGAAAAAAACAAGAAGCTTTTGAAGTTTTTTACAAGTTTGAAGATTGAAGAAACTTTTGAAGTGCATCAAGGAATCAAAGGATTTCAGTGTTGAATGTAATCTTTCACAAGAGATTTAATACAAGCATAAACACCTTTGGTGTGGAGTTTTCTCCCTTAGGGGTTTCTCCACGTAAATACTTGTCTTCTTATCGCAAATTGTTTTTTTCTACTACATTGATTAAATTGGAGAAATACTCTAACATCTAAATTGAAAGTAATTTTCATATTTACACATGCTATTAATTTCATATTTGAAAACATTTTAAAGCTACATAGCTGCAACTTTACCTTGTACTCTGATGCAGAGTGGAACGCAACAGAGGCAACCTAACAGGAAGGAGCTGCCAACAATACAAACAGCATGATAAAATTCTCTATCGGCTGAACAGCATCATCATATTTCCTAACAATACCAACAGCATCATCACATTTCAACAGCATCATCATATTTCAGATGATCGCAAATATCCTCCTGTCGACTACTATTTACCTCCTTCGACTGTCGCCTATCATCATCATGATAAACAACGGGCGCGAACCTCCTCCGGTTGCACTGTTCATCGGGTGCCAAACACAAGCGGCATCATCATGATATTCAATATCACCTTCGTCAGCAGGATATCCTAATATCCGGTTCTCCAAATATCCTGATGACGTTGCACTTCAACAACTTGCCTTCGATGCTCCACTGCCCGACGATACAAGCAACAGCATCATGACTCAACTTATCCGGTTGTCTTCGGAACCTCCTGATGATGCTAATACAACTTCCTGCCTACGCCGATGTCTAAACCCTTAGCGACAACAGGATAAACTCGCATAGAGGGATTTCTGAATATCCTGATGACGATGACGTCATATCCTGATGACGATGACGTCACACATCATCCTGATGAACTCTTCAACACTTAGCCAAAAAAACTCAACTTTCACACCCGCATCCGTTAGCGATATGCGGATGATGACCTTCCCCGAGAGATGATCCTGACTGCGATATATACACTGAGTATATATCCAACTCAAAACATCATGATGCACCTGCAACATGCAAATTTCAACAACTTCATGACCCGACCCTGATGGCGATGGATTCGCAGATGATGTTGCGGCTCGTTCCGACTGGAAACGCACATGCAGACTCCTGTGTATCCTTCCACTGCATGAAAACACTCACAACCGCATAATTTCACAGAGATCATGTGACGATCAGGCCGGATCACCTTCAAACCGAAATCTAACAACTTATCTTCTAGACCTAGCACATGAGGATGCTAGGCTGATTTACAGCATGCTTCTAACAGATCTCCTGAACAATGCAATGCACAAACAGAAAACACAAATACAATCTAAGCTATGATACAGGACCATTCCACCGATTTGCAGGATCAACCGGTGGAAGGGTTGAAAGTGCCCATTAACTTGCAAAATGGAAAAGGAAAACAAAACAGATGTAACTGATACAACCAGATAATGCGAAGATGAGATCTTATTCAATTGAAATTCAAATGTCCTGAATACAGCTTCACAGTGTCTGAACTGCTCTCCTGAATCTCAACTCAACACCAGTACATCAATATCAAAACAATATATCTAAACCCTACAGATCGAAGGTATATATAACAAATCCTTCGAGTACTACTAACATCACTTCCCAGCGGCTGGGAGCTTCCAAGCGGCTGGGAGAGAGGACAGCTCAGATAACCTTATCCCGATCTCTAACTGCCTCTAACTGCCTACACATACTCCTATGTTGAACTATTACATAACATCGGTCCAGTGGACCTTATTACATGATAAAGTCAAACATACTAAAAATAGATTATCCCGTCAGCATGATGATAACTATCCTACATCCTGATCATGTATGTCATCATGCGGACCTATATCCTGATCATGTGCGGGTGCTCCTGCACCATACTCCCCAAAAGAAGAAATCTCAAGTCCACTTGAGATGAGAGTATCAAGGTCGGCACCATGTTTCTGTATCTGTTCTGCAGTCATCCATACGGCTTCAGAAGTCGGCTGTCCCTTCCAAGAGACGAGGTACTCCAAGTACTTCTTGTTCCTGGTCTGTTTGACCACTCTAGTGTCCAAAATCTGCTGTATCTGTGGAGGATCATGTTGAGGAATGTCTTCAGCAACTGTATCCAGTAGAATATCCTGATCTGCATCTGGATTAGCCTGGTAGGGAGTTAAGTCACATACATTGAAGATAGGAGATAAACCAAGATCAGGTGGTAGTTGGATCTGATAAGCATTTTGTCCATGTTTTTGCAAAATCTGACATGGTCCAACTTTCTTTTGCATGAGCTTAGTATACTTCCCCTTAGGGAGCCTGTCTTTCTTCAAGTGAACCCAAACCAAATCTCCAACAGCAAATTGAACATCCTTCTTCTTCTTGTCAGCATACTCCTTATACTTTAAGGTGGTTTGCTGGAGTTGGGTCTTAACCTGATCATGAACTTCTTTGATTGCTTCAGCAAAAGCTTCTCCATCTGCACTAACAGGATCTGCTGTAGGTAGTTCTCGCAACTCTAAAATACCTCTGGGATGCATTCCATATACTACCTGAAAAGGCGATTTTCCTGTGCTCCTGTTGACAGTATCATTATATGAAAACTCAGCTTGAGACAGAATATTGTCCCACTTCTCTCCATGCTGTTTTGTCAAGCATCTAAGTAGATTCCCTAAGGAACGGTTCACAACCTCAGTTTGTCCATCCGTTTGAGGATGATATGCAGAGGAAAAAGATAAATTGGTTCCCAGCTTCCTCCATAGGGTTCTCCAGAAATGACCCACAAACTTCACATCTCTGTCTGAAACTATGCTCAAAGGCAACCCATGAATTCTGACAATTTCCCTGAAGAATAAATCTGCAATATATGAGGCATCTGCAGTGGTTTTGCATGGCAAGAAATGTGCCATCTTACTGAACCTGTCCACTACAACAAAGACACTGTCAAATCCTCTCCTGGTCCTTGGTAAACCTAAAACAAAATCCATACTGATACTTTCCCATGGTCTGGAAGGAATGGGTAAGGGCTGATATAACCCTGCATTAGTTGACCTGCCTTTAGCCTTCTGACAAATTACACAGGTTTCTACAAATTTCCTGACATCTGACTGCAACTTAGGCCAGAAGTAATGCCTCCTGACCAGATCAAGAGTCTTGTCTATACCAAAATGACCAGCCATTGCTCCACAATGTTTCTCCTTGATTATATTCAACCTCATAGAACACCTTGGGATGCACAACTGTCCACCCTTAAACAACAATCCATCTTGGATCAGGAATTCAGAGAACTCAGCATGGTATTTCTCCCCAAAAGAAGTACAGACCTGATATATTTCTCCAAAATCTTCATCAGACTCATACATGGTCTTGAGTGAGTCAATGCCAACACTCTCTAACTGAATCTGATTTACTGTGAGAACTCTCCTGCTCAAAGCATCTGCAACTTTGTTCTTAACCCCTTTCTTATGCTTCAAGGTAAAAGTGAAAGCCTGTAGTGTTTCTACCCACTTCATATGTCTGTGGTTCAGCTTCTCCTGACTGTTGATGAAACTCAAAGCTTGATTATCTGTGAAGACTATGAACTCCTTTGGCATCAGGTAATGCCTCCATTTCTTTAGGGACTGAACTAGAGCATACATTTCCAGATCATATGATGAATACCTTGTCTTAGCATCATTGAGCTTTTCACTGAAAAATGCAATTGGTCTACCCTCTTGACTGAGTACTGCTCCAATGGCCATGTGACTGGCATCACACTCTGCCTGAAAGATCTTATTGAAATCTGAAGTGCAAGGACTGGCTGCTGTGCCACCTTCCTCTTCAATGCCTCAAAGGAATCATCTGCTCCTTGAGTCCAAACAAACCTGCACTTTTGTCCTCCTTTGATGGTATCCAACATGGGTGCACAAATATGACTGAACCCTCTGATGAACTTTCTGTAGAAGGTTGCTAACCCATGGAAACTTCTGACTTCATTCATGGTCTGTGGAGTTGGCCAATTCAAAATGGCACTCACCTTCTCCTTATCCATCTGCAGCTTGCCTTGTGAGATGACAAAACCTAAATAGGTGATCTCCTGTTTCATGAACAAACACTTGTCCAAGTTTATCATCAGCTTCTCTTCATGTAACCTCTTGAGAACCAGCTCTATATGCCTGAGATGTTCTTCTCTGGTGTTACTGAAAATCAGAATGTCATCTAAATAGACTATGACAAACTTACCAATAAATTCCTTCAGAACCTCATTCATCAGCCTCATGAAAGTACTAGGGGCATTAGACAAACCAAATGGCATAACCTTCCATTCATACAATCCTTCATTTGTTTTGAATGCTGTCTTCCACTCATCACCTGGTCTAATCCTGATCTGATGGTACCCACTCTTCAAGTCTATTTTTGTAAAGTACTTAGCATTTCCCAAACAATCAAGTAAATCCTCAATTCTGGGGATTGGAAACCTATACCTGATTGTGATCTTGTTGATGGCTCTGGAATCGGTGCAAAGTCTCCAAGTGCCTTCCTTCTTAGGTGCTAGTACAGCTGGTACTGCACATGGACTCAAACTCTTTCCAATCAGACCTGAATTCATCAATTCTTCAATCTGCCTGGCTACTTCTGCATTCTGTTCTGGGGTAAGCTTATAAGCTGCTTTATTGGGAAGTGTAGACCCTGGAATCAAGTCTATGCAATGACTGATATCTCTGACAGGTGGTAGGGATCTTGGCATTCCCTCTGAAATAACACCTTTGTACTTATCCAATAACTCTTGGACAGCTGGGTCTATCAACCTTGGCTTCTTCTCCTTCTTGGCTTCTTGCTGTTGTTTCTTATCCACACTCATACAGGGGATTAGGGCATATGCAACTGCACCTTCTGCTGCTACTTCTTTCATAAACTGTTTGCCTTCCATTAGCATGACCTTCACTTCTTTACCTTTAGACTTCTCCTCTTTCTCCTTCAATGGGAATAGTGTTACATCTTTACCATCTTTAGTGATTTTATAGGTGTTTTTAACACCATCATGCTGTGCCTTCAGATCATATTGCCATGGCCTTCCAAACAAAAGGTTGCAAGCATCCATCTTGGTGATATCAAACAACAACTTATCCTTATATCCACCAATCTGAAACTCTACCCAAGCCTGCTCTTCTACAGTTGTCTGCTGACCTTGAGTAAGCCATGAGACTTTATATGGAGATGGATGAGGCAATCTCCTAAGCTTCAGCTTCACCACCATTTCTTCAGACACAAAGTTCTCAGTAGAACCAGAATCAATCAAAACTTTACAAGCCTTACCTCCTGCTTTGCAAGTGGTTCTGAAAAGGGACTTTCTCTGAGGGGCTTCTTGATCAGGTACCTTCATGGTAGTTACTGTTCTTCTCATCATCAGGGACTCTCCACTTTCTGGATATCCATAATTCTCAGGACCATTCACACTCTGAAAATCATTAGAGCTTGTCCTGCTTTGATTATCAGGTTCATTGACCAGATTTGTCCTCCTTTCTCCTGCTGAGCTTGTGGCCTTGTCTGGACATCTGCTGGCTATATGGCCTTCTTGGTTACAGTTGTAACACCTGATGGATCCTCTGCCCTGGGATCTTCCTCTGTAAGGTCTTCTACCTCTGAAGTTACCTTGCTGACTGAAATTCTCTCTCTGATTCTGACCATTGTTGCTCTTGCTATTGTCCTGACTGGATTCTCCTTGATATCCCTGTCCTTGTCCTCTGCCTCTGAAAGGACTTCTTCCACCTCTTTGTTGTCTTCCTCTTCCTCTGTTGTTCTGATCTTGTTTTCTCTTCAGCTTTTCTTCCACTTTCAATGCCAACTGAAAGCTTTTCTGCACTGTATCTGGGTTATGCAGACTCAGATCTTCCTGAATATTAAACCTCAGTCCATTCAGGTATCTGGCTACCTTTTCTTCTTCACTTTCTTTCACCTTGGTCTTCATACAGAGTTTCATGAACTCTTCTGTATATGAGCTGACATCTAGCTCCTTCTGCTTCAGGTTCTGTTTCCTCTTGTGTAGCTGGATACTTTAGTCCAAAGGAATATAAGCCTCCTTTACCAATTCCATCATCTTCTTCCATGTGGCAACTCTACGTTTTCCCTCCTGCACTCTATCATCCTGAACAAAGTTCCACCATGTCAAGGCAGCTTCTTTCATCTTTGACTGTGCTATCTTCACTCTCTGCTGTTCTGGTATCTCCTCTGTCACAAAGAAATTGTTCAGACAGTCTATCCATTCCATTACTGAATCAGGGTCCATCTTACCTGTAAACACTGGCAAGTCCAGCTTCACATCCATGGTTCTCCTCTCCATGGCCTTGAGGGCATTCAACAGCGGTCTCTGGTCTGCAGGAACGACCTCCTCGCTCCAATTAGGGATATCCTCTTCTTCCCTATCATCTTCTCTACCAGAACCTACTCTGCTCCTCAACTTTGCTAATTCATCTTTCAACTCCTGATTCTGAGCCTTCACGGCCTTACTTTCTGCGATCTGCTTCTTCACCAGAACTGCCAACTCAGCATTGGTCATCTTTGTTGGAAACTCAGATGTTCCTTCTTCGTCTGACATCCTGCTTAACTTTTCCAAAAGATCCTAACCTTTGCTCTGATACCACTATGATGCAGAGTGGAACGCAACAGAGGCAACCTAACAGGAAGGAGCTGCCAACAATACAAACAGCATGATAAAATTCTCTATCGGCTGAATAGCATCATCATATTTCCTAACAATACCAACAGCATCATCACATTTCAACAGCATCATCATATTTCAGATGATCGCAAATATCCTCCTGTCGACTACTATTTACCTCCTTCGACTGTCGCCTATCATCATCATGATAAACAACGGGCGCGAACCTCCTCCGGTTGCACTGTTCATCGGGTGCCAAACACAAGCGGCATCATCATGATATTCAATATCACCTTCGTCAGCAGGATATCCTAATATCCGGTTCTCCAAATATCCTGATGACGTTGCACTTCAACAACTTGCCTTCGATGCTCCACTGCCCGACGATACAAGCAACAGCATCATGACTCAACTTATCCGGTTGTCTTCGGAACCTCCTGATGATGCTAATACAACTTCCTGCCTATGCCGATGTCTAAACCCTTAGCGACAACAGGATAAACTCGCATAGAGGGATTTCTGAATATCCTGATGACGATGACGTCATATCCTAATGACGATGACGTCACACATCATCCTGATGAACTCTTCAACACTTAGCCAAAAAAACTCAACTTTCACACCCGCATCCGTTAGCGATATGCGGATGATGACCTTCCCCGCGAGATGATCCTGACTGCGATATATACACTGAGTATATATCCAACTCAAAACATCATGATGCACCTGCAACATGCAAATTTCAACAACTTCATGACCCGACCCTGATGGCGATGGATTCGCAGATGATGTTGCGGCTCGTTCCGACTGGAAACGCACATGCAGACTCTTGTGTATCCTTCCACTGCATGAAAACACTCACAACCGCATAATTTCACAGAGATCATGTGACGATCGGGCCGGATCACCTTCAAACCGAAATCTAACAACTTATCTTCTAGACCTAGCACATGAGGATGCTAGGCTGATTTACAGCATGCTTCTAACAGATCTCCTGAACAATGCAATGCACAAACAGAAAACACAAATACAATCTAAGCTATGATACAGGACCATTCCACCGATTTGCAGGATCAACCGGTGGAAGGGTTGAAAGTGCCCATTAACTTGCAAAATGGAAAAGGAAAACAAAACAGATGTAACTGATACAACCAGATAATGCGAAGATGAGATCTTATTCAATTGAAATTCAAATGTCCTGAATACAGCTTCACAGTGTCTGAACTGCTCTCCTGAATCTCAACTCAACACCAGTACATCAATATCAAAACAATATATCTAAACCCTACAGATCGAAGGTATATATAACAAATCCTTCGAGTACTACTAACATCACTTCCCAGCGGCTGGGAGCTTCCAAGCGGGTGGGAGAGAGGACAGCTCAGATAACCTTATCCCGATCTCTAACTGCCTCTAACTGCCTACACATACTCCTATGTTGAACTATTACATAGCATCGGTCCAGTGGACCTTATTACATGATAAAGTCAAACATACTAAAAATAGATTATCCCGTCAGCATGATGATAACTATCCTACATCCTGATCATGTATGTCATCATGCGGACCTATATCCTGATCATGTGCGGGTGCTCCTGCACCATACTCTCTCCCTTTTTCCAACAAGAATAACATTCTTTATTCAAAACCTTGAAGATCAAGAGTACATGCTGCTGAAAAATAACAGTTTTTCTTTTATCAATTTGTTCTTTTACAATTGCATGCTTGTTCTATGCCATAGTTATATATATATATATATGGTTATTAAATTATAATTGAGAGTCTCTATAGAGTAGAGAACTTATTCATGCAGCTAACTAAACTAATTCATCTAGTTAACTAAACTTATTCATTTAGTTAACTGATTATACAACTGTTGATTACAAGGCGAAGCATGCAATGTCTTTTAGAAAGACATGCAGTGACACTAAATGTGTATTCTTTGCATGGAATAATTACTCTTATATGGATCCATTAATTTAGGAGTAATTATAATCAATCTATCCTTAAAAAATGTTAGACTGTGTGTTGGTAGATTGGAAGAATCTGCTGCAACTTCTCAAAGTGTTTCTAGAACATCTCCCAAGTTGTTAAAATAGTCATTTTCTATCATTAATTTCTCATTTTTTAATAGATATCCTCAAATTCTTTAAGGGTTTTATTCCCCTTACTTTTATCTTTCCAGATCATTTTGAAAATCTCAATTTAATTAAGAAACAATAGAGATATGACCATTTTACTGAAACTATTTTTTTGACTCCTTTTATTCTGCCATGTTTACATTAGTCAACTTCTATCACAAATTGTTGATTTGTTTTAATGAATTGTCTCTGTTATGTCGTAAAATGTCCCCCTAGGACTTTTACCTCCTAAGTTTAGCTCTTGGGTCCCTTAGATTTAATCATGCATGTTAAAAATGAACCCCGGAGCAAAATCCCCCCAAACCCATGTCAAATGGGACTTAGGGGACACTCTTGAGCTTAATCAAGTCCCAAAATAAGACCCTGGACTTGGGCACCCATGCCCTAGTCCAGACCTATTTTGTTGGGACCTGTTGACATTTCTTCTGAATCAGCATTAGGGTTTGCCACTTCTAATGCACAGGCAGATTCAGGCCAACTGAATACAGGAGGTTGCGTGAGCTCCTCCCCTTCACTTCTGGTTCTGCCGCACCAAGGGGGGTATCCCTATAACTTAAGATGTAACCTTGACTAGCTCAAAGATAGAAAGATCTAACTTGACAACAGCAGGCAGAATGCTCTCATGTATGGACCAAGATCTGTATGATAGATCACAAGGCTGGCAACATTCTTGGACATGATGTCTGGTTGGGTATGAGAGCATGCAGGGGGTTCCTAATCCTACTCCTACAACTAACAGGTGGAGGTATGAAATGGTTTGATATGAATTTGGATGCAAAGCTGGACATGGTGCATAACACAAGAACACAGCATGATTGGTGCCTATCCAGGGCTTGGAGTCAGTAGACATACACCTGTGAATGATCAGCATGAATAGCTAGAACTGGATTTCAGGGGGATACACATGATATCTGCCTTACAGATATCTCCCAATATAGAGTGTTGAGCTATCTCTACTTATGGCATCCCTACTGCAGTATACCCTTCCCAATGTTCAACCTGAAAACAGTTTAATCTGCCCCTTGAGCAGAGGTTAAAAGATCAGACATTCAACATAGGAATTCTATGCTTTAGAATCTAAACATAAGCAAACATCCAGATCCAGAAGAAGGATACATGCAATACTGGAGACAGAATTAACACAACACATGCTAAACAGCATTACTCATATAAGATCAACCACGAAACCAGTGGATTCATGCCAAGTCCTACAACAGGAGATACATAAACTCACAAGAAAAACTGTACAGAGCAACCAGATCAGCTGGTTTTGGATTACAGAGCCAAAAATCTACAACTTTTCAACAACCTCAAATGAGCAAGACCACCTGCTTATAACAGCCAGGTAGGTGCTCAGCAATTAATTACATTGTTGACCAAAATTTCGCCAGATACACAGTATCATGAAAATGGCGCTCAAACACAACCGGATTGGCGCCCAAACTTGAATGCAGCAGGTAGGGGAGGAGACAGGAAGATTTCTCGAGCCCTGCGCTATCATCCGCTGATTGACACCTTCAGTCGGGTACCAGATCGACCCACGCCATCGCCCATACCTCTGCAACCTTCGCCATTAATGGCGCACCAACCCGCGGCCTTGGGAAAATCATCAAACAGACTATCGCAAGCATTTCCCGCCGAGATTCATCATCATGATATTTGAAAATGCAGGATAACAATATCCCACATGCACCCCGCGATGACCTCAATAACACTTTATATACTAGGTCATGAGCATATATCATGTCGGTGCTTTTGCTCCTGACGACATTAGTATATAACCTCATCATCATCATCCCTTAGCAGCATGATATCCTGTTGTTCGAAATATCACCCTGACGTCATCATGATATTTGAAATATAACCTTCATGATAATCGGCACAACCTGATCCTTCGGAGGAACATCCTCCTGCTGAGCTTATAACAAAAATCTGGCCGATGAACATCCTGATGACGTCATCATCATATACTGCTGACGTCATCATCATATCTGCCTACTGCGCACCTCCTCATATCCGGATGACGTCATCATCATGTTTGCAAATATCAGGAAGTCTCTTCAAGATGATCAGTGTTAGAAATATGACCCCCGCGGGACCCTGATGACGTCGTCATCATATTAACATCATCATGATATTCGGAAGACAACCGGATATTTGGAAATATCCTCCTGATGTTCAAATATCAGGTTGCACTGTAGCTCCTCTATAAGATCGGGGCGATAACTGAATATGATGATGCTGCTTGAAAAGATCACCCCCAGTAGATAATGCGCGAAGCAAGCAGGCGGATATCTCCTTAATATTAGCATCATCATGATGCTCGAACAAACAAACATATATCCGGGTGATATGAAAATATCACCCCCTCCTTCGGAATATCATGATGCAGATAGGCAGAGAAATAGATATCACCCTGATATAGGGATGACGTCAGCATCATCAGGATGAAGAAACAACGAACAAGAAGTGATACAACATCATCAGGATGACACTGACTAAAATCATCCTGACGTTCAAAATATGATGACCCTAGAGAATATCGGGTCGCACTTAGAACTCTTCAACAGCATCATCAGGATGATCATAACCAAGATCACCCGATGATAAAAATATCACCCCGGCGAAATATCATGAAGGCAGAAAATATGATGACCTCCGCAAGCAGCAGGATGAAAAATGGAAATATCATGATGATGACGACGACCCTTAGGATAAAACAAGTTAGGTCGAGCAACTCAAAGAATAAGCAACATCATCATCATGCCTGCGCAAGGTGATAAATGGAAGATCACCGGAGAATTTGAAGAATCACCCTCGTAAGCAGATCAGGGCGCACTGTAGCTCGTCAGCATCATCATGATAAAAACCAAACATCACCCCATACTTCAATATGATGATGACGATGAAAAACAAGTCGACGAGGAACATGATGATGCAGATCATCATCGAAGACAAGATGATGATGATGACCTCCTCCTCAGGAAAACATGATGCTGCAGTTGAAAAATGCTGAGGAGGTCCGTTACTTAGAGCATTTTTTTGGATACTTAGGGAGAGTGCCTGAATGAAAATTTTTCAAAAAACTACCAGTCAATTCAGGCGTCAACAGGACCCAAATTTTAAATGTCAGCAAAGTGACCGTTAAAAGGTTTCTCCTTGTCGGCCTATTCCATTTGAATTATGAATATTTAGCAGGAATGCATATATAAACATTTTTAGGACTTCATTTTAAACCTAGATGGATAATGCGAACTTGTGATCTTGTGCTAAGGATATTCAAGGCTTTCATTGTGTTGTAAAGCAGTATTGTGTTGTGTTTGTACTTGTTTGTTGCAGATTTGTCTTCATCAATCCATCTCCTCATGGCGTGAAAGATCTTCATCTCCCCGTGAGAGCTTCACCTCTGAGGTGACATCTATTTTGTATTTCAATCAATTTATCATATCATTTGCTTTTGCCTCTGTCCACCAAGGACACGCACTCTATCTAATAACAGTGTTGGAAGGCTTGAATGCCATTCCAGGGCTTGACCGAGGCAAGCTCCTAAACACCACAACCCCCAACCCCTCTCTTGTGATTGCAGGCTATAGGTGTCAGATCTTGTAGAGAGTAGTTGCAGGAGATCATAGTGGAGCATAAAGATTCTAGATCTAAAGAAAACAACAGAAAATATCTCTGATTGGACACAGGACCCGCTTTTTTGTCTTCCAATTTGGTAGTGCCAGAAATCTCTAAGCAGGTTACAGTCTGAAGCATATTTTGATCCAAAGCCCTCAAAAAAAGTACCACAATGGACACTAGAGCCCGCTCTTTCATCCCCAAAGTTTTCGCTTTCTAAAATTCAAATCCTGGTATGTTTCTAATTTGCATTTAGTGCCTTCCTATCCGTGCATTTATCAGGTTTCGTCTGTTTGTTTACGATTTTGCATAATTAGGGTTTTAGGTCTAATTGGACTAGGGTTTAACAAATTAATCAACAAATTCTAAATTCCTTATCATTCCAAGTGACACCAAACCTGTAGCTGAGTCCTCTTGTAAAAGTTGTGATTCAACTCGGTTTAATGTCCTTGAATGTATGTAGTGAAAGGAGGATCTAATTAAACTATCAACCTCATTCAACATCCCTATTTTCCTACATAACATTTTGGTGAACTGCTGAATTTACACCTTGCTGAGTGTTGTAAATCATATTTGCATTCGTACATTTCATTTTCATCTTCATACATTTGAAAATCTTGCATAAAATTGAAAATTTTGAAAAAAAAAAAAACATTTTTAGCTTGCATTTAGACATAATTTACATTATTTTCCTTGCATATCATTGAAAACATTTAATTTTCTGATATTTACATCAGATCTAAGATAAATTACAACATTTCATATGTTCATGATCATTTACCTTGCATTTTTATATCTCATTTGCTAGGGTTTTGCTTGAAATTTTGCATTTTTCATATAGCCTAGTAATTTCAAAAGCTAGGGTTTGTAATTAAAATCTTGTTTTAGATTTTATTACTCATTTTTAACACTCTTTCAAATCTAATTTTGAACTATAGTGTTTTATCATAGTGTGTTTTTGCATTTAGATTTCAAATTTTGCATTTACACATTGTGTATTTCAACAAAAACAAGCATATTCATTCAACTTGCCTTAATTTTAACTTTGCATTGAGCATTGTAGAATTTTAGAATAATTTTTAAATCTGATCTAAGTTATTTTAGACATTAAATCAGATTAGATTTCATTCCTCCATCATTGTGCATAATTTCATAACATTTTTTGTGCATTTTTATTGAAAAAAGCAAAAAAAAATTAAGCATTTTACGTGCATAAGCAAGCATAGTTTGCTTTGTTTCATTGCATTTGTCATTAATATCATTCATTTCACATATTGCATTCATTTTCAAACATTCATCCAGTGATCATTTGAAAATTTTGCATCATTTCATAGCATTTTGTGAAAATTGACATATTTTTAATTACATTAGGTATTTTTACACTTTATTCACACTTTCTTGATCGAAACCTTTAAAAACATTAACTTGGCCTTGTTGTGTAGTACCCTTTCCTCCTTTCTACTGTGTTTGTTGTGGATTCTGTGCATCTTTTAGTACCTGTTTCCCTCAAATAAGTGTGTTAGTGTGAAATAGTCTCACATCTATGGCTTCTCATCATCAAAACAATGCTATGGTCTATCCCCGATTTGATAAGAAAAGGAAGACCCCTAAACCTGAAATAACATTTGCACCACAAGATAAAATAGTGGGAGACATTGAAGGTCTTGTTGATGATTGTTTTAACATAGTCATAACAATAGTTAAAATTCACATAAAATGAACCTAACTGACTTGAAAGATATGAAGAAATCGGTTAAGATTCGCTTAATCCCAAGTTTAATATGGTCAGGTCTTGACCTGTTGGGCAAATTCATTAGGTTGATGTGAAGCTGTAATGTTCAAGGGGCCTTACGTGATTTAGGGTTTCCTGATGGTTTACTAGACTCAAACTATGCATAAGATCTTAAATATTAGCATGTTGTTCATTCCTTTTTTTTTGCATAAACTTGTTACTGTGTTACAAAGATTTAAATGATTTATATTATTGCAAGCTTTCTCCTCTTCAATATTATGAAAACTGTCTACTTTCAACTCAGCTACGTATGCTTCTTTCAAATATGAGACAATTTCCTTTAAATTTCTATGTTTTCAGCTAAGTATTTTCAGATGGGTTGGGAAAAGTTAGAAAGATCTAAACTAAACTTCATTCATTCTACCAAAGGATCTAATTGTTTTGTTATGCACTTTGTAAATCATACAACAATTTGATCAAATCCACAGACTAAACCTTAAATGTAAGTTCTGAGCATTTTCACAAACATACACTTAAGATTGCAAGCTCTAAGAGATAATGTTTCAAACACAAAGAAGAGCCAGAAGACACTCAGAAGATAGATGCATAATTCTAGATTCAATTGTATTAGAAACAGACAGTCATATAAGATTTACAATGTCTGAATGACTCTTAGCTTCATTGGTCAAATTACAGAAAACTTACAAGCTTTACAGATACAACAAGGAGGTAGGATGTTCCACACGCTCCTTGTTGCAGACACAAGTGACCTCCTACTTCTAAACTAAAAAATAAGTCCCTCTATTCTAAATGCTGAGATAAACTACAACTGCTAGCTATTTTCTAAAAAATCCCTGTGTAAAGTATTACAGTGTAAAGAGGCACAATATATAGACTTGATTGTCCTCAATACAACTCAAAACCCTAGTTTAAGAAATGGTTCAAACCTCCAGTTACAGCAATAAATGGTGGAGAACCCATCTCTCAAAAAATATCTCTGAGCATACATCAAATCTGGGTGAAATATGCCCTTCCGAAAACCCTAGCAGCTCAATAATAACTTCTGCTATTTGTTGCAATGATGTTTCCATCTGCGTTTTGTCTTCATCATTGAAGGCCTTGACTTCCTTGCCCTTCATCCTTATCTTCCTCTGCTCCTGAGATCTGATTTCCTCCTCCATGATGTCATCGCCATTAAGTTTCAGCTCCTTCCTCAACTGCAAACCTGCAAAAAAATAGACCAGCAATAAGTACCATTTCACCTAATAAACCTGCAGGAAGATAAACAGTTAAATCAAGGTGTGACTCTGCAAACGTAGCAATCAGGCCCGAAATCCGTAAAAAAATGGGCGTCCAAAATGCATATTCAACGTTAAAACCAGTCGGGTCAACCATTGTTGACCAAAAAAAACATGCATTTGGCCCTAAATCGGCTTCAAAATTCCACCACTTTGTTTTCCCACCTTTTCCTTGCTTAATTCTCTGTATCCTCCAATATACAAGCCGGGCGTGATACATTCGTTTAACCGGGTTTTAATCCATTTCAGTTTCGCAACTGTATATAAGCAATGCATGTATCTCTTCATATGCATTCGGGCACAGAATATACAAGCACCTATCTCAATTTTATAATTTTTTAATTCCGCCCAATTTATATTTCGATGCATATTGTGCTTGTATCTTCCAATATACAAGCGGATGTACATACAACGAATTAACTCTCTTTTACTTTCCTTCGCGTCCGCGGCAATGTATGTCAGATACATACAAGCATTAAAATATACAATGAATTTTCTATTTTGGACCTTCATTTTGAATCCAGCTTGTATGCATAAGGTGTTGTATCTCATCGAAATATACAGGCCCACGAAGCATACAAGGACTTAACCTTGTTTCATAATTTTTGGGTTCGCGGTTTGCATGTGGACAATGTATATTGGCAATGTATGTATAAATATACATGCCCGCAACATACAACAATTTAATCATGCTTAATGATCCTTTGGGTTCCGCGCAATGCATAAAGCACTTCTATATCGCAAATTATGTAAGATATACATTGCGCGAAGCATACAATGAAATAATCATATTTCATAAACTTTTCAGTTTCGACTTGTATGTTATGCAATGTATGTAGACACATACAAGCCGGAATCGTACAATGATTTGACCAATTTTAATACTTCTTCGATTCCGCAGCTTGCCTATCGTGCATTGCATATCCTCAATATTCAAAGCGCAAAATATACAACGATCAAATCATGTTTCATAACATTTCAGGTCCGCGGCAATGTATAAAACCTTTGTATATTTGCCATGTATGTTTTGACCTGCCGAACATACAAACGTTAGATACATGCAACAGACTATAAACATTTATTCATTTCAATACTAAACTATTTCGGGTCCACCTTGTATGTATACATAGAACCCCTATTAAAATGCATACAAGGCGAAGGACATACAATCGCCTTTGTATATGAAAGTGATATATAAAGGGGTTTGTATACAAGCAAACTTGTATACAAAGGGCCCTGTATATGCAACCCGATATACAAGCAGGCTTGTATATACAAACAACAAACCCTTCCCTTGTACATTTTACCAAAATGATCATAACTTGCAAAATATAGCGAGTTTTAAGATGGTTCAAAAGGCAACCCTAGCTTATTTTTCACAAGGAATCCACCCGTATTCTGCCCTAGTACTGAAATGTATTTTTTCTCTAGTTTTAACAAAGTTTGCAATTTTCACTCTCCTTTTCCCTTTACCACCAAGCAAAACACACACACACACAAGCAAAAGCAACAGCCACAGCAGGGGTCCTCATTTTGCTAAGGAGTAAAATGGGGCGTGTTGTGAACATCACAATAGGTCCTCTTTACATCACTGTAAACATAAAGGGGACTCTGGTAAGAGGAGCCCTTATTGATCCAAATTGCATGACTAACATTGTTATGGAAGAGTTCCTTTATTCACATAAATTGATACAAGAAACCTATGAGCCTACGGAGATGATGATAAAAACACATAATGGAGCTTTCCTCCCAACCTTAGTGAAGATTACTTTAATGATCAAATTGCTTGACAAAGCTCTATAACAATCATTCGATATCATCCCTACATCTGACCTCTTCCATCTTAAACTAGGCCACCCATGGCTCAAGGCTATGAAAGCTATCCCCTCAACACTTCATCAATGCTTAAAATTTCCTCACCATGGGTTTATCTGAACTGTTCACCATAGTTCAAGATAGAAACCTATGGTTATGCAGAAGAACATCATCCTTGACTACTTTTGGCCCAAACCTACTGAAGAACCTGAACCACGAACAAATCAAACTTTCTTGGGATATCGATGTTATAAAGCACAAGTACTATCAAAATTGGTCGAACCCCCTATTCAACAAATGAAAAGTAGATAACAACCTACATTACAAGAACCCCCTAGACCAAAAGGTAAGGGACTCTATACTGAGGTTCCTCCTCCGACATCATTACAAGGATCAGGAGATACCCGTAGAAAACAAAGCAATGCAACATTAAGAGATAATATGTGTTTGCTTCTTCTTCTAAGATGCTAGGAATTATAGAAAAACATGAGATTAGGACTTTGAAAACATCACTAATAAACAACGAAGAAACAGACAAGCAAGAGAAAGAAGGAAGAAAAGATAAGCCTTGGCTTGAAATAATACACCATTACAACAAGAGAACATTTCACCATCTAACATTGAATCAAACAAAGAAGAGCCTAAGGTCAAAGAAGTAAAGGATGATAACTTTAGTCGGGCAATTGTACCTTATGTACCCCTTTCGTCGTGCATTCGAGATTGGGAGGAAGATGACTTGCTCGACATCAACCACTAGTTCGGTTGTATATATAGCTAAGTATTTCTAACCCTATTGGTCACCTTTGTTGTAGCATGTCTATGCTCGCTTATGTGACCTTCTCTTATGTGTTATGTTCCCCTGTGATGTGTTATGTGTTGTTTAGGTCTCCTTCGATGACCCTTGATACTCTTGTAAGGTCACCGTGAGACCGCCCCTATTGTGACCATTCTTCTATCTTGTCTCTCCTCTATTTTATTGTTGTGTGTCAAGCCTTAGGGGCTTAGTGTTGCAGATGGTGTTTTGGGGGCATCCTCCTATGTGGTGTTCCTAAGGCACTTGTTCTCCTCTCTAATTTTTTTTTGTTTACCTTATTCAGTGATTCTACCTAGTTGGCGGATGACGAAAACAAACAAATACTGATACGGACCATGTGTCCCTTAACTGAGAAAGCAAAAATGGACCTAGTCCATATATGAAGATAGGGTTGAACTATATATGTATTTGATGCTTGACTAGTAGAATCACTCCGTGTGTTGTATCATCTTATAGCATTTCTTGTGACTAACATTTTACAATACACTTAATCTACTTTTGTACACTCTGAATGGTATCTCACCTTGTTGCTACACTCAGTTCCGAGGTATCTGCAGTATAGCCCAATGGTATACTTGGATTCGAACTTGCGAGTATAGCCTTGGTCCTTGATGTGATTATTTTCATGCATAGCTTTTATGATGTAATATGGTTGTCATCTTCGAGTAAGATTTTCTAACCATCTTATTGTTTATCTTAGCATATATTATTAATGTGTTTGTGGGAACATTCAGCAATCGTAAGCACATGTCACCTTGGGGGCATGGGCTTTGTGAGAGCTCTTTTTCCCTTGCGTGTCTTCTCTCTACCTTAATATGCTTGATATCGGTGCACGATATCAACCACCTTAAGGTGATGGCATATATAATGATATTTGTCTGATGATTTTGATACTAACGAAGCGTGTTTGTAAGCCCTCTCCATGAGGCGTAATGTTGTATCTTTGGTCCGAGTGCACATCCTTATATCAATTGCAATAAAAAAGCCCTCTCCACGAGGTAGGATAACCTATCTCTTGAGCTAATGCATATCCTTTTATACAAAATCCCTCATCGTGAGGCGAGATGGTATATCTCTTGAGCTAGTGCACATCCCTTTATCACAAAGTCCTCATCGAGAGGTGGGGTTGGATCTTGAGCTATCCTCCCTTAAGCATGTCTTTGGCGGTTGTTGTGGTATAAGCCCAACCGTCAGGTGTGTCTGCAACATTTTTGAGATGGTGGGACTTAGTAATAAGCTCCTTCCATCACCCATGTTTGCCGTGTTTAAGATGTATAGTATGTATATGGCATGCTATACGACGCTTATGTATTATGAGTGTCTTCCATGTGTTTTCCCTCATGTGTGGTGTAAAGGGTGTGGCGATGATTCCCCCCCACACTCAAGTTTTGTTTGGTGTGTTTTCCCTCGTGTGTGGTGTAAAGGGTGTGGTGATGAGTCCCCCCCACACTCAAGTTTTGTATGGCGTGTTTTCCTCTGGTGTAGTGTAAAGGGTGTGGCGATGAGTCCCCCCTACACTTGGGTTTTGTATGGCATGTTTTCCCCCTAGTGCAGTGTAAAGGGTGTGGCGATGAGTCCCCCCTACACTTTGGGTTTTGCATTACGTGCTTTTGTTAGGAATTCATTTTATATATATGAAAATGTTATGAAAATTTTATATCAATGTATTCATCATGTTTTGCGTGACTGCTCTCATGTCTTCGTTATGTTTTGTGTGTCTTTAATACTGTCTTCTCTGTGTCTTACATACTTCCTACTATCTTCATTGTGTTTTACATATCTGTGATGTGTCTTCTAGTGCTTACCTGAGATTGGGGGATAGAAATAGTTCCTCAATCTTTGTGTATGCCTTAGCTTCAAGTGCCAGGCATGTCTGATGTGTTTTTGACCGTACTTTAATGCATGTATGGGTCGTCAGATCATACATACATTAAAGTGGGACCTAAATGTTATGTTGTAAAATGTCCCCTAGGAATTTTACCTCCTAAGTTTAGTTCCCGGGTCCCTTAGATTTAATCATGCATGTTAAAAATGAATCCAGGAGCAAAATCCCCCGAAACCCATGTCAAATGGGACTTAGGGGACACTCTTGAGCTTAATCAAGTCCCAAAATATGACCCTGGACTTGGGCACCCATGCCCTAGTCCTAACCTATTTTGTTGGGACCCAAATTTTAAATGTCGGTAAAGTGACCGTTAAAAGGTTTCTCTTTGTCGGCCTATTCAATTTGAATTACGAATGTTTAGCAGGAATGCATATAAACATGTTTAGGAATTCATTTTAAACCTAGATGGATAATGCAAACTTTTGATCTTGTGTCAAGGATATTCAAGTCTTTCATTGTGTTGCAGAGCAATATTGTGTTGTGTTTGTACTTGTTTGTTGCAGATTTGTCTTCATCAATGCATCTCCTCATGGCGTGAAAGATCTTCATCTCCCTGTGAGAGCTTCACCTCCGAGGTGACATCTATTTTGTATTTCAATCAATTTAACATATCATTTGCTTTTGCCTCTATCCACCAAGGATATACACTCTATCTAACAACGGTGTTGGAAGGCTTGAATGCCATTCTAGGGCTTGACCGAGGCAAGCTCCTAAACACCACAACCCCCAACGCCTCTCTTGCAATTGCAGGCTACAAGTGTCGTATCTTGCAGAGAGGAGTTGCAGGAGATCATAGCAGAGCATAAATATTCCAGATCTGAAGAAAACAACATAAAATATCTCTAATTGGACATAGATGCCCACTCTTTTGTCCTCTAGTTTGGTAGAGCCAGAAATTTCTGAGCAGGTTACAGTTTGAAGCATATTTTGATCCAAAGCCCTAAAAAAAATTGCCACATTATACACTAGAGCCCATTCTTTCATCCCTAAAGTTTTTGCTTTCTAAAATCCAAATCCTAGTATGTTTCTAATCTGCATTTAGTGCCTTCCTATGTGAGCATTTGTCGGGTTTCGTCCGTTTATTTACAATTTTGCATAGTTAGGGTTTTAGGTCTAATCAGACTACGGTTTAATAAATTAATCAACAAATTCCAAATTTCCTTATCATTCCAAGTGACACCAAACCTGTAGTTGAGTCCTCTTGCAAAAGTTGTGATTCAACTTAGTTTAATGTCCTTAAATGTTTGTAGTGAAAGGAGGATATAATTAAACTATCAACCTCATTCAACATCCCTCTTTTCCTACATAACAGTCTCAAATTTCTTCTAGGTTTTGTGTTCCTCATTCCTAGATTTCTAAATCATTTTAAAATTCTTAATTTCATTGAGAAATGAGGGAGATATCATTGTTTTACTAAGGCTGTCTCTTTGACTTGTTCTCTTCTCTTCGTCCTTCTTTCTAAGAAATCTTCCTGGCGCTCCAACTTGACATAAAATGAACTTATTCTTCAGTTTACTGATAAAATAACCGTTGATCTAGAGGTGAACATGCAATATCAAGATAAACTCATACATGGCATTGATTGTGCCATTTAAACAAGTTTAGTTGATGCTTAGCTAAAAATCTTCCAACCCATACTCAAGTCCACTTCAAAACTGATTTATTTAAGAAGAAATATATGCTTTTATTTGGCTAATGATGAGACAGTTTATGGTCTCATCATCTCCCCCACACTTAAGATGTTCTAGGTCCTCCTACACTTCATAGTGAGCTTTTGGAGCTAATTTCTTCTTTTATTGCAGTTACTCCAAAGTTTCTGCTATAAGAGGCATCAGAGATGCTTTGGCGATATTGTTTTGAGCTCCAGAGTTGTTGTTCTAAGATCTAGAGATGTTTTTCTGATCTCTGGAGTTGCTATTTTTAGCTCCAGAGTTGTTATGATCTCTGGAGTTGTTGTTTTTAGCTCTAGAGTTGTTGTTCTGAGCTCTAGAGTTGCTCTTTTTTCTCAGTCTATCTCAATTTTCCATGCAACCATCATGCATCAATTTGTTCTCCACCTTTTTAGCCTATATTTTCTATGATGCATGCAAAGAGGTCTTCAACTTCTGAGAGTTGTAACAAGATCCTTTATGCTAAATAACAATTGTATCAACCTTATTCTGGTGAGCAACAACTTGTATAGAAAAGTGCATGTGCAAAGCACTTATTTGCAGAAAATAAACCTACCCTAACCTACTCTACTTAGTGATGTAGAGATAGGTTACACAAAACCATTGATTGGTTATGAGAAATAACTTTCATTTCTCACAATATGGGTCCATGCATTCAATTTTTTGAAAGAAGAGAAAAACCATGAGAAGAAGATGACTAAAATTTTGAAATTTATTGCTTCACCTTCCTTTGAAATGGTTGCCTTCTCCATAATTTCTGATTCTAGTAGATGCATGGAATGATTGGAGAAATCCTACAACCCTTCCTCATGTTTTGGTGCATGCATGCCTAGAGCAAACTCCTTGTTGTTCATGGGCCGATTGGAGAGATCTTGAAACCCTTCCTCACATTCTAGTGCATGCATGATTAGAGGCAACTCCTTGTTGTTCTTCAAATATTTAATCAGGCAACCCTCCTTGGACTTTGAAGGTGTCCAAATAGTACTTTTCTATACAAACTCCTCTCGTGGAGAAGATTTATTCATTGTACTCATCACCTATTGCAAGCAGTAGGCCATCAATGTCTCCTTCTTCAATGAGATTTTCCTTGTTGGGACTTCGAGTCATGGTCCTCCAATTGAAGAGGTTGCATAAGAGCTAAAAATAGAAAACAACAAGATCTTTCACCTTCTTTGCATGCAAGAACATTATCCTTTAGATCTATTGTTTAAGGGGGTTTTGATAGACATATCTCTCTTCTAAAACTTCTTTTATCTATCTATGTTGAAAACAAGAACATCAAAATGATAAACCTAAAAAGACTACCAAACTAATTTTCTCTTATTGACTTGCTGTGACCAGATCAACAACTCCCTAATGACACCTATCCTTGGCAACAATGCCAAAAATGATGAGGGTCGCTACAGTCCTCATCATTTAATTTTAATAAATGTTAATCCAAGGTGGTGTCCATGACTATATGCAAGAGGGAAGGAGGAATAATTTGAGTGGCAATGCTTTCTACAAAAGGAATTGACAACAAATGCACGAAACAAACTAAGGTTTAAACTCTGTTGAAAAAAGTAACTTAATCTAAGGAAAGCAATAACTAGAGTAGCTAATGTAATTCTAGAATAAAGGAATTGCACAACAACAAAACAAATTAATCTAAGGAAACAAATAACTGGAACAACTAATGTAATTTTGAATAAAGGAACTACACAACAACAAAACAACTATTCAAACTAAGAAATATAGTCCCTGCTCTTCGGTTGGAGTGGGCCCTTGCTCCACCTCCAGAGAGAGACTAATCACTTCCAACAATCAACAAATGGGTAGAAAAACTTTCTTTATTCAAAACCTTGAATATCAAGAGTACATGTTGCTGGAAAATAATAGAGTTTTTCTTTTATCAATTTGTTATTTTACAACTGCTTGCCTGTTCTACACCATAGTTCTATATATATATATATATATATATATATATATATATATATATAACTATGGTTATTAAATTCTAATTGAGAATCTCTATAGAGTAGAGAAATTATTAATGCAACTAACTAAACTTATTCATCTAGCTAACTAAACTTATTCATTTAGTTAATTGATTATACAATTACTGATTACAAGGCAAAACATGCAATGTCTTTTAGAAAGACATGCAGTGAGACTAAATGTGTATTCTTTGCATGGAATAATTACTCTTAGTTGGATCCATTAATTTAGGAGAAATTATAGTCAATCTATCCTTCAAAAATCTTAGAGTGTGTTGGTAGATTGGAAGAATCTGTTGCAACTTCTCAAAGTGTTTTAGTTGTTAGAATAGTCATTTTCTATCATTAACTGATCATTTTTAATAGATCTCCTTGAATTGTTTTAGGGTTTTGTTCCTCTTACTTTCATCTTTCCAGATCATTTTTAAAATCTAAATTTCATTAAGAAAAAAGAGAGATATGGCCATTTTACTAAAACTATTTTTTTGACTCCTTTTATTCCGCCATGTTTACATTAGTCAACTTATATCATGAACTGTTGATTTGTTTTAATGAATTGTCTCAAATTCCTTCTAGGTTATGTATGCTACATTCCTAAATTTCCAGTCATTTTGAAATTCTAAATTTAATTGAGAAATGAGGGAGATATGACTATTTTATTGAGACTATATCTTTGACTTTTTCTCTTCTCTTTGTCCTTCTTTTTAAGAAATCTTCTTGGTGCTCCAACTTGACATAAAATGAGCTTATTCTTTAGTTTACTAATAAAATAATTGTTGATCTAGAGGTGAACATACAATATCAAGATAAACTCATTCATGGCATTGATTGTGCCATTTAAACAAGTTTAGTTGATGTTTAGCTAAAAATCTTCCAACCCATACTCAAGTCCACTTCAAAACTTTTTTTTTTGAGAAGAAATACATGCTTTTATTTGGCTAATGATGAGACGGTTTGTAGTCTCATCACTATGATCCAATCATAGGAGATATAATGGTAGAGTCATGAACCATTCTTGTTTGCCGCATCAATTTTAGAGAATATAAGATTTGGTAATGAAGGAGCCAACATGAAGAATGTAGTTGCCACAACAATGGTTTCCCATGCACACAATTTTGTTACTCAACTACTAGATGGATACAACACTCAGGTGGGCGGGGGAGCAACTCAAATATCTAGAGGTTAGAAGTGCACGAGAATTTATTGGAAATACATCTCGTTATCACCAGGACTGAAAGTTTTGAAACTATGTGTAGATAAAAAGTTTAAATATCCTATTAAACCCAGGGAAAAGGAATCCATTGCTTAGAGATTAGAAAATCTAAGTACATTAAAAGTTAAAAATAAAAATAAAAATTTAAAGGCTACGTACACTAGACCCTAAAATATTTAGGCCTAATGAGAGGCTAAAAGAATTGTTTGCGAGTTCATGCAGTTTAGTAGAACTTCCTGAAAGTTTGACTCAGTTGTACGCTCTCCAAAAGTTGGATCTTCACGACTCCAAAAAAAACCTCCTAAAATTGCCTAATTCATTTAATAGCCTTCTATGTTTAACAAGACTGGATTTAAGTTATTGTTCATCATTGAAACACATTCCAGAGTCATTCGGTAAGCTCCATGTTTAGAAGAAGTGATTCTAAGTTTTTGTTCTGTATTAAAATGATTGCTGACAAGTTTTGTGTGTTTGGATATGCTGAAGAAGGTTACATTCTCACATTACCATAATATACATAAGCTTCCTGACAAGTTTAAACTATTGAGATCTCTTGAAGAGCTTGACTTGTCGTTTTGTTAGAGTTTAAAATTTTTGCCAGTGCATTTTGAGCTACTTTCTTCATTGCAACTTCTCAACTTGGATGGCTATAGTGATCTAGAGAAACTCCTGGATACCTTTCCCAAAATCTTATTCAACTCAGAATCTGTTGCTATTAGGTTGAGCAGGAGCAATTGAAAGAATGAGAAAGTATTTTAAGTACATTGGTCAGAAATAATTTTAGTTTGTAAAACTACTACAAGCTTTGGGACACAGTACAAAACAAAGGTGTTGATTTTCTGGAGGCGTTGCTTGGGACAAAAGATGACAGGCATGAAAAGAAAAATGAGGTCAAGTTAAAAGAGGATTACTAATGGCACTTTTCAACAAGACATCCTACCTCAACATTGCTCTATTCCTATATCTGGTAAGCTAGATCGAGAAAATACTAAAGATAAGATAAGAAGCAGCCCAATGAATAAGGCACTGATTTACCCATAGAGACTCTAGAGTTCTCTGCATTCCGCTAGGGAATACAACCCCCAATTAGAACCATTGTTATCCCATAATTTGATAAATCCTGGATAACTCTTTCAATGACATTTCATGACCAGCTATCAGGCTAATAGGTTCCCCTCCAGTGCTCAACATTATTTCATAAAAGGCCTTAATTATTTTGTGAGATTAAATTATATTAATTCTTTGGATTAATTAATTTAATTTCCATCATAAAAAATATTATATTTAATTCATTTACGAATTAATTAAAAATCTTTATGTAAGGGGGGTTATTTGAGTCAAGTCAATAGTTTGCCTAATAATTTTACTCCAAAGTGTAATATCAAGTAATATGGATTATATTGTAAATGGATTAAAATTATTAATATTTCTCATTTATGTGATAAGGGAAATAATTAAGGGTGGCTAAGTTGTGGCAACAAGTTGAGTAAATTAATTCTTTTAAAGAATTAATTGGTGTGCAAAATGAAAGAGGGTAATATTTTCCATTAGAAAATTCCCCAAGTGGAAAAATGAAGAAATTCATAGAAGTGAGCAAATAATTTGAGAGTTCGGTGAAAATAAGTTACAAGTAGTTTCAAAACTACTTTTGAGGGGGTAAAGATGTTTAAAAGGAGGTTTTTCCATTTTACGGAGGCTCGCCCATTTGGGAATTACTTTTGGGGAAAGAAGAATAATGATCTTTTTGTGAAATTAATTCATAAATGGATCATCCTATATGTATTGGTTAAAAATATTATTGGGGTAAGGGGGACATTTTGTAGGAATTGTGTAATATTTTTTGAAGAATGGAGTATTATGCTCCATTTTTGCTCATAAATACAAGATGAGAATGGAAATTGAGTCAATTTTCTCTCTGTTTTGTTATGGATTCTTCTTATGTTGATTTTATGACATATTGAGTATAGAAAAGCTTGCATCTTTTCTGTGTGAAGTGTTGATAACTTGCCATATTTATTCATATACTGCCATTACTTGTTGTTATGTTAGAAAAATGCACCCTTAGGGGCTTTTTCCTATTAAGGTTTAGCTCTTGGGTCCTTAGATTGCATTTAGAGTATCCTGCATGATCATTTAGACTCCCAATGAGAAAACCCTTGGGTCTTGTGACAAATAGGACCTAGGGGGTGCTAATTTAATGATTCTAAAACAAAGACAGGGGGTGGACTTGGGCGCTAGCACCCTAGTCCAACCCTATTTTGGGTCTACCCTAAATTTAAATGTCGGGTTTGTGACCGTTATTTGGGTCCCAGGTTGACATCATAAGTTTTAATTATGAAATTCTTGGCGGGAATCTTTGTAGTTGCATATATAAGCATGTGTAGGTTATCTTAGAAACTAGAGAAGATGATTGTGAACTTGGTGCATACTTGAGATTTTTGTGATATCATTGTGTTGCAGAGCATAGCATTGTCATTGTGTTTGTTTTTGCAGGTTGGATTACATCTTCTCCTCATGGCATTGAAGAGCATCTTCCTTCCATGAGAGCTTCATCATCAAGGTGACATCTATTGTATTTTATCATCATTATCATTTGGATTTTTGCCTCTATCCCATAAGGATATGCACTCTCTCTGACAACGGTGTTCGGAAGACTTGAATGTCTCTCTGGGGGTTGACTGAGGCAAGCCTCTAAACACCACAACCCCTTCCCACACTTCTTGTGATTGCAGGTTACAGGTTGCGAAAGCGGAAGAAGTGGAGTTGCAGGGAGCAGGAGGACACTGTGGAGATTCCAGATCCTGAAAGAGGAGTCTGCTTAGACTAGGGCACCATCAACATTGTCCTCCACATATGAAGCCATAGAAATAGACTGGACAATGATAATCAAGGTTTATAGAGATTTTGACATTCGGTAGAAGATCCCTTAGTGGACTAGGGTGCCATCAACATTGTCCTCCGCATTTACATTGCCAGAAATTGAAGATACAACAGAAATCACTGTCGAAAGGAGATCGGGATTCCACAGAAAATGTAACATATTGGACTTGGGCGCCATCACCATTGTCCCTGACATTTCTGTTCTTTGGACTACGAAAAACAATGAGTTAAGGTTCTCTTCCCTTTGTCTAATTCTAGTAGCATTTGTTGCAATTTGTAAATTTACTTACTATTTTGCTTAAATTAGGGTTTTAAGAGCATAAAAGCATTAATTAGAGACATTGTGTGATAACTTCTAAATTTCCCAGCAAAACTAAGTGGCAACCTAATCTGATAGATGACTCTCCTCTTGATAGGAGAAGCACTCGGTTGACAAGCCCTTGGAATGTTTAGTGGAAACAAGGATTCAAACTAAAACCCCCATACAAACAACCCCACCCTCTTTTCCATATTAAACACTTGTGCCTTCATTCTTATGTATGAATCTGATGCAATAATGGTATTTTCATAATTAATTATACAATCATCAGTTCTTTCCATTCTTATGTCTGGGTAAAATTTTGGTGATCCTGTTATCATAGGGTTGCATTTAGTTTTCCCTGCAGTGCATTGGGCATTGGAGAATTAATTTATTTTCACATTTTCAAAAAATCACCTTTCCCTCTTTTAGGTTAAAAGCACACCTAGAAAGCTAAAAAATTCATCATACAAAGGGAGTTGCCCCTTTTAAAATGCAGAGAGTGATTACAAAATTACAATTGTAATTCACTCAATTGTTAGTACGATTATCACTATTTGTGGGCAAGTTTATATACATAGTTTGGTGACAAGTCTATTTACTAACATAGCTTGATGGTTTGAATCCTTCTACAGGTGTGGGCCACCTTTGAGCACATTAGGTGCACATGCCCAACAAGGTATCCCACACCTATCATGTGGGATAACCCACGAGTGCACACTTATCCCCTTAGGTAGGCTTGGCAATTTGATAATCTCCTTCATTGGCAAACCTTTGATAGTCTACCTAGCATAGAAGTCATTTAGAGACCCTATTAGGATATGGTGGGATGTAGGAGGTGACTAATAGTTAGCATGAATGCAAAGGAATAGGTGGTTCATAGGCCAATACAACCACATCATAGTCCCATTTTACTATGATAAGGTGAGACACTAGTTTGTCCAGGTGTAGGGGGTCCAACTTGACATGTCATCATATGTTTAGTCGCACTCGAGCACCGTCCACCCAGGTGATCTCTTGTGCCCAACCACAGTGGACATGGACCTCAATAACTCAGATGATGAGGAGTAGGATGATGTCCCACATTCTTATGATGATGATATGGGAGTGGCCACGAGACATACAACACAATGGAGTGCGACCTGTCCCACACCCATCTTTCTTACAAATATCCCCACAAGAGACCCTAGATCCCTAGGAGGTGGAGAGGAGATAATGATGAGCTCCTCCAAGGAGGGGATATATGAGGATAAGGAGGAGGAGGAGAGACCGTGGTGGCAACAACAACACAATGAGGGTGTCATCGATGAGAGGCCCGTAGCCCACCTTTGAGGTGCACCATCCTTGGATCCAGAAGATACAGAGTCAAGTAGTGTTGGGGCTGTGAGACCTCCCACTACAATAGTGATAGTGCAGATAATGTCATGCCCACCTCTAGTGAGGTTTGTAGCTATTGCAGACCCTAACTGGTAGATAGGTGATCCAAGTATAGTTTATGCATTTATAGTTTTTCCTTTGAATAGAGCACTAGATGCTTTATTTCTAGTTTATATAGATGATTATATGGAATAGATTATCTTTTAGTTTTGTTTTTGTAGTGTGCACCTATGAGTGGCTAGACTTCATAGGCTAGGTTCTTGTAAAGATGGTCCCTACAATGCAATATGAGGAGCTAGTGCAAGCTAGCTATCCATCATTACAGACTGCAGGGTGGCATGGTGACATTTGTGAGCTGATTGTGTAGCTTTAAGATACTTATAAGGAGACACAGGTTTGTGTAGATTGGTCTACTATGGAGCTACTCTTTGTGAATCTAGAGAGGAACCAAAGGGTGGCAAAGGTCACAACGCTCACTACTGAGCAACACCAAGATGTGACATAGGATGAGAGTGCTAAGATAGCACATGATTGTATCATTTAGAATGTGACCTAGATAATTTACGAGTGAGTCACACTCTAATGCAACACATGAACCTTAAGGGCAACCTCCTAGTCACTCTCACTCACATGGCAAGATCCAATTGAGCTGAGGTAGGACCGAGGGGTTGTTCTACTCTCTTTCTTGAGGATGCATAATTTCATAGATGGTGGTTTGGTTTTGTGCTATATGTGTGTTTTGATGATTGTTCCTATGGAGATGTTTGATTTTAGTTGTTGTAATAATTGTATGACTCGAAGGGTCACAAGTTCTAAGACTCCTAATCCTTGCACGAAGGCTATTTTGTTTGTTGATGAGTCATAGACATTCTTGTCTCCTTTCTTCATCTCATAAGATTGGTTGTATCAAGGGTTGTTGGTCTCTAATGTGCTATTGATGTTCTTTTTCTTCCCCTGCTTGTTGAATGTTTTGTTGATGAATTGGATTGGGGAAGTTCTTCCCAATCTCATCAAGGATGGATTGTATCCAATCTTCCCTAATGCCTAGGCACATTGAATGCTTGGTAATAGGGGATGTGTTGTGTTTCACATTTTTGTTATTGAATGTGTTTGAATTGATCTTGACCTCATGATAGAACCAAGGGTTTCTCCTTATTTGAATGTTTGATTTGAGCTATGTTTACCTTGTGATGAGATCAAGGGTTTCTCCTTGTTTTGCTCTAAGTTTTCCTAATGTTTTTGTAATTTTCTTATGAATGCACTCTAAATGTATGCAAAACAATTTTGTTTCCTTTTTTCACAAATTAAAATGTTGTCTAATTATCTAAGGATTGAAATATGTATGCAATCTATATGTATTTTTCAATATACAAGCTAATTCTATGTTTTTGTAGTTTTCATGGAATGATTTTTGAATCTAATCTAACAAATTGAAATTATGAATGAAACTAAATGTAATCTAATGAATTAATACAAGGCTAATCTATGAAAACAAATAAACAAGCTATCAAGGAAAGAGCAAAGTAATGATTTACTTTTCCAAGAACCAAAATGTGAGCTAATTACTATTCTAAAACATAAAGAACTTGGTATCATAAGAAGATGTCAATGCCTAGCTTGAGCCCTTAGAAGTCCTTATGGAAACCCTCTCTTCCTCTACAAAAGAAGGGTCCTCATCTTAGCAACAAAAATGAAGATGGGAGAAAATGAAATCAAATGGAATTTTTGAAGCTTTGAAAACAATTGGGCATGAGAATGCCTAAGAAGCACTATGGCTTGAAGCAATGGAAGCTTTAAAAACAATTGGGCATGAGAATGCCTAAGAAGCACTATGGCTTGGAGCTATGAAAGCTAATGCAAAATAAAAAGGCTCATGGGGTCTGACATAAACATAAAAATGCAATGGAGATAATTAGCACAATAAAGCGATCTAAATATTAATATATTATGAATGATACAATAATATGATGCGAGAGCAGGAGAAGGCATAGATTCGTGAGGTAGAGCAGAGGGTAGTAAGCGAAAATAATGATGCCTTCCAAGGATGCTCGACATAAAGCCATAAATCACCACAAACCATTGATATCTTAATAGAATCTCAGGAAGATGTGGGGATGCTTGAAGAGCTTGCTATCATATGTTGATTCATTGGCCCTCAATTAGACAGAAAGACAATTAGGGCATGGATTATAGAAAATTGGAAAACATAAGAAATTGTCAAATTCCCCCTGAAGGGGTTTTTTGTGGTCGTATTTATTTCTTTAGAAGATAGGGAGTGAATACTGCAAGGCGACTTACGAAAGATGGGAGAATACCTATTGTATATGCAAAAGTGATACCCTAATTTTAATCTAGTCATACTATCTCCTTATGATCGGCTAGTTTGGATCCGCCTTTATAATCTACCAATGGAATACTGGTCAGAAGAATGCATAACTCTGCTGGATATCGATGCAAATATCATGGAAGGAGATTCATATTTATATGCTCAACTTTATATTGCCACAGTGAGACAAATATTGAAGGAAGTTAGGTTATGCACGGAAGGAAACTACTGGTTCCAATCAATCAAAATAGTGGAGGATAAAATGTTTTGTTTAGTATGTCATGGCAGGAATCATCGCGAGGATAAGTGTAAAAGAAAACCTAGAATGAGAAAAGTATGGAAGCCTAAAATCTAGATCAAAAAGAATAATGTGATACCGAAGAACTCTAATCTCAACAGATCCATTGGGTTGAATATGAGGAGGATTGGTTTCGATGCCCTAACGGTGGATGATTTGCCCACACCAAATGAACATAATAACTTTTGCTCTAAGGCATCGAACAAAATTATGTGTTTAGAGAACTCTAAACATTCAGATGTTGGGTATAATCTGATGGAAGATATTAATGCGAAAGCGGATGGAGCAGTGTTGTTGGGTTCCTGCCCAACTATTTCAAACACCGTGACCATTTTGCAGGAGTGAAAAAATATTAAAAACCAGACAATTAAACGTGATATCAAACCAGATAAGGAGGAGGTGAACGGATTCACAGTATTTGATGAGGTAGTTTCAGATGAGGATATGTCTGATCCAGATGAACTCAGGGTGGTTGATCCGAGGTGCATCAGCCAGTCGGCGGCCAAGGTGTTGGGTAAGGCTCAGAAAGGCAAGGGGAGGAAGTCGAATAAGCAGAAACAGGAGGAAGAGGCTTTTGAGAAAGGCCTACAAAGTGTTGAGGACTTTTTAATGAATTCCAAGGGAGCAAAGGCTTCCCTTGGAGGCCAATGAAGATCACTACTTGGAATGTCAGGGGCCTAGGGGCCCCTGACAAACAATGCTTGGTAAAGCATCACATGGACAAAATGATGGCAGACCTAATCTTATTGCAAGAAACCAAGATCAACGTTGAGGACAGGGGAAATTTATCAGGTACACTAGTAGAAAAACATAAATAAATGACTAAATAAACTACCAAAAATTGGTCATGTGATCAGTAGTTTGGTCACGTGACCATTGGTAGTTTATTGCCGATCATTTATCTCGTGACCAAATTTATGACCAAACAAATTTTAGTCATTAATTTAGTAGTATATTCAGTCATAAATTTGGTAGTATATTTAGTCATTAATTTGGTAGTATATTTAGTCATCAATTTGGTAGTATATTTGATAATTTGGTAGTATATTTAGTCATCAATTTGGTAGTATATTTAGTCACGTGACCATTGCTAGTTTATTGCCGGTCATTTATCTCGCGACCAAATTTATTTAGTCATTGTAATCATTAATTACCGTCAATTGGTAGTATATTTAGTCACTGATTTTTGTCCATTGGTAGTATATTTGGTCATTTTAATCATTATTTTTTTGTCAGCTGGTCATATATGAACAACTAGTACATGATAAACATCAACTATGCCATTTTTTGTTGATAAACTTCAACAAATCTGGTCAAAGGATTGAAACAACAATGCTGGAAAATAATTCACTGTATATAAAATATGTTACAAAGAACTTGTTTATCAACAAATCTGCTCAAAGGATTGAAACAACAATGATGGAAAATAATTCACTGTATATTCAAACTGTATATACAATATGTGACAAACAACTCTATATATAGAGTTTTCAAGACATAATCTTTCTGTAGTATGCAAACTGCCAATTTGTTATGCTTTTAAAACTGAAAAAAACTAAAACTAAAGCTAAAAAGCCATCAGTGTGAATGCATGTCTTTAGTGATGGCATTGTTGCACATGGGGTGGACTGTAAATGCATCTAGAAGGCACTGGTTTTGCATTTTCTCCTTGCTCTGTACCCGTCCACAATAAAAAACTCAAATTTTGTTAATATTTTGAAAAGATTTATGAAACTTTGAAATATGAAAAACAAAGTGGGATGATAAGGAATTTTACAGCAATATAGGCATATATCATGAAAGTATTCAAGAAGAAACACTTGTAACCATGTATCATCACCCATCATGATCACACGTCTTCCATTCTTAATTAGCTGCAAGTCAATGAAAAACGTTGTTTCTACAATCAGTATTCCACCTATCTTTTGAGAGAGAATTATGGATCAACTCAACAAAAATAACATAACAATCTTGTAAATTGCAAAAATGGCCCATAGACATTTTGTCAAACAGTTAGCAGATTATGTAGATTAATCAATATTTCTGAATATTAAAATTAGAACAACTGCTGCTCACTTCCAGATCTTATACATTTTAACAAACACTTGGTATGTAGATGAAAACATATGGACATTTAATAGTACGTACATTTATTTAAGAATACATAAAACTGCAATCATGACATTTAAGAAAATAGTTCGTAACATATGTATAATCACATGTATTTAACTTATACATATGGACAAAATGGATTTTTTGAAAAGGCTTTAGAAACTTTCAAGCAAATGCAATTAGCAGGTCTAAAGCCAAATTCCACAACCTTTCCCAACATCCTCCCTGCCTGTGCCAAAATGGGAGCTTTGGAATAGGGTATGGACATCCATCAAAGCATAATGGAAGGGGGATTTTTGTCAGAAATTATAGTTGGAAATGCTCTGGTAGACATTTAGGCAAAATGTGGAAGTATAGACAAGGCACGTGACCTGTTTGACAAAATGCCTCAAAGAAATGTGGTCTCATGGAATGCCATGATTGCAAGATATGCACAAAATGGATTTTGCAAGGATGCTCTCAAAATCTTTGAATTAATAAAGCACTCTGGAGCATATCCTAACATTGTAAGCTTTGCTTGTGTTCTATGTGCACTCAATTATTTAGGTTTAGTGGATGAGGGCTGTACATACTTCAATCACATGAGTAACCCTTATTGCATTACTCCTACAGTCGATCATTATGTGTGCATGGTTGACCCTCTTTCCCATGCTGGCTATCTTGAGGACAACCTAAACTTTATCATTAAGATGCCAGTTAAACCTGTGGTGGTTGTGTGGATGTGTTTTCTTGGTGCCTGTAAATCACATATGAATATAGGCTTAGGAGTATTTACATCAATGCTGCCTTTTGATTTGGATCCTAAAAATGTTGACTTTTGTTCTTCTCTCAAACATATATGCAAAAGTGGGCAGCTGGGGTGAGGTTCAAATGGTAAGGAGATTGATGGAAGATAGAGGAATTAAAAAGATCCCTGGATGTAGTTGGGATGAAGTTTTCACTCTCCTTGATTTCTCGATGGACTCTTCATCAGAGTGACCTTTGTGTTCAACAAGACTGTAGTTAGCATCCCCGTAATGGCCTGATGCTGAGTATTATTGGTGGGACCCTATGACTTTGGTGAGACTCTGATTATGGTCTCTTCGATAGCCTGATGGCAAGTGTGTGCACAAGGTAAAGGTGGGAAAGTCCATATTGGCAGGAGTTGTCTGTTTGGTGGTACTCACTTTACGGTCTCTTCGAAATGCTGATAAGGCAGAAAATACATATTGGCGGGAGTCGTCTGTGCAGTGGGACTCACTTGATGGTCTCTTCGAAACACTGATGTCGGTAGGACCTTGAGGAGAAAAATGGGATTGGCTACATGATTGATGTTTGACATGTTAAGGCATTAAAAACTTTCAAGCAAATGCAATTGAATATACATATACAGAGAGAGAGATGTATGTGGAAGCATAGACAAGGCATGTGAACTGTTTGACAAAATCCCTGAAAGAAATGTGGTCTAATAGACTGCAATGATTGCATGATATGCACAAAATGGATTTGTTGAAAAGGCTTTAGAAACTTTCATGCAAATGAAATTGGCAGGTGTAAAGCTAGATTCCACAACCATTCCCAGCATCCTCTCTACCTGTATCAAAATGGTAAGCTTTGGAACAGGGTATGGACATCCATCAAGGCATAATAGAAGGCAAATTTTTGTTAGATATTATAGTTGGAAATGCTCTGATAGACATATATGAAAAATGTGGAAGCACAGACAAGGCACACAAATTGTTTGACAGAATGCCTCAAAGAGATGTCATCTCATGGAATGTAATGATTGCAGGATTAGACAAAATGGATTTGTTGAACATAGTTTAGAAACTTTCAAGCAAATGCATTTGACAGTTGTAAATCCAAATTCTACAACCTTTGCCAGTATCCTCCCTGCCTGTGCCCAAATGGGAGCTTTGGAACTAGGTATGGACATCCTTCAAAGCATAATGGTCATAGGATACATCAACATTGGGTTATGTTGGTATCTCATACTTTGTAGTATCCACCTGACTATTTGAGCTCCCTGAACAATGTCTTTCTATGCTACAGTACCAAGGGCCTGGGGTAAAAGGTAGTTTAGTCATTGAAGGAGGCAACATCTAATTTTAAAGGACTATCCTAGTTCAAGTTCCTTCATAGGATTGTCATAAATACTGTAACAACCATGAGGGCATGGGCGCTATTTGGAATATTTCTGACAATGCTTGAAGTGGAGTGACAAGAAGTAGACCCTATCACAAACCTAGAAGGTCCAATACTATGACAACAATCTCAAGAAAGTTCTAATGCAAAGATAAAAATTAGTCCCCCATAAACAATAGTCCTAAAATTTCCACCCCAAGTGTAATCAATAGTGAGACAACATGATTTAGTCAAGCATATATAATCACCACTAGTGTGGGGGTAGTCATAAAACTCCATGGACACTATTGTCATGGACTGTCATAATAAATAGAGTCACATTTGTATGCAGCCAAAGTACCTCCATAACAATCATATATGAATGATTGTTACACTTATAAGATCATGAGATCCCCACAAAGAGGAATGCTAAAGATTTCTATATCCATCTATTCAAAGCAAAGTGCTAGTGGAGACACCCACTCATCACCCTAAGATGCAAAACATAGTCAAATAGTAACTACAGTCATCACTGTCATTTCATTTTCCTTCTGTCTCTCTCCCATCTTCATGATCTTCCAAATCATGGTTATTATCCAAGGAGGTTGGTCTAAAACTTGATATCAATGATGTTGAGATTTTTGCCATTAGAAGATTACTTCAGAGCTATGAATGTTCCATTAAGGCACTTCAAGATGATGGTGGATGTCTCAAAGACTGTCACACATTGATCAGACCACAAGGAGGTTTAACACCTAGAACTTAAGATTTAAAAGGCATTCCTATCAACATAGTGTACAATAATTGACTGTGGAAGTTAGAGATTGCATATGGAAGAAGGACACCTCTATAATCTCATGTGGGTAGGATGCAAGAGCACAAAAATAAGACTGTCATGACAGTCAGAAGATCACTAAAAGCTCTTTTTAGAGACTGTCATCTTGTTGTGAGTCCAGTTTTATGCAGAATTGCGTAAAGGTTTCATTACAATGAAAATTATAATATGGGCTACCAAGTATGAGCTATCACTTCAACTCAAATTTGTTTACTCATTATATCCATTGTTCCCAATATGGAGGCCTTATTATGGGCCTTTCCTCTATATATTCTGGAAAGAAAGAATAATGATAAGGATGTCCTGGTGCTGGTGCTAAGCCTAAAGATCTTGCAAAGTGTGCAAAGCTTGCTACTCAAGGTTCTATGGTGATTATTGGCATGAATTAAAGCTAAACCCCTAAAAGAACACCAAATAGAATTGAACTATTTGACAAAATCCTTGAAAGAAGTGTGGTCTCATGGACTGCAATGATCACAGGATATGCACAAAATGAATTTGTTGTCTTTAGAAATTTTCAAGCAGATGCAATTCGCAGTTGTAAAGTCAAATTCCACAACCTTTTCCATTGTCCCCCTTGCTTGTGCCAAAATGGGAGCTTTTGAACAGGGTATGGACATCCATTAAAACATAATGGTAAGGGGATCTTTGTCAGATAGTACAGTTGGAAATGCTTTGGTAGACATGTATGCAAAATGTGGAATCATAGACAAAGCACGTGAACTATTTGACATAATGCCTCAAAGAGATGTCATTTGACAGAATACAATGATTGCAGGATATGCACAAAATGGATTTTGCAAAAGCACTCCAGAACACATCCTAACATTGTAAGCTTTGCTTGTGTTCTAGGTGCATACAACCATGCAGGTTTACTAATATATGCTTGTAGAAGAAAATAAAATTTTCCTGTGTAATCTAGCCTAATCAATTAAATGTTAGGTCGTCGGTTTGGGGACGGGTACGGGTACGGATAATTCTTTCTCAAATAGACAACTGGGTGCCTCAATGGCACCATTCAAGCAATCTCCTCTAGTACGTTGACATTGAAGTTAGAAATACTATTCTCCAACAAAAACTTACTTTAACTAGCCAAATGCATGACCCATGTATTGTGAGATTAATTACAATGGAAAAGGGTGACTACCAAAAACAAGCTCATCAGATAATGCAAATGAACTAGACATCAAAGAATACCAAGACCCAAAGGAGTTATAGATTCCTATTGTTATTTGGGGGCAGTGCCCCCGAAACCTCACATGGTTTTTTATTATTTTATTAAGGCGTCGAGAGTTATTTTTCATTGGCCGACATAAAAAAACCCTATTTTGTAACCGACAAAAGTCACGATGAAAATGGCTAAGGGTTAGCGTTTTCGTTGATGTATTGTAGCATTTTGCAGTGGTATTGAGTTGCAAGGATTGCTAGTTGTAATCGGTTTGATTTACTAGATAATATTATTGGACTCTCTGTTGGTGGATGTAGCCCAAGTTTGGGTGAACCATGTTAAAACTTGTCTCTCGCTGTTATTATTTCTGTGTGTATACACCTAAAATTGACATGACTCTACTTAAATAAATATTTTAAATATTTATTTCACCTTCGCATTCCTTTATCAATAAATAAATACATTTATTTATTTATTTGATTCACTTCCTCTCATTTAATTAAATAAATTACATTTTATTTAATTAATTAAATTCATCTACATCAACTTCATTCTTCTAAATAATTAAATAATTCTAATTATTTAATTAAAACCTTTTATTCTTCCAAATTTAAATAAAATACAAATGTTATTTAAATAAAATCTAAATATCCACAAAAATAAAATATATTTTTATATTTTATTATTCTTCAAATTTCTTCACAAAAATAAAATATATTTCTATATTTTATCTATTCCTCTCAATTATCTACAAAATAATTAAATAAAATATTTATATTTAATTATGCCTTCTTATCTTCACAAAAATCATTCTTATCTTCTAAAAATACTTTCCTCTTGTCACATAAAAGCAAAAGCTAAGTTACAAAAGCAAAAGCAGTTTTAAAGCATCTTTTAAAGCAAATCTTCTCTTAAATTAGAAAAATAAATTCTAAATTAAGAAAATCAAATCTCATCCTCATCAAGAGAGGAGTTAACTCAACAAGGCTGCTTTTCGAATGACATGTGTCCTTCTTCCATTTGTTGCACGTTCTTCAACAATCCTCCTCCATTGATCTTCTCTTTTCTTCTCAACCATTGATCTTCCCTCACCTTTTTCTATAAATACAACTTTCTTCTCTTCATTTCAAAAGATCTCTCATTGTGCAAACTTATGCTGCAGGAATACAAGCGCGCCTTTAGCACCCCACTTCCTAAAGCACTTCATAGCCTCCATTGTTAGTGTTTTTGAAGTTCATCTTCAAATACACAAGTATTACAGCCATTCTTCCTTTGTCATCTTCAACAAGCAAGCAAGCAAAAACGCTTCTGAGGGCTTCACAATAAAGATCAAAGAAAGATAGGCGAACTACGGAAGGCGAAAGGTAAAGGTGTAAGTATTAATTTTCATTGTTTTAATCTCCTTTTATCTTCATATTCCGTAGATGTTTGGGTTTTTATAATCTTCTTTTGGATTAACCTGTTTTCCCCCTCACACTGTGTATTTTCATTCCTTTGTTTAATCTTTATTTGCATTTAATTGATATCTTCTGTCGGCTAACCCTAACAATTCCTCAAAAGGAATTGAGAGAATTTGAGAGAAGGAATAGATAAAGCTTTGAATTTTTTGAATTATGGTTGAGTATTGACAATCCATGCTTCGATATTAACAACATTTACTTTACTTTCCCTACACTAGCATTAACCATATTTAACAAACCTTAGGAAGCACATTCATTCTTTGACCACTGTCTTTGTTTTATCAAATTAAATTGAAGCAGTAAATGCCATCTAGAGCTACTAATCTTTGGAAAACAAACATTTGTTACACGAACAAAATAATAGAAAAAGATTATTCCACACACTTTGAATAGCTTAGCCTCTGCACTCTTTCCCCCAATAAAGAAAATAAAGTGCAAAAATTATAAATTGTAGTAAAAGCTTGAGCAATGACCCAAGATCTCAAATAGCTGCTGCATATTTCATATTCCTAACATGCAATAGTTGTGTAAACTTATATCCCTAACATGCAGTAGTTTCCCACACAAAGCACCTATTAATGATGTATTTTAAACTAAGAAGTTGTGTGTTTAAATGGGAATTTGAGAAATGTCACAAATATATGGATGTAATGTCAGAAAATGTCCCCTTGGGGGCTTTTCCCTCAAAAAGTTTAGCTCCTGGGTCTTTAGTGTGCATTTAGGACATCTTGCATCATAATTCAACATCCCGATGGAATGAACCCTGGGTATCATGACAAATGGGACCTAGGGGGACCCCTTGAATCTAACCCTGCCCAAAATAGGGGGGAGGACTTGGGCGCCCGTGCCCTAGTCCTGCCCTATTTTGGGTCAGACCCAAATTTCTAGTGTCGGTTTATGACCGGTATTTGGTCCCTAGGCTGACACGGTAAGTTTGAATTTACGAAATCTTGGCGGGAGTGTTTGTAGTTGCATATAAAAGCATGTTTAGGCATTCATTTGACAACTAGATGATTACTAGAAAGCTATTGTGTTCTAAAGGTGATTCAAGGCTTTCATTGTGTTGCAAGAGTAGATTTGTGTTGTCTATGTGTTTGTGTTTGCAAATTTGAGCATCCATCTCCTCATGGAATGAAGAGCTTCTTCCTCCCATGAGATCTTCACTACAAGGTGATATCTATTGTGATTATTGAGCATTTATCATTTAGTTTTTGTCTCTGCCTCCCAAGGCACGCACTCTCTATCTTACAATGGTGTTCGGAAGACTTGATTGTCTCTCCGGGGCTTGACTGAGGCAAGCCTCTAAACACCACAACCCCCTCCCCAAAGTTTTCATGATTGCAAGTTATAGGTTGGAGTTGCAGACAAAGTGAAGTTGCAGGAGGGTACAATAGAGTGTCAGAATTGCAGATTAGAGAAGAAAACAACTCCCTGGACTTGGGTGCCCGCTCATTAGTCCTCAAAGTTTTGCAACGGGAAAATCTCTGGTACAACAGATATAGGTTGCAGACCTTGTTTTCAGATCTCGACAAAAAGTAGGGCACTGGACTTGGGCACCCGCTCTTTAGTCCCTGACTTTTCCGTCTTTGAACCCCAAAAATAGGTGCATAGTTATTTGTTATTTTACATCTGCAGAAGCATTTTCTGTAATTCATCTGTTTACTGTCGTATTTGCATAATTAGGGTTTTAAGGTACAATTGAGCATAAGAGAAGGAAATTGTCAATCAAATTGTATAAATCCAAGTTTCCCCACATATCATAGAGACCTAGGGTATGATAGTACATTGCAACTTGACCCTAGGTCCTTGAATGTAAGGTTGAAAGGAGGATACACACCAAAACTAGCAAAAACTCAACTATCCAAATTTTATCCATTACATTTTGGTGAACCCATGTTATTGGACTTATTTGCACCTTGCTGAGTGTTTTACTTCAGATTTATAGTAATTTCATTCATTCATATAGTCATTCATCTTATTGCATTGGAAAATTTACAAAAAAATTGAAAAATTGGAAAAATTGGAAAAAAAATTGCATGCTAGGGTTTGCATTTTGCATCAATTAATTTGAATTTCATCAAATTTCTGATTTTTGCATTAGATCTGAATTAAATTATAGAAAATTACAAAAATTTATTAGTTTGCATTGCATTTTCATCTAAAATTGCTAGGGTTTTGTTAAAAATTGTGAATTTTGCATTTAACCTAGTAATTCCAAAATCTAGGGTTTGTAGGTAAAATATTGTTTCAGATTTTTCTACTGATTTTAGAGACTCATTAAAATTACATTTGACTGTAGTCTTGCATTTTAGAACAAATTTGCATTTAGATTTCAAAAATTTGCATTTTTGCATAGAAAATTTCAACAAAAACTAGCATTTTCATTGGATTTGCACTTGCATTTTGCATGTTAGAGCATGGAAATCATTTTCAGATCTTTGAACATTTAATTTTCATCATACATCTATTGGCAAGAGAGACTATATGGACTCATGAATGTTGTCATTGATGGCAACAAAGGTTATCCCACACATCTGCAAGACATGATAGGTCCTCACCGGAAGTCAGATTGAAGAAGTGTTGAGGTCCGGTAAGCAAGAACAGAGCAGTCAGTAAGGTCTGACAGACAGGTCTGGATCTCTCAGTAGAAGTATCTCAGTGAAGTGTGGATTTGGGGAAGTCAAGAAGAGTATCTTGCTAATAGATTCCAAGGTTTAAGCCTTCGGTGTGGAAAGGATAAAGAAATATGAATGCTTGAGTGTCGGGTTCTCAAGTGACAGTGTGAACAGAGGAAGAATTGACTAGCAGAACATCAGACATTATTCTGGATGTGTTACTGATGATGGAAAAGGTTCTTAAGGCATAAGTTATGTTTGGCTGACGTGATTGATGACTTCTACAAGTATATGCTTGATCCGCATTACTTGGTGTGCAAGGATTCAGCTGACAAATCAGAGTTTGAGGAAATTATTAACTGTTCCGGATGCTGACTAGAAAGGTGATAAAATCACTTGTGCGGATATATATATAGGATTGATTTAGATGTGAGAATATGTGTGGTGTATTGTGTAGTGCGAAGAAAAGTAGAAGAGCAGAGTGAATATAATAGAAGAGATCTGGAATGTGATAGTACAGTTGCATCAAGAGAGAGTAAGAATGAAGTGCAGCAGATCAGTTTACTGAGCTTAACCGGAACTGAACCTCAGCATGTGTGGATGCTTCTTATCAGTTCAAACATTGTGTTAGCTTCCTTTCTTGTAGACAGTGTGTCTCCTGTAGGCAATGAGCCTCTTGTGAGTAGTGTGCTCGGGTAGTGAGCCCTAATTGGCAAGTGCCATTTTGTATTTCCATTCTTCTAACAGAGAATACAATCTTGGGTTAATCACCTCGTGGTTTTTTCCCTTAGCTGGGTTTCCACGTCAAAAATATTGTCATGTGTATTTCCATTTCATGGTTATGTTTGTTTAATTGAATTAATGTTGCATTGATTATTAAGAAAGTTCAGAAAGAAGAAATAATTAGGATAACTGATTCACCCCCCCTCTCAGTTATCAACAATTGGTATCAGAGCCAAGTTCCTCTTAACAGAGTCTAACAACTTGAGGAAGATTTAGGAATTCAAATGGATGTATATGGTTTAAGGGAGCAACTCAAGACTGCCCTTGATGATCTTGAGCAGTCAAACTCTAAAGTCAATAAATTAAAGGAAAGACTCAAACAGGCTGATGATTTCATGAGAGAACTAAAAGACAAATTAAGTCTCTCTATGAAAAAGAGAAATGAGCTACTTCAGCAATTGGCAAGTCAAGGTGAAGCCAATGATACAAATGAAGATCTGAAGGAGAAAACCAGGTTATGTGAAAAGTTATCAAAAGAAATCATTATGGTAAGACATGAAATGGAATCAGGAGTTATGAAGTTTACCCAAGAGGTTGAAGAGAAAAGAAAAACTGAAGATAATCTAAGACAATCTCTCAAGGAGAAATCAGAAGATTGCCACAAGATGGATAGAATTATCAGACATCTTGAATCTGATCTTGAAGATGCTAAAGATAATGAAGAAAAACTTGAGGATCAAATTATCTCTCTCAAAAGGGATCTTCAAACAACAAATGAATATAAAGAGAAATTCAAGATAAGTTCTGCTCAACTTGAAGTTCTTCTTGAAAGCCAAAAGAGGGTAGATGACAAGTGTGGTTTGGGATATGAGAAAGGAGAAAGCTTCGGATCCGGTCAGAAGAATTTTGGATCAGAAAATCCAAGGAACAGGCCTAGAAGACCTCAGGTAAGGCAGCCTAATGCTCAAAGATATCCATCCTTTAATGGATACTGCCACAACTGCAATAACTTTGGTCATAAAGCTAATCAGTGTAGAAAGAGAATAAATCAGACTAACTCATCCTTCTCCGGATAGTGTTTCAACTGCAAAAGGTATGGTCACAAATCTCATGAATGCAGAAATATGCAAATAAACAAATCATTCAATGGTAGATGCTTTGCATGCAATAGAATAGGTCATATGGCTAATCAATGCAAATCAAGAGGATATCAAACAAATATGCATAGAAATGTTGTTTGCCAAATTTGCAATAGATCCGGTCATATTGCAAAATTCTGTAAGAACAAGAATCAGGACAAAAGAGGTCCGATATATCATAATCAAAATCAAGACAAAGGAAAAACAAAGGTGAATGTGGATGAAGTTAAAAGTGAAATGAACAAGATTTGGGTAAAGAGAAGTATAGAGAATGTAGAGGATGGATCTGCACCAGAATCTAGTGCTGATATTCCTTCTGGAAACTAAAAGGTGAGCTTTGGCTCGGGGGGAGCAACAAAAGATAAGCCAATTCCCCCAGCCAGTCAATTTGTGCCTGAAATTGGCACATAGGAAGCTGCAGATCAAAGGGTTCCTAGAGAAACATCTAAATAAGGTATGGTGAATATCTAAGACATCTGCAAAAGATTTGAAGAGTCTAATCTTTCCAGAATTGATCCGGTAGAACAGTCTTCCGGTAAAAACAGGTTCTTCACACGTTTGGTCCGGTATGATTCTAAAATTGAGACATCTTGATCTACGGATAAATCAAATGATTGAGGAAGGTAAGAAAGCCTGTAGGAAATCACCGAGGACAACTCTAAGTATATCACTATGATCTGGAAAGATACATATTTCAGAGTAAAGAAAATAGAGCAACTGGAACAACTTAAGTTGTGCATTTATTGCAATGAAGAATTAGGGTTTGCATAGAAGTATAAGGGCTCATTCGCTCGTCATTTGCACATTCACATTCGAGTAGAAGAGGAAAAGAGCTTCACAAACAAGTCTCCTTCATCTCTCACAAGGATCAATCGCGGAATTCAAGTCAATTGGCGATCTTTTCAGCTCTTTCCGGGAACCCTAAAAGCTTAAGAGGTTTTTCCACTTTTGAAATCCATTTCTGAATCCTTTTAAGATGGACACACCAAATTTTGTAAAGATCTCTGATAGGCCGCGCCCTAAATTTAGAAAGCATCCCTATAAATCCCTAGAAGTTGATCCCCTAGGCGCATTTTCAAGCATTCCGCATGGGGTTTTACACGTAGAAGATGTTAGGGCATATGTTCATACAAACATTAAAGAATTTGGGGAATCCAAACTGGTTGATATCTATAACAAACACCTGATAGATGACTCTTTTGAGCTCAAACCTCAGTATAAAGCTATCCAGGACAAGCATTTTGCACAGTGCATTCACTTCCCCTATTTTGCAGAAGACGAATGGGTCCGGTACGTATTAAGCAGAATACATGATAACTTCATATGGTTGAATAGACCATTCAAGCTCACAAAAGATGCCATTAGAGTAGTTACTGGATTGTACTCATCCGGTGGGATACCTGTTCTAAAATCTGTCAAAAATCAAACGGTGACTAAGGCTACCAGATCAAAGTTTGATAAGAGGGCAATGACAATTGAGGATATCACTGATCCGGATATCAAGTTTGCATCCATGATCATCAGATACAAAATATATCACTCTAGCAGGGAAAACTCAGTACCTGGAACTGCAATATATACTGCCTATGAAATGTTAAGAAAGAATGCTGACTATGATCTCTGTGAGCTCCTTCTGAACCAACTTTTGGAAAATTTGCAGAAGATAAAGAAAGATAAGAACTCCTTCAAATATGGTGGCTTGATACTATGTTTATTCTTCTATTATATGAATGAGCTACCCGGATCTGGTGGTTGGATATGGCAAAATGACAGACCGGTTGCCATACAAATTAGGGATTATTTGCATGGACTTGGTGATGTTAAGGAACATAATATAGCACTCTGGGGCTATTTCAAGAACTTTCAGAGTATGATGCAAGCAAGCGAGAGAATCCCCCAAGCTCTAGTTGAAAAGTATAAGGATACTGTTTGCTTCATGGTAGAAACTAATCAGTGCCTTATGGAGGCAGTGGAACCAAGAAGAGTATGGATCATGCCGATGGGGTATGAAGTTGATGAGAAAATTGTTGAGTTGCATATTGAACACATGTTAAGTCAGCCAAAAGATCCCAAGGCAGAAAGGTTTGGAACCTTTGAGGAGCTAAGTGTAAAGATTCGTGTGGAACTCAGACAACCAGAGATCAAGAGGAAGGTAAGAAAAGAAGTTGAAGATGTTGCAAAAGGCTTTGTCATATCAAAGGAGGCACTTGATGCCAACAGGGAAAAGATGGAAAGGGCTGAGGAAGAGAAGAAAAAGGCAGAAAAGAAAAGTGAGGAAAGTGTTCCGGTAAAATCTTCCACCCGGACCAGATCATCAAAGAGATCTACACCTACCACTACCAAAAGCTCAAGGCCATCAAAACCGGAAGCAAAATTATCCGGCAAAGGAGAGAAAAGAACAAAGACAAAAGCCACAAGGGCTTATGCCAGTCAAAGGGATGAAGAGGAGACTAAATCTGATGAAGAAATTAGGAAAGTGAAGAAAAAGAAGAAAACATCTGGTGAACCCTCTACTGGACAAGAGGAAGAAGAAAAGGCAGAAGATTTTGTAGAAAAGCCCACTTTGTCTTTAGATGATGTCATCAAATCAGTCACTGTGGATGGAAACCTTCAGCCAATGGCTGAATTCTATGATGATTACAATGAAGTAGACCAAAAGATCTTGTAGGAAGCAACAGTCAAGTATTTGAACATATATAACAAGGATTTTATTGAAATTATATCTCTTATTCCTAAAATCTTAGCAAAAGAGTTAGAAATAAGAAAGAATATTGCCATGGCCAAAGATCTTGAGATCCAGGAACAGATAGCCATTCAGCTATATCCTTCAATCGATTCAAAGAAAATGAACATGATCTTCAAGGATTGCAAGGATGAATTTCGGAGCACAGCCAAAATGAATCAGCTCATGCTTGGTGAGACTGACAAGATAGCCAAGGAAATAAAAGAGATCCTCAGGAATGCCTTCAAAAGATTCAATCTTCCTATTATAGAGGACTTGGGCGTTGATCCTTCGGCCACAGGTGTTGAAAAGGAATCCATTGAGGAAATGGCAGAAGAAGTCATGGACACCAGTGCAGAAAAGGATAAGGACTTGGAATCCTCTGTTCCGGAAGAGGAAGTTCATAAATAGTCAAACATCTCTCCTTCAGTTCCCCCTACAGTCTCTGGATCTAAAGGAGAAGAAAGAATAGAGGAGAAAGAAGTAGAGGTGAAGGAAAAAGAAGATGACAGTACCAAGGTTGTAGAAGGAGAAAAAGCTCCAAGAGACAGTTCTGAGACTGTAGAAGAGAAGAAGAATCTGTCTCTGGCAAGAGATACTACAGAAACTGTCAAAAAGTTCTTAGACAAAGAGACAATGGAAATTGATGAACCAGAACTTCTACAAGGGCCATTTAATTTTGACTCTCTTTCGCTGGTACAAACAATGAAGATAGCTTCATTTGCAAATGTGAAGGCCAAAGAGAAACTACTGAAATCTCACATGGAAGACTGTGAGCTTATAGAGGTAGCATCCGGATTGTTGGAAAAGATCATGCCATCTTTTCAAAAGGATCCCATAGCCTCTTCCTCCGGTAATCTCAAAACTCTAGTCAATAGTGTTAGCAAACATTTTAATTCTCTAGAGAAATCAACTGAGGAGAAGGTCAGGAAAGAATTTTTGGATAAGAGATTCTCAGAGCTGCAAGGGTTAATATCAAATGACAAAAGAGTTACGGGTATTGGGATAAAAAGTTTGGAAAATGCCCTTAAGGATGGAGGTGATGTATACAAATTTTGTATATCCTGGTCTAAAACAACAGTGGAGATTGAGAAGAAAATGAAAGAACAGGAGGATAAACTGATAAAACTTTCTCAAAATTTTGATCCACTTACTACATCCATAATAAATCAAGAATGTCAAACGGTTGTAGTTTTGAATGAAATTAAGAAGCTTGAAAAAGAGAAGAAAAATAGAATCAGTAGGTTGAGTGAGCTCAGAGGGATAATTGTCCCTAAGTTAGAGGCCATGCATGAGGCCATAAAAGAAGCTCAAATCACAGCCCGGACCAATGATCCAACAGATCTAAAAAGGGCAGATGCGTTTGCATTCCTGTTGAGCGGTCATATATCAATTTTGGACAGAATGAAGCAAAGTTGGGCTACAGAATTCATTCAATTGAAAACAACTTTTGCAGACATACTTTAGTATATGTAAGTATTCCATATGTATATACTTATGCGGACAAGATTTTGAAAATTTTGGTGTGCAAACCCTACCCTTTGCCATTGATGTCAAAGGGGGAGTGAGGAGCAGTGAAAAAATGAGGAATCCAACTAAGGGGGAGCTTCGATAAATGTACATAGAGACAGAGCATCAGCCAAGGGGGAGTATAGTCTGACACTTAGTCATTTTTCACTAAGTGTTGCCATCAATGCCAAAGGGGGAGATTGTTGGCAAGAGACACTATATGGACTCATGAATGTTGTCATTGATGGCAACAAAGGTTATCCCACACATCCACAAGACATGATAGGTCCTCATTGGAAGTCAGATTGAAGAATTGTTGAGGTCCGGTAAGCAAGAACAGAGCAGTCAATAAGGTCCGACAGACAGGTCCGGATCTCTCAGTAGAAGTATCTCAGTGAAGTACGGATTTGGGGAAGTCAAGAGGAGTATCTTGACTGATAGATTCTAGGGTTTGAGCCTCCGGTGTGGAAAGGATAAAGAAATATGAATGCTTGAGTGTCGGGTTCTCAAGTGACAGTGTGAACAGAGGAAGAACTGACTGGCAGAACATCATACATTATTCTGGATGTGTTACTGATGATGGAAAAGGTTCTTAAGGCATAAGTTATGTTTGGTTGATGTGATTGATGACTTCTACAAGTACATGCTTGATCCGCATTACTTGGTGTGTAACGATTTAGCCGATAGATTAGAGTTTGAGGAAATTATTAACTGTTCCGGATGCCAACTAGAAAGGTGATAAAATCACTTGTGCGGATATATATATAGGATTGATTTAGATGTGAGAGTATGTGTGGTGTATTGTGTAGTGCGAAGAAAAGCAGAAGAGCAGAGTGAAGATAGTAGAAGAGGTCTGGAATGTGACAGTACAGCTGCATCAAGAGAGAGTAAGAATGAAGTGCAGTAGATCAATTTACTGAGCTTAACCGAAACTGAACCTTAGCATGTGTGGATGCTTCTCATCAGTTCAAACATTGTGTTATCTTCCTTTCTTGTAGACAGTGTGTCTCCTATTGGTAGTGAGCCTCTTGTGAGCAGTGTGCTTAGACAGTGAGCCCTAATTGGCAAGTGCCATTTTGTATTTCCATTCTTCTAATAGAGAATACAATCTTGGGTTAATTACCCTGTGGTTTTTTCCCTTAGCTGGGTTTCCACGTCAAAAATATTGTGTCATGTGTATTTCCATTTCATGGTTATGTTTTCTTAATTGAATTAATGCTGCATTGATTGTTAAGAAAATTTAGAAAGAAGAAATAATTATGATAACTGATTCACCCCCCCTCTCAGTTATCAACAACATCATCTTGCAAAACATTCATATAGATTTTTACATTAAGATCTCAAACCTAGGGCTTCAAAAACATCGATTTTCACTAAATTTGGCCTTATCGACTCTCTAATTTTGCACCATAGGCATGTTGTGAAGAATATTTTTGCACTAATTGACTAATATCAGGGGTATTATCTTCTTACCCTCATGAAATGCTTTACAACACCTTGTTATTGGCCTCTTGTATTGAAAATTTGGTGAAAAATTGCCTATTTTTGCTATTTTTGCCCTAGGGTTTGGCCTAGTTTGCACCATATGTGTGTTGTGACAAATTTTATGGATTGAGGTGATTGATATCACTTATATTATTTTCTGCAGCTCCTAAAATTATTTACAACACCCCTTTTGCTAGGTCTTGGAACTGAGAAATAGTGAAAAATTGCCTATTTTTGCTATATTTTCACTAGGGTTTGGCCTTAAGTGGCACTATAAGTGTGTTGTGACAGATATTTTGGCATTAATTGGCTATTATTACTGATATAATTTGCTTTCCATCATAATTTTCCTCACAACACCCTTTGTCATGCTCTTTTGCATTGAGATTTGGTGAAAAAATTGCATATTTTAGCATATTTTCACTATATTTTGACTTGTCATCATCTTAGATTTGCATCAAGAGTGTGTTGTGAAGGATATTATCACTGTATTGGACTGATATCAGACATATTATTTTCTTCCCCTGACCAATTTCCTTACAACACCTTTGCTTTCATATATTTGCATTGAAAAAGTACAAAAAAATCAAGCATTGTAGGTCATTTTTGCATATAATTTTGCACTCGTCTTTTGCATACTTTTGAAAAAATTTTAAAATATGACTTTGCATTGATGTTACAAGACATTTTACCATGGCATCTTCATCTCATTACTCTTTGGTATCTTTACATGCATATATCAAAAACTTCGACAGCTTCTACAAATTTCTTAATATGAATCCTCACGTTCTCACTTATTTACAAGCCATGTATCACAAGGATATATTTAAATTCTCTTCATTTGAAATCCTTGACTATGTATCTGATTATGACAACTTCACATCTCTCATGAATACATACCCTTGGGTAGTAGAAGATTAGACGAAACACATTGAGAATGATGAGAGTGAAAGTTCTCTTAATTCTTTGGATTCAATAGCTAAAACATGTGATGATGACATAGAAAATGATTCCTCCTATGAGGATATACTAGCACAAGAGGATGAAATCATTGACACATTCTTAAACATTACCCTACCCTCTTTGGAAAATGAAACACTAGTGGATAAAGGACTCCCTCTCAAGAAGGATTCTTCATGGGTGGAAAAAGACTATTCACCTAACAATCATTTGGTGCCTGAAACCTCTACGGATAATCCATTAGACTTTCCACCTTTGATTGAAAACTCAAGAACCTTCGATGAGAAGACTACGGATAGCTCTAATTTTCCTAACAACACCATACCTTCCTCTCATCCCACGACTCTCCCTGGCCAAGATGTAGCATTCTTGGATGAGAAAAGGTCTCTCACATTAAATCCTTTAGGGATGGATGTTGGGTGCAATCAAGAGAGAAATAGTGTCAATTCAATATTCATAAATAGGGTTTGTAGCAATATTCCTAATATGGTTGTGTGGGGGGCACCTAGTGCACCTTCTTGCTTAAAGCCGATGATCACAGTTCAAGGTGTTCAAAATGTGTTATAACAACCACACCACAATGTGATTGCTCACACATACAACATCCGTAATAACAAGCAAAGTAAACAAGCACTTCATGTGCCTATCTCTCTTCCATGTTCTCAACCTATGCTCCCTCCACTGCCTCTTCTTACTCATAAAAGTGGTCAAGAGTATGATCTTGTTGAATAGCTTCGTGCTACTTTGGCTAAGATCTCTCTTTGGGATTTAATACAAACATCGCCTACATACCATGGAATACTCCAAGAAGCTTTACAAAAGGTGATTGTCCCACCTACTGCTAAGCCTAATGATGTAGCAGCCATATTGGATAGTATGCATGCAATAAAAATGGATATTATCTTTCAACCACATGAATTATCGTCAATTAAAGTTCAAAACCAATATGATCAACTTATAATCTCTGTCACAATAAATAAAACATTGGTAAAATGAGTTATGATTGATAATGGATCGGCTTTTAATGTTTGTAGCATTGACCTACTACACAAAATCAAGGTTGACACATCACAAATCACACCAAATGGCATTAACATTCGTGGCTTTGATAATGTTGGACGACAATACGTGGGCACTATAACTCTACCTATACAAGTAGGATCTGTGCTTGTGCCTACCCTGATTCATGTCATGCCTTGTTCTTTATCTTACAACATGATTCTTGGTAGACCTTAGATTCATGCATTGGGGGCAATTCCTTCCACCTTGCATAGTTCAATCAAATTTATATTCAAAGGTAAACTTCATACTATTCATGTCGATCTTGAACCAGATAACTACTTACACATTGAAAAGCAAAAACCAGTTTACAATCAAATGAGCTTAAAAAATTTACGAGCTGGTTCATCAATGCCTATAGCCACAAATAATGTTGTACAAGACTCTCAACCATCGAATGCACTTATTGGTGATGATTGGGGTTCATTAGATTTTAATCCTTGTAGTATAGGGGAATATAAAATTAATAGCCTTGACACATCAAAAGTGGCATCGATCTCACCTAAGCAATCTTTTGAAGCACCTAGGAAACCTAAAGTCCCCTCAATAGAAAATAAAAATAATACTCTCACTTATACCACAAATTATGATACCTACGAGGCTTCACCCTCTTCTAAGGAATTGGACTCTCTATATGGTCACGGATTTCAAATTTTGTACAAACATAACGACTATATAGGTAAGGGATGTGGTTTAAATCAACAAGGAATTTGAGTACCTATAGAATCCACTTCAGCATATTACTCAAGTGGCATTGAATATAATCCTTTTAAAGAAAAGAAAGCCTCTTGTTGTCCTAAACTTCATGTTAATACAATATCAACAAGACTAAATCAACATGAGAGATATCCTAGATATGTATGTTCTTAACGATGGTGCTACAGATAAGTATCTCTAACCCTTTATCTCTCTCGTGATGCGCTTCCCCCATGATGTGTTATGTGTTGTTTAGGCCTCCTAGGATGACCCTTGATTCTCTTGTAAGGTCCAGGATACCAAGAGACCACCTCTGTTGTGACCTTCTTCTATTTGTATTATCATTCTTCTATATTGCCTCTCTCTGATTTCATTGTTGTGTGTTGTGTCTTGCAGACATAGCGTTGCGGTTGGTGAACTGGGGGTACCCTCCTACATGATTGTCCCTAAGACACTTGTTTCTCTTATTTATTGTTTCCCTTCCTCTAGTGTTTCTATCTAGCAGGCGGATGACAAAAAACATTTATATTGATGCAGACCTAGCGTCCCTTTCGCAAGAAATAAAAAATTGGACTTAGTTCCTAATATGACGATGGGGTTGTATATCTTATCTGACGCTTGGCTAGTGGAGGCATTCGTGCTTTCTGTGTAGTGATTTTGATGGTGTTCTATCTCATTTACAAACCATAACAATACTGCTGCTCCGTGCACTTTGTCTATCTTGAATCTTGTATACCTCAGATTTCATATGCATTGATGTTGTTTTTATGTGGACACTAATATGTTTCTTGTAGGGATGTGTTTGTGTGAACATTTGGCGATTGTAAAGTACATGTCACCTCTGGGGGGACATGGGCTTTACGAAAGTTTGTGTTCCCTTGTCTGTTTTCTTCCTACCTTAATGTGCTTGATATCGATGCATGATATCAACCACCTTAAGGTGGGGGCATATATAAGGTAAGCTGTCTGTTCTAGATGCTCGTAAAGTGTGTTTGAACAATCTTGAAATCTATTTCGTATACCTCCTTTTCACCATAAGGTGTCTCTGTGATGCAGGTGGGGTCATATAGTTTTGAGCTCATACCTCCTATTCACCATAAGGCATCTCTGTGATGCGGGTGGGGTTGTATGCCATGCTTCCTTTTCATTGTAAGGCGTCTCCGTGATGCGGGTGGCGTTGCATTTTCAAAAGTCCTCTACGGAGGCGGGGAGAGGTTCTGTGACTAACTCAACCCTTAAGTGTGTCTTTGGCATTTGTTGTGGTGTAGCCCAATTGTCGGTGTGTGCCTGTAATGTGCCTGAGATGGTGCCGAACCTAGAAATAGTGACACTCCATCACTTGTCTGTCGTGTTTTCTCCGTATCTTCAAAGTGTGTGTGTTTGGCGTGCTTGCTTTGTTTGGCATGTTTATTGCCCCATATGCAGTCTAAAGACTTGCGCGATGAGTGCATCCTACATTTTGGGAGGTTCTGCGTGTCTTGCATGTGTGTTACCCCATATATGCAGTACATCTTACATTATGGGAGGTTTGTTTACTTTCCTGTACTTGCATTTGCATTTCATATATATGAAAAAAAGAAAAGAAAATAAATCATTCCTGTCTTCCATGCATTAATGTGTCTTCTATGCATTTATTGTATTCTCCATGTTTTGCGTGACTGTAACTGTCTGCTCCGTGTTTTGCATGCCTATCATTGTCTTCAATGTGCTTGGTGTGTCTTCTCCGTGCTTGGTGTGTTTGCTGTGCTTGTTGACCGTACTTTAATGTATGTATTGGCCTCGTGTTTATACATTCATTAAAGTGGGGGCTAAATGTAATGTTGGAAAATGTCCCCTTGGGGGCTTTTCCCTCAGCAAGTTTAGCTCCTGGGTCTTTAGTGTACATTTAGGACATCTTGCATCATAATCCAACATCCCGATGGAATGAACCCTGGGTATCATGACAAATGGGACCTAGGGGGACCCCTTGAACCTAACCCTGCCCAAAACAGGGGGGAGGACTTGGGCTCCCGTGCCCTAGTCCTGTCCTATTTTGGGTTAGGCCCAAATTTCTAGTGTCAGTTTATGACCATTATTTGGTCCCTAGGCTGACACGATAAGTTTGAATTTATGAAATCTTGGCGGAAGTGTTTGTAGTTGCATATAAAAGCATGTTTAGACATTCATTTGACAACTAGATGATTACTAGCAAGCTGTTGTGTTCTAAAGGTGATTCAAGGCTTTCATTGTGTTGCAAGAGCAGATTTGTGTTGTCTATGTGTGTGTTTGCAGATTTGAGCATCCATCTCCTCATGGAATGAAGAGCTTCTTCCTCCCATGAGATCTTCACTACAAGGTGATATCTATTGTGATTATTGAGCATTTATCATTTGGTTTTTGCCTCTACCTCCCAAGGCATGCACTCTCTATCTTACAATGATGTTTAGAAGACTTGAATGTCTCTCCGGGGCTTGATTGAGGCAAGCCTCTAAACACCACAACCCCCTCCCCAAAGTTTTCATGATAGCAGGTTACATGTTGGAGTTATAGAGAAAGTGAAGTTGCAGGAGGGTACAACAAAGTGTCAGAATTGTAGATTAGAGAAGAAAACAACTCCTTGGACTTGGGCGCCTGCTCATTAGTCCTCACAGTTTCGCAATGGTAAAATATCTGGTACAACAGATACAGGTTGCAAACCTTGTTTCTAGATCTTGACAAAAAATAGGGCACTAGACTTGGGCACCCGCTCTTTAGTCCCTGACTTTTCTGTCTCCGAACCCTGAAAACAGGTGCACAGTTATTTGTTATTTTACATCTTTTTGCAGAAGCATTTTCCGCAATTCATTCGTTTACTGTTGTATTTGCATAATTAGGGTTTTAAGGTACAATTGAGCATAAGAGAAGGAAATTGTCAATCAAATCATAAAAATCCAAGTTTCCCCACATATCATAGAGACCTAGGATATGATAGTACATTGCAACAAGACCCTAGGTCCTTGAATGTAAGGTTGAAAGGAGGATATACACCAAAACTACCAAAAACTCAACTATCCAAATTTTACCCATTACAATGGATTAAAGTGTTTGACTCACAAACCTTTCTCTGAGAAGCTGGCAAATATCAAATCAGCTGAAGTGAGTAAAAGTGATGCCAAATCTGACCATCTGCCTTCCACCATGAAGGTTTGGGCCTCATCACAATAACGCATCACCTGAGGTTCTGCAACCTGCTCAAACAAATTACAAATAGAGTAGGCATTAAAGGGATCAATATCTCCAATAATGTGCAAATATCTGTACAAGTAATATATCCATATTACCTGATCTAAAACAAAACTACAGTTGGTTGGCAATTGTTGTGCACTAATCACCATCCAATATAGTATTTTCACATAAAAGGCGGATTAAATAACTCCTAACCATAAATCATTGAAAATGAAAGAAATGTCCAAACCAACAGAACTACAAGAATTGCTGCCGAGAATATAGGAATCTAATTATTTCTCATAGAGAGCACTTCCACGAGCCTTAAGCAGAGAAAAATTTATAAAATAGAAATAATAATCATAAATTTATCACAATTAACAAATCTTTCCGCTTTACAAACAAGAAATATGACTATTGATTACAACATGCACTAAATACACATCAATGAAAAGAACTAGTTTTCTTACATATTGCAATAAAAACCTTCAGTACCTGCTCCATCTGGTCTCTCTTTAAATAGTTACTTTGTCCTCAAGAGGGCCTCATTTGAAACAAGTATTGTATTGGCCTTAGGTTAGCTTTGAGGCAAAAACATAGAACTCCCTTTTACTGATTATAAACTTTGAGAAATGTTAAAGATATTAGTCATTTGTCTAAGTTGTTGTGGTGTAATGGTAATGGGCAAACTCATAAACATGTGAACTATGTTCAAGTTCAAATCCCTTCAGCCACAACAAAGCAATGAATATATCCAATAAAAAGATGGTGAGATTATGGTGTAACAGTTATTGGGTACGTTCAAAAAACAAAAAAATCACTAGCCAGTTGGCCCAAAAAGATCTAAAGTTCACCAGCGATAATATTCCACATCATATGTTTAAAAAAAAGGTCACACCATAGTTGTAATAAAGGGCCTAGGAATAAATACTAATCACAACAGGCCAATAGCACCCTAGAATGCAAATGGTAGGTCCTAGGTTGATAGTGGCTAGGGGCCCCAACTACCACCCAAGTAAGGATATGGAAGAACATGGTAGAGCACCAAGCGTATAAATTTGAGGTCCTAGGTTCGAGTGCTATCTGGTACATGCCAAGCAAGCATGGCACTAGAGCTAGACACGACACCTTCTTACTAAATCTTGGCATAAATCTTTAAAAATTTTACACTTAGGTCACATTCAAATACACCCTATTGAATGTGGGACACGATCAAATGTATACCATATTCCTTACACCATAACCTTGCTCGTGACACCCTTGCTAGGGTTATGGGCCAACTTATTACAGTTAAGTTAACGTGCTCTCATGAGTATAACTCTTACGATTAAACCTCCCGTGACCCCTTGGTTGAAATTAACTTGTATCCCTTGATCTAAACTTCTCTTAAATGAAGAAGAACCAAACACACAATAACTAGCTTCAAAACATGGAAAGAACTTAACAATTTCATCTACTAGGTTTCTGGTGCAAAGGTTGAATTCTTACTTCAGGTCCTGCATCAACCCATGCCATTTCTGCAATGAAATGAGCCATGACAAGAGTAGCATCATCCTCTAAAGTCTCCACTATCACCGTCGTTTTACACAACACTCAGCCTGGATAAGTCAAATCAACAATCAACATCAAATGAGTTCCTAACATGAGCTAGTTTTACCAAACCAAAACAAAAAACCTAAAAACAATAACCAGGCATAACATAACATCTTCTAGGATAAAAATATAAGGGTTTAGCTACCAAATCCCTTAGACGTGTGTTGGGAATTAACGTGTCTCAACCTTGGTAATTCCTTGCATTATTTATGATTGTATTTATTAATTCATTGCCTATGTTGTAAATTAATTGTAAATTCCATATTGTCATTTTGTGGGATGTGGCATGGTGATGTGTCATCCTACATGGAAGATGACAACTTGTAATTTTGTCCTCACATGAGGAGATAGGCATCCCACTTTGTGGTAGGAGCATTTGGCCATGTGTCAGCATCTTGGATGTTGTGTAAGGGAATGTTTGACCAAAACAGTTATGACAGATTCCTATGACGAAGTTATGACATGTAAGAGTTAGAAATAGAAGCTTGTAAGATAGGTGAAGACATGTGTCATGAAGCATCTTTAAAAAAGGCATATTTGGGCGCCCCAAGGTGGACTATGACATGTTGTAAGAGAATATGCTATTTTTAGCTTGTGTATGACAGATTCTCTTACAGCTGTAAGTTGTAACCACTATGACAGATTCTATAACGGTCGTAAGAGCATCTGTCATAGCCCATTTTGGAAATAGGTGACCTATTTGGGATGGGAGCTGTGGACAAGTGTCAAGAACATCCTACAATGTTGACCAAGTGTCCTTAGGCATGGGTTTTGGGCCATGAGGCCAAGTTGGACGCCCATTCCAAGTTAGGACCAATATTGCCTTGTATATTCTATATAAATAGGTGCTTGGAGGAGGAGATGTATTACAAGATTGACAGGTATTGTTATACTACCGAATTGACTCCAAATACGAGTATCGAAGACCATTGAAGCTTGCATTGCAAGTGTATTGTAAACAACTTTCAGTTTTGATAATACATTGTGCAGGTTTCTGAGTGTGGGCGTTTTCACTCGATAAGGGTTTTTCCCACGTTATATCTTTGTCTCTCTTCTTTTGTCTTCTTTCTGGTTCATGTGTATTGCTGCAATATCTCATTTATATGTTTCATGTTGTTGTAGTTGTAAGGATTAAATTGAATTTGTATAGCTCTCCCCTCATTAGATTAGTGTAGGAAGCAATTTCCACACACCTAGCTTCCTTTCAACATGAAGTATTTTGCATAACCCAAAGATGTAAACATATAAATAACTTTTTCTTTAAAACTCATATTCTGGTTTGCATTACTTATAGTTTAGATTACAAGGGGCAGAGAATGAAACACAAGAAGCTGTGATTTTGAGAATGAGTAGAGTGAATACAAAATGCGAAATCTTAAAAAACCAAAACCCTTGAAAGTTGAACAGGGTTATTGGTTTGCGCCAAAAAGACAATTGAAATGAAATATTATGAAATCGAATGATATATTTTGCATAACCCAAAGCTATAAACATATAAATAAATTTTTCTTTAAAACTCATATTTTGGTTTGCATTACTTACAATTTAGATTACAAGGGGCAGAGAATGAAACACAAGAAACTATGATTCTGAGAACAAGGAGCGAATACAAAACGTAAAATATTAAAAAACAAAACCCTCGAAAGCTGAACAGGGTTATCGGTTTGCCCCAAAAAGACAATTGAAATGAAATTGCCACCCACGCCCCAATAACTGTTTTGTTTTTGTGCACTTGACCCCCCAATTAAAATTTTAAAAAGAACCAATACATGTAAAATACCAACCTAATAAATTAACACAAATGCACCAATACATGTTCACAACATTTGTACATGTTCACAAATGCACCAATACATGTTCACAACTCCAATAAATTAACCAATGAAATTAAGACAAGTGCACAAATGTGATGGTGAGTGGTTACTGGCACATTGTTGCGCGTGTATGGGGCAAGTTGAAATGACACTTTTTCAACCCATATGCACATAACGCGTCCTATAGGGAAATGTATAAGTGCCTAGAAGTTTAAAGAATAGCTTTAAGCTCTTCGGTCACATACAGAGAAACCCAAAAAAATCATCAAAATTTGATGTCTAGCTATGAGCTTGACGTGCACGAAGTTAGGGTGGGCGGCTACTAGCCCCTCTCCCTTATTATGAAATCGAATGAAAAATTATGAATATCAAGTGGTTTCGGGGAGACATAGGGATATTGGGCTGACAAAAGAGAGTGTCTCACTGATACAACGATGAAACTACCAAAGACAAAAGACATCGGTGGAAGTGATGAATATTGGTGGGATATAAATATGAGTCATAGCGATACCTTGAAAGAAAGCAATGACATAAAGAAAGCATGAAGCCAAGTTATAATAAATTATTTCTAGGAACATATATATGCAAGTAGTAGACAAACATCTACACATCTAATCTAGTGTTAGCATATGAATCCATCTAGTAGCTAGGGATCAACATATAAAGTTGATAATGAATTAAGCAATTGTGATCACAAAATAAATGGACCTTACAATGAGGTTGGGCCTTACAACTACTAATTGATTGAATTTTAGTTGACAAATCCAATATATCTCATATTTGTTGTTATATGGAGCCTAATCAGACTCAGAGGTTACATTTTCCCCAGTTTTATCGGCGCGGTTTCCCCCCAAATTCCTACGGGATCAAGGGGCAGTGCCCCTGGCGTGTTCCCTGTCGCGATACAGAGCGGGGTTGAGGGGCAGCACCCTCGAGGGGGCTTGGGGGCAGTGCCCCCGAAACCTCACACGATTTTTTATTATTTTATAAAGGCACCGGGAGTTATTTTTTCATTGACCGACATAAGAAAACCCTATTTTTGTAACTGACAAAAAGCTTGATAAAAGCAGCTAAGGGTTAGGGTTTTGAGATTTTTTTTTGTATTGTAGCATTTTACAGTGGTATTGAGTTGCAGGGATTGCTGGTTGTAATCGGTTTGATTTACTAGATAATAATATTGGACTCTCTATTTGGTGGATGTAGCCCGAGTTTGGGTGAACCACGTTAAATCTTGTCTCTCGCTGTTATTAATTCTGTGTATTTTCATTTCTCTGTTTAATCTTTATTTGCATTTAATTGATATCTTCTGCTGGCTAACCCTAACAATATTTTGCTAAGAAAACTAAACAAATTTCTTCATAAGTATGCACAATATACTAGATCATATTGAAGAATATATTTGGTTTTAATATAGTTTACTTATACTAAGATCTACCATAATATTATGATCAAATTGGAAAGAAAAAAGAATAGACGAGTAATAGTCATTTATTTAGTCATTTTTATTTGTCTAACCAATTATTTAGTTGTGTTTTTTGCTCGATGACCAAATTAGTCATTTATTTAGTCATTGCAACCGATGACCAAATTAGTCATTTATTTAGTCATTTATAGCTGTGTTGCAAAAACTTTTGGTCATGTGGCTAAAAGTTTGGTCACGTGACTAAAAGTTTTCGTCACCTGGTCATTTATTTGCCATATTTCTACTAGTGGTATTGCAAGCAGTGGAAGGTTTTTTTTAGGATGTCAGTGGTTCGACAGGTGGTTTGGGCATTTTGTGGTTGACAAATAAGGTGGATATTAAAATAATAGAATCTCAATAGCATTGGATTTTATGTTTAGTTAGAAGTAGGAATGTTAATTTTGATTTTCCATTGCTCAACATATATGGCCCTATGAGAACCGAGGAGAAGTTAGTCCTTTGGAACATCGTGAGCTCGAAGATCAAAGACATAAACAATAATAAAGTCATGTTGGGTGGGGATTTTAATGCTATCCTCAATCTAAAGGAGAAGAGTGGCAGGCTTAACAAGGTGAATAGGGTTATGATGGATTTCAGAAATTTCATAGACAACATCTCGGTGGTTGATTACATTCCCAAAAATGGGAAGTACACTTGGACCAATCAAAGAGAAGGTTTCACTAACATATCAGAAAGGTTGGATAAATTCTTGCTTGGTATGGGATGGATGTGTGATGATTACCATATTGAATCTAGCACTCTACCGAAATCTGTATCAGATCATTTTCCTGTTATTATTGATATCAGGATGAGTGAAAGGCCTTCAAAGGGATATTTTAAACTTGAAAGCATGTGGTGGCATGACCCCAGTCTAGTGGATAAACTTGAGGAATGGTGGAAGGAAGGTGCCTTCTTCTCTGGGATGCTAAGTTACGGCTTGTTATGTAGGAAAAGTGGGAATAGGGTTTAATGAATGATATGCCTAAATCCTCCTTTCACTACACACATTCAAGGGCATTTAACTGAGTTGAATCTCAAATTTTACAAGAGGATTCACCTACAGGTTGGTTGTCACTTGTAATGATAGGGAAATTTGGAATTTACTGATTAATGTATTAATTTAATGCCCAATTATGCTTAAAACCTTAATTATGCAAAATTGTAAGTAAACAGATGAATTTCGACAAATGCTCACACACAAAGATATTAAATGATGATTAGATACATACCAAATTTTGAGATTTAGGATGCTAAAATGTTGGGGTCAAGGGTGTAGGAACCAAAGCCCAAGGTAGTATTTTCTTTAGGGATTCCTGAAACTTGTCTGTTACTGATCATCATTGTCTTAGAGATTTTTTGCCCTACAAATCTAGAGGGCATTGGGGTGGGTGACCAAGCCCTGGTAGTTCTCTTTTCCTTAGATCTGGAATCTTGACACCCTGCTATAGACCTTTGCAACTCCATTCCCCAGAATACAACACCTGTTACCTGCAATCACAAGAATGGGGTTGGGGGTTGTGGTGTTTAGGAGCTTGCCTCAGTCAAGCCCCGGAATGGCATTCAAGCCTTCCAACACCATTATTAGATAGAGAGTGCATATCCTTGCAGGACAAAGGCAAAAATAATGATAAATGATTGATTCAACACAAATAGATATCACCTCAGAGATATAGCTTGCATGTAGATGAAGATCTTTCACAACATGAGAAGATGAAGCCAAATCTGCAATAACAAACATAACAACAATATTCTGCTCTGCAAAAATGAATGCTTTGAATGCTCTAAAATCATAGGTTCACCAAAATATCATAATCATCTTCTAGTTTACAAATGAAACCCTAAACATGCTTATATATGCATTCCCACTTTAATTTTGTAATTCAAACTTGAAATGCTGACAAGGGCGACCATTAACAGTCACATTGTCATCACTTAAAATTTAGGTCCTAACCAAATAGGGTAGGACTAGGGCGTGAGCGCCCAAGCCCTAGGCCCCATTTTTAAGGCAGGATCAAGTTCAACACTATCCCCTAAGCCCCATTTGACGTGGGTTTTTCGGGGATTTTGCATCAGGAGTTAAAATGAATATGCATGATTATATCTAAGGGACTTGAGAGCTAAACCTTAGGAGGTAAAAGTCCTAGGGGACATTTTACGACATAACACCGCTTTACAAAAAAAAGTTAACTTTCATCAAAGATAAGTTAAAAAAATGGAGTAAGGAATGTTTCAAAAATATCTTCTTAGAAAAAGAGAATGCGGAAACTAAATTGGAGATCCTGAATGAGAAAGTTATCAAGAATGGAATGTTTGCTAATGATTATGCGCAGGAGTTAAAAGAGATGCACTCTAAACTCTTAGCCCGTGAAGAAATGTATTGGAGAGACAAAGCATGAGAAACTTGGTTGGTGACTAGAGATGCCAACACAAAGTTCTTTCACGCCTCCACCAGAGTGCGTAGAGCTATAAATTGTGTGGAGAGTGTTAGGATGGTAGACGGTAGCTAGGTGAAGGACATAGATTCTATTGAATTAGAGGTGGTCAAATACTTCAAGGAGTTGTTGGCAGCATGGACTGGGTACCTTTACGACTGGGACGAATCAATCCTGAACTACATTCCTTAATGCATTTCGGATGAGATGAACCATTCCTTGAATGCTCCATTGTCATGTGATGAGATTAAAGTGGCAACCTTTCAACTTTTCCCTAAAAAATCTCTCAGCCCAAATGGGATGGCTGCAAAAAAATTTCAGGTATGCTGGCACTTTATTGGTGAGGAAGTTTGGAAACTTGTGGAGGACATCAGAAAAAGAAAAAAAATTGTGAAATATATCAACAACATGACATTAGTTCTAATTCCAAAAAAGAATGAGTGCAACACATTTGCGGATTATCAACCAATTTCGCTGTGTAACACGATATATAAGATTGTGGCCAAGGCCCTGGCAAATCAACTTAAACCTCTAATGGACTCTATCATTTCAGAGGAGGAAAATGGCTTCACTCATGGAAGGGAGATCATTGATAGCATTATACTCACCTCGGAGACATTGCATACTATTACCACTAATAGAATAAGAGGTATGCTTATAAAACTCAATATAAGTAAATCATATGATAGAGTACATTGGGATTTTTTATTACCTATTATGAGGAAGTTTGGATTTAATGCGAATTTTTTGAGGCTACTAATGGACTGAGGTAGGGGGATCCTCTCTCCCCCTTCCTCTTTGTAATAATGACTGAAGCTATGGGGCGACTCTTCAAACAATTAAGGGATGTGAATCTTTGGAAGGGAATCAAGATTGCAGAAGACATTGATGCCATCACTCATGCCCAGTTTCCTGACGACACCATGTTATTCGAGGAGGCCACTTTGAAAGAAGCAAAAACTATTAAATATGCACTGGATAAATACTCCTCTACCTCTGGACAAATTCTAAATAGAGAAAAATCTGAAGTTTATTTCTTTAATACCAAAAAGGTCTTGCAGAGAAAGATTACAAGATTGCTCGGGTTCTCAATCTTGACTCTTCCATCCAAATACCTTGGTGCATCATTATTCTCTGAGATGTGCAAGATGACCCATTGGGAAGATACATTAAACAACTGCATAAATAAAACCATGGCTTGGAGAAGTAAATGGTTATCATTGGCAGGCAGAATCTTAATGACTAAATTAGTTTTATCTACAGTTCTGATATATGTAATGTCTTGAACTTCAAAATGACAAGCAAAGCCACTGCTTGCTTGGAAAGCTACTTGAGGAAATTTCTATGGGAAGGCTCGAAGGATGATAAAAAAATTCCACTTATCTAGTGGGATACGACATGTCTCTCAAAGGAGTGGGGGGGCACTATACTTAGAAGAATGGAATTGTAGAATTTGGCCCTAGGGGCCAAATTATCCTAGAAAATGTATCATGAACCTGACAAGCTTTAGTGCAGAATTTTTCAAAGGAAATACTTAGACTCTAGTGATACGAGAAGAATTCTTATGATTACTAACTCTCAGGGTGGTTCCCCAATCTGGAAATTCTTATGGGAAAGTTAGAAAATCATCACTGATCATCTTTCATGGAGAATTGACAATGGGAAATGTGATGACTTTTGGTTTAATTTGTGGAATGGCCACGCACCAATCTTTGAGCTATTTGACTTGGTAGAATGGATAGACAATGTAATACTGGCATTTGGAAGATATGTTGTGGACTATGTGTCACAGGAGCCTAGTAGAACTGGCGGTAGTTTCACATGGAGGGATGTTTCTTCTTTACCTATCCCTGATGAAGCAAAGATCATTTTGGCTGATAATCTCAGGAATCAAAAAATAATGTTATCAGAAGAAGAGGAGGAGGTTATCTAGTGTGGGTCAAAATCAGGGGAATACTCGGTTAGACTTGAATATGCAATTCAAAAAGTGCATAAAGGAATCAAAGGGTGGTCGGCCCGACTGTGTTGGCATAAGAGTATCTTACCAAAGGTCGACGCCTTTTTTTGGATGGCATTGCACAAGAAAATACTTATTGGTGGTCGTTTGATGCATTTTGGGATACATGGACCAAACATATGTCTCCTATGTCATTCAGATGGTGAGTCTACAAATCACCTCTTACTTAATTGTCCTTTCACATTGCATTGATGAGATTAGCTGTAGCAATCACTTGGGTGGCCGTCCCCAAGACAAGGTGACTTGTTAGACTTTTTTGCGTAGCTAGCTGTTCAAGAGTAATTGTGTCTGTGGTGATATTTAGAGTGTTGCTCCTTTAATGCTTGTTTAGCATGTGTGGAAAGAGAGGAATAGGCATATCTTTTGTGATCAATGTCTGGAGGTTGATGAGGTGATCAGGAAGATTGAGGATGCCATTTTCGAAGTGGTCAATGCAAAAAAGGAATCAAAAACCTTTGCCCATTTCACAAATTGGGATAATGAAATTCAAAAGAAATAGAACAAGCTTAAACCTCCTAAAAATATAACTTCCAAAACCAATAAGTGTAGTGAGGTCAAATGGATTGCACCAAAGTCAGGGTGATACAAAATTAACTTTGATGGGGCGGCTAAAGGTAATCCAGGGTCAGCCAATGTTGGTTGCATCATCAGGAATGACAAGGGGGAATGTGTATGGGCTCTATGTATGAAATTGGCACTGCCACCAATAATGAGGCAAAAATAGAGGCTCTAGATAGAGGATTATGGTTATGTGCGGACAAGGGATTGAGAGATGTGGACATAGAGGGCTACTCACAAATATGTATAAATGTAGTTTGCAAAAAACAAATACAAAATTGGAAGCTCAAACCACAGATTGAAAAAATTTGGAAACTCCTGGATTCACTAGGCAACACAACCCTGACCCATGTATATAGGGAGGCGAATTCAACCGCAGACATGTTAGCAAATGTTAGGGTGGGACAACAAAACACTGAGGTAATTTATGAATCGATCAAGTCATGGATGGATTTAAAGGACTTAGTATCCAAAGAAAAGTCTTCATCAAAATTAAGTTAATGATGGCAATTTCCTTGGGATTTGGTTCTCTTCACTGACATGGTCGAAGGTCATTCATCTTGTCTGCATTATTGAATGACTCAAAGCAATAAACTAATCTTTGTCTTATCGTCTTGAAATTGGGTTCGCTTTCTTCATAGAATGACGAGACTTTTGATGGCTGACTGGTAGCCTTTCATATGTTGAATTAATAGACCAGGCATATTTTTGTGGATTTGATGATACAAAAATCCTCCTTGTTTAGCCTTGCGACTACGCGTAGCATTGGAGATAAAGCTTATGCCCTTAGAATCTTTGAGGGCTTGCATACTTGGAATGAACACCACTTTCTTCCCTCTATTCATTGGCATGGCTTTGGTATATCAACAACGCTTGATGGTTATAGTCATTGCTCTGAACTTTGGCATTGAGTGCAAATATCCAGAGGAGGATATGGAGACTCAGATTAGGTGCTTGTTCAAAACTAGGGAGAAGGCTGAGACCGGGAATGCATTTATTGCTTTGGCTGGCAAATTGATGTGGGACTTTGGCCATATCCATGACATATTGGTTTATCAGGCCATTTATTGTGCAAATCATGGGGCATAACTCTTGGGGCTTAGTTCTGCTCAACTCTGTTATGGATGGAATGAAACAACAGTTGGTAGAAGAGGTGGATGAAATGTAGATTAATCCCTCTATTGGACTACTTTCCCTTACCTAGGTTTAGAGGGTATATGAGTTCACATTTGGTATGATGTATCTGATGCAATTGAGGGATTCCTAGACTGGAATCCAATTGATGTTATGTAATTTTCACTTTTCATTAATATAAGGGAGCTGCCCCCTTGGCAATACTTTCCAAAAAAAAAAAATTAGCACAACAAAGCAAAAACAAGAGCAACAATATTGAATTTGCCTCTCCAAATGCACAGAGGAGGGGGTATTTATAGGTGGAAAATCAACACCAAAGGTGGTTGTGATTGGGGAGTTAAAAAAAATAGATTGGGGAGTTAACAAAGATAGATTGGGGAGTTAACAGAGATAGATTGGGGAGTGATATGACTTTGATTGGGAGTGAACACTAGTTGCAGAGGAGATCATAGTAGAAGAAAAGAAGTTAACACTTGAATAATTGCAAGATAACTAAAATTTATTTTGAGATGAGACTGGGCTGATTAGGAGTGTTGATTTAGTTAAGAGGAGTTAGCAATCAGTTAGAGAAGAAGACTCACACAATTAGGGCTCAATTTGGAGAAAATTTGGCCTAGAACTAGAAGAAAACATGCATGTTAAAAGATGACAGGGTTGTCCCTTTTAGGAATTGGGTTACCCCTTTCACCAAGGCAAGTCATTCCTAGAGATCCTACTTAAGTTTTTGGGTCACTCAGGGAGATCCTAAAGTCAAAGGGGTCACCCACAAAGTAGGTTTTTAACAAGTGGTTTCCAGGATGAAGAATTATCTAGGAGTTGTAAGAATGGTTTTGGAATCTTGAAACTAGCCATAGGGTCTCTGTAGAGTGGGTGACCCATTTCACTAGGAAAAGTCATCCCTTGGATCTTTCTTTAGCTGTAGGGTCAACTTGGGAGATCCTATAGTGATAGGGGTGACCTAGAAAGGAAAGATGCGAAATGAAAATTGAAGTTACGGATGGGATGGAGAGGTTAATTAGATGATTCTAAAGAGATGAAATGATGCAAATACCCCTAGGGAACATGAATTTCCATTCTTGTGAAGTGGATTGATGATGTTATTGAGGATAGAAAGCAACACGAAGGATTTTTCAAACTTTAGTCAGAAGGCAAGCTAGAAGGTGTGTAAGACCATAGAAGGTTAGTCTAGAAGTTAGAAAAGTACAATCAAGATGAAAAATAAACAAAGACACATCACCAAGAGGAATACTACTGAGAGGTATGCATATATTCATGATTACATGTATGTGATGTTGGGAATTAAGGTGTCTCAACCTTGCAATTCCTAGCATTGATTATTTATTTATTTATTTGCTCAATTTGTATTTTGCTTGCACATTCAATTTTGGCATTTAGTTTGAGGTAGCATTGTGACATGCCATCCTACTTGTAATATGCTTTGAGTGGTCAAGTCAAACACATGTGGATTTGGGCATCCCATTTGAGGTGGCACTAATATGCCATGTGTTAGCATCTTGTGGTATGACAGAGGTGTTATTGAGTATGATAGAATCTATGACGCGTAAGAGCCAAGTATAGTGATTCTCAGGACAAGTGAAGATGAGTGTTGTAAAGCATCTTTGCATGTGGAGAAGGCATCTTTGGGCGTCCAAGTTGGGCTATGACATGTTGTAAGAGGAATATGCTATATTTGGCATTATATGACAGATTCTCTTACAACATTTAAGGTTGTTATGTTGGGCAGATTTTATGACAGCTGTAAGATGCGTAAGAGCATCTGTCATAGCTATTTTTAGCCTGGAGCACTCCATTCTTGGGAAGCCAAATCTACCATGTATGACAGATGTAAGAGGGGTATTTGAAGCTTGGACAAGTGTCCTTTATTGTGGGAAAATGGCCATGTGCCATCTCTAGAAGCTTCCTGTTTATGCCTTGTAACTCTATAAAATGCGTTGTTTTGGAGTTGTAGTTACATAGTGTTTGTATAGGTACTGTTACGCTACCAGAATTACTCTAGAAATGACATTTGTAGACTCCTGGAAGAACTTTCATTGCAAGTGTATTGTAATCCTTTCACAGATTTGATAATACATTGTGCAGGTTTTAGAGTGTGGGGTTTTTTACATGAAAAGGTTTTCCCCACGATATATCTTGTGTTACTTTCTTTATGTGTTGTGTTTACTGCTGTAATATTTATGTTATGTGTTTAACATTACTGCAATTGTAAGGATTAAAAAGAGTTTGCATACTATTCTCCTCATTAGGTTGGTGTAGGAAGTGTGTTCCATGTACCTTGCTTCCTTTCAATTGGTATCAGAGCTTGATCACCTGTGATCCTAGTTGTTGGGGTAGGGGTTTTTTGAGCTAATCTTTGATTGAGTGGGAGTCTGTGCAGAGTATTTTGTAATCTTGTTGTAGCAAGAAGATGGCCTCAAAATGGAAGACATGCTTGTTGACAGAGATCTATGCGAAGCAATTTATGGCACAAAACCAATGGCAATGCCTCAAGATGAATGGGATCTCAAAGATCGTAAAGCTAAGGGTCTTGTGAGATTCTGTTTAGTTGATTCCGTCCTATTGAATGTTCATGAAGAGAAGATCACAAAGGAGCCGTGGAAGAAACTTGGTGATGTTTATCAGGCTAAATCCTTGGTAAACAAGTTATTCTTACGGAAGAAGCTATATTCTCTAAGGATGGATGATGGAGGATTGATTGCAGATCACCTGAATGCTTTTAACATGCTAGTTGCACAGTTGACATCCATTGGTGTAAAGATGGAGGAGGAGGATCGTTGCATGACCTTGCTTTGTTCTTTGCTAGACTCGTGGGACCACCTTATTATGGCCATTGGGAGTATTACAACCACCTTCAAGATGGATGAAGTGGTGTCTTCGCTGTTATCTAAAGAGATGCAGAGAAAGTCTTCTGAATCGACAAAGGAGGCTCTTGTGGTTCGTGGTAGAACCAAAGAGAAAGGGAAAAAGAAAGACAAGAAAGATGAAAAGGGAAAATCCAAATCTTGTGGGAGATCCAAATCTCCTGGAAAGTCCAAGGCACTTTGTTGGAACTGCGATAAATCTGGTCACTTTTGAAAGGAGTGTAAAGAGGAGAAGAAGAAAAAGAACATCTCTGATTTTGATTCTGACAAGTCACAAGATGATGGTGATGGTTTTGTTGCAACCTTGGCCACCCATGCATCAGAAGATGTGTGGCTGATTGACTCTGGTGCTTCCTTCCACATGACCTCACATTGAGGTTGGTTTACAAAGTATGAAGAATACGACTATGGGAAGGTGTACTTGGGTGATGACTCTCACTTAAAAATAGTTGGCTGTGGAAGAGTCTTGATTCGATTCCCTGATGGACAAGTGAAGGGGATCAATGGGGTTATGCACATCCTTGGTTTAGCATGAAACCTGCTCTCTGTAAGTAAATTGAATGATGCAGGTGTGTAGGCTGTCTTCTCAAGTGGAGGATGCAAGATGATGAGAGGAGCTATGGTGCTTGCTAAGGGTACTCAGAGAGGTACTCTATTTCAGCTGGATGCATGCACTACTCAATGCAATAGTTCTTCTGTTGCAAAGAAAAGACCTTCAGATTCTTCATCCTTACCATTGGAACCCGCAAGGAAAAAGTGTGTTGCTTCTACTTCCAATGGTAGTGCTTTCTGTGTACCTAAGGGTGCTCATGCTTTGGAAATGAAACTTCCTACTGAAAAGAATGTTGTGGCATAAGAGACTTGGTCACATTGGTGAGAAGGGTCTTAGAGCCCTGGAAAATAAAAACATCGTTGAGGGTTTAAATGATTGTAATCTTGAGTATGACTTTTGTGAACATTGTGTATATGGAAAACAAAATCATGTTCAGTTTTACTCGAGTTCTCATAAGTCTTCTGGTGTGTTGGATCTTATTCATTCTAATGTGTTTGGTCCTATGAACATTCCTTCAATTTCCAAATCGTTATATTTTGTATCATTCATTGATGATTACAGTAGGAGGACATGGATTTATTTTCTTAGAAGCAAATATGAAGTCTTTAGTCAGTTCAAAGAGTTTAAAGATTTTGTTGAGAATCAGACTGTAAAAAGATTAAGTGTTTGAGAACTAATAACGATGGTGAGTTTTGTTCTACAGAGTTTGACAAGTTCTGTAAAGAACATGAGATTGAAAGACATAAGACAACTCCATACATCCCACAACAAAATGGAGTTGAAGAGAGGATGAATAGAATGTTTATGGAGAGGGCTAAGAGTATGCTTAGTGGTGCTAGCCTCAAACAAAAATTTTGGGCTGAAGTTGTAGCCACTGCTTGCTACCTGGTTAATAGGTCTCCTACTTTAGTGCTTGTTGATAAGACACCCATTGAGGTGTGGTCTAGTAAGAAGCCTTCATTGAGACATCTCCATGTTTTTGGTTGTGAGGCCTATGCACATGTGCCTAAGGAGAAGAGGTCAAAATTGGAGAACAAGGTAGTTAAGTATATCTTCATTGGCTATGGTGTCGGTGTGAAAGGGTACAAGCTTTGGGATCCTGTTGCTAAAAAAGTCTTGTATAGCAGAAGTGTTATCTTTAGAGAGGTAACTCCTCCTATTGTTGTACAACCAGATGAAAAAGAAAAGAAAGAGGATGTGGTTCAGTTTCCTACTACCCCTGAGAAGACTGAACCGAAGGACCCTGTTGGACTTGATGATGAGGAGAGCTCTAGCAGCTCTAAAAGTTAAGAAGAAGTAGAACCTCCACCTCAACTTTTGAGGAGGTCCACACGAATCAGGAAGCAACTTGACAGGTTTGATTATTCATTGCTTGATTCTAGTTGTGCTTTTGACTTGATTTCTAACATTGATGAGCCTAGAACTGTGAAAGAGGCTATGGATGTGAAAGATGCAGGTTTATAGAAGGAGGCCATGGAAGATGAGATGACTTATTTGGAAAAGAATAAAACTTGGGAATTGGTGCCTTTGCCTGATGGATAGAAACCTGTTGGATGCAAATGGGTGTTCAAGAAGAAATTTGGTATAGATGGTAGTGTTGAGAAGTATAAGGCCAGATTGGTTGCAAAGGGGTATTCACAAGTGGAGGGAATTGATTATGGTGAGATTTTCTCTCCCGTTATAAAGATGACATCTATTCGGTTCCTATTATCTCTTGCAACATCTTATGATTTAGAAGTGGAACAAATTGATGTGAAGACAACTTTCCTTCATGGTGACTTGGAGGAAGAAATTTACATGTCACAGCCAGAGCACTACATAGTGAAAGGTAAAGAAAATTTGGTTTGCAAGTTAAAGAAGTCTTTGTATGGATTGAAACAATCTCCTAGGATATGGTACTTGAAGTTTGATGCCTTTGTGCTATCTATTGGATTTATGAGATCGAAATCAGATCATTGTGTGTATTACAATTTTGACAATGATCCTATTCTCATTATTGCACTGTATGTTGATGATATGTTGCTGATTGGGAATGGTAAGTATGATTTCTGATTTGAAGTCTTAATTGTCAACATAGTTTGAAATGAAAAAATTAGGGGCATCTAGGTACATTTTAGGGATGGAGATCTGAAGAGACAGAGTAAACATAAAACTTTGGTTAGGCTAGAGTAAGTATGTTAACACTGTGTTGGAGAGATTCAGTATGGTGGATTGCAGACCATTGACTGTTCCTGTTATGATGGAGACAAAGTTATCTGTTGATGATTGTCCAAAGTCTCCTTCTGAGACGGAGGATATGAGCAAAGTACCTTATGCTAGTGCAGTTGGTAGCTTGATGTATGCTATGGTTTGTACAAGACCAAACATTGCCCAAGTAGTGGGAGTCCTTAGTTGGCTTATGGCTAATCCTTGATGGGTACATTGGGATACAGTAAAGAGAGTGTTCAAATATTTGAGGGGTACTTCTGAGTATTCCTTATGTTATCATGGTTATCCTACTGGACCTCAGCATTCTGTGAGTATTCATGGATTTGCAGATTCTGATTGGCTAGGTGACATTGACAGCAGGAGATCCACCAGTGCTTATGTGTTTACCATGTTTGGTGGTGCTATTAGTTGGATGAGTAAGTGACAACTTGTGGTTGCTTTGTTCATGATAGAAGCAAAGTACATGGTAGAAACTCATGCTTGTAAGGAAGCCATTTGGCTTAAGAGGTTGTGTTCAGATGTTGGTTTTGATGCAGGACAAATTACTATCCATTGTGACAGTCAGAGTGTGATTTTCTTAGCAAAGAATCCTACTTTCCATGCCAGAACAAAGCACATTGATGTTCAATTTCATTTTGTTTGAGATATGGTAGAAGATGGGAAGGTAATGTTGGAAAAGGTTGACACTTTGAAGAATGTTGCAGATGCATTGACTAAACCTGTGGGCACAGATAAGTTCAGATGGTGTTCGTAGTCTATGGGCCTTTTGGCCCCTAGCAGTTAAATCTTGTCTCTCTATTGGCTCTTGCAAGGTGTTCGACAAGTGGAAGAATGTTGGGAATTAAGGTGTCTCAACCTTGCAATTCCTAGCATTGATTATTTATTTATTTATTTGCTCAATTTGTATTTTACTTGCACATTCAGTTTTGGCATTTAGTTTGAGGTGGCATTGTGACATGTCATCCTACTTGTAATATGCTTTGAGTGGTCAAGTCAAACACATGTGGATTTGGGTGTCCCATTTGAGGTGGCACTAATATGCCATGTGTCGGCATCTTGTGGTATGATAGAGGTGTTATTGGGTATGACATAATCTATGATGCGTAAGAGCTAAGTATAGAGATTCTCGGGACAAGTGAAGACAAGTGTCGTAAAGTATCTTTCATGTGGAGAAGGCATCTTTGGGCACCCAAGTTGGGCTATGACATGTTGTAAGAGAAATATGCTATATTTAGCATTGTATGATAGATTCTCTTACAACATTTAAGGTTGTTATGTTGGGCAGATTTTATGACAGCTGTAAGATGCGTAAGAGCATCTGTCATAGCTATTTTTAGCCTGGAGCGCTCCATTCTTGGGAAGTCAAATCTACCATGTATGACAGATGTAAGAGAGGTATTTGTAGCTTGGACAAGTGTCCTTTGATGTGAGAAAATGGCCATGTGGCCAAGATGGATGCCCATCTCTAGAAGCTTCTTGTTTATGCCTTGTAACTCTATAAAATGCATTGTTTTGGAGTTGTAGTTACATAGTGTTTGTACAGGTACTGTTATGCTGCCGAAATTACTCCAGAAAAGACATTTCCAAACTCTTGGAAGAACTTGCATTGTAAGTGTATTGTAATCCTTTCATAGATTGGATAATACATTGTGCAGGTTTTGGAGTGTGGCGTTTTTTACCTGAAAAGGTTTTCCCCACGATATATCTTGTGTCACTTTCTTTATGTGTTGTGTTTGCTACTGTAATCTTTATGTTATGTGTTTAACATTGCTACAATTGTAAGGATTAAAAATAATTTGCATACTATTCCCCTCATTAGGTTGGTGTAGGAAGTGTGTTCCATGTACCTTGCTTCCTTTCATGTGATTAGGACTATAGCTCATCCTTAGGCTGCCATGTAGGCATGTGCATGTTTTTCATACTTACATATTTGCCCTCTTGGGGATGGTAGTCTACATCAAGAGTAGGTACCATTCCTAAACTAGGCTTTTACTCATTATCATTGTCCTTAATTTGTACCTGAAATAATAATCATTAATTTGACTTCATGATGGATTCAAAATAAATCATTGTAATAGAAACAAGAAGACATACCATTGATGCATGAGATATACATGAGTCATTTTGTTTCATCCTAAGGACCTATCAGAATGAAATGCACATAAAATGAGGAGATGGAAAGCACTACAAAATTTAAAACAAACCAAATACCTAAATGCAAACTAAACTGAGAGAAGAGGGAAGAGGTGAATGGAGAGGTAGAGTGATCAAACAGTGATGAAATCATGCGAGTGAATAGGCAATGAATAGAGTTCAACAAGGAGATTGTTGCTATGACTAATAATCTTCCCCTACTAGTCATCAGGTACGAGAAATGAGAAAACCTCCTTTTTCAACCCTAGATTTTTCTCTTGTTGATTTCTTACAATGAATCCATTATTTTTTGAGTTTCTTCATTGTAATGACCTAGATTCTAGCCTTTTGTCTTTTAGTGAGTTTTTTTTGGTCAAAATCCTAATGCTTTTGCTATTTTCTGATCATTGTTTTATCATGCTTAGGCGTGGGGTAGGTTCACCCCTTTCATTAAAGAAAGTTACCCCTAGAGATTAGCCTTGGTAAAAGGGGCAACCCACTAGAAGTTTGCTAGATGAAAACTCTGAATGATTTGATACTTAGTTTTCTTTTCTTTTCAACACTAACTTCTTGATTTTTAACATTTTTTTAGTTGATATATGATTTTTTTTAGTGAAAATTTTGAATGTTTTACATTTTTTTTGTAATTTTCTAGATTGCCAACTATCTAACGTGTCATTTCTTTGTTCTTGACAGGAGATGTGCATTAGGTGGAATGCAACCCATGAGCAATTTTGGTTTACAGAGTCCCTTGAGTCCTTATCTACTAGAGATCTTTCTATCTTGAAGAAGATGGGTTTGGACAAGATAGCTTGTGTTCCTATCATACATCCCTCTTCTCACATATGTTGTGATATATTGACATACTGGGATGCTGATCGAAACACATTCTAATTTTCTCATGTATCTAGAGAGTGGACAACTACTCTATATGATGTTTATCATATCAGGAGTTCCTATCTGAGGTGATCAACTTGCTCTTCCTAAGAGTGAATTAGAGAGGGAATGATTATCTTGGGCTACCTTTATGGGGGTTAACTATCTCAAAGATTATCTTGGTGTTCATCTTACCTCAATTCCTATCCTCATAATTCCTCCTTTGTGGAAGGTTTTCATTGGATTGATCACATCTTGTGTATTAGGAGATAAGGGGTATGCCATACTTAGGTGGCGTTGGGCACCAATCATTCAGAGACTTGAGAAAGGTTTTGTTTTTGCATGGCAGATTGACATTCTTACTATGGTGTATCGAGACTTGTATTGTATCTCACAACAAGGTGCTATTGCTTTTAGTGTTCCTTCTTTTATCATGAATTGGATTCTAGAGCAAATTCTTCCATTTTAGAGATCTATGCCTCTTTCAGATCCCATATTGATGAGAGCCATGTGATGGTATGCGTTGGTCCTTATGATGCTACTACCTAGATCATAGATGTTGATTTCATTTTCAATCCTTATATTGACTTGGAGAGGTTGGGTCTAGGTGATAGAGTGGTACATGTTTATTTTCGAGAGGTGAGCCATTTGACTGACAAGAATGGCTTAGTTGAGGCTCATCATGTCACCCGAGTTCTTCAATAGTTTGGAGAGGAATTTCTAGAGGATTTTTCCCTAGTGCCCACTTGCTATAGGTCTATGTAGGGGATGGTTGATGATTAGCATAGGCCAATTTTGTGGGTTCTTCTAGTTCCTAGGGTCCCAATCACTAGGTTAGTTTGTGAGAATGGTGATAGGTGAGTGCAAGTATCTTGATCTTGAAGAATTTTTGCTATTGAGGAAGAGATTGATGACTCTATGGATTAATATTATGATCCTAATGAGGAGGAATGTGACAAAGGGGACATAGAGGTTCTTGTAGATGAGGAGGAGATTGCACCAGAGGCAACTCCACCTAGACATATGCATGGTCTACTTTCAGAGTTGTCAGAGGAGGATATGAGGCATAGTGACCCCTCCTGACAACCAGGTGATCCACATGAGTATTTCATTGACTTTCACTTTTCCTTGTTTCTTTTGATCACTTCAAAGTAATGGTGTGGAATTAAACCTTTAATTATCATCTCTTCATTATCTTCTCATAGGTACAGTAGATGGATGGAAATAACTCTTTTGCAATACTTCTTTAGACATGCTACTCCCTTCTACTAGTTGATCGAGGGAGACTCCTTATTGATGCTCACTTTACCTCCTTAGTGGGTCATCATATATATATATTTGCTCCCACTTATCATACAAGTCAAGAGGTTCCTTCTCAGAGAGCTAGGATTAGCATGGTTGAGGCTGATAATGCCTTACTTCAAGAGATGGCTAACCTTGGGGTTTAGTAGTGGGCTTCGACAATGGGCTGATCCCATTCACAAGTTCTTGTTCATATGATTTCCTATTCTCATAGAAATTATAGACCTTATGAGGTGGTGGATAGTCAGAGGAGACCTCAAAACAAGAATCCTGAGGGTTCCATTTGTCAAAATTATCCTTCAATTTTCTAGTCTTAAGTTTTGATTTTGCTCCCTTACATGGGGAGACTTGCACGCTTGAGTGCACTTTTGTTTAGCCCTTAGAACTCAACTAGTGAGGTTTCATGAACTTAGGCTCTTGATATGTACTATGATAACTCTATTCAAGTTTGATTTGTGACTTTGTTTGATATCTTATGCCCCCTTCTTTTATCTTTTGTGTACATGGATAGTTTAGGCTTCTTATTATAAACAACATAATGATTATGCAATGTTTTTGGTCTTTTTTTGAAACGTATGAGATGTTACATTAAATACATGGATGCAAGAACACATGAAGGTACAATTGTAACTCATTTTCCTATTTCTATGTTATGTCATGAGTTATTGCTTTTGATTTTCTCTCTATGATATGATGCATGCATGTGGAACAAACACTGTCACTGCTCTTAAATGGGATTTTTTGACTTAGGGGATTGCAAGTTGACTCAACATAGGGAGACCTTCTAAACCTTGGGATGTGATTTTGTCTAGAACTTAAGTGGGAATGGGAGGGAAATGAAACATTCTTTAAACTTGGCTTTACAAAAGGCTAGATATTGATCCTTATCTAGACATAACATTTTGATGAGATTTCAACTTAGGCAAGCAACAAATTTTATTGGTACCTTATAGACTTAGATCAAAGATGGCCAAAAAGATTGATTTGGGGTAGAGGAAAGGCTCTAGATAGAAGATGGTCCTAAAGATAGTTAAACTCTTGGCTTTACCTAGCTAGTGTGTGTGTGTGCTTTGTACCTTTCTTTTTTATTTTCTCTGATAGATGCGACCCTTTTATCTTTGAGCTTAGATTTATCTCCACTCGAGAGTATAGACATCAACAATCCTTTATTTTTCTTTTTTTTTTGTATTTTGCAGTATCTTTTCTGATTCTCTCATTTTTTGTATTTTCTCTCTTTTCCTAACTTTTTATGATCTCTCTTTTTTGTTACTCTTATTATTTTTGATTTCTTCCTTTAGAGTTATGATCCCCTGATGTTTTTGGCTAGGAAAGATAAGGGGTTGAGTGCTACCAAGGGTTTTCACTATCCAATCGGACCTCCCCTTTGCTAAGGAGGAATGGAGAAGGTCTACTTGCAAACTTCTATTGGGTACTATAGGTTTGAGTACTGACTTCATTTGGACTTAATATCATGATTCATTGGGAATGGGATTAGTATAAAGCTAAGAGCTTGGCTTCACTTTGAACTTGTTGGGAAATGTAAAGGGGAATGATTGGCGGTAAAGATGATCATAAGGAATCTCAAAGGCTCAAAGGGTCAACCTATACCTAAGAAACCATAGACTCCTTACTAAGACAAAAATCAAACAAGAGTGTGTCACTCACTAATGCATGATGAAACATAATGTGAAATGCAAATTTTTTTCCTATTTTTTGTGCTTTTTATGGATTTTTTGAGTTATTTGATTCTTTTTGGATTTCTATGTTTTTGTAATTTTTAGGGTGTTTAGACATAATATTTCTTTAGGTGAAAGGCATTAACCATTTCACCAAATTATTCACCCTCCATAGTGCACAAAAGATAAGCACCATTTCTAACATATTCTTTGATTATGTAGGGACCCTTCCAATCTTCTCAAAATTCTCTTTTCTTTCTATGCTTCTTTTTCTTGGTACTTCCATTCTTGAGGATAATTTCTTCTATTCTATAAGGTCTTGAGGTATTATCTTATTCTTGTGGATTTAACTCTATGATTTTTGAGGTAACATAAGATGAGCCAAGGATTCATAGGCTTGTTAATGAGAAGGAGCCCAATATAGGACTCCATCATAATTCAATAAATCCATGACTAGGTCAAATTCATCTTGCATATAGATTTTGACTTCATCACATTCCTAGATACTTTTCAAGAATTGAAACAACTTAAAGGGAGTCTGAGGCTCCCTTTTCTCCTATGGGAGAATAAAACTTATGCTCTTACCATTTCGCTCTAGTCATAGGTCCATAGAGAGTCCTATGTATTTCTCTGGTAGTTCAAGGATAGGAGGGTCTTCTACTCCTTTGGTTATTTACAATTTGCACTCTTTGCAAAATTCTCCTTCACTAAATTCATCTTCATTGGGAAACCTTTCAATCATTTTGATTTGAACCTATGGTTCTTCCCATGTATCATTATACTGTATTGAGGTTGAAGTAGAATGGCGTTCTTGGGTATTTGGAGTAATAAAATCTCTAGATGAAGCTTCTAGAGCATTCGTTGACTCATTATCAATTGAATAAGCTTCTCCTTGACCAGTAGGTTCCAACTGTGTTGGGAGTGTGAAGGCATGTAGGTTCTTCAAGAGGTGAAAGTGGTACATAAGAGTCACTCATCTCCTGAATTAGAGACACATATCATTTTCTTACTGACATCGAGCTCTTAGTGGTGTCCAAGGAGTATAGCTTTCTAATGCTTCTTCTTCAGGATCAGAAAAGACACATGGATCCACCTCTCTTAGATTTAGTGTTGCAATTTGAAACTATTCTTTGATCCTGGGATACTTTGTTATTGGAGGAGCTTCACCTATACTTTGTTTTGTTGATATAGTTTGACTAGTCCTCTCTTGCTCGTCATCATAGAATACGTTGATAGTGCATACATCTAAGGGGAATTGTATGGGGCCATCTCTTTCCAACAATTCCATAAATTTGGTTATCGTTTCTTTTGGAACCACCTATTTTTTCTTTGATGACTCTCTGATGAGACCATAAATGTCTCATCTAATATTCTCTCTATTTTTTTCCTAAACATTAGCATTAAAAGTGGATTTAAATGTAGTTTTAATAACTATTAGCTTATTTAAAATAGAATATAGGATATATATTGGTTTATTTCTTAGAAGTCTATTGCAATCTAATTGCTAACATTTTATATATTTTTTAAAAATAGAATCCAATATATTTTTAAAATGTTGTAGAATCAACCTTGAAGTGTTCTAACCTTATTCCAGCCAACTTCAGAGTATCCCAAATCATTGCAAAATCACTTCCGGAGCCAACTCTAGAGCATTTCGACTTTAGTTCAACCAACTCTAATATGTTCCAACTTCATAATTGGCCTAATCTATGTATTTAACATTCTCTCAACATTTTTTCCTAAAAGATTGAAGATGAATTATTATTATATTTAAAATAGAGAAAAATAATAAAAGTAGCAAAAAACTAAAAATAAATCTATCCAACCTTTTCTCTTAAAAGGATGTGGATGAGTTGTCATTTTGTAATGAGATAATAAAGAATGTTGTTCCTTTAACATAGGAGTAGTAGAGAGAATAAAGTAATTTGTTCCTTTAGCATAGGAATAGTAGAGAGAATAAAGGAATTTGTTTCGTTTAGCATAGGCATAGAGAATAAAGGGAGTTGTTCCTTTATCATAGAAATGTGAAAGGCAAGTGTACTTATGATTTCCACTAATTTAGGGAGTTGGGTGAAGATCTTCAATGTATAAATAAACCTCCCAAATCTAAAGAAAAGGAGAGTTTTTTTAGCAAGTTTTAGAATAGAAAAGCTACAACAGTTTTTAGAAGAAAATTTGTAATATTTTGTGAAGCAAATAAAAATATGGAGCATTGAGCACAAAGTTGGGTGAATGATATTGGTCCAATTCCAAGGGATGAGCATGCTACTCATCCCAAGGAAGAGGACAACATTTGGTATTTATTTATTTGTTTGTATTATTTTAGTTTTATGCATTTCTATTTATTTAAATGTGTTAAGTTAAATTCGTAGTGCAACAGTTGTTAGTTTTGTTTCTATAATTTTAATTCATGGAAACATGTTTTAATTTTGTAGTTTTAATTTATGCAAGTGCATTTCAAATTTGCATGGGTGATTTCATTTCTAGTATGTAAATTCAATTTTAGTCATTAGATCAATTTAGTTTTTCTGCATTCATTAAAAAGAACTATTTTCCAAAAATCTTTAGGTTCCTAATGCATACGGCCTTTGGACACTGCCTCGAATTGATAAATTAAATGGAGAGGATTACAATGACCCTCATCACTCTCCCTTCTTGAAAGTCCTCACATCTACGTTGTTCACTGTCTCAATAAATTGTTCTACCTTATTTATGTGTATTAACTGATGAATTGGGTTTGGAAAGGTAATGAAGATAGAAAAAGCTTCAAAGCATAAACATGAAAAGAAAAGCAAACACAAATGATTTTACCTTCCAAGATGCCCTTGAAGTCCTCCACTCCTTGATTAGGTTGAGGAAGTGCGTGCAACTCCCTAGCTTTACCTAAACTAAATATTGAACAATGTGGATATGCTCTTAATTGCAACACAATTTTGGCATGGATTAGCTAAGAGCCTATGAGGAATGATTTTGGCATGATAAGATTACTCAAACTTAGATGATGAAAATGGCTTGTGGAGGGTCTTATTTATAGGCAATTTTGGAGGGATTTTGATCCAAGGGCTCGGATTGAAAGTTGAGATCAATGGATGAGATGAAATGAAGAGATCAAGGGCTAAGATCTCATCAACAGAAATAGAGGGCTAGAAATAAAAATGAATTTTAAATTCATTTTTGGGGAAGGGTTTGCATTTAATGTGATGAAGACTTGTGAGGAAATAAAATATTATTTCCTTGGGAGGATGTGGAATTTAAAATTTCATTTTATGGGAGGATGTGTGTCACATGTGACACATGGGAAATTTTGGCACTCACATGTGTGAGTTTAATTTTGGAGAAGATTTTAGCATGGAAATAGTAAGGTGAGGTGGAAGGGTCATGTGACCAATTGGATTAATTTGTAATTTTTAATTTATGGGGTGTGGGAGAAGGTGTTAATGATGCTTTGACCAAGTTAATTCGGGTGATTAACTTAATTAATGTGGCTGGAGAAGATTAGTGGATGGGCTAATTGGGGTTTAGGATTAATTAAATAATGATTTATTTAATTAATCCAAGTCTAGGGGTCATGTAGGCTAGGGTAGCTAATTAAAATATTAGCTATTTAATCAACTAGGCTAGGTGTAGGTTGATTAGTAGAGTAGATTAATTAAATAAACATGATTTATCTAATTAATCAAGTTTAGGAAAGTGGACAAATTAATCAAATAAATTTTTAGCATATTTATTTAATTAATTGGGGTGATGTTATAAGGTATAGTGCTGAATTAATTAAATTAATTCAGGACTAAGGGTAAATTGATAAACAATGGCTAAGGATGGATGATCAGGGATGATGTAGTTTAATTAATTAAATAATTATGAATTTATTTAATTAATCAGATGAAAGGAGAAATTAAAGATATGGATGATGTAGAAATATGGTTGAAGGGTTAAGACATTTTTAGGTGTCTACATTTTCCCCTCTTTGACGTGGCATCGTGACCTAGTAAAGAAATGACGTTAGATCAAAGAATTTTGCCCAGAAGGAGTGAAAATGGATGAGGGATGCCCCCTCGAGAGGTTGGGTGAAAAAATTAATTTTTTCAGGTGAACTCTCGAAAATGAGTGAATAGTGGGTGCAAGATGGGAAACAGGGTTGACAGGAGAAAAAATGGAGGAAAAGGGTAAGATTTGTGGCCTAGGGAGAGAAAAAGGTGAATCAGGTATGACATGGCAGCTATATATAGGAAGTGTGGGCCCAATATGCCACATTTGCATACTCTTAGCTTATTGGATGAGAGAAGAGGAGGAGACATGGCACAACTGACATTCCCACGACATGTGCATCGATCTGAGAGGGTGCAAGACTATGGACATATGGCGGAGGCTGACCCATAGGTATGTCAACCAAACCTTTGTGATTTTGAGTTTCAGGTTAGGTTAGAGGGTCAGGAAATGGGTAGTTAGGTAGATTAGAGCTATTGTGTAGCTGCATACCACTATAGGGTTACAATTTAGTGCTATCCTATGGTTTAGTGCCATAGGAAAAAGGGCAAATCAGGATGGTTTAGTGCCATCCACTAAAAGTTTAGCGCTATCCTCTAGTTTAACGCCGTGCATTTAGGAGTTTGATGGTTTAGTGCTATATGCTTGTGCTTTAGCACTATCCTCTTGATTAGTGCAAGATGGACGGGGTTTAGTGCTATACTCTCGTTTAGCACCAGGAAATTTAGGGTTTTTTAGGTCAAATGGCAGATTAGTGCCATAAGGTCAGGAATGAGCACTATTCTCTCGTTTAGTGCAATAAGGTCCAGAATTAGTGCTATCCTCTCATTTAGCGCTATTGGGGTCTGGATTAGCGCTATATGGCTCTGAATTAATGCCACTGTTTGGTTTAGTCCTATATGGTTCTAGATTAGTGCTAAAGCGTTGTTTTGGGAAAATGAGTTGATTTAGGTGATTTTTTGAATACAGATTCCAGGTGGGATACTGCAGTTGCGAGAGCGACACATTCTATCGGTGAATGCATTAAGGTCACAGTTTACTCCTACAAATTTAGCTCAACTTGGGAGGATAAGGCTGCTGACTATTTCAGAGTTGCCCTGGTTATAGGTTCATCAGGCTATGATGACGGCCCTAGTGGAGAGGTGGAGGAGCAAGACATGCTCCTTTTTACTGCCTATGGGTGAGATTACCATCACCCTAAAGGATGTATGGAGGATCCTTAGGATCCCCATATGGGGAGAGAGAATGATCTATGATGTAGGCTCTGGAGTGGCAGCTTTCAATAGAGCATTTGCATTGTCTTGTCCAATGTACACTAGGGATCGATGGGAGATGAGATATGCACGGACTTGGGTGGATGGAGCTGGGTGGTTTACACTATATGTCTGCGAGATGATTGGAGGCATACTAATGTCAGATCGGCAGTTGCAAGATTTTTCAGTTGGCTAGGGGAGAGTGATCAAGGCGATGATCACTCGAGAGACAGTGTTTGCACAGGGGCCATGCTTGCTAGCCCAACTGTATCATGAGATGTATCTAGTTGTATATCATTTGGATGTGAGTATGGAGTAGGGGTGACACTGTTCCATGTGTGGGCATGGGAGCACATCCACATCATGCGGCCTAAATGTGCTTATGCGAGGGGATAATTTGAGGCATATGTGTTTTTGTACAGAGCACCTGTCCAGCATACACATATGGGGCAGTTGAGATACTGGTGGTGACCGCTGGCTGATATGGATACGATCATCTAGTGACCATACATATGCATGGAGATGTGGTTAGATAATCATATACACATGCCCTATACATTCCAACATATGGGGCAGTTGAGATACTGGTGGTGACCGCTAGATGATATGGATACGATTATCTAGCGACCGTACATATGCATGGAGATGTGGTTAGATAATCATATACACATGCCCTATACGTTCCAACCTCGGTATATGATGGGGCAAGGAGATCATACCATTGAGAGGTATATTCTGTCGCGTGTTATGCGACAATTTGGGATGAGGCAAGACTTGTCTTAGGTGACAGCTATTTATGCACAAGGACCAGCAGATGTACTAGCTTGGCGCCCACAGTTGCATCTATAGGTGGCTTTGTTGGATTGGGTGGCACTGCAGCTAGTGCAGTATGTTGAATGTACAAGACAACTAGGAGGGGGGGTGAATCAGTTGTATCAGAAATTTCAAACCCTCATAAACATATTCACATCCACATTAGTTCACTTAAACCCTTAATCTGTTATGATGATTAAACATGAGAAGCAAAACACATCAACACCACACACAAGAGAACACTAGATTTTATGTGGAAAACCCTAAAAGGGAAAAACCACAATGAGGATTAGCTCATAATATAATATAGTAACAATACCAAATTACAAAAAGCTCACTGCCAAAAGAATGTTCACTGCAGGGGAATCACTGTCCAAGTGGACTCACTGCCTACTGAGAAAGAAAGAAAGAAGAGAAGAATGGCTCACTACCATGCTTTGAACTGATATAAATGCATCTAACCTATGCATGGAGTTCAGTTCCAATGAAGCTCAATATACACCACAACATACACAACACCTTCACAACACCACTGAAAATTGTAGACACCTTCTGCTCACTGCATTTGGTAGCCTAACACATGAAAGCCCTCACTGCCCTAATCAAATTTGCATCACAACATCATACTCCCCATGTGCACATGAATCCATGACTCCTTGACACTTATTTATACAATCACTAATTATGAAAACATTCTCCAAGGTCGGCAACACAACTTAACCCATAGAATTCAAATTAGGTCTGGACCTAAACATTCCCACAGAGGAAGGGAAAAAATGTAGACCACATCACACTTTAGCATGGACCTAAAACCACTCTTACAGGCTTCAACATGCTTTCACAATCACCACAACATAATCAGAATTAGTGAAAACAACCAAGTCAGCCAAACTTGTGTTAACACCAAGACCTTTTAAGCACACGCTACCTCAAGGACAAACACATCTTGCAGACCTTGCACAAAACTATAACATAATCTAGAAACATCCATGAACAACTTGAAGTCACTTGGAAACCAACAAATTTACCACAACAACTTTCACCTGAAGGAAGTTCACAATTTGCTTACAAACAACATTGTCGAACTCTGCTATGCAATAAATTGCTTTCCAGAGCACCAAATCACAAACCTTTTGGATAGAAAATAGATGAAGACCTTATAAGTCTATATCTAGAACCACAACACTTGAAACTATTCTACAAAGAAATGCGGAGCAAAATACTTTCTCTTAGACACACTGCAAACACTGTCAGACATTGTCTTCAAACTGGTGAACATTACTTTCACTGCACTACGATATGGAGTACCAAATTCTAGATTTAGCATCTTTAAACACTTCTCAACAATATATCCAAACCACACACTCAAATCTCCAACACAGAAGACATGCGGAGCAAAAACTTGAACAGTATTCTGTAAGGCAGAAGACTCCTTCAACACATTTTTTCCAATATTAATCAAATTTTCTCAAAAGCACTTGGAAACCCAGCAAGAGGAATAAATTCTTAACACCTTCAGTACTTCTTCAAGGCAATCACATCATCATTAAATCACCAACTAAATCAAATAACAAAAGTAATAGTAGAGGACACAGTTGACACCAATGACAACACAAACATGTTGACATCAATGACAACACCGATTGGCACATACTTGCAACAATCTCCCCCTTTGTCATTGATGGCAACATATGATGTGAAAAACCATCATGACACAACTCTGCACTAATCTCACTCTCCCTCTTTATTTTATACATCTTACTCTCTTTCTCTCCCTTTGTTTTTCACATGAACTCTCTGTTGCAAGTATGGGCCTAACCTGTGTTGTCATTGATGTCAACATACTCCTGTTGCATTAATGATAAGAATTGGATGAGCTGTGTGCTAAGGATATTGAGAAAATTAGTCCCAATCAGGAACAGTGAAGATCAGTGATGATAGTAAGACAAAAGTCTAAGATAGGATGAGGATCAGAGGGTGCGGTTTAAAGGGTTTGTAGATATGTGTCTTAAGGTGGTTCAATAGAGATTTTAGAGGTCCGCATGAAGATCTGAAGAAGTTGTGGCTGCTCAAGTAAAACTAGTTCTGGTAGATGTTCAGTGGTGACAAAGTGATACAGATAGGTCCGGTGAGATCTGAAAATGCATTATCCTATTTTGCAGATTTGAGGGAGTGTTGAGGAAGTCTTTGTGAAGTATCAACTTGATTGGTTCATGGTTTGAAGGTCTGCAAGCATCTATTCCTTTGTGACAGTAATGACAGACTATGTTCTTGAGGTTCTGGATGAAGAAGAGAAGGATTTCAGTAAGCAGATGAAGTGTGGATGTTCTTGGTGATTTAGGCAAGCTTGTGGAGGTCTTTGGATCATGTCCAGTTCGTGTTGGTGGTCTGCATTGGAGTTGGAGCTCGCAATTGAAGAATAACTTCCAGATGATGGTGTTCTTGAGATTGGCCGACCGGATGAGTTACACATCCTGCGGATGATCTTGTTGATGTTTGCCGACTTAGATGATCATTCCTAAGTTGGTGTCTTGTATAAATAAGGGATTGCAAAGTCATTTCAAGATATACTTGTGGAGATGAGAGTGTGGTAGCGAGGAGAAGAGTGAAAAGCAGAGCAAAAGTATTAGGCTTAAATGGAACTGATTCAAGCATGGTGAAGATGCTATTTTCCAGTTCAAGTAGGTGATACTTATTATTTTGTAGATAGTGTGTCTCTTGTAGGTAGTGAGCCTCTTGTGAGCAGTGTGCTCGGGCAGTGAGCCCTAATTGGCATGTGCCATTTGTTCTTTCTATTCTTCTAACAGAGAATACAATCTTGGGTTAATCACCCCATGGTTTTTCCCTTAATTAGGTTTTCCAAGTCAAAATCTTGGTGTCTCATGTGATTGATGTGTTTATTCTCTTGATTCATTGCATTATGTTTCCATGATTGATTTATTATTATACTGCTGAATTACAAAGTGAAGTTAAGTCTTTAATTGGAAGAAAGTTTTAGACAACTGATTCACCCCCCTCTCAGTTGTATACTTTAAGTCTAACAATTGGTATCAGAGCCAAGTTCCTCTAAAAGGAGCTTAACCACTTGAGGAGATCCAGAATGACGTCTTACAAGAAGGATAGTCTAAAGTTTGATGGAACCAATTTTAATCTTTGGAAAGGTCGCATGAAATGTCACTTGCAATGTATGGGAATGGCGTATTGGACCATGGTTACAACAAAGTATACTCCTCCACAGGGTGGTCCGAAAGCCCCAAATGAAATCATAGATGCTGAAAACAATCTGTGGACTATAGAAGCTCTTCTAAGCCCATTATTTGATTTAGAGCTCTCAAATGTTATTGACCTACCAACTGCTTTTGAGATTTGGGAAAAACTGGAACTTCTGCATGAAGGAGACAAGTATGTTAAATGTGCAAGGCTACAAAGTTTGAAAGGGAAATTTGAAAACCTGAAGATGAGAGACGATGAAAATATCTCTACCTTTATGCCAAGAGTAAATGAGCTTGTTTGTGGAATTAGAAATGCTGGTGGAGTCTTGGATGAAAATGAGATTGTTGGCAAAGTTCTCAGATCCCTTCTTGCTTCTTATAAAATTAAGGTTGCTGCCATTGAAGAATTCAGAGCTCATACAACTGTCACAAGAGATCAATTGGCTGGTAAATTGGCTGCTTTTGAAATGACCAAGTTTGGAGATGCCCCTCCTAAGATTGAATCTGCATTCAAAGCCAGTGCCTTTGTAAAAGGTAAATAAAGGTTTGATCCAGGAGAGAACTCTTCAAGGAAACTATCATGGTATGAAAAAGCAAGAAAAGATCTGGAAGAAGAAGAAGCTAAAAATGCTCATCTTGAAGCTCTTATTGCAAAAAGACTGCCAAGAGGATCCGGTAAGTATGAAGGAAAATTGCCTTTTAAGTGTTTTAACTGCAATAAGATTGGTCATTTTGCCTCAAGGTGTCTGGAAAGTTTTTTAAGATAAAATCCTAATAAGCCAAGGTTCCAAAAGAACTGTTACTATGTACATGAAGATGATGATAATGAAGGAGTAACAGATGATGAATCAGAGATAGGGAACAAATTTGGAAATGAATGGGTGTTCATTGCCATCAAGGAAGAAGATCTAATTTCCTTTGTATCTGTCAATCATAAGACTGGAAAAAGCTCTGGCTACCCAAGTTGAAGAGAAGGATGATTGGGTCATTGACAGTGGATGCTCTCACCATATGACAGGTGACAAAAATAAGTTCATAGATTTGGAGAGGTATGAAGGAGGAGTGGTAAAGTTTGGTGATAATTCTGCTGGTAGAATCAGAGGTAGAGGAACTATTTCTTTTGATGGAAGGAACAAAACTGGTAATGTACTGTATGTTGAAGGTTTGAAGCACAATCTTCTCAGTGTTGGATAGTTGGTGGACAAAGGCTATGATCTCTGATTCAAGAATGGAAAATACAAGATCTTTGAAAGTTCTGGAACAAAGATTGCATCCGGTACTGAAACAAAAGGTAATATCTTTCATTTGGTTGGTACTGGTAAAAGCTGCTTATTTGTTCAAGTTGATTAGAGTTGGTTATGGCATAGGAGGATGTGTCATGTGAATTTTGTTAATATCATCAAGATAAGCAATACTCAAGCTGTAAGAGATCTTCCAAAATTGGTGAAACCTACTAATAGCTTTTGCAAAGAATGTCAATTAGGTAAGCTGAGCAGAATCACATTCAAAAGTAAGGAACTGTCCTCTATCGGATTATTGGACTTAGGTCATACTGATCTTTGTGGTCCGGCAAGAATCAAGAGTGTGCAAGGTGACAGATACTTCATGTTACTAATTGATGACTATTCTCGGATGATGTGGGTAACCTTTCTGAAAGAGAAATCAGAAGCTCTTGAGAAATTCAAAATATTCAAGGCTTTGGTAGAGAATGAAATCGGATTAAAATTGAAATGTCTGAGGTCTGAGAGAGGTGGTGAATTCACATCCGATGATTTCATAGAATTCTGTGAGAAGCATGGAATAAAGAGACAGTTGTCCGCTCCTAGGACTCCACAGCAGAATGGAGTAGTGGAAAGAAAGAACCAGACCATCCAGGAAGCTTCTAGGACCATGATGATGGAAGCAAATGTTCCTCAGATCTATTGGAGAGAAGCTGTCAGCACTGCAGTTTATACTCTCAATCGAGTTCAAATCAGAAGCAATACTGGTAAGACTCCTTATGAACTTTGGTTTGGCATCACTCCTACTATGAGGTATTTCAGAGTCTTTGGTAGCAAATGTTACATTAAAAGAGATGAAGATCTAGGAAAGTTTGATGCTAGAAGTGATGAAGGAATATTCTTGGGTTACTCAACTCAAAGCAAAGCATACCGGTGTTATAACAAGAGACTGAGAAAGATAATAGAAAGTACAAATGTGAAGGTTGATGAAGGAATTGAAAAACCCTCAAGGTTTTATGAATATGATGAAGATGATCAGAATGATGTTCTAGGAGCCCAAGCCTCTTCTGAAAGTCAGATTCAAACTGATCCAGTAAATCAGGAAGAAGAGATGAGTTTTAATGAGCCTGATCAAGAATCAGAAGTGTAAGAAATTCCCAAAGTTCCAAGGTATGTAAGACTAAACCACTCTGAAGATCAGATCATAGGTGACAAAATCAAAGGTGTACAAACTAGAAGGAGAATTACTCAAGATTCAGATAAGTTTTGTCTGATTTCAAAGATTGAACCTAAAATAGTAGATGAAGCCTGCAATGATAAAAACTGGACTAAAGCAATGGAGGAAGAGCTGATGCAAATTGAGAAAAATCACACTTGGGATCTTGTTCCCAGACCTAGAACAAGAATGTGATTGGAACTAAATGGGTCTTTCAGAACAAACTAAATGAAGTTGGTGAAGTAATCAGAAATAAAGCCAGATTGGTTTGCAAGGGCTATTCTCAAATAGAAGGAGTTGATTTTGAAGAAACCTTTGCTCCGGTGGCAAGAATTGAAGTAGTCAGATTATTTCTTGCATTTGCTGCCTTCAAAGATTTTAAGGTATATCAGATGGATGTCAAGTCTGCCTTCCTGAATGGTGACTTGGAAGAAGAAGTGTACATTAAGCAATCAGATGGATTTCAATTATCTGATCATGGTGATATGGTCTGCAAGTTGAAGAAGGCACTGTATGGACTGAAGCAAGCCCCAAGAGCCTGGTATGAAAGATTGGTTAAGCATCTCTTAAAGATTGGTTTCAACAAAGGTACTACTGACAGTAATTTGTATTTGAAAATTGATCATGAGAACATTTTGATTGTTGAAGTGTTTGTTGATGATATCATCTTTGGAGGAAGAGATAGTATGTGTAAAACCTTTGCAAATTAAATGAAAAGTGAATTTGAGATGTCCATGCTTGGGGAAATAAATTTCTTCTTGGGTCTACAAATCACTCAAACAAAGAAAGGAATTTTCATCTCTCAGACCAAATATATGAAAGAACTATTGAAAAAATTTGGGATGGAAGATTCAAAACCAATGAATACTCCCATAGCAACTAGATGTAAATTGAGACAAGATGATGCTTCTCCTAAGGCTGATTAGAAAAAGTATAGGTCAATGATTGGAGGACTGTTATATCTTACTCTAACTAGACCAGACATTATGCAGGCTGTTGCTCTTGTTGCTAGATTCTAGGCTGATCCTAGAGAATCTCATGTCATGGCAATCAAGAGGATTTTTAGATATCTAAAAGGGACAGTTGAATATGGTCTGTGGTATCCTAGAGATCATGATTTCTCTCTTCATGCATATACTGATGCGGATTGGGCAGGAGATGTAGATGACCGGAAGAGTACCAGTGGTGGAGCATTCTTTTTGGGGAAGAGATTGGTTTCTTAGATGAGCAAGAAACAAGAGGCAATATCTCTGTCTACTACAGAAGCAGAATATATTGCAGCAGCAGGTAGTTGTACTCAAGTTTTATGGATGAAGCAAATGCTAAGATACATAAGAGTGGAGTATAAGGAGCCTATCACATTTTTCTGTGATAATTCAAGTGCAATAAATATATCCAAGAATCCAATGTTACATTCAAAGACAAAACACATATCCATCAAGTTTCACTTTTTGAGAGAGCAAGTGAACAAGAATGAAGTCAGATTGGAGTTTGTGCCTTCCAAGGATCAGATTGCAGATATCTTTACTAAACCTCTACCTAAGGACTCTTTTGAGTATCTCAGGGATAAGTTAGGGGTTATTACCCCTCTGATGATGAACTAAGGTGCACTGATGTGCATCAGTTCGGTGGATATCACGGTCATATCTTATCATCCGGATTGATGATGGGGAGCTGCTATTCAGGGGGAGCAGCAGGTATGGTTCTGAAGTGGTGAAATTGCAAGTATGTGCCCTTTGCCATTGATGTCAAAGGGGGAGAGAAGACAGTGAAAAACAAGTAGTTACTGGTCAAAGGGGGAGTAGTAAAGGGAGAGAAGACATGTGAATGGTTGTTGCTGATAGGGGGAGTTGTGACAGTAAGGAGAAGTTCTTGTCTTGATGATCAAAATAATTTTTCACATCATATGTTGCCATCAATGACAAAGTGGGAGATTGTTGCAAGTATGGGCCTAACCTGTGTTTTCATTGATGTCAACATACTCCTGTTGCATTAATGATAAGAATTAGATGAGCTGTGTGGTGAGGATATTAAGAAAATTAGTCCCAATCAAGAACAATGAAGAATAGTGATGACAGTAAGACAAAAGTCTAAGATAGGATGAGGATCAAAGGATGCGGTTTAAAGGGTTTGTAGATATGTGTCTTAAGGTGGTTCAATAGAGATTTCAGAGGTCCGCATGAAGATCTGAAGAAGTTGTGGCTGCTCAAGTAAAACTAGTTCCGGCAGATGTTCAGTGGTGACAGAGTGATACAGATAGGTCCGGTGAGATTCAGAAATGCATTAGCTTGTTCTGCGGATTTGAGGGAGTGTTGAGGAAGTCTTTGTGAAGTATCAACTTGATTGGTTCATGGTTTGAAGGTTCGCAAGCATCTATTCCTTTGTGACAGTAATGACAGACTGTGTTCTTGAGGTTCTGGATGAAGAAGAGAAGGATTTCAGTAAGCAGATGAAGTGTGGATGTTCTTGGTGATTCGGGAAAGCTTGTGGAGGTCTTCGGATCATGTCCAATTCATGTTGGTAGTCCACATTGGAGTTGGAGCTTACAATTGAAGAATAACTTCCGGATGATGGTGTTCTTGAGATTGGCCGACCGGATGAGTTACACATCCGGTGGATGATCTTGTTGATGTTTGCCGACTTAGATGATCATTCCTAAGTTGGTGTCTTGTATAAATAAGGGATTGCAAAGTTGTTTCAAGATATACTTGTGGAGATGAGAGTGTGGTAGCGAGGAGAAGAGCGAAAAGTAGAGCAAAAGTATTAGGCTTAAATGGAACTGATTCAAGCATGGTGAAGATGCTATTTTCCAGTTCAAGTAGGTGATACTTATTATTTTGTAGATAGTGTGTCTTTTGTAGGTAGTTAACCTCTTGTGAGAAGTATACTCAGGTAGTGAGCCCTAATTGGCATGTGCCATTTGTTCTTTCTATTCTTCTAACAGAGAATACAATCTTGGGTAAATCACCCTGTAGTTTTTCCCTTAACCGGGTTTTTCACTTCAAAATCTTGGTGTCTCATGTGATTGATGTGTTTATGCTCTTGATTCATTGCATTATGTTTCCATGATTGATTTATTATTATACTTCTGAATTACAAAGTGAAGTTAAGTCTTTAATTGGAAGAAAGTTTTAGACAACTGATTCACCCCCCTCTAAGTTGTCTACTTTAAGTTTAACACTCTCTCCCCCTTTGACATCAATGGCAAAGGGTTACACATATTTTTCAAGATCTCTCCTGATTATGATATTGCACATACTTTCACTACTCAACTACTCTAAATACTCCCCCTTAGGAGTACACACCAACCTATAACAACTCTCACTCCCCCTTTCTGTAACAATCATCAACACCACTACCTACTCCCCCTGAGATGTAGTCTCCAACTCAATCTAGAGAAGAATGAATCTTCAAGCACACTGGACTGATCCATCTCCTTATGCATCTAGTTAAAAGAAGGAGGGACAATAACCCCCAACTTCTGCTAGAGATACTCAAATGTATCCTTACGAAGAGCCTTAGTGAATATGTTAGCAACCTGATCCTTTGCAGGCACATACTCAAGCTTCACTTCATTCTCTGCAACCTTCTCTCTCAGAAAGTGACACCTAATTGAAATATGCTTTGTGCTTGAATGCATTACTGGATTGTTTGAAATGTTAATGGCACTTGTATTATCACAAAAGATAGGAATTGGATTATCATACATAACTTTGATATCCTTCAATATTTGTCTCATCCATAACACCTATGTGCAACATGATGCTGCAACAATATACTCTGCCTCTGCAGTAGATAAGGATACTAAATCCTGCTTCTTTCTTAACCAAGACACAACTCTATCTCTAAGAAATAATGCACCACCACTTGTACTTTTCCTGTCATCTACACATCCGGCCCCATCTGTATCTGTGTAGGCACTTAGGGTAAAGTCATTGTTCTTTGGATACCACAAACCATGATCTGGAGTGCCCTTCAAATATCTGAATATCCTCTTCACTGCCATGACATGTGACTCTCTAGGATCTTCTTGAAATCTTTCCACAAGACAAACTACATGCATAATATCTGATCTTGTAGCAGTTAGATATAGTAGTCCTCTAATTATTGATCTATATTTGCTCTAATCAGCCTTAGGGGAATCATCATTCTTGCTCATCTTAAAACCAGTTGTCATGGGGATACAAATTGGTTTAGAGTCTTGCATTCCAAACTTCTTCAACAATTCCTTGACATACTTTGATTCTAAAATGAAAATGCCCTTATCTTTCTACTTAATTTGCAGCCCAAGGAAGAAGTTCATCTCTCCACACATTGACATCTCAAATTCTTTTTGTATGTCATTTGCCAAGTCCTTACATATACCTTCATTTCCACTGAAGATTATATCATCCACATAGACTTCAACAATCAAGATTTGATCTTTGCTTACCTTGATGTACAAATTATTGTCTGCAGACCCTTTACTAAATCCTTGCTGCAACAAATACCTGTCTAACCTTGCATACCAAGCTCTGGAAGCTTGCTTCATTCCATACAATGCTTTCTTCAATCTGTATACCATATCTGGTTTGTCTGACAAATGAAATCCATCTGGTTGCTCTATGTATACTTCCTCTTCCAACTCACCATTTAGAAAAGCAGACTTCACATCGATTTGATACACTTTGAAATCCTTATGTGCTACATAATCTAGGAACAATCTAATAGCCTCCATTCTTACCACCAGAGCATAAGTTTCCTTATAGACTATTCCTTCCACTTGTGAGTACCCTTTACACACAAGTCTTGCTTTGTTCCTTACCACTTCTCCATTCTCATTCAATTTGTTCCTGAATACCCACTTAGTTCTATTAGAGGAAAATGTGAACAATAGTATTAAACAACTAAATATCCAATAACTCAATGGAATTGATGCAAATACAGTAAACAAAGATATTAATTTCATAGACTGATTTACCTTGTAGCTTCCATTGTTGCTTATCTCATATCGATCTTGTGTATGATTTTAGCTCTCAGAAGTTGTACTTCCTTGCTGTTGAAGATGACAATAGGAGAATGGATGTAGATGGATAATGCAATGAAGACTAAGCTAACAATGCAATTCTAATGAAGATGGATGATGGATAATGGAGACATGGTTGGATGATTATGATGATAATGGGATTATGCAAATGTAATGAGAATACTTTGCCAAAGGCACGCTGGTAGGATTTCTATAGAGTAAGATTACGAATGCTTGAGTGGATGCAAAATGTGTGTGAGAGCCAAATCCAAGTGTCAAAAGATCCATGACTGGAGGAAATTACCTGTGAGGTGTACAGTTGAGGAATCTTGAGAGAATGTGCACAAATCATAAGAGGACAAGTGTCCAAGCTCCTTTCATGAGTTATGGGAGTTAACATAATAGATTGAAGAGTTAACTAAATAGACTGACCAGTTAAGTGAATTGATTGAAAAGTTGACTGAATTAATTGATCAGTGAACTCAATTGACTAATTAGTTAATTGATTTGATTGATGAGTTAACTAATTTGACTGGAGGATAAATAGGACATGTGGGTGAGGCAAATTAGCTAATTAAATATTAAAATATTTAATTATGTGTGCAACATGGTGAGGTGGAAGATGAGGTGGAAGAATGATGTGGATTTATGAAATTTAGGACTTTGGAATAGAGGAATTTGGGATTAATTAAATAATTTAGAATTATTTAATTATAGATAAGACTATAGAAGAATTAGAAAATTTAATTAAATAAATTGATTTTATTTAATTATTGGAGGGATGCGAATCATTTAAATAAATTAGGATATTTATTTATTTGATAGAGGAATGAAAATTAAATAAATATTAAAATATTTATTTAATTTGACTTAGCCATTTTTAGGTGTATACATTTTGCCCCTCTTTGATGCAATGTGTTTTATCACGTTGTTTCAAAGAATAAAAATTTTCTGCTATTGATACATGCCCCAGTTTGCCCCTGGCACAAGTTTATGACAATAGGATGCCCCCTCGAGAGATTGGATGGAAAGAATGTGATGACAGGATGACAGGCAATCTCATGATGAGATAGGTTGAATGATAGCTTAGGGTGAAGAATTTGGTTGACGCGAAAGAAAAATAGGATAAAAACCATGCCCCAACATGCACCAAATTAAACACCTCCAAATAGGGTTCAATGCACTATAAATAGGAGTGTGGGGTCAGATTCCATGTCATTTGCACACTTGTCTTTTATGGAGAGCTTATAGGAGATCAGAGCTCAGGTGCTAATGAGAGTCAACGACAATGTAGCAGGTTCCAGTTCAGTTACACTGCTTTAAGAGGATCCAACGGTTCAACCGTCTAGCAGAGTATGGCCCACCGATAAGTATGCTTTCAATTTGAACTTAGGTGCATTTATTGTGGTCAAAAAGCTAGGTCAAACTTAGGTGTTGTGAATGCGCAACAAGAATGAATCTGCGCATTTGCCTTGCGCTTCGGCGTAAATGCTCTGATTCTACACAAATACCAGAGGAATCTATGCAAATGCTCAGTTTTCGCAAATGTAAGATAGAATTGCGTATATGCAAAGGGTTTCTACGCAAATAATAGGAAACTACGCATTTGTTCTAAACCTACGCATATGCCACCAGAATATGTGCATATGAAAGATACTGTGCAAATGCAAGGGGATTCTGTGCATCCACCTTGAACCTACACAAATGCTGAATAGAGCTACGCATCTATTTTAGATAGCAAAACACTTAGCAAATTTGATAAAGTCAGCATCGTGATCGATGTTCACCAACTGATAATTCATCACTGAGATTGATAGAATCTCAGGAGAGATGATAGGATATATATCCTGATAAAATAGCTAAGTACTTGTTGTTTGATAGATAGATATGTAGTTTAGTTGATGTTGTTTGATTAATGCGTGTTTGGTTGATTACAGGAGGAGCTTAATGACATACTCATGTCTCAGGAGTGATTTCCGGTGACACAGCTTTTGAGACCATACTTGACAGAGATTGACCGTCTGGTGCTAGGATCAGCAGGGTTATCCTATGTTTGCTTTATGCTCAAGATTCGGGCTAATCTCAGTATGTTGACTGCGCTTTCGGAGCTATTTCACAGCGAGGATGGGACCTTCCATCTTCCTACTGGGGAGATTACAGTGACACTGGAGGATGTCCATCAGATTCTACAAATTTTGATAGATGAAGATCTCGTAGAGTATGAGTCTTAGACTGGATGAGTGTCATCAGGTCTTTGATGATGACACCATCGAGGGCACAAAGATCAGCTAGGCAGACATGGTTGCCTATTACGAGTCACTTCTGTTGGTTGTCACCTGGTTGATTGGAGGGATAGTGTGTCCTGATAGGAGGTCACACGGGTTTGCAGTTGGATGGGGGAGGACTTTGGAGCGGATTGTCACAGAGGGGACTCAATTTTCTTGGGTTCCTTGTCTGCTAGCACATCTTTACCATGACTTGCATCAGTTTGTTTACGATGGAGCTGCCAGTTTGTCATGCAGAGTTTCATTATTACATATTTGGGCTTGGTGCCACATTGCCATCACTCGACCTATTGGTATGGCCCCCCAGGGCAGGGATTAGCCTTATTCTTATATGTTCTAGGAGAGTCTTTCCCAGCCCAAGCTGGGGAAGCTAGAGTACTGGTGGCACACGTTCAACAATGTGGATGCAGTTGTTTGGCGACACTACCTAGATTGTGAGGTATGTGATGAGGATGCATTAGAGCTACCATTTTGTTTTCAGATGAGATGGTTGATAGGGAGGACTCCCTACATTCTTGAGAGGCACATCATTTCTCGTGTGTACTGACAGTTTGGCAGGATCTAGGGGATGCCCTAGGAGAATGCTATCTTTGCTAGGACGCACAAGGAGCATCCACGATGGTGTCCTGGTGCTTCATTTGAGCAGGCTCAGACATAGTTCTTATAGATACCTTACTAGCTGTGACCAATGAGGTGATCAGTGGTAGACACAGACACGACATAGGATTATGCAGATTTGTTTGTAGCACACCCATTCCCTTACTACTCAGGACTTGGAGAGAGAGCCCCAAGACTAGATGATCGGGAGGAGGATGATGAGGGTCAGTGGCAACGACGGAGGTGACAAGTAGGAGGAGGTGGAGACAATGATGGAGATGGCAAGAGGGTGAGACAGTGGGTTGACAGAGATCCTGCCCAGTAGGCATAGGTTGGACAGATGCCGCCCCCTGTACAACCACAGGTACAGGGACAGGTATAGGGACATGGGTAGGATGACGGGGAGCTAGTAGCCCTACAAGCCCAGGTGGCTTAGCAACATGCATAGTTAGGGCAGATGCAGGCTAAGATGGGACAGATGCAAGGGTAGATCATCTAGCTGCAGGATGAGTTACAAACAACCAGATTGGAGAGAGATACCACAATCCAATGGTACACCAGAGCTAAGGGGCTACTAGAGAAGGTACAATAGACTGCAGTATAGGGTCCCATCGAGCAGACGGTGGCTGAGATGGTGAGGGCTGGCCAGGAGATATTCTACTGGTGAGGGCTGTATGAGTAGGCAGTGCCCCCAGAGTGGTGAGTAGGTAGTTTTCACCCTAGCTACCGTAGTAGGTCACGAAGGACTTATACAGAGAGTGGAGGGGTGATGGGCCACGCAAGGGGACATCAGGTGTAGGGACATCAGGGGGTGGTGGGGATGGTCAACCACAATAGCCACAGCATCCAGTGCCCTCAGGAGGCAGTGCCTCCTAGATGCTTACTGAGACATGTATCATTTTGGCAGTAGCATTTTGTATACACCACATTGTGGATATTTCGATATGTACTTTTATTTTTGATATCATTGTACACTTGGACATTATTATTCTTTTTGATGATGATGATATATGAGCTAGTGTTCGATGGACTATCTATATATGCATTTACAGATGGATGTTTTTATATGATGGTTTATTATGATTTATGATTATATGTGATGCTTCTAACATGTTCTTGACTCTATGATGCACTTAAACTCTATGTGACATGATGTTTTCTAGGAGCTATAGGATGGACACGATGACCTATATGCAGGCTTATGATCCTATATGCTGATGTATTATGATGACTTAATGCATACTGTGGTGATATTTTAAATGCAACATATGATGTGCTAATTGCTTTATGTATGGATGATGATGTGATATGCAAACACAATGATATCTATGTTTTTGTGAGATGTTTGATTTATGACCTATTGTGGTGACTCATGTGTCTAAATGACAATATTATATGTAACACAAACATGATCTACATGCTTATATCATTAATGCACTTATTGTGATGATACTATATGATGACACACTTATTTATGACATGCAAAATGTAATATGATTTTTTTTTGTTGTCCCAAGTATACTCAATCATAAAATAAAAGAACATCATAGAAGAAATGGACTTAATAACTAGGATGAATGGGTAACTTTAGAAGAAATTTGGATAAATGGATTTGAGATCTTGAAACACTTGGATTTGGCCAAGGATGAAGTGCTTATAATGAAATGCAATTTGATATGTATGGATGTGGATTTTGTCATCTTTGTATACAAGTTTTTGAAGTACTTTGTTTCATCATTGAGCATTTAAAATGTTGTAAGAAAATACAAGAAACCAGGTATAATTATGTTAGATCTAGGGCACACAACTGAGAGGGGGGGGTGAATCAGTTGTACAAAAACTTTACTTCTACTTCAAATATTTGATTCTTCTTGTTAGTTAACAGCATATCAATTAATCATTCATGAAAGCACAAAGCATAAACACCAGAGTAGATAAACATCAACACATTTGACACCAAGATTTTTGATGTGGAAAACCTGGTTAAGGGAAAAACCACGAGGTGATTAACCCAAGAATTATTCTCTGTTAGAAGAATAAGAAAAATGAATGGCACATGCTAATTAGGGCTCACTGCCCGAGCACACTGTTCACAAGGAGGCACACTACCTACAAAGAGACACTATCTACAAGATCATAAGGATCACAACCTTGAACTGGAGAATGACATCTTTACCATGTCTGGATCAGTTCCATTTAAGCCCGAGTCACACCTGCTCTGCCTTTCGCTCTTTCGCTATGCCACCCTCATCCGCTTTTCACCACACTTTGAAATGAATTCTCAAACCTTTATTTATACAAGACATCAACTTAGGAATGATCATCTAAATTAGCACTCAACCATAAGAACATTCGCAAGATGAATAACACATCCGGTCGGCCACCACAAGAACGTTTGCAGGATGAACAACTCATCCGGTCGGCTAGTCTGAACAAGAACTTCATCCGGAAGAATATCTTCAATTCCAGGCTCTACCACCAATGCAGATCAACAACACAACCTCAACATGATCCAAGAACCTTCACAAGCTTGCCTAAATGACCAGGAACATCCGCACATCCTCTGCTCACCAGAATCTCTTCTCTTCCTCATCTGGAACTTCAAGAACACAGCCTGCTGCCACTGTCATATTGAAACATGTGCTTCTGGACCTCCAAATCATGAACAAATTGAGATGACACATCACAAGGACATCCCAAACACTCCATCCAATCTGCAAGATAGGATAATGCACTTTCGGATCTCACCGGACCTCTTTGTAGCGCTCTGTCACTCTGGAGCACCTCCCGGGACCGGTTCTACTTGATCAATTACAACTTCTTCAAATCTTCATGCAGACCTCTAAAAACTTAACTGGATCATCTCAAGACTCATATCTACAAACCCTTTAATCTGCATCCTCTGATTCTCAACCTATTGAGTACTTTTGCCTTCTTTTCATCACTGTTCTTCACTGTTCCTTATTGAGACTAATTTTCTCAATATCCTCAGCACACAGCTCATCCAATCCTTCTTGTCAATGCAATATGAGTATGTTGACATCAATAATACATTGGCTAACCTCATACTTGCAACAAATTAAACCATGATGACCTAAGTATTACTTACATGGATTTTGATTTAGCAAGTTAATACAAGCATCTAAGTATAATTGAACCAAGATGACTTGAGTATTGCTTGCATATCAACAGACAAGGATTACACCTGTTTCATGTTTAGACCTTTGATGTATTATGTTGATCATGTCTTTAGACAAGGTTTCACATTACTAAAGATAAATCTACAAACAACAAACAAATACAATAATCATGCCCCCATCATAGCTCCTCTAGTTTTTGACATCCTTGAGTAGCATAAAAGGACATAATAACAAAAATCAAGATATAAGACTTTAAACAACCATAAAACTTTCTTGCCATAGATATATTTTTCTTGTAATAACTGATAGAGTCATGTTTAATAGTTTAGATAGTTTGGTGTTGTCAGGTTTAGTTTGATGTCTTCATGTCAAGATGATGTTTAAAGCTTGATTGTTGTGCTGCTTGCTGTCTAGTGATAAAACCACGATCTGATATGGTATCTTCTGAGTTGTAGCATTCAAAAATCCAATTCTCCAACTAGGTCGAGGATTTGCCCCTAGTTAAGTAAAGGATCAATTTATTATGGATGAACTAACATGTAACACCCAGTTCTGAATTCACCCTAAACACTAAGTTTTAACCAAAGGTAATAATTTTTTTTTTTTGAAAGAATAAATCAGAAAAGTAATTTATTTTCTAATTACTATAAACAAGTAATTCATCCATCGACTAACAATAATCATGAAATTATAGCTCATACAAAAGGATATAATCAACTACATCATTAAACAATATGTTGTCAAAAGTTACTTAGAACAAATCCAAATTAGGAACTTACCTATGTCACTGCATCTCGATTGTCGACCATCCAAATTCAAGTCTCGGCAATCCAAAGAAGAGAAATTATCTTCAAGGAGCTTAACCTCCAACCACAGACTGTTGGTCTCCCGTACTCCTTCCTAACCAGAAGTGGCCCTACCCTACTCAAGAGGATAGACTTAGGATAACCAATGGTGTTTTCCATCTGAGCTCTGGTGTTGTGACCTACGTGACTTGTTATCATGCAATCCCCTAGATACCCTCTAGTCAAGCATGACCACTCCATAAGCTATGCCATCCAGTCACAGTGAACATTCAATGCACTTGAGGATCATGCATTACCTTGGCCAAATGATTTGAATATAATTAGAGTTGTATCAACGCTTGAATTAAGTTCACCCACCCCACTCGACTCGAGTTAATCACAATCCTATAGTTACCTATTTATAAGTTCTATATAACAATCTTGATAACCTCAAGGTGTTTGAATTTCATCATGCATTAACACATGGCATTGAGGTTCACTCTTTCACTAAGCTCATGGAATCCTCTCCGTCTTCATGATAAAAGAATGGTTTCCTAGCATATTGATTATTCGGATAATGTTTTGCGTTGTTACAATGATCTCTAAGTTTAGCCCATTGTTTAAATTATCCACTCTTGAGTAGACATTAAACTCAACTCTATTGTTTTGGAAGGGTTTCTTTAAAAGTCAATTTAAAGAATACAATGTTTGAAAACCCTACGTTAAAATTTAACATGCACATGTACTACTTCGACGTGTCGAGACCTTCAACATAGCTTAATCTTGTCGATCTATACATTAGAGAACCTTGTCATATCTTTTCTTCTAACAATTTAGATTGCTTGTAAGTCTAAGCTTGAGACTTGACAAAAGACTCATTACTTGTTTGTAAAAAAACTTCATAATAATAATAATTGGTATAACAATAAGGTCTTTTCTCAGAAAAAACATTAGTTTAAATACTTCAATAGTGAAAGTATTACCTTCAAAATCATATAATCTAAATCTTGTTATTATTCACAGCTAGGTTAACAACTTCGCCATAATCAACCGATTAGTTTTAACTCAGAAAGAAAGGATGATTGTAAAGACTTGCAAGTTATGACTTGCACCTCTCACTAATAACAATCCTCTGTCAATGGTTGACACAAACAAGTCTTTCACTCTAGTACTAGCTGGCCTTTAAACTTGACAGAGCCAAGGTATTGTATTCGACTGTCCAAAGAGATCTTATTCTCTGTCGACAAATGTTTTGCCACTGTAGCTTGTATGGGATGTGAGATGTTTTACGTCCATTTTCTAGTCTCTAGTGCGCCTAACACCAAACCAAATTAACTCATATGGAAAACATTACAATGATTTTAGAAGTGTGACTATGGTGCGGTGCAGTGTAGGAGATAATTCATTGGTTCCGTTTAGACAATGATAAAACACACTAGTTTCAGGTGGTATCAACTCACACCTTGCACCTTTAAGAAAACTAAGTTATTTCAAAATGCATGAAAGATATTACTAATTACAACACAACAGAAACTATGACTACGCAGGAATGAGGTGAAGAGAACTTGAAGTTTTCACTAGTGTTTGCTCATAGACCCAACCAAGGTGTTCAATCTTCCTTCCGCCGTTCAGCTCATTGCTCTTTGCTTAGTTTTCTTTCACTTCTCCATATTCTTCCCCTACAAAAATGACTCAAACTACTCTATATCTTCCCCGCTCACTGCGAAGGAGTAACTGTCACCTCCACTCTCCGATCATGCCTATCGATAAGGGAATCTAACCGGTCATGCAAAAATGTCTCCCACCTTATGCAACCTCAACTAGAAATTGGTTTGGCCACTCCCACAAATTGCAATCACTCTCCAAGATGGGGCTCCACGAAGGCAAGGTGGCGGTTGGCAGACTCAACAGTCTGTCCACTACTCAAAATAGTTAACAATATAAAACAAATGCTAACATAATATAAAAGGCTAGGTCGACGACTATCTTAAGGTTTTAAAGCATGAAAGCAAAAGACTATTCGAAATAAAAGACCTCTTAATAAGAGCTTAAGTGTGTTCCTTTCAAGCTTCTGCCCGATTATCAACATCATTAGAGAATAAAGGAATTTATCTCAAAATGACACTTAACAAAATATTACATATTCTGATTCCTTTACGACCAAGGGTACTACACACCATGGTCTCTAGGTTTTAAAACATTATTTAAACCCTTTAGTATTCGACAGTAGCCCCATAAAGAACAATTCAACATTCGTCAAATTTTGCAAGGAGGTGTTTACGACATACGCTTGAAGCGCTTTACGATGATAACGACCTATTGAGCGTAAATGCCAAAACAAGGTTTGGGATCGACTTACGCACAATTTCAACTTTTGCACCAAACCAAAAACAAGATAAGACTTACAATTTGACCACAAGTATATACATATGAACATATAAACAATATATCAGTCGTTCATGTTTGATGACACGATTCAGAGTATTACGACACTGATGTCGATTTCCCATACTCTAAACGATGACTTACGAAAGGAGAAGACCTATTCTAACAGACGTCGATATCTCAACTAAAATTGACTTAGCCTGAACTTAAAGCATCTAAGTTTGTCTACCTGATATGCATTTTCAGTGGCAAGCACCCATGGTTATTCCAGAGTCTATTCTCTCTTTCTCAAAGATACTTTCTCTTCTTCTTTCTTCTTGGCAAACATGTTCCATCGAATCCTATCATTGACAATCTCACATACAATTTTGTGGTCAAAGAACCAATATTCTACTCAAAACACATTTATATCAAATCATTTCATTTTCATATCAAAAAGACATTCTAATTCATAACATCATATTGATCATAATCAAATAGATTCCATAATTTCATAAAATTAACCTTCTCTATTCATATCATCAGTTCCTATGATGTTAAAAACATATCCACATAACTGTACTATTTAAGAAAAGGTAAATAGTAATATTGAATCCAAAAAAGGGGATGTAACATGACAACAAACACGAAGAAATGGGCCCTAAGGGACTGACCTAGTGCCTCAGGGGCACATTGATAAATGGCCTTGCCTATGTGATGATGCATAAGCAATGTAGTTAAGGGTGTGGACCATGTGGACCTAAGACCTAGGTGATGGGAACATGGGTGGAATGGATAGACAAAAGGATGGGCGATAAGGGATGGGATGGATGGGAAGCCTCGGGGGCTCATCAATGATGGCCTTGCCTTCGTGATAGCTCAGAGGCAACGTAGTTCGACAACGGTTCAATGTATTGGCTAAGGATGGATGACAAGATGGAAGTTAGTTCAAATTGATAGCCTGATGGGACAAGGTGATAAGGACAAGAGAACAAAAAGCCATGTTAGGTATCCCGATGTGATGGGGTGTTTGCGGTAAGGAAAGATGGATGAGGAAAAAGGTCGAAAAAGATGGAGGAAGCGGTTTATCACAAATGACACCTATTTCCAGGATTTCACCACTTGCTTTTATTTGCACAATAGTTAAAATACAAATGACGCCTATTTGCTAGGTTTTCATCATGGTATCTATCCAAGGCGCCTGTTTACCAGGTTTTCACCAGAGGATGATTTTTTGCTTATTTTCCTTTTTTTTATTCCCTTGCATTGGGGTTTTAGGTGTAGAACTTGTGAAGATGCATACTGTTGATGGGATCATCGAACAATTCACCTTTTGATGTAGCCAATTGATAAGCACCTGATCCATAGGCAGTAACAATGACATAGGGACCCAACCAATTGGGTTCAAATTTCCCCTTTTTCTCTCTATCTTGTTGATTTCTTGGATTCTCTCTTAGAACTAAATCACCCACTTGGAAGACTCGTGGTTTGACCTTGTGATTTTAAATTCTTGACATTCTTTGCAGTATGCCTTAAGATGGTTGAAGGCATGTTGTCTTTGTTCTTCTAGCAACTCTAGTTCCTGGAGTCTTGATACTCTATATTCCTCATCATTTATAAGACCCTTTAACGACACCCTAAGGGAAGGTAACTCAAATTCTAAAGGCAAGATGGCTTCAGAGCCATAGATGAGGGTGTATGGTGTCGCACTTGTGGGAGTGCGTATACTGGTTTTGTAGGCCCATAGAGCAGGGTTCAATTGCATATGCCAGTCACGACCAACATCATCGACAGTCTTTTTGAGTATCTTCAGGATAGTTTTGTTTGATGCCTTAGCCTGGCCATTACCTTGTAGGTAGTATGGAGTGGAGAAGCGATGCTGAATGTGGAATTTATCACAGAGTTCTTTCACATCCTAATTCTTGAAAGGTCGCCCATTATCCATGACAATGGATAATGGAATACCATATCTACATATGATGTAGTTAAGGATGAAAGAGGAGATTTGTTTCCCTGTGACATTGGTTAATGGGACAGCCTCAATCCACTTCATGAAATACTCAGTGGCTGTGATAATGAATTTGTGGCCGTTGGAGGATGAAGGGTGAATCTTGCCTACTAGATCAAGTCCCCATTGGAAGAAGGGCCAAGACATCGTTAAAGGTTGCAACTCTTGTGCTGGTGCATGTATTAGGTTCTCATGGATTTGGCATTTCTTGCACCTCTTCACAAAATGATAAGAGTCTTTTTCCATAGTTGGCCAATACTATCCGAGATGCATGAGTTTCTTCACCAAGGTAGGACCACTAGAGTGTGTCCTGAATATTCCTTCATGTACTTCATTCAGAGCGGTCTGATATTCCTCACTATCCAAACACCTAAGGAGAGTACCATCTAAACCTTGTCAATACAGGGTGTTTGTGATGATGGTATATCGAGATGCTTGGCTTATGAATGTTCATTTTTGGTTTTTTGTTAGGTCGAGTGGTAGGATATTCTCTTTTAGATAGGTGTAAACTTTTCCATATAAGGGAGAATTAGACCCTACGATGTGGTAAATGGTGCTAGTTTCTAGGATTTCATAAGCTGGATGGTAAACTGGCTCCACCAAGAACTCATAATGAGGATGATTTTTAGGCATGTCAAGGAGGGATGCAATAGTAGCCATTGCATTTGTTGCTTTGTTCTCCAATTGTGGTATCTGCTTGAAGGATATCACAACAAAATACTCATTGAAATCATCCACCATATGCTTGTATGGTATCAGCTTCTCGTTCTTAGTTTGATAATTATCATTTACTTGATTAATGATGAGTTGTGAGTCCCCGTACATATGAAGTTCTGTGACTTTCCATTCCACCACCATTTTGATGCCAATGACTAGTGCTTCGTACTTGGCTACATTGTTGGTACATGGAAACATAAGTCTGTATGACTTAGGGATTGTATCTCCATGTGGTGTTACCAACAAGATTCCTTCTCCAGATCTATGTTGAGTATATGACCCATCAAAGTAAAGTTTCTAGGCTGTGGTAGTGATGTTGAAGATAGACTCATCTGGAAATTCAAAGCTTAATGGGTTGTCATCTGTCAAAGGTGCATCCGCCAACGGATTTGCAATGACCTGCCCCTTTATTGCTCTTCTATCTACGTACTCAATATCAAATTCACTAAGTATCATGACCCATTTAGATATTCTACCTATTAGGGTAGCTTTGCTGAGTAGGTATTTAAATGGATCAATCTTCACCACTAGCTTGATAGAATGTGAGAGCATGTAGTGTCTCCATTTTTGTGAAGCAAAGACAACAACAAGACATGCTCTTTCAATTGGTGTATAATGTAGTTCATAACCTACTAGTGTCCTGTTGATGTAGTAGATTGCTTGTTCCTTTCCTTCATGGTTTTGTTGGGCTAGCAGAGCTCCAAGAGCTGTGGGTGTAGCTAAGATGTAGAGTAGTAATGGCTTGCCCTGAATCAATGGCATCAAGATTGATGGGTTCATTAAATACTCCTTTAGATGTTGAAATGCTTGTTCACACATGTCATCCCATTTGAATGGAATGTTTTTGTGTAAGAGATGTGTGAATGGATGACACTTATCTGCTAGTTGAGAGATAAACCTTCTGATGGACTGCAACTTTCCTTGTAGAGACCAAAACTGATTCAGATTCTTAGGTGGCGGCATTTCTGTGATTGCTTTTACCTTGGCTGGGTCCACCTCTATTCCATTAGTTGATACGATATATCCAAGGAGTTTACCGGATATGACTCTGAAAACACACTTTTTTGGATTTAACCATACATTAAATTGTTCTAGTATCGTGAAGATCTTGTCTAAGACCTGCAGATGGCCTTCTCTAGTGATTGACTTGGCTAGGATGTCATCTACATAATATTCCATGATGGTGTGCATCATGTCATGAAAGATCGTAGTCATTGCGCGCTGATATGTTGCCCCCGCATTCTTTAGTCCGAATGGCATAACGCACCACCAATAGGTACCCCACGAACATGTGAATTCTGTTTTGTGCTAATCCTCTGGTGCTATTTTGATTTGGTTATAGCCAGAGAACCCATCCATTAATGACAACATGGTGTGCCCTGCCATTAGATCTACAATGATGTTTATGTTTGACAGAGGGAAGTCATCTTTTGGACAAGCCTTGTTCAGATCTCTGAAGTCATTACATAGTCTAACTCTTCCATCTGGTTTGGAAATAGGAACTATATTTGAAATCCACTCTGGATAATCTATTGGTTTGATGAAACCAACATCTAGCAGCTTCTTCAATTCTTCCTTCACCATTAATGCTATCTGTGGGTGCATTTTTCTCAGTTTTTGTTTAACTGGCTTACCTCCTAGAGCTAGTGAAAGATGATGCATGATAAGATTAGGATCTAGTCCTGGCATATCAGCATATGACCAAGCAAAGTTAATTTGTTTCCGCTTGAAGAATTCGGTGAATGCTGGCTTTTTCTGTGCATATAACGATTGTGCCATATGGATTATCCGTGGGTTGTCTTCTGTTCCAATACTGATAGGTTCTATTGGTTCAATCAGAATTGAGGACCTTTCCTGATGTGTCAGATTGGGAAGAGTGTCAAGCTTTTCATCTTTCGACGCCTTAGAGAGGTTTTCACTGCCGGACACACCTTTTAGTTTTTTACTATTTTCATGATCTAACACTACTGCAGAGCGGTTTTCACCATTAGATCTATCTTTTATTTTAACATTTTTATGACTGAAAGGCTTGGCACTCTCTCCAAAATAAGCCTTGTCATTGAGTTCTATGGCGTAGCCAGTTTTGTGATCCCCTACTGGTAGATGGTCCCTAAGCTCTAGGTAATCGATGATAGCATCATCATTTTGGAAAGTATCTAGCTTAGGGGTGGTGTCTTGCAAATCCCAGTCTATGAGTTCAGGATGCACTAATGGTAATGGGTCATTAGGTTGATCTGATTCAAGGCTGGTGATGTTAAGAATGGAGGAGTTGTTTAAGTAGGTAGAGGTATTGACAAGATCTATTATGGTACTCTCCTCATGAAGTTCACGTTCATCATATTGCGGACCAAACTCTAGTGATCTAGCCCTAGGGTTTTGTCCCTCATGTGTCATATAAGTAGAGCTATACTGTTGAACCACATCAAACTCTTTATCTTCACTAGACATTTCTGAGAGGCTGTCCCATTCATACTCATTGGAGTTTGTTTCACTCCATTCCTGTAGTTGGTGAAGCTATTCTATGAAGTTAGTGGTAACTGCTTGTTTGTCTTTTTCTTGGAGTTTCTCCTTACCTTTGATCTTCTCTTTACCCTTGTATCCCAACCTAGTAGTGTCTTGGGCTGTGGGAGTAGAGGGTTGAATTGGTTCTATGAGACCATCTTTCCTTAATCCTATGGGACCATGTCCTTCATATCCCATCCTTTGTAAAATAGAAAACCCTTGACCATAGTGTGCAGTGGGTAGCTTTGGTTGATGATCATTTGGTGTGGTTTCACTATCTTCATCTTTATAAAGCCACTGTAAGACATCTTTTTCATCACTCTCATTCGATAGGTTTCCCCATCTAATGAAAGGACCTGTAGAAGGCTCCAATGACTTGGCTTTGTTCGGTAAGGGCTTTCCATATGATCTTGGTGATAGAGGCAGCTGTGCTAGACAAAATGTTTGTTCAATGACATATTCTCCAATCCCTTTGTCCTTGACTTTGACTTTAAGCTCTGATGTGTTGGAGGTAGAAGCTAGAGAACTTGGATCCACATGGTTTGAAGAAGAGGAAGCTGCTCGATTGGTGGGGATTACCACGTCTGGTTTTGATTGGATGTTGTTGCAATATTGGAATGGGTCAGGGTCACCTTGTATGGTAATTTCTTGGCCATTGTGTGGGAACTTGATACATTGATGGTATGTTGATGGAACAACCTTCATTGCATGGATCCATGGTCTATCAAGAAGAATGTTATACGCTAGCTCCATGTCTAGAACTTGGCACACAACATCTCTCTCTACTGGCCCAACCCATATTGGCAAGACTACAGTTCCTTTGGAAGTTCTCTCTTCTTCATCATATGCCTTGATAGTTATTTTCTTTTTAGGATCAACAACATTTTGTGAAAACCCCAATGCAAGGATTAACTTTAAAATGCATATATTTAAACCAACACCTCCATCTATTAGGACCCTTTTTATTCGATGTTTGTGGATTTGGGCCTTAATGTGGAGGGATGCATTGTGTGGTTGGTTGATGTACATAATCTTTCTCTATGAAAGATAAGAAATGTGGTGTGGTTAGATGACCTACCATAGCTTGGAATTGCTCTCGAGCAAGGTTTGTAGGAACAGTAGTTTCCAAGAGTGCTTTCTCTAAGATGGCTTTGTTGGATGGGGATAGACATAATAACTCCAAAATGGATATGTGTGCCGGTGTCTTATGGAGTTGGTCAAGGATGCTATATTGGTTCGATGTGGATGATGACTTGGGTGGAGCTTCTTGTAGAGTAATGTTTCCACGACAAGTGGTCACATTATAGTTAGGATTATTATTGATAGTGATTAAATTGACGTGTGAATCACTTTGTGAGATATGATTAATGGTGTACTCATAAGAAACGTTATTATAGCTTGCTTTGTCAGCACCGTTGTTGTTTTGATTGGATGGTCCTCCTTTCTCATAGTGGGGAAGAGGATTTTTGAATGCTATGTGCTCTTCATTAGAGGTATGCCATTCAATTGATATCCATTTTTGATCCAACAAGTCTTGAATGGCATGTTTTAGTGCTTGACAATTATTAGTTTTGTCCTTTGTTTCAGTGATATTTGCAAAAGTCAGAATCACTCCACCAAGAGGGTTTAAATTTTGGTTCATAATCATGCACCAGCGGAAGTGTTATGAGGTTTCCCCCTATTAACTTCCTAATGGCAGATTCGAGAGACTCTCCTAGTGGTGTGAACTTTCTCCTAGGAGGAAAGTTGGTAGGTCTTTGCTCATTACTTTGAGGCTTGTTGGATGGTGTATTGTTTTGTGGTTTTGATAGATTGAAGATTAGTTGCTTTTACACCACATTTTTAGCATCTACCATACCATCATTTACAATGGGTTTGTTCTTGGTCCAAAATTGTGACTTGTCCGCATTGTTGTTAGAACTAGGGGTGTCTTTGTATAGCTTAATTTGCCCCTTTGTTATCAAGGCTTTCTCGATGAGTAGCCCCATTTCAATGACCTTACTAAAAGTAGTTGGTCATTGTATTTGGATTTGATAACTCAGTTCCATGGTGAGGTTGTGAACAAACATTTCTATCATCTATTTCTCCAGTATATGGTAGGGACACTTGCTTGCAAGTTGTCTTCATCTTTGTAGGAAAGAGCCGAAGGATTCTCCCCCCTTTTGCTTGTTATAACAAAGGTCCAACATGGAGATTTCGTGTTTGATATTGTATGAGAAATGTGTTACAAATTTATCCACTGGCTCATCAAAAGTGCAGATGTTGGGAGGTAGGTGGGAGAACCATTCCATTGCTTGGCCTCCTAAGCTTCATGGGAATAGTCGCATAAGATATGTTTCGTTGTGTGTGACTTCTAGGCATGCTGCACTAAATTCCCTTATATGATCTCTTGGATCACTTTTTCTTCTATATTTATCAAATTTAGGAACCTCAAATCTTGAGGAAAAAGGTATCATGAGGAAAGATTTATCAAAGGGATATGGTGAAATATCTTCAAGGGAGTAATGTTTTGTTGTTGTCCCACTTTGGATATCCATCAATTGTTTTTGCAAGGCTTGGATTTGTGTTGTTAATGTGTCCAAGGGATTGAGTGTATCCTTAGCCTTTTTTGATTTAGAAGCATCTGTGTCAGTTTTGGGGGCATCTTTCTCATTTTTGGAGCTATCTTTCAAAGATTCAACTTCATTTGAGGAATTGTTCTCTCTTAGATTTAAGACATCAAAATTTGAGGGCAACTTAGCTCCTTGTTGAGCTAGCATGAGAAAATATTTATGAGGATCTATACCAATGACCTTATCCATCATCTTTAGGAATTTTGGATCTTGAAGTTGTTTAAGGATTTCCTCGTGACTAATCTCCTCATTGTCAGAATTATGCCCACTATTGTGAAGGGAACCCATTTTTTGTTTTTGTTTAGATTTGGATCTAGTTTGAACCATGCAATTTTTGGATGTGAGAGAAGTTGGATTGTGAGACTTGGGGGATTTGGTTTGATGTTTTGGTATGAAAATGATGTGAGGGTGAATTTGGTTGGATATAGTTTTGGTAAGATTTTGCTAAGGTTTTATATTGATCTATGTTGTCCAAACAATGTGCTCTTGAGCTAAAAGGTAGTCAAAATAGGGATAGTTGATCACCACTATTGATATAGACTATTCTTTTATCAAGATTACACTAGCACAGTTTCAAGGTGAAGGATGATTGATCCTATTATGAAACTAAGTAGATTTTGCTTGAATTTGTTAGAGTCTCAATAACGCCTAGATGAAAATCTTGGTTTTGAATGTTTTTGGACAGCAAGGTAGTGGTACGCAAAAATTGATGTTTGAAAACAGTGTGAAGGTGAGTCTGGAAGGTTGAAATTATTTTCCAAGTAAAAACTAGAGAAAAAAGGGTACCCAGAAATGGTTTTAGTTTTGTCTCCAAATGTACAGAATAGCTCTCTGTTGTGAATGCGCAGTGTCAAATGCGCAGGAATAATTTAGCAAATGTGCAGCTTTGCACTGTGTATGCGCAGCTCTGTATGTGCAGGACTGTGTTGTATATGCACCGAACTGTGTTGTAAATGCGCAGAAAGGGTATATGCACAGCAAGATGATGTATATGCGCAACAATATTGTGTGAATGTGCAGCATAAGTAAATGCACAACAAGATTTGGTAGATGCACAACAATACGGTGTAAATGTGCAGGTCTGCAGAAGTTTTGCTTTTTGTTGCAGTGTGCCAATCTTGACTTGTTTGCACGTTTTTCTAGGATGTTCAAAAGTTTGAGGTACTATTTTTTACTCAAGATATTGCCAGAAAACACAAGCAAGATGTTGTCATGATTATTTGAAACAAGTTTTGATAAATGAAAAACAAGCAAGTACAATCCTAAGGATTGCACGGACAATATTCGTCAAATTCCAACTTGGATTTTACTCCAGCCACTTACATAAAGGTGGATAGTTAGTAACTTGGTAGCACCGACTCCCCTCCATAGCACTCACTTCTTATGCATACCAAGTTACAGTTCCTTCGAAGAGTTAAACTTTTTGTCTCCACACTAGATGAGTGTATGATGTTGGATAGCTTTAGAGGTCCGACCTCCTACGTCAACAAATAGGGGTTTTTGGCTTTTCTAAAACAAAAGGATTTTTAGTATGGACATCCATTTGGGTGGTTACACGTGTGGCAATTCGCTCCAATAAGGAGGCTTCCCAGCCTGCAGAGGTTATGCTCTACAGGGTTTTGGGGGAAACATTTGTTGGTGTAATACAACAGCACCCGTTGTTTGTAATTTTCATCACAAACACAATTTATTTATAGCGACTTGGAAGTGGCTTGGCTTTAGCCTGTTATTTCTCGAGGTCGTCTTACTTGGAAGGACAGAATTCCAAGGGCAGGCCTCTTCTAAAGGTTATACAAATAAAATGATGAGTTTGGCATTTTGGTCACCCAAGAGAGGGGAGAGCATAGTCCTATCATCATTTTCAAGCATAGAGTACACTGGTTCTTTATCCTTCTAGTTAAGAGTTAAAAAAACTAAGTGCGTTTATTCTACCAAGCACAATCCATTTGACAAGATAGAAAAAACTTTGCAAAGATGGTTCATTTTTATCCTCCTAAACAAATCTATGTGAAGATTGTTGTTGAAGAATAAAACAAATTACTTTCCCTTAATTTAATCTAGATAAGAGATTTGTAATTGCAAGATTGACTTGAAAGATTTATTCAGTTTTATCCACCTAGGTTGGGACTATGTGCAAGTTGTAATGCAACAATATAGCTTACTTCCTCCTAATTAGATCTAAGTGAAAATTTGCATGAAGATATCAAATTACTCCTCCTTAATTAAATCTAGATGAACTTATGATGCAGCTTAATGACTAAACAGAGCTCCTACACTTGCAAGAAGAGTTAGTACGGAAATCTTTGCAAAAATTAGTACAACTTTTCTATCAAAATCATATGCACAGAAACAAACTGTGAATGCGCAGGACTATTTAATACATGCGCAGAAAAGTGAATACGTAGAAAGAAATAATAGATGCGCATGACTGCTTAACGAATGCACATAAATGTTATATGTACAGTGAAATGGGGTGAATGTGCAGAAAGATGATGTGAATGCGCAGAAAGATGAATGCGCAGCAGGAAGCCGTAAATGTGCAGAACTAGAATGTGAATGTGCCGAATCGACCTATTACGACAACAGCTTCACAAAAAACTCAAATGGAGGTTAAAAACGAGGCAAGGCCCCATGGTGGGCACCATAAATGTTAGAGGAAAATGTGAACAATAGCATTAAACAACTAAATATCCAATAACTCAATGGAATTGATGCAAATACAGTAAACAAAGATATTACCTTCATAGACTGATTTACCTCATAGCTTCCATTGTTGCCTATCTCGTATCGATCTTGTGTATGATTTTAGCTCTCAGAAGTTGTACTTCCTTGCTATTGAAGATGACAATAGGAGAATGGCTGTAGATGGATAATGTAATGAAGACTAAGCTAACAATGCAATTCTAATGAAGATGGATGATGGATAATGGAGACATGGTTGGATGATTATGATGATAATGGGATTATGCAAATGCAATGAGGATACTTTGCCAAAGGCACACTGGTAGGATTTCTACATAGAAAGATTACAAATGCTTGAGTGGATGCAAAATGTGTGTGAGAACCTTGTTTATATAGGCCGAGGAGAGGCCACATCCAAGTGTCAAAAGATCCATGACTGGAGTAAATTACCTGTGAGGTGTACAGTTGAGGAAGCTTGAGAGAATGTGCGCAAATCAGAAGAGGACAAGTGTCCAAGCTCCTTTCATGAGTTATGGGAGTTAACAGAATAGATTGAGGAGTTAACTGAATAGATTGACCAGTTAAGTGAATTGATTGAAAAGTTGACTGAATTGATTGATCAGTGAACTCAATTGACTAATTAGTTAACTAATTTGATTGATGAGTTAACTAATCTGACTGGAGGATAAATAGGACATGTGGGTGAGGGAAATTAGCTAATTAAATATTAAAATATTTAATTATGTGTGCAACATGGTGAGGTGGAAGATGAGGTGGAAGAATGATGTGGAAAGGTGATGTGGATTTATGAAATTTAGGACTTTGTAATAGAGGAATTTGAGATTAATTAAATATTTAGAATTATTTAATTATAGATAAGACTATAGAAGAATTAGGAAATTTAATTAAATAAATTGATTTTATTTAATTATTGGAGGGATGCGAATCATTTAAATAAATTAGGATATTTATTTAATTGATAGAGGAATGAAAATAAAATAAATATTAAAATATTTATTTAATTCGACTTAGCCATTTTTAGGTGTATACAAGTTCCAATCACATTCTTATTCTCTAGTCTTGGGACAAGTTCCCAAGTCTGATTCTAATTCTCAATCTACATTAGTTCTTCTTTCATAGCCTTGACCCAAAACTCATCTTTGCATGCCTCCACCACTGTTTTAGGTTCAACTTTAGAAATTAAACATAGGTCTACCTATTCTTCAGCAACTCTGCTTCTTGTCAATACACCTTTGCTCTTATCACCAATGATCTGGTCTTCAGTGTGATGCCTCTGCACATACTTAGGTCTTTTAGGGATTCTTTCTAGTACTTGTTGTTCTTCAACTTGCACTCCTCTTTCTCTGGTTTCTACTTCTTCTCCAGTCTATACTACCTTTTCAACTACATTTTCTTCTTCTCTGCAAGAGGACTCATCTGAGTCTGATACATATTCATTAACTTCTAAAATATTCTATGTGTCTTCATCCACCTTGACATTTAGACTTTCAACAATCCTTCTTAGCCTCTTTTTGTAGAACTGGTAAGCTTTTCTTTTGTTAGAGTACCCAAGGAAAATGCCTTCATCACATCTTGCATCTAACTTTCCTAGTTCTTCATCTCTTCTTATATAACATTTGCTTCCAAAAACTTTGAAATATTTAATAGTGGGAATCCCACCATACCATAGCTCATAGGGAGTCTTTCTGTCATTTGCTTTTACCTGTACTCTGTTCTATATGTAGACAATAGTAAAAATTGCTTCTCTCCAGTAGACTTCCAGTAGGTCTGCGTCTTTTATCATTGTCCTTGTAGCTTCTTCAACAATCCTATTCTTTCTTTCAACCACTCCATTCTGTTGAGGGGTTCTAGGAGCAGAGAAATACCTCTTTATCCCATGATTCTTACAAAACATGTTAAACTCATTAGAAGTAAATTCTCCACCTCCATCAAACCTCAAACATTTGATTTTCATATCCAATTCATTCTCAACCATTACTTTAAAAGATTTAAAACTGTCTAGGGCTTCTAATTTTTCATTAAGAAAAGTGACCCATGTCATTCTAGAGCAATCATCAATAAATAACATAAAATACCTGTCACCTTGAAAACTCCTTAGTCTGGTAGGATGACATAGGTCTGTATGCACCAATTCCAATAGTCTAGTAGATGACTGATCCTTGTTTTTGAATCTTCTTCTTGTTTGCTTTCCTAACTTTCCTTACAGACAACATTTGAGGGTTTTGTAATCTTTGGTAGATCTCTCATAGCTTGAATTGAATTTATCCTTACTAGGCTATCAAAATTGATGTGACACTATCTCCTATGCCATAACCTGTTGGAAAGAGACACTGTATGGATTCATGAGTGTTGTCATTGATGGCAACAAAGTCCATCCCACACATCCGCAGCACATAGTATGTCTATACTGGAAGACAGATTGAAGAGTGTTTTGGTCCGGTGAGTAAGAACAGAGTATGCAGCAAGGTTTGACAATCAAGTCTGGATCTCTTAGATGGTGTAACTAGCAAGCTACAAACTTGGACAAGTCAAGAGGAGTACCATGACTACTACATTCCAGAGATTGAGCCTCTGGTGATGTATGAGTGAAAAGATATGAGCATCTAAGTGTTGGGTTCCTGACAGGCAGAGTAGACTGAGGAAGAACTGACCAATAGAGCATCAGACTTTAATCCAGATGAGAAATTGATGGTGATCAAGATATTTGAGGGATCATACATGGTTGGCCGACATGATTGATGACTTCTATGTCTATGTCTTTGATATGCATCACATATTAAGCATGGATTCAACTGATAGACCAGTGTCTTGAAAATATCCTGAGTATTCTGGTTGCTGACTAGAAAGATGTTGAAATCCTTGATGCGGATATATATACCAGATGGATTTCGGTATGAAGGTGTCATGCCCACATTTTCCATGCAGTCACAACACGCATCACACATGTCATGTCCACATCTGTCATATGGTCATGACACGAAATATCAAAAATTTTCCCACACTTCCCTAGAAACCCCCTCGCATGCGTAAGCATGCTCGGTGGTGTATGCTTGAGGCGAAAACACTACAGTTGTCAGCCAGGTACAAAGTACAATTGCGTTCATCTAGACGCACACAGTCCAATAAGGGGTTCTCCACGACGCAGTTAATGTCGCTACAAGGTTTGTAATTTCAAGGTTCTCAACCCTAAATCTCGGCAGATTCTGACAACATAACGCCTCACAATGTAAGTGGGAATTATTCAACACTAAACTTCTTACGGGGTTCCCTGATAGATTAACAACTTCCCACGATGCCTTGTTCATAATGAACTTACACTTGATCTCCCTATTGGGTCATTTTTCAACAAAGCACGATTGTCTGCCTCCTTTCTCGTTTCCTGAAATATACTCCTCCTTCAAACTTAGCATTCTCAACAAGGCAGTTCGTTTGCCCTCTCTTTCATTTCTCTAGATCTTAATTTTGATTGTATTTCTATCGCGCTCACCTTAACTATTTCTCTGAAATTTAGTTTGTTTATATTTCGGTCTCTCTCTTTTGGTTTCTACGTTTTCTTTATGTTTATCCTATCCTTTCTTCATGTTCTTTATCAATCAGAGTTATCACTGTATCTATTTTTAACATTATTCTTAACTTCTGGATGGACCAAATCACATAACTGGTTTACTACTTCGCTGGACTCAGTCTCCTAGTTTTTCTCCGATCTAGGATTCACCTCTACGTTTGTAGTAATTGAAAATTAATCTTGTTCCTAAGCAGGATTATCGAAGGGGTAAAACTACTTAGTTCACTTATCTCAGTTTGGAAATGCTGCGCATTTTCTCCTCTATGTTTTCCAATGTTAGTTTTTCTTCTTCTATCTCTCTCTCTTATTTTCTCAATTGGACGTTTACTAACTACAGTTGAGTTTAAAATGGCCTCACATGGAATGTCTGTGATGACTTCTTTACGTTTATTTCCAGTGTTCTTTTTAAAAGGAGACGCCTAATTTTCCTCTTCATTTTCCTAGTTACTAATTTGCGTTGATGGTTGAAACTTCCGAGAAACTCTTCCGTAAATAAAATACTCGTTCATACAAATGCCCCCCCCTTGTGTTTTTTTTTTTTATATATATAATTATATTTTCCCGTAAATTGTAAAACAAAATCTTCTTCTAAAATTCCTTTTTTTTATTCTTTTAAATAATTATAACCCCTCTTTTACACAATTCTTGTTTTTACAAAAATATATCAATGATTATACATATATATATATAACTAGGTATATAAATTATTTATATACCTAACTATAAATATATTATTAATAAAAATGAAATTTCAAGTTTTCATTTCAGATAAATTAATATATATATATATATTAATAATCTTTTTATTATTTATTATACTCTATTTTAAATAGAATCCAAAGAGCATTGTTATGCAACCCTAAAGTGTTGTGTTGTTTTGTTTTTGTGGCAGGTTCGGAGGCATAGCGGTGGCGGTTGAGAGGTCACAGTGGAGGAGGCCGCAGTGGTTGTGGTAGGGGGACGAAGGTGGAGGTGGTTGCAGTGGCGGTGGAGTGGGTGGAGCGGTGTAGGTGGTTGCAGGGGTTGCGGCGGCAGATGAGGGGGATCACCGCAGGAGGGGCACGGACAGGGCGCGGGGTTTATTCACCGCGCGAAGGGCAGAGAGTGGCGGAGGAAGGTGCGGCGTGTGGAGGGTCTGCGGAGGCCGCAGTTCCTTTGGGCCGCGAGGGGGTAGTTTTAGTAGCGGGGGTGTGGGTGGGGGCTCCGCCCCCTCCCCACACCCTTCTTTGGTAAGGTCGGCGGTGGGGTTCCAACCCCACCGCCAATGTATTAGTTTTTTTTTATATGTATTTTCTTTTATATAAAAAAAAACCTTCTCTGTGTTTTACCACATAAAGCATAAAAAAAACAGAGAAATACTTTTTATTTATTTATTTATTTCCTTACAATTTTCATTCTGTATAACAATAGAACTTATTTTTTTTTTATGTATATATATTACACCAATTTCAACTCCAAAGGAATTAACAGATTCATCAATTAAGCATATAATGGAAAATAAAACGATACAAAACAGAATACAAATTCTATAGATTTAATATTTATTGTCAAGGAATGTTGTTTGAAATCGATTAACAATTCAGTTGTATAATTCACCTTTTTATAAGTTTTATTTACATCTCCAAGTAGCATTATTTATTAAAATCATATGCAAGGATAATGTACAATTTATTTTCTTTCCTGATCTAATTTAACCTCAAGCCAATAATTTCGTCCTAAAGCAATAAGTAAGAGACAAACTACAGTAAAACTTCTAATGCATCATTTTTTTATCCCAAGTTCTATTTCAATATAATAGCAAAGTTCCAACTTCATATAATTTACAAAGAACTAATATTTTCACTAATTTTCCAATAACATAAATTTGATTTTACAGCTTGATATTTTTTTTTTTACAATTAGCTTTCAATTCTACTAACAGGATTGTAAGAAATAAACAATTCTAAATTCTTCTTAAAACCAAAATTTCTTTTCCTATTTTCCTACCCAAATGGTAACAACATAATTACATGAAGATTTACAACCAATAGTACATCAAGGGAGGATTTTCTTTCAACTCCCAAATAACAAGTTCCACAACAACAGAGAGTTAAATCTCTCCTCATGGAAAATAACAAGGAAGGAGCTTAATAACGGCCCAGCTCTTCTTAAGAATAAAGGGTAAATAACATAATTTCTCAGATCCAGTAACATTTTCCAACTTCTCAACAATCTCCCAGAAAGCCTGCATAACACACAAGAGAAGAAAACAAAACCACACAAGCTGCTCTCCTCCCTACCGTAGACCCGCAAGAGGGTCACCCTTGAGCTAGGGAGATCATACACACACCTGGGTAACTCAAGCAATCCACTTCACAACAGGGAACAACAACAAACCCAAAACACACAAACACCCGTGGGTAAATTACACAACACGAAAACTCAACTACAGTGAGCTTCACAAGGGGTAGTGTTGTGTGGTTACACAACACACCCCATTTTGACTTGACAAAATAGGGACCCAACCTTTTGTTTGGCTTGGCTTGTGTTTGTTGCTTGCTGGCGAGCTGGTAAAAGTAAGTCATGCAGTTGATCCTGCATAAAAGGGGACTGGGTAAGTCATCATGATGAGGTCAGTTTTGTCAAAGTTAATATTTCATGTCAATAACCTCATGGTTGGATGGAGTACAAAATTTTATGCAGGTTTGCCTTTTGGATCACCCTGATATTCCTTAGAAAATGAGAGTTATGGTGAGTCAAAGTCCTAGTCAAACCTGATATTCCGAGGGGAGGATCATATTTCTTAACATCAGTCATCTTATGAAAGGATCACCCTGATCTAATTTATCACCCGATAAATCATGCTGTCCGAATATCCGGACATCAATTTTAGGTGACAGTAGCCGTTACCCATCGGTGGCCTTATGCATTTCGCGAGGATCATATTTCTCAATGTAACCCGATATTTCTTAATATCCTCCTGCCGCAAAATATCCCCCTAAGCCAATATCCTGATGATGTCATTCAAGTCTGATAAACGAAGAAACGATATGACGATGACATCATCATCACATTTACCTGTCGACAGGATATTTCATAAACATGATCATGTTCACATAACATGACGATGACGTCATGATGCCTTCCCAATACATTGAGCAAATATCAGGATGACGTCATCCCGACATTCCGAAAAGAGAGACATATAAATTTGTCTCATCATCATCATTCCTAAATATCACCCGATATTTCGAATATCACCCGATCTTTCGAATATCACCTGATATTTTAAATATCGCCCTGCGGTAGAATGTCACCCCAGTGCAAATATGTTGATGACATCATCCAACCCCGATGAATAGAAAAAATCACCCTGACGGTGACGTCATCATCTTTTTTACCTCGCGAAGGTATTTTTTCCAACGATCACTCTTTTAAAATAACATGGCGGTGATGTCATTCTGACCTGATATAGAAAGCTCGACATGACTGTGATATCATCTTATTCAGAGGGTGATATTCCTCAATATCAGAGTCATATTTCTTAACGTCCCGATTTCCTTCAGTATGACCATGATGTCAGCCTTTCACATTTTAACAAAGCCCATCCATGATGATGACATCATCATCATATCCTGATCTATGAAGAGAGTCATATTAGTTAATATCCCTCATATTAGCTAATGTGCATACCCAGACCCGATAGTGTTATTTAATGGAATTTAGTGAACAGAAACGCATGTATTGCATATGCATGATCTTATGCATGCAATAACTGAAAATGTAAGGCTTGCAGATCATATGAAAGGTCCCCATCACCCTTGGAATACAAAAAGGGCTACTGGAAGGTGAAACTATTTGCAAAAAATTTAGAGAAACTCAAAAATTAGGAAATTTTTGACCTTCCCCTTGGCAGGGTCATAACTCCTAGCCATGTTATCAGAATTTAAACTTTTTGGACTCATTGGAAAAATAAACTAGTTATCTAGTTTGAGTTGCCCGGTCACTTAGGCTTAACGCCAAGTTACCGATAACGTGCTGAGCCCTAATTTCGCTCTGAAGGCCTCCGAAAATGCAATTTACTAAGATGTAGAAAATACAAGAAAAATTACATTTTCGATATTTTTATCAAAAATCGCTCAAATGACCTTGGCTGGACCTGATCAGATATTGAAACTATTTTAGGGCCTGACAACATGTTTTCCAGTTAACGATAGTCACCCGGACCCTCTTGACCACCTATGGGCATTTAGTTGCGCGAATTTTCTCATATGCTCAATATTCATAACCCGATATATAGGTTTGCACATTCATAGCTTGATAAAATGTAAATGTTTATTTTCCTGCTAGTTATTAAATGATGATGCTTAATTCTTGTCTGTTTGTTGCAAGATGTTGGAGCTGTATGAAGTGGCTGAAAATTGCCAACTGGCAGGCAACACGAACCGGAGCTGGGAAGGATATTATCAAATATGTTGTATGCCAACTGGAAGGTGGACTGAGTCAAATATACCAGAATATTCTATGCCACCTGTGTATTTTCCAATTGGCAGGCACGTGCTGTTCATCTAGACCGTTGATTATTCTGAGAAGGATCCTAATCCTTGGATGATTATAACTGTTTTCTGGCCTTTGTTCTATAAAAGGGCAGAACTTCTCTTCATTGCTATATGGGAATATCTAGCAAAATAAGGCCAATTACTATAGAATCAAATAGGAGATTGGATTACTGAGACTAATGAGGATTGAATTGTTGAAATGTCAAGGTTCTTTCTTCAGATTGTTGTAAATGTACTTATTCTAAGGCATACTGAATGGAGATGAAGCTTCAGATTACATCTTGATTGTAAACTTTACGTAATCTTCAAGTTGATTTCTGGATATGTAATGGTGAATGCTGTGTTCAAATATAAGCGCTTTCATTTCATTGCATGTTGTTGTCAACTTTTCCTTTGAAGATTTGCACTGGATCATGCAGATTTGTGGAATGTCCTGGTGAAGTATGATTTCTAGTTTTCTTCTCTTCATTGCTGTATGAGAACATGTATGTGGATCAGTGATCTCAGTTAAGTAATTTTAGGAATCTCATTCTCTAACCCTTTTTCTCATTTTAATTTCATTGAAATCACTTCCATAACTGCAAATCATGATAAATAATAAGTAGAACAGAGAAATTTGCTGACATCTCGTAGATAATTGAAAATCCTTAGCATATTTGAGCAAATTGCAAATAATGGTAGAAATCATGCAAAGAATTGCAAATAATGGTAGAAATCATGCAAATATCAACCTGTAAGCACATTATTTGACTAAATTCACAGTGTAAAGGTAGAATTATTGGAGATTTATGCAGAGTAGACATATAGAGTAGGATATTTGGAGAAATAATGATGAACTTTACAGAAATTACTGAAGAACGTAAGGCCCCTGAATGATTAACAGCAACACATATCAACCACTGAGTAACGTCAGTAGATTATGAACTAATTAACGAAGACTTGGGATCATGAATTCTTTGAATTCATCATATCTTTCAAGATGAATAAAGGTTGATGTGTAACTTTTATTCTATGTTTGTTTATGACTAACATCATCGTCAACAGGTAGGAGAGTGGACACACTCGACTCCAGAGTGTCACCCTTACAGATAATATAACCAACACAATTTCTCTTGGCCTCAAGCCTAATTTGATAACAACTTCTCCATAGAGTTTGTATTTGGACTCTCAAGCCAAATGACACAATATTTTTGTAAAGTCACACTCACATATCATCAAGGCTTTCAACATCCCAAAAGAAGAACCTAGGTATGCACCTGAGGAGGATCACTCCTCCCCTACCCCACACTTGATGAGCATTTCTCCCAAGTGGGAGAAGCTCTGTCAACAACCCGACAACATTTCCCACAAAACAAAATCTAAAACACAAGCAAATAAACAACTTTCACACACTTTTCATGCAACAGTCAGATATACGAGAGAAAGGTAATAACAAACCAACCTTACAAAGCCCTTCAAGGATGAAGCTGATGTAGAGCTCCACTGAGATCTCCTCCACCTAAGCCACACAAACTCCCTCTCCCTTTTCCTCTCCAAAGAAAAAAAAATCTTTTTTTTTTAAAATATAAAAATAAAACTCTCCAAAATTCAACTAACTCCCTCCCCATCCCAAAATGGGATTCAAATAACCCAAAACTCTATGAGTTTAGAGGAATGGGGTGGTGACACTTGTCACCTCCTCACTCTTCCCCAAACCACTATTATGTCTCAAGGGATGAGTGTTGGCTTATGTCACTCACCCATCCCTAAAGTCCTCCTTATCCCTTACCTCATGTCATTTCTCTTACGCATGGGAGAAATAAAAGGGGTTAAAGGAGGAAAAGACAGGTGACCCATGCCTCTTCTTCCTTCCTTCATTATGGATGACCACACAACTCATGGGGAATCTCACTAATGGTGAGGGTGACTTCAAGTCAATTCCTCTATAATGGATGGGTTTGTAGTCATCTCTTACCTTGGGGATTGAAGAGGGATGGGTTTGGGTGTTGGTACAACCCATCCTATCTCTCCCATACCTCAAATTTTCGTCACTTAACTTCAGTGGGGAGTTAAGATGACCATATGGAGGTTACCCAAGGGTTACCCATGCCAAATGGGACCCTGGACCCATGGGGTATAACCCAGGGTCAACTTTAACCTATTCAGGACACCCAAGGTCAAGTCAAACACAAGAAAAGGCCTCAAGAATTTAAATAAAAGGAAGAAATTCAAATTCAATTTGTTTTCACAACACAAATCATAATTTAGTGTTACAAGAGGGTAGACCTAACCCATTCGACCTTATGCCAGACCACATTACAACACCACATCATACACAGAGTTGATCTTGGTTCCTCGTGGAACCAAATCGGCTTAACAAGGAATAACAACCAAAAAGGTGCGGGATGATCTCTGAAATCTGTGGTTTGATTAGTAATCCTGCACACTCAATTACAAGATCAGTTTCACATATAATCATCATAGCCGAAGCAACTTAAAACATGCATTGCTATGACATAGTTCTAATTAGCATAAATGAAATCATTTACCATTTTCTTTCCATCATCACCTAATTAACTTTTCTAAAATGTAAACGTTATCCAAACATCACCCAATTAGTTTTTCTGTTACCATAATAAAGTTTAATAGTTTGAAAAAATTCGGGAACTACTATCCCACAAATATAAAAGTATCAGTAACAGTAATGTAAATAGTCACAAGAACAGAAGTAAAAAGGGTAGTCCTCACATCCTCTCCCCCTAAGACTGTACTTCCTCCTAGAAGTCGTCAAAGAGGTGAGGATAAAGGGTCTTCAGTCTCGCTGCATCTTCCCATGTCGCAGTGACTTCGTCATATAGGTCCCACTGGACCCTAACTTGGTCCAGCTCTCGACCTCGAAGGGCCAACGTCTAACGAGCCAATATATGAATTGGCTCCAACGCCAGCTGTCCATCTGCCTCTACTTGAAGAGCACTCCAATCCAACACGTGAGATAAGTCAGAGATATATTGACGTAAAATTGAGACATGAAATACATCGTAGATACGTGACAGGCTAGGTGGCAAGGCTAGACGATAGGCTACTGGTCCTATCTGCTCCAAGATCTCAAAAGGTTCTACAAATCAAGGTGCGAGCTTAGAGCCCTTCCCATAACGGATTGGACTCTTGTGCGGTCGCACTCTCAAAAATACTCTGTCACCCACCGAGAAGCTTTGGTCTGTTCTCTTAGCATCGGCATACTTCTTCTGCCTGTTATGTGCCTCCTGAAGTCTTTGTCTAATCTGTTTGACCTGCTGTTCCATATCTTGAACTATCTCTGGACCAATGGCCGTTCTGTCCTCTTACCGATCCCAACTCAATGGTGTTCTGCATGGTTTGCCGTATAAAGCCTGGACAGGAGGCATACCCAACGAGCTGTGATGCCCATTATTGTAGGCGAACTCAACCAGATACATGTACTCCTCCCATCTAGACTGATGATCCATTACGTACATGCGGAGCATGTCTTCTAATACCTGGTTAACTCTCTTTGTTTGTTCATCAGTCTCCGAATGGTAAGCTGAGCTGAAGTTGAGCTGCGTGTCGAACACCTGATGTAAGGCTTTCCAGAATGATGAAGTGAATACAGAGTCTCTGGCGGATATGATGCGGCGGGGTATTCCATGAAGTCTAACAATCTGATCAAGAAACACCTTCGCCACTGATGGTGCATTGTACATTGTGCATATCAGTGAAAAATGTGCCACTTTGGTCAGCTTGTCAACTGTCACCATAATAGCATCATGGCGACGTGATGAAATAGGTAGACCAACGATAAAATCCATAGAAATGGTGTCCCATTTCCATTCAGGTACCTCGTGAGGGTACAACAGTCCTGCTGGATGCTGATGTTTAGCCTTGACCCTTTGACATTCTAGGCAACAAGCAACATATTCTGCAATGTCACGCCTCATCCCAGCCCAATGATAAAGCTGTCGTAAGTCAACATGCATCTTCTTCACTCCTGGGTGTGCTGCGTAGGGTGCTCTATGAGCCTCTGATAGAATCACGGTACGAAGGTTACCCACAAGGGGTACATAGATGCGCTGCCGATGTCGAAGTAAACTATCAAACTCAAGGGTATATCCTATGAATTTGCCCTCAAGGGCCCTCTGACTTAGAATCCCCTGCTGCACCTCAAGAAACCACTCATCCTCCGGCAGATGCTGTAAGATGCGATCTCTCAAGTCCACTCTCAAAGTCAGGGTCAGGATCTCGTGGCACCTTCGACTCAAAGCATCAGCGACCATGTTCTCCTTCCCTTTGATGTAGTGGACATCAAAATCATATTCGCATAGGAATTCCATCCAACATCGTTGGCGGGTGTTCAAGTTTGGCTGTGTAAAAATATACTGTAAGCTATGATGGTCCGAATGGAGTTCAAAGCATTGACCTAAGAGGAAGTGTCTCCAGCGGACAAGAGCATGAATAATTGCTGTGAGCTCTAAGTCGTGAGTAGGGTAGTTTAACTCATGTGCCTTAAGCTTTCACGATTCGTATGCAATCGCTCTACCATCCTGCATAAGCACGGCTCCCAAACCCTCTAATGATGCATCTGTGCAAACAATAAACTCCTCTGCAGGATCTGGAACCGTTAAAATAGGAGCGCTGGTAAGACACTCCTTGAGGTCTCTAAAGGCCTTCTCACACTGCTCAGTCCATATGAAACCCTTCCCTTTTTGCTGAAGGGAAGTGATGGGATGTGCTATCCTAGAAAAGCCCTCGACAAACCGATGATAATACCCAGCTAACCCTATAAAGCTTCTGACCTCTGTCACATTAGTGGGTGCTGGCCACTCCTGAATTATTCTGATTTTGGATGGATCTACGAAGATGCCATCGTCTGATAAAATGTGTCCCAAATACTGCACCTCTGTCCTGAAGAAGGCACACTTTGCCAAGTTGCCATAAAGCTGCTGCTCTCGTAATCGTTGCAAAACTTGACGCAAGTGCTCCACATGCTCCTCCTCGGTCCGCAAATAAATCAAAATATCATCTAGAAATATGATCACGAACCGATCTAGGTAAGTACGGAACACCCCGTTCATGAGACTCATGAACACTGCAGGGGCGTTCGTCAACCTGAAGGGTACCACTGTGAATTTGTAATGACCATATCTGGTTCAAAAAGTAGTCTTATGAATATCTGCCTCTATGATGCGCAGTTGATGATACCCATATTTTAGATCAATTTTTGAGAACACTCTGGCTCCCTGCATCTGATCAAAAAGGTCATCGATCCTAGGCAGAGGATAACGGTTCTTCATCGTCACTTTGTTCAACTGCTTGTAGTCCATGCATAATCGAAGAGACCCATCCTTCTTCTTCACGAAGATAACCGGTGCGCCCCATGGTGAAACGCTAGGTCGGATGTGCCCCTTCTCAAGTAATTCCTCTAACTGCAGTTTAAGTTCGGTAAGTTCATGTGTAGTCATCCTATAGGGTGCACGAGATATTGGTTCCGCACCTGGCACTAAGTCGATGTGGAAATCCACTTCTCTGCATGGAGGCATACCTGGTAATTCTGGTGGAAATACATTGGCAAACTCTCTAAGGACAGAGTGATCGTCTAAAGTAGCCTCAGGTTCATCCTCTGCTCTATCACTAACCATAATAGCAAACATCTGACAACCCTTCCGCATACAGCGCTTAAGCTGTTGAGCGGATATCATATGAACAGCCGTGGGCTTTTGAATGCCAACTATCTCAACCGGTGAACCCTGATCGTCTAAACAGCTAATCATCCTCTGGCGACAATCTAGCTTGGCTCTATGTGCCGCAAGCCAATCCATACCTAGAACTACACTGTAGGATCCTAATGGCATAACCCTAAGGTCACATGATGTAGTGAAAGAACCTAAAGTGATCTTGCAATCTTTAACCAAGGTATCTACTGACATCCTGGCCCCAGAGGCCAACTCAACCTCCCACCTAATGTCTTGCCTAGAAGCCACCAGCCTGCAATGTTCCACTAATGATGTAGACAGAAAAGAGTCAGTAGCTCCAGAGTCAAAAAGGATGGAGATGGGGAAGTCCCCAATCGTACTTGCTATCTCAATGACTGAGGCCTAGAAATCAGCCTGGCAGTTTTCAACCGCTGCAAACATGTGGTGGGATTTACCCACGTCACCTACGGTCTGCTCAGATCCTCCTGATCGGGGCTGTCCCCCTATTGTAAACCCCTACGGGCACTCTCTAGCCAAATGCCCTGCCCCACCACACACATAACATGGTCCTCTAGCCTGTAACTACCCTGACTGTGTCCTGCCCAACTACTGTTGCCCAGTTCGTCCAGTGGACCCCTGTGAGCCTCTGTATGACTGCTGAGACCTCGCGGGTCCTGCCGATGATCCCTGCTATCTCTGATCTCTGCGTGGACCTTGCTGCTACCAACCATGGTTCTGTCCTCCATGACCCCTCTGCTAGGATCTAGATTTCTGCTGATACTGCTACTGCTGTGGAGGCCTAAGAGGTAATGATGAAGAGTTATATCCTCCTCTCTGTATTGTGTTTTGAGGCCTTCAAAAGTTCTGCTGTTGTTGGGGATTACGATCCTAATACTGCGGGCGTGAATTCTGTCCTCGTCCCTAAATTTCTTCTGCTATAAGGGACTTTTCAACAGCCTCGCTCATGGTCTGGGGATCTGCCATACAAACTGGTCCTGCTATCCCGTGATTCAGCCCTTTGATGAATTTGTGTATCAGGAGTTTCTCGTCATGGAGATACTCTGCGTAACGAGAAAGCTCAATGAATCAGTTCTCGTACTGAGTAACAGTGAGTCCCCTCTACTGTAAATCATGGAACTCATCGATCCTGCGCTGTCTGTAATGTTCTGACAAATATCGTGCATTAAAACACTCTATGAAGATATCCCAAGTGAGTGTATCCACGGAAAAGTCAGCGCTTGCACTCCTTAGTGCACCACCAGGTGGCTGCTGCATCCCTCAAGAGATGTACTGCCACTCGTGCTTTCGTGTTGCTTCCGTATGGTCACAACGTGAAACACCTGTCTAAACTAATCAGCCAAGTCTTGGCCACAACTCCCTCTGTAGCACCTACAAAAGTGGGTGGGTTGAGCCTAAGTAGATCTCTGATGGGGTCCCCTCTGTCTCTAAGTCCCACAACTGGCTCTTCTGCCCCCTCCTCATACAGTCCATGATGTACCTGTTCTACCCTTTGGGTCTCATCTCATCTCAAGGGTCTCAGAGGACTCCTACTCCGTGCATGATAGGCTGACCCTACCTCCTCTACTGTAGTGTCAGGGATCTCAACGAAAGGCTCCACACATGGCACCTCTCACGAATCAACGCGGGGCTCCATAGGTGGCTCAACACGTGACTCAACGCGTGGCTCCCTACGTGGCTCCTCTCACGGATCAACGCGAGGCTCAACACGTGGCTCAGGAATCACTGGCGGTAATCTCTCTAACATAGCCTGCAGTGCCTGTAAGATCTGTGGTCCTATATCCAATATTGGTGGTGCCTGTGGTACTAGTGGTGCTTGTGGTACAGGTGGTGCTGCTGTAACTGCAGGTGTCCGTCCTTCGGCTGAGGAATCACTGTGCACCTCGGCGGACGCTGTGTTGCATGATCGTGCTCGTCAAACATGTTGGGGAGGCATCCTACAAAACAAGGTAGAGAATAATTAATCAAAGTTGCGGAATAATAACATGCCCAAATATGCCTAGTGTTTAAACTGGGGCTCTGATACCAAATGTCATGCCCACATTTTCCATGCGGTCACAACACGCATTGCACGTGTCATGTCCACATCTGTCATATGGTCATGACACGAAATATCAAAAATTTTCCCACGCTTCCCTAGAAACCCCCTCGCATGCGTAAGCATGCATGCTCAGTGGTGTACGCTCGAGGCAAAAACACTACAGTTGTCAGTCGGGTACAAAGTACAATTGCATTCATCCAAATGCACACAGTCCAACAAGGGGGTCTCCACGACGTAGTTAATGTTGCTACAAGGTTTGTAATTTCAAGGTTCCCAACCCTAAATCTCGGTAGATTCTGGTAGCATAATGCCTCACGGCGTAAGTGGGAATTATTCAACACTAAACTTCTTACGGGGTTCCCTGATAGATTAACAACTTCCCACGATGCCTTGTTCATAATGAACTTACACTTGATCTCCCTATTGGGTCATTTTTCAACAAAGCACGATTGTCTACCTCCTTTCTCGTTTCCTGAAATATACTCCTCCTTCGAACTTAGCATTCTCAACAAGGCAGTTCGTTTGCCCTCTCTTTGTTTCTCTAGATCTTAATTTTGATTGTATTTCTATTGCGCTCACCTTAACTATTTCTCTGAAATTTAGTTTGTTTATATTTTGGTCTCTCTCTTTTGGTTTCTACGTTTTCTTTATGTTTATCCTGTCCTTTCTTCATGTTCTTCATCAATCAGAGTTATCACTGTATCTATTTTTAACATTATTCCTAACTTCTGGATGGACCAGATCACATAACTGGTTTACTACTTCGCTGGACTCAGTCTCCTAGTTTTTCTCCGATCTAGGATTCACCTCTACATTTGTAGTAATTGAAAATTAATCTTGTTCCTAAGCAGGATTATCGAAGGGGTAAAACTACTTAGTTCTCTTATCTCAGTTTGGAAATGCCGCGCATTTTCTCCTCTATGTTTTCCAATGTTAGTTTTTCTTCTTCTATCTCTCTCTCTTTTATTTTCTCAATTGGACGTTTACTAACTACAGTTGAGTTTAAAATGGGATCACATGGAATGTCTGTGATGACTTCTTTACATTTATTTCTAGTGTTCTTTTTAAAAGGAGACACCTAATTTTCCTCTTCATTTTCCTGGTTACTAAATTGCGTTGATGGTTGAAACTTCCGAGAAACTCTTCCATAAATAAAATACTTGTTCATACAAACGCCCCCCCCCTTGTGTGTTTTTTTTTTATATATATAATTATATTTTCCCGTAAATTGTAAAACAAAATCTTCTTCAAAATTCCTTTTTTTTATTCTTTTAAATAATTATAACCCCTCTTTTACACAATTCTTGTTTTTACAAAAATATATCAATGATTATACATATATATATAACTAGGTATATAAATTATTTATATACCTAACTATAAATATATTATTAATAAAAATGAAATTTCAAGTTTTCATTTCAGATAAATTAATATATATATATATATATATAGTTATATATATATATATAAATATTAGTAATCTTTTTATTATTTATGATACTCTATTTTAAATAGAATCCAAAGAGCATTGTTATGCAACCCTAAAGTGTTGTGTTGTTTTGTTTTTGTGGCAGGTTCGGAGGCATGGCGGTGGCGGTTGAGAGGTCGCAGTGGAGGAGGCCGCAGTGGTCGTGGCAGGGGGACGAAGGTGGAGGTGGTTGCAGTGGCGGTGGAGTGGGTGGAGCGGTGTAGGTGGTTGCAGGGGTCGCGGCGGTGGATGAGGGGGATGCCGCAGGAGGGGCACGGACAGGGCGCGGGGTTTATTTGCCACGCGAAGGGCAGAGAGTGGTGGAGGAAGGCACGGCGTGTGGAGGGTCTGCGAAGGCCGCAATTCCTTTGGGCCGTGAGGGGGTAGTTTTGGTAGCGGGGGTGTGGGTGGGGGCTCCGCCCCCTCCCCACACCCTTCTTTGGTAAGGTCGGCGGTGGGGTTCCAACCCCACCAATGTATTAGTTTTTTTTTATATGTATTTTCTTTTATATAAAAAAAAACCTTCTCTGTGTTTTACCACAGAAAGCACAAAAAAATAGTGAAATACTTTTTATTTATTTATTTATTTCCTTACAATTTTCATTCTGTATAACAATAGAACTTATTTAATATATATATATATATATATATATATTATACCAATTTCAACTCCAAAGGAATTAACAGATTCATCAATTAAGCATATAATGGAAAATAAAACGATACAAAACAGAATACAAATTCTATAGATTTAATATTTATTGTCAAGGAATGTTGTTTGAAATCGATTAACAATTCAGTTGTATAATTCACCTTTTTATAAGTTTTATTTACAACATCTCCAAGTAGCATTATTTATTAAAATCATATGCAAAGATAATGTACAATTTATTTTCTTTCCTGATCTAATTTAACCTCAAGCCAATAATTTCATCCTAAAGCAATAAGTAAGAGACAAACTACAGTAAAACTTCTAATGCATCATTTTTTTATCCCAAGTTCTATTTCAATATAATAGCAAAGTTCCAACTTCATATAATTTACAAAGAACTAATATTTTCACTAATTTTCCAATAACATAAATTTGATTTTACAACTTGATATTTTTTTTTTACAATTAGCTTTCAATTCTACTAACAGGATTGTAAGAAATAAACAATTCTAAATTCTTCTTAAAACCAAAATTTCTTTTCCTATTTTCCTACCCAAATGGTAACAACGTAATTACATGAAGATTTACAACCAATAGTACATCAAGGGAGGATTTTCTTTCAACTCCCAAATAACAAGTTCCACAACAACAGAGAGTTAAATCTCTTCTCGTGGAAAATAACAAGGAAGGAGCTTAATAATGGCCCAGTTCTTCTTAAGAATAAAGGGTAAATAACATAATTTCTCAGATCCAGTAACATTTTCGAACTTCTCAACAATCTCTCAGAAAGCCTGCATAACACACAAGAGAAGAAAACAAAACCACACAAGCTGCTCTCCTCCCTACCGTAGACCCGCAAGAGGGTCACCCCCGAGCTAGGGAGATCATACACACACCTGGGTAACTCAAGCAATCCACTTCACAACAGGGAACAACAACAAACCCAAAACACACAAACACCCGTGGGTAAATTACACAACACGAAAACTCAACTACAGTGAGCTTCACAAGGGGTAGGAGATTGGACACACTCGACTCCAGAGTGTCACCCTTACAGATAATATAACCAACACAATTTCTCTTGGCCTCAAGCCTAATTTTATAACAACTTCTCCATAGAGTTCGTATTTGGACTCTCAAGCCAAATGACACAATATTTTTGTAAAGTCACACTCACATATCATCAAGGCTTTCAACATCCCAAAAGAAGAACCAAGGTATGCACCCAAGGAGGATCACTCCTCCCCTACCCCACACTTGATGAGCATTTCTCCCAAGTGGGAGAAGCTCTGTCAACAACCCGACAACATTTCCCACAAAACAAAATCTAAAACACAAGCAAATAAACAACTTTCACACACTTTTCATGCAACAATCAGATATACGAGAGAAAGGTAATAACAAACCAACCTTATAAAACCCTTCAAGGATGAAGCTGATGTAGAGCTCCACTGAGATCTCCTCCACCTAAGCCACACAAACTCCCTCTCCCTTTTCCTCTCCAAAGAAAAAAAATCTTTTTTTTTTAAAATATAAAAATAAAACTCTCCAAAATTCAACTAACTCCCTCCCCATCCCAAAATGGGATTCAAATAACCCAAAACTCTATGAGTTTAGAGGAATGGGGAGGTGACACTTGTCACCTCCTCACTCTTCCCCAAACCACTATTATGTCTCAAGGGATGAGTGTTGGCTTATGTCACTCACCCATCCCTAAAGTCCTCCTTATCCCTTACCTCATGTCATTTCTCTTACGCATGGGAGAAATAAAAGGGGTTAAAGGAGGAAAAGACAGGTGACCCATGCCTCTTTTTCCTTCCTTCATTATGGATGACCACACAACTCATGGGGAATCTCACTAATGGTGAGGGTGACTTCAAGTCAATTCCTCTATAATGGATGGGTTTGTAGTCATCTCTTACCTTGGGGATTGAAGAGGGATGGGTTTGGGTGTTGGTACAACCCATCCTATCTCTCCCATACCTCAAATTTTCGTCACTTAACTTCAGTGGGGAGTTAAGATGACCATATGAAGGTTACCCAAGGGTTACCAATGCCAAATGGGACCCTGGACCCATGGGGTATAACCCAGGGTCAACTTTAACCTATTCAGGACACCCAAGGTCAAGTCAAACACAAGAAAAGGCCTCAAGAATTTAAATAAAAGGAAGAAATTCAAATTCAATTTGTTTTCACAACACAAATCATAATTTAGTGTTACAAGAGGGTAGACCTAACCCATTCGACCTTATGCCAGACCACATTACAACACCACATCATACACAGAGTTGATCTTGGTTCCTCGTGGAACCAGATCGGCTTAACAAGGAATAACAACCAAAAAGGTGCGGGATGATCTCCAGAATCTGTGGTTTGATTAGTAATCCTGCACACTCAATTACAAGATCAGTTTCACATATAATCATAATAGCCGAAGCAACTTAAAACATGCATTACTATGACATAGTTCTAATTAGCATAAATGAAATCATTTACCATTTTCTTTCCATCATCACCTAATTAACTTTTCTAAAATGTAAACGTTATCCAAACATCACCCAATTAGTTTTTCCGTTACCATAATAAAGTTTAATAGTTTGAAAAAATCCGGGAACTACTATCCCACAAATATAAAAGTATCAGTAACAGTAATGTAAATAGTCACAAGAACAGAAGTAAAAAGGGTAGTCCTCACAGAAGGTGTGTGTGTGTTGATATAGTGTGCGAGGAAAGGCAGAGAGAAGTGTGGAAGTAGCAATACAAGTCCAGTATGTGATAGAACAACAACACTAGAACAGAGGAAGAATGAAGTGCATTAAATCAGTATATGGAGCCTAACCGGAACTAAACCTCAGCATTAGCAGATGCTTCTCATTAGTTCAAGTACTTGGTTATATTCTATAAACTTTGTAGACTGTGAGTCTCTTATAGGCAATGTGCCTCTTGTGAGCAGTGTGCTCGGGCAGTGAGCCCTAATTAGCAAGTGCCATTTTGTACTTCTTCTTCTTTAACAGAGAATACAATCTTGGGTTAGTCACCCTGTGGTTTTTCCCTTAACAGGGTTTTCCACATTAAAATCCTTGTGTTATGTGTGTTGATTTCATTTCTTCTCTCATGATTATATATGCTTATGTGTTTTGATGCTGCACAAATTATAAAAGGAAAAATAAAGTAAAATTATTAGAGATAACTGATTCACCCCCCCTCTCAGTTATCTACCTTGTTTCCAACAGTTGGTATCAGAGCTAAGTTCCTCTAAATAGAGCCTAACAGCTTGAGGAAGATCTGGGAATCTCAATGGATATGTATGGTATGAAGGAACAACTTTAGTTAGCTCTAGATGATCTTGAGCAATCTCACTCTAAAGTCAATAACTTGAGAGAAAGACTCAAACAAGCTGATGATTTCATAAATGAGCTAAAAGAAAAACTAAGTATCTTTGTGAAAAAGAGAAAGGAACTACTTCAACAATTAGCAAGTCAAAGTGAAGCCAATGATACTAATGAAGATCTGAATGAGAAAAATGAGCTATGTGGGAAGCTATCAAAAGAGGTCATTATGGTAAGACATGAAATGGAATTAGGGGTTATGAGATTCACCCAAGAAATTGAAGAGAAAAGAAAATTTGAAGATAATCTAAAACAATCTCTCAAGGAGAAGTCAGAAGACTTCCACAAAATGGATAGAATAATCAGGCATCTGGAATCTGATCTTGAAGAAGCTAGAGATAATGAAAAACAACTTGAGAATCAAATAGACACTCTTAAACAAGATCTTCAAACAACAAATGAATACAAAGAGAAATTCAAGATAAGCTTAGCTCAACTTAAAGTTCTTGAAAGCCAAAAGAGGATAGATGACAAGCATGGCTTGGGATATGAGAATGGTGAAAGCTCCAGATCTGGTCAGAAGAACTCTGGATCAGGAAATCCAAGGAACATGCCTAGAAGACCTCCGGTAAGGCAACCAAATGCTCAAAGATATCCATCCTTCAATGGATACTGTGACAGTTGCAACAACTTAGGTCATAAAGCAACTCAGTGCAGAAGAAGAATGAATCAGGCTAATTCAACGTTCTCCAGATGGTGTTTCAACTGCAAAAGGTATGGTCACAAATCTCATGAATGTAGAAATATGCAAATAAAAAATTCATTCAATGGTAGATGCTTTGCATGCAATAGAATGGGACATATGGCTAATTAATGCAGATCAAGAAGATATCAGTCAAATATGCAAAGAAATATTGTTTGCTACAATTGCAATAGATCCTGTCATATTGCCAAATTCTGTAGAAGTAAGAATCAGGATAAAAAGGGTCCGGTGCATCATAATCAAAATCAAGATAAAGGAAAAGCCAAAGTGAATGCGGATGAAGTTCAAAGGGAGATGAACAAGATTTGGGTGAAGAAGAGTACAGAAAAATGTTGAGGAGGGATCCACACTAGAATCTGGTGCTGATATTCCTTCTAGAAACTAAACAGATGAGCTCTGGCTCAGGGGGAGTCACAAAGGAAAATAAATTCCCCCAGCCAGTCAATTGGTGCCTAAATTTGGCACATGAAATGTTGTGGATTAAAGGGCTCTCAAAGAAATATCTAAATAACCCTTGGTAAAAATATGAAAGATCCGCAAGAAGTTTTGAAGAGGTTAATCATCCAAGATTGATCCAGTTTGACAGCCATCCGGTAAAAGTAGGATTTTCACAGTTAGATCCAGTATGATTCAAAATTGAAATATCTTGATCTACAGATAAATTATATGATTGGAGGAAAGGAGATACATTGTCAATTATCACTAAAAATAATTCTAAGTGCATCTCAGTGATTCTGAAAGATCTCTTTCAGAACAAGGCAACCAGAACAACTTAAGTTATGCATTTATTGCAATAGGAAATTAGGGTTTGCGCAGAGATAAAATGGTTCTTTTATTCATCATTTGCACATTTGCATTTGAGAAGAAGAAAGGAAGAGCTCTGCATCAAGATTGTTACAACCTTCTCAAAGATCAACCACAGAATCTGATTCAACCGACGATCTTTTCTGGCTCATATTGTGAACCCTAGAAGCATAAAAAGGTATTTCCATTTTTGAATATCTCTTTCTAAATCTTTTGCAAAGATGGCTACTCCAATGGTTGTTAAGATCACTGATAGGTTGCGCCCAAAGTTTAAAAAACACCCCTACAAATCCCTAGAAGTTGATCCCTTAGGCACCTTTTCTAGCATTCCGCATGGGGTTCTGCACGTAGAAGATGTTAGGGTGTACATCCATGCCAATATTGAAGAATTTGGAGAATCGAAGCTGATGGATATCTATCATAAACAATTAATAGATGAAACTTTTGAACTCAAACCTCAATACAAGGCCCTCCGAGATAAGTATTTTGGACATTACATCCACTTCCCCTGTTTTGTAGAAGATGAATGGGTCCGGTATGTTCTTCGTAGAATACATGACAACTTCATGTGGTTAATGAAGTCCTTCAAGATAACAAAAGATGACATTAGGGCAGTAACTAGATTGCACTCATCCGGTGGGTTGCCTGCACTCAAATATGTCAAGAATCAGACAGTAAGTGAGGCTACCAGATCTAAGTTTGACAAAAGAGCCATGACAATAGAAGATATCACAGATTCGGATATCAAATTTACCTCTATGATAATAGGTAATAAAATCTATCACTCCAGCAGGGAGAATTCTGTGTTCGGAATTGCAATTTATACATCATATCAGATGCTAAGGGAAAATGCTAATTATGACCTATGTGATCTTCTTCTGAACTAACTATTAGAAAACTTGCAGAAGATCAAGAAGGATAAGAAGAACTCATTCAAGTATGGTGGCTTAATACTGTGTTTATTCTTTTACTATATGAATGAGCTACCTGGATCAAGTGGTTGGGTATGGCAGAATGACAAACCGGTTGCCATACAAATCAGAGACTACATGTATGGGCTTGGCGATGCCAAGGCTCAAAGAATAGCACTCTGGGGATATTTTAAGAACTTCCAAGGTATGATGCAGGCTAGAGAAAGAATTCCTCAAACAATAGTTGAAAAGTATAAGGATATAGTGTGCTTCATGGTAGACACTGATCAATGCCTAATGGAGGCAGTTGAGCCCAGAACAATTTGGATTATGCTAATGGGATATGAGGTTGATGAGAAAATCTTGGAGCTGCATATCCAACACTTGCTGAGTCAGCCTAAGGACCCTGAGGCATAAAGGTTTGGAACCTTTGAAGAATTAAGTGTAAAGATTCATGTTGAACTAAGGCAACCAGAAATAAAAAGGAAAGTTAGAAGGGAAGTAGAGGAAATCACCAAGAGATATGGCATATCAAAAGAGGCAGTTGATGCAAACAGAGAGAAAATAGAAAGAGCTGAGAAAGAGAAGCAAGAAACAGAAAAAGAAAGTGTTTCAGTGCAAGCCTCCTCCCAGACTAGATCCTCAAAGAGCTCTGCACTTGCCACCTCTAAGAGCTCAAGAGCCTCAAAATCGGAAGCCAAGACATCTGGAAAGGGAGAAAAGAGAACAAAAGAAAAAGCCACAAGGGCTTACTTAAGCCAAAAGGATGATGAAGATGTTGGTGCCTGAATTGGCTCTCAGTTTTGGAGCAATTTTCATGCAGGCACCTTCCCAAAAAATCTAAAAAAGTTTAAGTTTTGGCACCCCTTCAGTGTTTTTCAGCATCTGCATCATAGTTTTTGAGGAGGTGGTCTTCGTGTTTTCTCCATCGGCATGAGTTCATTTTTGTGTCTTCGACATTTCGGTTTGAACTTGAACCCCTTTTCTCAAAGTTTAATAGTTCACCGGTTCAAGGTTTAATGGTTCGAAGCTTTATGTTTTTGGTCTTATCAGAGTGATCGGCTTCATCGACGAAAGATTTCTTGAATGCTCCGATTGTTTTGGTCTGGCCGATGGATGTCCATCGGCGTGTGTTTGGTCATCGACGAAGTAGTTTCATGTTGGGCCGACAATTGGTTGTTTGGCCGATGAGGGATGTTTAAGGTAGCGATCGGAGAGACTCATGCTATCGGTGGAGGTCTGGAGAGTTGGCCCGATGGTTCATCTCTGGCCGATGATGGGGTATGCGATGTAGGCGTCGGCAAGACAATAGAGGTCGGCAAGAGTTTTTTGGGGTTGGCCGATGGCTTAGGTCATAGCGATGGGCTTTTGGAGAAGGAGCATGCATCGAGCGTGGCAAAAGGTGCTCGACACCTATTATACATGTGGCTATGTTTATAAAGTGCTAAAGTGGTCTCGGCAGCATGCATGTGGGACTATTCTTCCTGCATATTTTAAACCTGCAGCGAAACACGTTTTGGCGGGAGGCTTCATTTTGAACGCTGCGTCAGTTTTCAAGTAGGCCGTGGGTAGTTGAGCCATCAATGGCAACAGTGCTGAGGTGTGGGCGAGTTGTTGAACAGTCATGTACTCGATTGTGAATGAAGACTCCCAGATGGCAGTGCAGGGCTCGAGGTCTCTCTTGTCTGTTGCAGCAATAAATTTTGAGCGCCATTCCTTTGTGGGATCTGTATCTGACATTTTTTGATGTCCATCATGTAATTAATTTTTGTGGGTACACTTTCTGGCCGATATAGGCAGACTGTGTTACCATTTTTTGTTGTTGTTGAAAGTTGAACATTTGGCTCTGTAATACAATATAGTTGGTTTTGGTTGCTCTGTGCAGCAAAACTTGTGAGTTTATGTATCTCCTATTGTATGTTTTTGCATGAATCCACTGATTTCATGGTTAATCCTATATGAGTAATGCTATGTTTGCATGTGTTGTGCTAATTCTGTCTCCAGTGTTGCATGTATCTTTCTTCTAAGTCTAGGTATTCAAGGAATGTCTAAGATTCTAGAACATAGAATTCCTGTGTTGAATGTTTGATCTCTTAACTTCTGCTCAAGGGTTAGATTAAATTGTTCTCAGATTGAATATTGGGAAGGGTATACTGCAATAGGGATGCCATAAGTATAGATAGCTTAACACTCTGTATTGGGAGATATCTGTAAGGTAGATATCACATGTATCCCCCTAAAATCTAGTTTTAGTTGTTCATGCTGATCATTCACAGGTGTATGTCTACTAACTCCAAGCCCTGGATAGGCACCGATCTAGCTTTGTGTTTGTGTTATATACCATGTCCAGCTTTGCATCCAAATATAAAATCAAAATCAAACTCCAAAACAACCATTAGGACAGTAGAATTAGTTTTAGGATCCAAGTCCTCTGTCTACAACTGCAAATAGGCCCAAAGCTAGCCCCTTTGCTCTTATCTTACAGTTTTGGTCTACTTACAGGAGGACTTATCTGCTTTCTGTCAGCATCCCAGCCTTTATATGCATATCCTCATGGATGTTGAGTAGGGAATACCCCCCCAGGTTTTGCAGAGCCTGAAGAAGAAGAGGAGATAAAATATAGAGTCTATCTCCTACACTGTTGGCCCCTGGCCCAGAGATCCTGTTGATCATTGATGGCTACCTTGTAGGGAAATCTGGGAGTAAGCATCCAGTCTGGGAAAAAACCAACAGAAATTGGTGACTCTGCTAAGGAGACAATGTCATATCCGTGAAGCTTGAGTCTAAGAAATTGAAGAATCAGACCTGGAGGTGCCTTGTTGCAGCAAAAGAAAAGTTTTATCTGTGGCTCTGCTGGTGGATGACCCAGAAAGAAAGAAATCAATTTTTAGCTTCAACCTGTTTGAAGCTCATTCCTCTGCTAAGGAGGTGGCGACTCTGTTGAATGAATCTATCAGCTGCTGCAACATATCCAAGTATTTCATATTGTTTGATAGACTCCCTATTTGGTGAGATAGCACTGGTTAAAAGGGAAACATTGGTGAAAGCAGAGCTTGCATGCTTCTATTAGAACTTGCTCTGTATTTCAAAGGGCATGCAATGTTGTTCAAAAGACTCATTTAAAGGACTTTAGGAAAGTTTGAAAAAACAGTCTAAATTTTGAGTGCCTAAAGTCATTATTGGTAGAAAATCTAAGTAGAGAGGAGGGTTGCAAAAACATAAAGGATGTATTATCAGCCCATGCACCCTTGTGAGGTGTCAAGTGCAAAAATGTATAATAGTCAATCCCAGCTATGCAATAAAAGAAGTTTCAACATAGATAGATATAAGCCCATAAATTTTAATGGCATTTGTGGCTATCCAAATGCTCTTCCACCTAAAATCAGAAAGTATTTGCCCAAATTTAGTGGTGCAAAGGATGAATCAGTGGAGAGACACTTGCAGCAGTTTATAAATGTGATAGATGACTTTGAGATTGACCATGAGGACGTGGTTATGAGATTATTTGTTCAATCTCTAGATCAAGATGCAAGGGACTGGTTTTCCTACCTTCCAGCTCACTCTGTCAGCTCTTGGCATGATTTTAAATCTGCATTTCTAGTACAATATGGTGAAAGAATCTTTGAATATGCAGTTATTAGTGACTTCATGTACATCCATATTGAAGAAGATGAGTTGATCCCAGCCTTTAACCTCAGATTTATGAGGGCATTGAATAGAATTCCAGAATGCATGAGACCTAATGATGCACTGTGCTTAGTTGTCTTTTTGGGAGCCTTTGATAAGAAAATGAGTTATAGATTGAGAGATAAGGAGCCCACCACATTGCATCAGGCACATCAGTTTGTAATTGATATTGAAAACAATTGGAGGTATGGAATACAAAAGGGTTATTTTTCTAAAAATTTTTGTTGTCCTGCAGCCCCCGATGTTAATGAAAGTTTTAATTCAGATGTTGACAATGAATGTCAAAGTGCTCACACCCCTGTTGTCCCAGTTTTTGCATCATTCCAAGTTGATGATGTTACTGTTATAGAGGAGGATGCCCTGCAAATGAAGTTGAAAACAATGGTTTTTCAAGTAGTATTTGCATGCCAGTCCTCATCAAAGAGCCTTCTTGTTTAAATGATCCAGTTGTGCAAAGTTGTCATCATGTGGATCAACAGTCAATATCAGTTTCATCAGGAAGTATTAGAGGGCTGGAAAATGATGCAGATAGCTCAACTTCAGAATGCATTGAAGTAGTAGAAATCTTGTATGTGGGGCAATTAGATGATAAAAATGATATTCGTGACCAGTGCATAGATCAGGTTTGTTCTTCTTATGACTCTGGATCTGACAATACTAAAGAAGAATTGGATTGTCATGAAGAAGAAGCAAAGACCTTTATAATGGGCATGAATCCCCTTTATGATGAGCCTCTGGATGCATTTGGTGTTGTGAGTCCTAACTTTCAGTGGTGTAGGATTAATCCTCTTTTTGAGGATGATGATGAATATAATGAGACAGTTGACCTAGGTGATGCATCAGTTTGTGAGGGGGGGGCATATGAATTAAGTATCTTCAGTTCTTGTGAAGATAGTATGGATTTGCAAACTGTGAATAATGTATGTTCATCATCACTTGATCCAGACATGTGCAACATTGGGTGTGTGGATCAGGATTTGTTTTCAATATCAATAGATATTGGGGGTCTCATTTTTTCTGAGTATTTTGAGTTTTTGGATTAGCTGGATGAGTGCCTGATGGTATGCAGCAGCCAGATAAATGATGAAGATTGCCAAGAGCACTATGATGTACTGTCTGAGGAATATAACATACATATGTTACTTAATGCTGAAGAATATTATGATGAGTATGGTTATATGTCTAACTTTGAAATCCAAGATGACAGAGGTAAAAATGATAGTGGCAAGCTTTCAAAAGTGGTGGAATACCTAATTGAGTAGATGACCTTATGGGTAGATTATGCCAATCTTTTCAGTTGGGATTGGGATCTTTCAGTTTGGAATCAGGCATTTGACAAGAAAAAATTATGGTTCTTCCTTTTTGGCTGTCCTGGGCCACCAAAATAATGTTTAAAAAATAATGTGATTGGTGATGCAGATCATTGTAGCTTCATGACTTTGTTGCCCAATGGATAGGGACTGGTTTGCATCCCAGAGATTTGGTTCTCGTTGCAGTTTTGCACCTGCACATCCCCAGACAGAGCCACTGTTGGTGCCTGAATTGGCTCTCAGTTTTGGAGCAATTTTCATGCAGGCACCTTCCCAAAAAATCTAAAAAAGTTTAAGTTTTGGCACCCCTTCAGTGTTTTTCAGCATCTACATCATATTTTTTGAGGAGGTGGTCTTCGTGTTTTCTCCATCGGCATGAGTTCATTTTTGTGTCTTCGACATTTTGGTTTGAACTTGAACCTCTTTTCTCAAAGTTCAATAGTTCACCGGTTCAAGGTTCAATGGTTCGAAGCTTTATGTTTTTGGTCTTATCGGAGTGATTGGCTTCATCGGCGAAAGATTTCTTGAATGCTCTGATTGTTTTGGTCTGGCCGATGGATGTCCATCGGCGTGTGTTTGGTCATTGGCGAAGCAGTTTCATGTTGGGCTGACAATTGGTTATCTGGCCAATGAGGGATGGTTAAGGTAGCGATTGGAGAGACTCATGCTATTGGTGGAGGTCTGGAGAGTTGGCCCGATGGTTCATCTCTGGCCGATGATGGGGTATGCGATGTAGGCGTCGGCGAGACAACGGAGGTCGGCAAGAGTTTTTTGGGGTTGGCCGATGGCTTAGGTCATAGCGATGGGCTTTTGGAGAAGGAGCATGCGTCGAGCACGGCAAAAGGCGCTCAACACCTATTATACATGCGGCTATGTTTATAAAGTGCTAAAGTGGTCTCGGCAGCATGCATGTGGGACTATTCTTCCTGCATATTTTAAACCTGTAGCGAAACACGTTTTGGTGGGAGGCTTCATTTTGAACGCTGCGTTAGTTTTCAAGTAGGCCGTGGGTGGTTGAGCCATCAATGGCGATAGTGCTGAGGCGTGGGTGAGTTGTTGAACAGTCATGTACCTGATTATGAATGAAGATTCCTAGATGGCGGCGCAGGGCTCGAGGTCTCTCTTGTCTGTTGCAGCAATAAATTTTGAGCACCATTCCTTTGTGGGATCTGTATCTGATGTTTTTTGATGTCCATCATGTAATTAATTTTTGTGGGCACACTTTCTGGCTGATATAGGTAGACTGTGTTACCATTTTTTGTTGTTGTTGAAAGTTGAACATTTGGCTCTGTAATACAATATAGTTGGTCTTGGTTGCTCTGTGTAGCAAAACTTGTGAGTTTATGTATCTCCTGTTGTATGTTTTTGCATGAATCCACTGATTGTTGCGCTAATTCTATCTCCAGTGTTGCATGTATCTTTCTTCTAAGTCTAGGTATTCAAGGAATGTCTAAGATTCTAGAACATAGAATTCCTGTGTTGAATGTTTGATCTCTTAACTTCTGCTCAAGGGGTAGATTAAATTGTTCTCAGATTGAATATTGGGAAGGGTATACTGCAATAGGGATGCCATAAGTATAGATAGCTTAACACTCTATATTGGGAGATATCTGTAAGGTAGATATCACATGTATCCCCCTAAAATCTAGTTTTAGTTGTTCATGCTGATCATTCATAGGTGTATGTCTACTGACTCCAAGCCTTGGATAGGCACCGATCTAGCTTTGTGTTTGTGTTATATACCATGTCCATCTTTGCATCGAAATATAAAATCAAAATCAAACTCCAAAACAACCATTAGGATAGTAGAATTAGTTTTAGGATCCAAGTCCTCTGTCTACAACTGCAAATAGGCCCAAAGCTAGCCCCTTTGCTCTTATCTTACAGTTTTGGTCTACTTACAGGAGGACTTATCTGCTTTCTGTCAGCATCCCAGCCTTTATATGCATATCCTCATGGATGTTGAGTAGGGAAAACCCCTCTAGGTTTTGCAGAGCCTGAAGAAGAAGAGGAGATAAAATATAGAGTCTATCTCCTACACTGTTGGCCCCTGGCCCAGAGATCCTGTTGATCATTGATGGCTACCTTGTAGGGAAATCTGGGAGTAAGCATCCAGTCTGGGAAAAAACTAACAGAAGAAATAGAGTCTGATGAGGAAGTTGAGAAAATGAAGAAGAAGAAAACTTCTGAGGAATCCTCTTCCGGTAAAAACAAAGAAGGGGGAGAAGAATTTGTTGAAAGGCCCACTCTTTCTATTGATGATATCATCAAGGCAGTCACTGTGGATGGGAACCTGCAACCAATCATAGAATTTTATGATGATTATAGTGATACTGACAAAATAATTTTGGAGGAAACTACAGTCAAGTACCTAAACATTTACAATAAAGCATTCATTGAAATCATTTCTCTAATTCCTAAAAGTCTAGAGAAGATACTTGAACTCATAAAAGAGAATGCCAAAGAAAAGGATTTAGAGATATGGGAACAGATTGCTATTCAACCCTATCCTTCCATTACTCCAAAACAAATGACCATGATCTTTAAGGACTGCAAGGATGAGTTCCAGAGCAAAGCAAGAATGAACAAACTTATGCTTGGAGAGACTGATTAGGTGGCAAAACAAACATAATACATCCTCTGAAACACCTTCAAGAAATTCAATCTTCCTATTATAGAGGAACTAGATGAAGAACCTTCTACCATGGATGTCGAAGGATTAAGTGCATCAAAAGAAGAATCTACTGAGAAAAATGTAGAAGAATTCAAAGAGATAGATGAGGAGAAGTCTAAGAACTTGGATTCCTCTGTTCCAGAAGAGGAATTCCATGAAGAAGTTAACATCACTTCTCCAAATCCCACTGTAGACTCAGGAATTGAAGGAGAAGGAAGAAAAGAGGAGAAATTGAGTCAAGAAGAGGAGGTAAAGGGAAGAAAAGAAGAACAAATAGAGAAGATCTCTAATGACAGTTTCAAGGCAGCAAAAGGAAAGAAGACTCAGTCTCTGGCAAGAGACACTGCAGAAGTAGTGAAGAATTTCTTGACCAAAGAAATGATGGAGATAGATGAACTGGAACTACTCCAAGTACCACTAAATTTTGATTCCCTCTCTTCGGTCCAGACAATGAAGATAGCATCTTTTGCCCAATCTAAAGCAAAAGAAAAGCTTCTGAAGTCTCACATGGAAGACTGTGAGCTGATAGAGATTGCATCCGGGATGTTGGAGAAGATCATGCCATCCTTCCAAAAGAATCTTTTGGCCTCTCCATCTGGTAACTTGAAATCTCTGGTTAATTCTGTTAGCACCCATTTTGATTCTGTAGAGAAATCAGCAGAAGAGAAAGTTTGGAAAGAATTTTTGGGAAAGAGATTCACTGAAGTACAGGGACTCATAGCTAATGACAGGAGGACCCTGGATATTGGGATAAAGAGCCTAGAAAATGCTCTTAAAGATGGTGGAGAAATGTATAAATTTTGTCTATCCTGGTCTAAAGTGACAGAGGATTTTGAAAAGAAGGTGAAAGAACAAGAAGGTAAACTGTCAAGTTTATCTCAGAATTTTGATCCCCTCACCACATCCATAATAAATCAAGAGTGCCAAGCTATTGCTATTATAAATGAAATAAAGAGGCTTGAAAAGGAGAGGAAGAATATAATAAGCAGGATGAGTGAACTTAGAGGGATAGTTATCCCTAAGTTAGAGGCCATGCATGAAGCCTTAACTGATGCTCAGACCATAGCCTGGACCAGTGATCCGATAGACTTAAGAAGGGCAAAAGCTTATGCATTTTTGTTGAGTGGTCACATATCAATTTTGGACAGGATGAAGCAGAGTTGGGCAACAAAATTTGTACAGTTGAAGACCACCTTTGCGGATATACTTAAGTTTATGTAAGTATCACATGTATATATACTTATGCGGTTATGTATAGGTTAATTTTTGCAAATTTTGGTGTGCAGATTCTGCCCTTTGCCATTGATGTCAAAGGAGAAGTGAGGAGAAGTGAAAAATGTGGACTCCAGCTAAGGGGAGCTTTGGTAAAACAATGCATAAGATAGAGCATCCGCCAAGGGGGGTTTGCTGTGACACTTAGTCATTTTTCACTTAATGTTTCCATCAATGCCAAAGGGGGAGATTGTTGGAAAGAGACACTGTATGGATTCATGAGTGTTGTCATTAATGGCAATAAAGTCCATCCCACACATCTGTAACACATAGTATATCTATACCGAAAGACAGATTGAAGAGTGTTTTGGTCCGGTGAGCAAGAACAAATTATGCAGCAAGGTCTGACAATCAAGTCCGGATCTCTTAGATGGTGTAACTCAGCAAGTTGCAAACTTGGACAAGTCAAGAGGAGTACCATGACTACTACATTCTAGAGATTGAGCCTCCGGTGATGTATGAGTGAAAAGATATGAGCATCTAAGTGTTGGGTTTCTGACAAGCATAGTAGACTGAGGAAGAACTGATCGGTAGAGCATTAGACTTTAATCTAGATGAGAAATTGATGGTGATCAAGCTATTTGAGGGATCATACATGGTTGTCCAACATGATTGATGACTTCTATGTCTATGTCTTTGATACATATCACATATTAAGCATGGATTCAACCGACATACCAGTGTCTTGAAAATATCCTGAGTATTCCGGTTGCTGACTAGAAAGATGTTGAAATCCTTGATGCGGATATATATACCAGATGGATTTCGGTATGAAGGTGTGTGTGTTGATATAGTGTGCTAGGAAAGGCAGAGAGAAGTGTGGAAGCAGCAATACAAGTCTGGTATGTGACAGAACAACAACACTAGAACAGAGGAAGAATGAAGTGCATTAAATCAGTATATGGAGCCTAACCAGAATTGAACCTCAGCATTAGCAGATGCTTCTAATTAGTTCAAGCACTTGGTTATCTTCTATAAACTTTGTAGACAGTGAGTCTCTTGTAGGCAGTGTGCCTCTTGTGAGTAGTGTGCTCGGGCAGTGAGCCCTAATTGGCAAGTGCCATTTTGTACTTCTTATTCTTTTAACAGAGAATACAATCTTGGGTTAGTCACCCTGTGGTTTTTCCCTTAACAGGGTTTTCCACGTTAAAATCCTTGTGTTATGTATGTTGATTTCATTTTTGCTCTCATGATTATATATGCTTATGTGTTTTGATGCTGCACAAATTATAAAAGGAAAAATAAAGTAAAATTATTAGAGATAACTAATTCACCCCCCCTCTTAGTTATCTACCTTGTTTCCAACATAACCAACTCTCACTGATTGGAGTTACAAGGCAGTAACTAACACCACCTTTGAGATGATAAACATTTCCACCTGTCCTCTTTCCATGAGCAATTATTGTTCTGGATCTTTTTGTGATCTCACAACCATCATCCTGAAACATAAGATTGTAACCCTTTCTACACATCTGCCCAACACTCAAGAGATTATGATTTAAACCTTTGACATAAAGAACATCATCAGTGTTATGCTTTTTGTCAAAACTAATTAAACCTTTTCCATGAATCTTAGCAGCTTCATTACCACCATACCTAACTACTCCACCATCAAATTTTTCAAGTTTAACAAACTTACTATTATCACCTGTCATATGATTTGAGCATCCATTGTTAATGACCCAGTCATCTGTTTCACTCTTAGCATGAAAGGCAGACCTTATAGTTCCTTTAGGGTTAGCACTTGCTTCTGGACCCTTTTCCTTTACACAGCTTCCAAGGTTAGCAGAACCAGTTTCATCTCTTAGGGCAATAAATAAGCATTCATTATTATCATCCTCATGATCAGATTCATATTTAGAAATACTTGCATCTTCTCTAACATAGTAACTTTTCTTGGCTATCCTTCCTTTGTTTTCCCTATTCTTAATTCTTAGAGCTCTATTTAGACATCTTGAAGCATAATGACGTATTTTTCCACAACTAAAACATTTAAAGGGAAACTTACCACTAAACTTTCCAATACCCTTTTTCATTCTTCTCACAAAGTTAGCTTCTACTTCATCAAATTCTTCTGGATCTAATTCAATAGTCTTCTCTGATTTGCCAGCTTTAAAAGTAGTCTCATCCTTTGTAGTTCCACTAGTTGTGCCAAACTCTCTTATTTCAAAAGAAGTCAGGGTGCCAAGTAACTGATCTTTGGTAAACTGATTAAAATTTTGTAGCTCTTCAATAGTAGAAACCTTATGACTATAAGCTTTAGGAAGAGTTTTGAGTACCTTCAATATCACTTCTTTATCATCCATAGTCCCTTGATGCCATTGACAACTTCGTCCACCTTCTGTAAGTAGCTTGTAACATTTTCATCTTTAGACATTCACATGGTCTCAAATGTGAGCATCAAATTCTACATTTTAGCTTGTTTAACCTTATCATCTCCTTCATAAATACTTTTAAACTTTTTCCAAATCACATTAACAGTTTTCAAATTCACAACCTTTATCAATTCAAAATTAGTAATACCACATAAGAGAGCATGCTTTGCCTTACATCAATTTTAGCAACTTTGACATCATCTTTAGTGCTTATACCATGCTCAGGTACAGTGTAATTAGAATTGATTGATTTCCAGACATCATAACCAAGAGAAATTAGAAAGGATTCCATCCTTACCTTTCAGATTGCAAAGTCCGATCCATCAAACAAGGGAATCTATTTCTTGTGCACTATCCTAGATCTACCTCAAGCTATTAAGATTTCTTCAAAGGAACTTGGCTCTAATACCAACTGTTGAATGTACGAGACAACTGAGAGGGGGGTGAATCAGTTGTATCAAAAATTTCAAACCCTCATAAACATATTCACATCCACATTAGTTCATTTAAACCCTTAATCTATTATGATGATTAAACATGAGAAGCAAAACACATCAACACCACACACAAGAGAACACTAGATTTTACGTGGAAAACCCTAAAAGAGAAAAACCACAGTAAGGATTAGCTCACAATATAATGTAGTAACAATACCAAATTACAAAAGGCTCACTGCAGGGGACTCACTATCCAAGTGGACTCACTACCCACTGAGAAAGAAAGAAAGAAGAGAAGAATGACTCACTACCATGCATTGAATTGATATAATTGCATCTAACCTTTTGGTAATCATTTATGTTTAGGGTTTTAAGCTTGAACGTTTGCAGGTTTTCTCATTCAAACCCTGAATTTTCTGAGTCATGGGATCTTGCATTGTTTTGTCTATTCTGATGTTGGCCTTCTGTGGTGGGTTCCTGGTTATTAAGTCTCATCCTCATGCTTTAGTGTTCGAAGGTTGACCAGCCCCCATGCAATGTTTCACTGCTTCTTCCTGTTGCCTTGAGAAAAATGCTAACTTCTGTATATGCAAAGGTGAATTGTATGTTGGCGGGCTTATGAAATCTCAGTCGGCCTCCAAAAAATGATAAGGAATTGAGTTATATGCATTTTAGATGCATATCGGGTTGCATATGCAAAGGGGGAATCTATCATAGATTCCCAAGTAGTTGTATGCATTTCCAAATGCATATCGAGCTTACAAGGAAGAATATACAAGGATGGAATATACATCGTAGATCCCTGGAATATTTGCTGCTTGTATATCGGGTCTGCAAGTATATTTTGTTTGTATGTTCAGACATACAATGTTTAGATACAATGGCAACATGCAAGGAAAAGATATATTGCGGGCATATTCTAGTAAAGATTCCTTGTTTGTATGTGAAAGGGTGAATGTATGTTCGGACATACAAAGGTCATATGCAAGGAACAATGTACAAGGCAGCAGGATATATAATTGGTGGGGCCTGCAGACATACAAAGGTGAATGCATGTGAAATATACATTCACAGGATGCAAAGAGGAGCATGCATTCCAAATATGCAAGTGCCGGACCCGAAAGGCTTTGCAATTTAGTAAATTCAAAGTTTGAAGTCCGCAGCATGTATATTGGGCACTTGTATGTGCCAATATACATTGTGATATGCAAGGCAGGCAATATACAACCTGAACGCGATGGAGTTTTCAAGCTACTTCATAAATATTTGAGGTCCGTGGATTGTATAAAGCGCTTGTATATGCCGATATACAAGCCGATGTGCATTAAAAAGGATACAAGATGGACTTCAAAAGGAGGTTCATTATGATGCATAATGATTTAAAGTCCGCGGCTTGTATGTATGTGTGTGTTATATATTGCGGATATACAAAGGAGAAAGATACATGTTGGACCCGATTGAAAATTCCAATTTGCTCTATAATAGTTTGGGGTCTGCTTTGTATGGTGAACAGTTGTATGTATATGCTCTCGCATATACAAAGATTTGGAAGGCTAAAAGTCAGCGATAGGAACATGGAGTGCCTACGTAACACGTAATCATTGGCTCTTGGCTTTTCTGCAGGTTTTTGGGTCGTTAGATCTCAGCGATGGAGTCATGATCGACGGCCGTGTTTTGAACCTTCTGTGTGAAATTTTTCCTATGCGTGTGTATCAGTTTTGAGCAGGAAAACTTCAAATGTGTTTGTTGCTGCATCCCGCGGGTAGCTGAATCATTAATGGCAGAATGCAGAGGCATCGATGGATGAAATGACAGATGAACTACCGTGTTTGTGAAAGAAGATCTTTAGGTGGCGGTGCAGATCCTGAACTTACCTGCTCCTTCCTCTTTGTTCCTCTGCTGCATTGATTGTTTTGAGTGCCATTTCTCACGATGCATTATATCTGGTAATTTTTGAGTTGACCGTTGTAATTTTGGCTGAGTACATAGTTTTGTTATAAAAGGCAAACTGTGTCACTCATATTTGGTTGTTGAAAATTGGACAACTTTTGGTGTTGTGATCAGATATAATCTCATTGGTGGCTCTGTTCCAGGTATTTTTATGAGTTTATGAATTTTATGTTGAATGTCTTATATACAGAATTTGTCAGTTTCATGTTGATTTGAATGAGTAATGCTTCATAGCATGTATTTTGTTATTTGTCTTCGAATTGAATGTGTGCTTCTTCTGAATCTAAACAGCTAAGGGGTGTGAGAGATTCTAGGATGTGGGTTTCCTATGTTGAATGCTTAGTCTTTTACTTCTGCTCAAGGAGTAGATTGAATGTTTTGGGTTAAGTATTGGGAAGGATACATTGCAGTAAGGATATTTGTAAGCAGAAATAACTAAATACTTTATTTTGGGTATTGTCTGTAAGGCAGCCATTACATAATACCCTTGAAATCTAATTGTTGTTTCAGGTCTATGATAAACATTCACATATATATATGTCTATTGACTATGAGCCCTGGATAGGCACCGATCTGGTCTTGTATTTTGGTTGCAACCCAAAGTCTCAGTTTTGCATCCAAACATAAAATCAAACTCAAATTTCATATACAAATCTTTTAGGACATTAGAAGTAGTTTTAGGACCAAAATCCTCTATCTCACAACTGAATATAGGCCCAAAGCTAGCCCCTTTGCACTTATCTCACAGTTTTGGTCTGCATAAAGGAGGATTTATTTGCTTTGTGTCAACATCCCAGCTAACTTGTAGATGCATTTCATGGATGTTGAATAGGGAATACCCCCCTTGGTTCTGCAGAGCCTAAAGAAGAAGAGGAGATATTTATAGAGTCTATCTCCTATACTGTTGGCCCCTGGCCCAGGAATCCTGTTGATCAATGATGGCTACCTTGTAGGGATAATTGGGAATAAGCATCTAGTCTGGAAAAATAACCAACATAACCTATGCTAGAGTTCAGTTCCAATAAAGCTTAATATACACCACCACATACACAACACCTTCGTAGCATCACCGAAAATTGTAGACACCTTCTGCTCACTACATTTGGTAGCCTAACACGTGAAATCCCTCACTGCCCTAATCAAATTCACATCACAACATCATACCCCCCATGCGCACATGAGTCCATGACTCCTTGACACTTATTTATACAATCATCAATCATGAAAACATTCTCCAAGGTTGGCAACACAACTTAACCCATAGAATTCAAATTAGGTCTGGACCTAAACATTCCCACGGTGGAAGGGAATGAATGTAGGCCACATCACACTTTAGCACAGACTGAAAACCACTCTTACAAACTTCAACATGCTTTCACAATCACCACAACATAATCAGAATTAGTGAAAACAACCAAGTCGGCCAAACTTGTGTTAACACCAAGAACTTTGAAGCACACACTTCCTCAAGGACAAACACATCTTGTAGATCTTGCACAAAACTTTAACATAATCTAGAAACATCCACGAACAACTTGAAGTCACTCGGAAACCAACAAATTCAACCACAACAACTTTCACCTAAAGGAAGTTTACAATCTGCTTACAAACAACACTGTCAAACTCTGCTATGCAAGAACTTGCTTTTCAGAGCACCAAATCACAAACCTTTTGGATAGAAGATAGATGAGGACCTTATAAACCTATAGCTAGAACTGCAACACATGAAACTATTTTGTAGAGAAATTCAGAGCAAAAAACTTTCTCCTAGACACACTGTAAATACTATCTTCAAACTGGTGAACATAACTTTCACTGCACCGCAATCTGAAGTACCAAATTCTAAATTTAGCATCTTTAAACACTTCTCAACAACATATCCAAACCACACACTCAAATCTCCAATATAGAAGAAATGTGAAGCAAAAACTTGAACAATATTCTGTAAGCTAGAAGACTCCTTCAACACACTGTTTCCAATATTAATCAAATTTTTCTCAAAAGCACTTGGAAACCCAAAAAGAGGAACAAATTCTTAACACCTTCAATACTTCTTCAAGCCAATCATATCATCATTAACTTAGCAGCTTAATCAAATAGCAACAATAACGGTAGAGGATACAGTTGACACCAATGACAACACAAACATGTTGACTTCAATGACAACACCGATTAGCACATACTTGCAACACGGTGGGACTGGGGCAGCCAGATAATGGATGCGGGGATGACCCCTACCTATGACATGTGGTGGTAGTAGGTGAGGCCTATACAGCTTACCCACGCAGATGTAGATCCTGAGGAGGAGGAGAGGTATGGGAGGATTATGTGATGGAGGAGGTGGAGTTAGAGGAGGGGGACATGATAGATGTTTTGATGGCAGCAGTTGCAGGGTAGGCAGCAGGAGGACAGGGATAGGTGGGGCAGGCACCTATTAGATAGGTGCTTGTAGGACAGGTGCTAGCTGTACAGGCATAGGTGGGGCAACAGGCACCAATTGGACATGCTCCAGTAGGGCAGATTCCTCAGGTTTAGATTCCAGCTGCACAGGTACTTGGAGAGCAGGGACAGATGGGCCAGGTGCCGGCTGTGTAGGGTTCTATAGGATAGGCTCCAGGATAGATGGGCACTTCAGTTGCAAGGACATCCGGGACATGTCCTGGTCTCATTCCATCTGCTATGAGGGGATACGAGGAGGAGGATATGACGACGCTGCAGGCCCAGGTGACCAGTTTGGAGGAGGTGGCAGCGAGGTAGCAGCATGATTTGGCTATAGTGATAGCAGAGTGAGACAACTCTCTAGCACAACTGTAGACACTACATGATGTATAGGGCCTTTTGGATGGGGTGAGTGGTGGGGATGGAGACCCATAGATCTAGATCCTATAGGCCTAGATAGGCTATCTCCAGGGTCAAATGCAGGCGCAACTAGTGCAGATCACAGGGGAGAGGGATACTGAGATAGTGTTGAGATAGGGCATGGAGGTTAGACTTTAGAGAGATGAGGCCAGAGTAGAGCAGGTTGAGGCCTAGGTATCCTAGCTGCAATAGTAGGTCACACAGATGCAAGGTATCATAGCTGGCACAAATATGGCGTAGATGTGGGGTGATTATTTAGTAGTGCAACAACAACTGTTGCAGATGCAACAACAGTTAGTAGACCAGAGAGCTAGGACTGAGTATTACTATGGGGCCTACTACACAACAATTCCTAAGGAACAGAGGGTGCCTAGCTATAGCTAGCACAACCGATCTGGGATGTCAGGTTCACATCGATTAGGCTATTCTCAGAGATCTATACAGTAGCCATTGCCTTAGCAACAACAACCACCACAACAAGCACCTATGGGGCCACCTCCTTATTGTCTACTTGATTCTCCTACAGAATCTGCTAGGGGTTCCTCAGCCCATGGTTCTTGATTTTATTTTTATGCCTTCGGGCTTTATATTTTGATATACTTCAGCCTTTGGGGCATATTTGTATCATGAGATTTGATTTTGAATGATATATATATGATGATTTTGGCGGCGATCTTTGATGATATATTATGCATTTATGATTATGGTTTTATGTATTATGATGATATATGATTTATGGATGTTATGCACATGGATGCTCTATAATTTATGATGTATGTGTTTATGAGTTATGCATATTATGGATGTTATGGATGCATTATTATGTTTATGTCTTATTGATGGATGTCTTATGGATGATGTTATGGTTTCATGGGTTATGATGTGGATTATGATGTAATGCTTAGATTAATAAATATATATGTATGGATAAATGCAATGATAATGGATTATATGCTTAGATTAATAAACATATATTATGTATGGATAAATGCAATGGAATATATGCTTAGATTAATAAACATATATTATGCATGATGTGATGGATGGATAATGTAATGATATGGAAATATATGCTGTAATGGTAATACAAATATGTGGTTAATGGAATGGTAATGCAATGATATGGTTAATGTTATGGATGTTTATCATGATACATTGTGATGCTTAGAACCATGGAAGATGGGGTTAGGAGGTTTGGAGGATGGTTGGGATTGGTTTAGGGATGGTGAATACTAAGTCACTAGATGCCACATTGTTAGAGGGACTTGGTTGAAATTTGGATGGGAGGGTAGGAGTTTGTTAGATTGGTTAGGGTCTTTGTGGGGTGGGATTGGATAATTAGGGGATGGGGTTATTTAGGTCCTTTTCATCATTAAATGCAAAGTCTAGGTGATGATTTTGATGGGTAGGGAATGATGGGTGGATGGATTGGGATGGAAGATTGTGTTGATATTTGTTTGAGAGAAATCCTAGATTTATTATAGAAAAGGGATATTTTTACCAAGGTATGAAAGACCAAGGTAATGATACATATATGTCTTTGCATGGACTAGACCCGCAAACAATAGGATGATCTCATGCATGCCCAAGGTAGTACAATCTTTCCTATATGAGGGAAGGGGACTCATATCATAACTCCTTAATACATAAAAGGTGTGATGATCCTTAGATGTAGAAGGAAACAATATGCTAGAACCAACCCTACATTTACAAGATATGAATACTAGTCTTGGAGTAATGAGACCAACCTACAAGCACAACATACAAAAAAATGACCATGCCCCATTCTGGGTGTTTTCTGCCACTTACCATGATATAGTGAGATCAAGGTAGTTTTGGAGTGATCCTTAGAATGAGACAAAAGATAAAAATCAATAATAAAAAAGACCAATGAACCATACAAACAACCATTGTATCTCTTGCCAATATAAGTGTTGATTTGATAAGATGATGGATTTTGCCTATTGTAGGAATAATATATTTGTTAAGGCAAGAATCGATGGGATGATTGGGATAAAGGTAGAAAGATGGGCAGAAGATAGTGGGCCATGTGTCATGATTGTAGTTGGTTGGTTGATTAATGATTTTTGCGTGAGATATGATGCTTTTAGGAGTATGCTTAGCAAGTGTATTTATCTTGGATTTAGTAAGCTCAGCGAATAGGGACCATGGATGGGTGCATCTTATGTACCTACGTATTGGATACTTCCTTTGTATTCCAGACTACATACATGCCCTGTATCCATGAGATCAAGGCACATCAAGATGCGGGTGGTGATGAATATGTAGTTCTGGTTTGTAGTGATGATGTAGGGATGGTTCAGGATGGGTTGGATGATGTCATGATGATGTGTTGGATGATTGTTTTTGGGATTTTATAATATTTTTATTTTTTGGGGGTTTTTGGATTTTCTAATGTTTTTGGATTTTGATGATTTTATGATGTTTTTGGATTTTTTATATTTTATGATGTACAAGGAGGGCATACAAGAATCCTCTAACTCGGGAATCTACCTCAGGTGGGTGATGAAGGGATAGGATGGTTGACATTGAATGTTTGTTATTCCAAGCCATGGGATGGAGAGGATATGGAGTGATGGGGAGTGATGATGTAAGGATTTATTAGATGGTAGGACCGACCACTACACATGGCACCTGAGACAAGTTTTCACCATGGTACTTATCCAAGGCATCACCGAAGTGATTTTCACCATTGGACAACTTTCTTGTACTCGGGTTTTTCTTGATTTGTTTGGATTTTTTTTGGATTTTTTTTGCTTTTTTGATTTTTTTTAGATTTTTTGACTTGGGATACTCAATGGGTTAGGCATAGAACTTCTTTAGGTGCATAATGCACATCGACTCATCCAGAGGCTACCCCTCAAGTGTTGCAAGCTAATAAACTCCTGATCCATAGCTAGCTATGATGACATAGGGTCCCAACCAATTAGGCTCAAACTTTCCCTTCTTGTGATGCTCTTGTAGGTTCCTCTGATTTTCTATAAGGACAAGGTCGCCTATCTCAAACTGGTGATTCTTGATCTTCTTGTTGTAGCTTCTGCTTAGGCGATTCTGATAGGCCTGGAGATGACTTAGAGCATTCAGATGCTTCTCACCCAGAAGTTCTAGCTCATTCAGGTGTGTAACTCAATACTCCTCGGTAATGATATTTTGCAATGAAATTATGAGAGAGGGGAGCTCGACCTTGATTGGCAGGATGGATTCAGAACCAAATACTAAAGAGTATGGAGTGGTTCCTATAGGGGTACAGATGCTTGTGCAATAGGCCCATAGGATGGGATTGAGTTGGAGGTGCCAGTCATGGCCAACTTCATTAACTATCTTTTTTAGGATGCATAAGATGGTTTTATTGGAAGCTTCGAATTGACCATTACTTTGAGGGTAATATGGTGTGGAAAAGTGATGTTAGATGTGGAAGTTTTTCAAAATTCTTGGTTCTTAAATAATTTTCCATTGTTAGTGATGATAGAAAGGGGGATGCCATAACAACATATTATGTAGTGGAGGATGAATTTGGCTATTTCGATTCCAGTGGTGTAAGTGATTGGGATGGCTTCTACCCACTTAGTGAAATATTTGGTGGTGGTAATAATGGACTTATGTCCATTAGATGATGGTGGGTGAATTTTGCCTATGAGGTTGAGTCCCCATTGCGAAAAGGGCCAAGGGGTTGTAATCAGCTGCAATTCTTGTGATGGTGTGTGTATGAGATCACCATGTTGTTGACATGGAAGACATTTCTTCACAAACTGATGAGCATCCTATTCCATGGTTGGCTAGTAGTATCCTATCCTTAGAATCTTCTTCACTATATTAGGTCCACTAGAATGTGCCCCCAAAATACCTTTGTGTACCTCTTGTAAGGCCTCTTCGACTTCCCTAGAATTGAGGCATCATAAAAGAGTACCATCAAGAATTTTGCGGTAAAGGGTGTCACCTATGATGGTGAAGCGGGAGGCTCGACAGATGAAAGTGCGACATTGTGCAGATGTTAGGTTGGGTGGAATGATGTTGTCATGAAGGTACATGTAGGTCTCTTGGTACCATGGAGATAGGGGACCAACAATGTCACATACTAGCTTAGATTGTGGGACATCATAAGCTGACATTGGAAGTTCTTCAATTAGAAACTTACATTTCTTACTGTCCTTTTTCATGTCAACCAAGGATCCTATGGTAGCCATGGCATTTGCTGGTTTATTGTTCAACCTTGGTATTTGCTCAAAATGGATGTCATGAACTTGTAGTCCTTGAAATCATCAACCGTTCTTTTATAAGGCAGAAGCTTTTCATCTTTTTTTTGTATTCATTGTTGACTTGTTTGATAACTAGCTGGGAGTCACCATAAACTATGATCTTTTCAATCTTCCATTGAATGGCCATGCGAAGTCTTGTGATGAGGGCCTCGTATTCTGCTACATTATTTGTGCATGGAAATGTTATCTTGTAGGATTTTGGAATAGTGTCTCCTTGAGGGGTAACAAACAAGATGCCTGCTCCTGAGCCACGATGTGTGTAAGATCCATCAAAATACATTTTCCATGTATCTATTGTTGGTGCTACTGTGAGTATCGACTCATTTGAGAATTTTGAAAGCAATGGTTGTTCTGTTGGGACAAGTGCATCGGCTAACTGATTGATAATTACTTGTCCTTTGATGGCCTTTCTCTCTGTGTATTCGATGTCAAAATCACTTAGGATCACAACCTACTTAGCCATTCATCAAATGAGGGTTGCTCTAGACAATAGATATTTTAGCAGATCAATTTTGGCAATGAGATTTGTCTTATAATCAAGAGCATATACTATCTTAGTTTCTGTGAGGTGAAGACAATTGCGAGGCATGCTCTTTCAATAGGAGTATAATTCAGCTCATAGGTAACCAAAGTGCGGTTGATGTAGTATACAGATCTCTCTTTTCCTTGTTCATCATGCTATGCTAGCAAGGCCCCTATTGTTGTTTCTATTGTTGAGATGTATAGGAGGGGTTGTCCTTGCTTCGGTGGAATAAGGATGGGTGGCGTAGTGAGATATTCCTTTAGCTGTTCAAAGGCTTTCTAACACTTGTCATCCCATATAAATGTTGTATCTTTTCGAAGAAGATGCTGAAAAGGTTGACACTTATCTGCAAGTTGTTCTATGAAGTGGCGGATAGACTGAAGTTTCCCTTGAAGGCTACAGAGTTGTTTGAGTGTTTTTGGGGGAGGCATCTCCACTATAGCCTTAATCTTAGTAGGGTTGACTTCAATTCCTCTTCTTGATACAATGTACCCTAGGAGTTTTCCAGAGGTGACCCCAAAGACACATTTCTTAGGAGTTAGCCGCACCTTGTATTGTTCTAATCTGTCAAAGATTTTTGCCTACACATTTAAATGATCTTCTCTAGTCTTGGATTTTCCCAGCAAATCATCTACATAATCTTCCATTAAGTTGTGGAAAAGGTCATGGAAGATAACTGTCATGGCTCTTTGATATGTGGCTCCTACGTTTTTTAACCCAAAGGGCATCAGATCCCAACACTTGGTTCCCCATGGACATATGAAGGTTGTTTTATGTTGGTCTTCTTCTAATATCCTGATTTGGTTATAGTTGGAAAATCCATCCATAAGGTACAACATTTCATGTTCGGCAGTGAGATCAACAATGATATCTATGTTGGGGAGTGGAAAGTCATCTCTAGGGCATGCCTTGTTGAGATATCTAAAATCGGTGCACACACAGATTCCCCGAGTGACTTTGGATACCGGCACAATATTCGACACCCGTTTAGGATAGTCGATAGGTCTAATGAATCCAACATCTAGGAGCTTTTTAAGCTCAGCTTTAATGAGAAGTGCAACTTGGGGATTCATTTTCCTTAGCTTTTGTTTTACTGGTTTTGCTTCAGGATATACAACGAGATGGTGCACTACCAATGCGAGGTCCAAACCCGACATATCAGCATATGTCCATGTGAAGTCATGACTCCTTTGTTTAAAGAAGGCCAAGAAGGCCTCTTGTTCTACTACTGTAAGGGATTCTACTCAGAATGTGATCTTGGGTGCTTCTTCTGTTCCAAGGTTCATTTCATGTGATGCTTCTATAAGGATCGGCGATCTTTCTTGATACAATTCTGAGACTTCAGGGAGCTCCATTCTCTCATCCCCTAGCACCTCAGGGAGGTTTTCACTAGGAGATACATCCTTTATTTTGATTTTTTCATCATCCAAAAGTGCCACAAAGTGGTTTTCACTAGGGGATGTTATTTTTATGTTTATACTTTTGTGACTAAGAGATTGGATGGTCTCCCCAAAGTATGTGGATGTATTGATTTCCATCATATATCCAGCTTTATGATCTCCAAGAAGCATATGGTCTCTAACCCATAGGAATTCTGCAATAGCTTCATCATTTTGTGCGACATCAAGGATGGGAGGCCCTTGTTGGTTCCAATCTATGAGTTGGGGGTAGATGAGAGGGAGATCAATGGATGTGGATGACATGGTTGATAGGGTGTAAATGGTACATATGGAGGATTTGAAGAGTTTGGAAAAATTAGAAAAAGAGTCTTGATGGTCCTCTTTGTTGACGTTATCTATCATAGGGAAAGACCTAGCATACTCACTCAAGATATACTCAAGTTCAGTGGGGGTCGACTCTTGTTTTTAGTACCCTAGTCCACAGAGATAAGGATTCCTTGTTGATTGAATAAGCTCAATAATCCCTTGTTCATGAAGGCCTATGCCGCCTTGTCCTTTGTAACCCATGTATTTGACAATCTCGGGACCCTTTTCATAGATCTCAGTTGGGAGGATAGGAGCTTCTAGTTGTTGATGCAGGAGCATCCAGTGGTGTAAGGGCAATCTTGCATCACCCAAAAAAAAAGATGTGTTTCAAAATTGTTGATGTTCTTTCCATTTCTTTTCAAAATTTGTGGTTCTGGTTCCATAATCACTTGAATAATAATGTAGAACTTTCAGTTTTTCCAAACTGCTAAAAATAGTAACCTGCTATTTTTAGAAAGTTTGCATTTGGGCATGGAATGAAGTCAAAATTTACAGGAAGTTACATAGTGGAAATATAAGACCTTTGGCGAAGGAATCACAAAAAGATCATTTGTGAGCTGAAAGATATTAAAGTTTCCGTTTCCTGAAAAATGCCTGAAAATTATTCAAACTCAGGTTTGAGGCAATAAATGGCCCCGTACGGGCCTGAAAATGGCCGGAACTAGCAAAGCTAGTTCTTAGCACGTAGAGCACTCTACGAGCTTTCTGACGCATAAAACAATTCGTCAATTGGACTCCCGGATCAAAAGTTATGGCTCCCGGAAGTTGACCTATTTTTGGAGGGAGATGCAAATTTTGAAATTAGGTTGTTGGCTGCCAAAAAGGCTATTAATAACCATTTTTGGGAACCACGGGTAGTAGTAGAGTTAAGGGGGCAAGTGTGGAGTCAAGAATAGGTGGAAAAACAAAAACCCTAGCTAATTTGGGGTTACAGAAGGCAGGTGATTCTAGAGTCTGGGAATAGGAAGCTATAATGTGTTGCAGCCTGTGGAGGGTTGATTCCTCTGATTGTATTTGAGCTTTTGTAATGTAATAAGTTGTCCAAATCAATAAAGAAGGTTCTATTTTCTGTGTACAATTTCTGTTGTTGTGTGTTTTATGATTTACCTCCTTCATCAGTTGTTCATCTTCATCTTTGTATAACAAAGAGGATATGTCTTCGAGGACATCTTGTTCCATGAAGTGTTTGCACTCGAAGATGGGAGAAGGCTTGCATTTGATGATAACCATGGAGACTTCATTTCTCTTAGGAGCACCAAATGCGTTAGGAGATGGTGGTAGTAAGCCTACACCAAATATGCCATGTAGATCATATTCTCCACATCCCATGTCACTTACCTTGATCTTGACCTCGGGAGGGGTGGATGTTTGTGATGTGGATGTTATATTGGAAGGATCGATGTATGAGATGGAAGATTTTGGATTGGTATTAGAGGTGGATACTTGTGTGGCATTGTTGTATAGGTAGAAAGTTCTATCATGTCCGTCCAAAAAGCTGCAGTATTGGAAAGGACAGGGATTGACATATATAGTAACTTCCATCCCGTTATATGGAAATTTTAGGCATTGGTGAAAAGTGGATGGAATGGCTTACATGGCATGGATCCATGGTTAGCCGAGGAGGATGTTGTATGGGAGGTTAAGATCAATAACTTGATATTTGGTTTCCAAAATATTTTGTCCCGCTTGGATGGGAAGCCTAATGGTGCCCTTGGATAATCTTTCGGTATCATCATATCCTCTGATGGTTATATACTCACTAGAGTCCACAAACACATCAGAGTATCCCAAGTATTTTAATAATTTTAGAATGCAAAGGTTTAGGCTAGAGCCACCATCTATTAAGACTCTTTTTATGGTATGTTTGTGGATTAGGACTTAGATGTGAAGGGCTTCGTTATGTGAGGCGTTAGACATGGCAAGGTCTTTCTCGGAGAAGGTAAAATGATGAGGTGAGACAATGTGTCCCACCATGGCTTGGAATTGATCAACATTCAAGTTGGTAGGGACTTGAGTTTCCAATAAGGCTTTGTCGAGGATGTCCTTATGAAGGGGGGAAGTACGAAGCAACTTAAGGATGGAAATTTGAGTAGGGGTCTTTTCGAGGTGATCAAGGAGGTTATACTCATGAGTGGATGGAGGATTGGTAGGTGTGGATGTAGAGGGTTGATCATTGGTAGGAACTCCATGGATGGAGATGCGGCTGCGACGAGTGGTAACGACACAATTGGGTGTCTTGGCTCTAATGGTGACGGTGTTGATATGATTGGAAGAATCTTCTATTCGGCCTACAATGGAGTCAAAAGCAGAGGCTGGTGGTACTATGTTGTAGGATTGATTTGAGGAAGAGGCTTTTCCCTTGTTATGATCTGGAAGTGGATCCTTGTATGCTCCTAAGTTGGCATTAGGCAATTTCTTTGGAGGTTCGTCAATGGTTATATCACCTCCATCGACAAGATCTTGGATGGAATGTTTCATTCTCATACAGTTAGATGTCTTATGCCCTTTCACACGATGATATTCACAATAAGCATTTTCATCAAACCAAGAGGTTTTAAATTGGTTATCGTCATAGGGATGAATGGGTGGCAATGTGATTAGATCCGCCTTGACGAGATTTCTCAAAATATCCTCGATAGGTTCACCCAAGGGTGTGAATCTCCTCTTGGGTGCATTGTTTTGTTTGGGTGGTCCCTTAGGGGTATTTATATTGTTGCTAGTGGATGGGTTTGATGGTGCAGTGGTTTGTATGTTTTAGACATTCTTAACATCGGTGACACCATCATTAAGAGTGTTTTTATTTTTGTCCCCAAAGCGGGGTTTTTCATGGGATGGATTGTTGTTGGTGTTGTTGCCATTGATTTTATTGTTGTATATTTTTATAGCCCCCTTATCATGAGGGATCTCTCAATGGTGGTTCCCTTGTCTATGACTTCTTCAAAGGTTGATGCACATTGTATTTGCAAATGGAAACCCATTTCTTGATTTAAATTAGTCACAAACATGGTGACTAATTGTTTTTCAGGAATAGGCCAAGAGAGTTTGCTTTCTAGGCTTCACCACATTTGTAGAAAGGTGGTGAAGAATTCCCCACTCTTTTGTTTCGTGTTGCAAAGGTCTGTCAGATATTTCATGTTCCAAGTTATATGAGAAATTATTAATGAATTTCTTTGCAAGCTCATGGAATGTTTTGATGCCAGGGGGAAGATGAGAGAACCATTCGGTGGCTTGACCACCTAGGCTTCTAGGAAATAGTCTCATCAAGTATGTGTCATCGTATGAGACTTCTAGGAAAGCAATGTAAAACTCCCTAAGGTGTTCCCTAGGGTCCCCTTTCCCTTTGTACTTGTCAAATTTTGGTGTTTCAAAATTTTTAAGGGTGGCATGTGGATGGTTCTATCAAATGGATATGGGCAAATATCTTTGAAGGAATATTGTTTTCTTTTGTGCCCATGTTGCATATCGTCAACCTTTTGGATCAAGGTTTGTACAATGCTAGATAAATCTTGGGTTGGTGGAGGTTGGGGGATGTTTGTTTGTTGTTGATGGATTAATTGTTGGAGGAAATTAGGGATTTGCTGATGTTGAGGTGGGTTTTGATTTTGGTTTTTTTGGTCTTAGTGTTGTTGATAGGCAAGGATTTGTTGTATGATGTGTGGTGGAATTTGTTATTGATTAGGATTTTGAATGGAAGATGATACAACAGGTGGTTGTGAGATAGGTGGTTGAGAGATGGGGGGTTGTATGTAGGTGAAGTTAGATGAGGGGTTGTTGCATGGATTGGTGTTGGATGTGTTATAGGGTGGTTGTGAAAATAATTGAGTTATGAAGGCTATGGTGTTGGCGTCGAGTTGTGGTACACTTGTGGAAGCACTTGTGTACGTGGTATTGTTGGGAATGTTAAGAGTGATTTGGGGAGTGGATGTGGTTATAGCTGATGCAAAGATAGAGTTTGATATGGTTGAGGTGGAGGTAGGATTTGACGTGCTGGTGTTTGAAGTTTGGCATGTGTTAGGGATAGTGTTAGTTGCGGATGGTTGTGGGGAGGTGGGTATGGCGGCACCATTTTCGATGAGGAATTTAAGATATCTATTTGGGTTTGATTTTAGGACTCTATCTAGTATGTCCATGGAATTAACATCTTGCATGAAATATAAGACATCTTGATCCACTTAATTGATGTTGGTTGGGGGGCCTTGTGATTGGATTCCAAAAGGATTTATCATAGCATTGGCATCAAGGGATGATTGTGGTTGGATTGTAGGGATATTATTTTGGTCGGTGTTAGGAATCCCAAAATTGATTCTAAAGGGTTCCATATCTTTATTTTTCCTGACTTGGGACCTTATCAAGGGCATGCAATGGATTGGGTGTGGATTGATTTGGTGTTGAAAGGTAGATGAAAGTTGTGACCTTAGAGAATGGATTTGAAAATATTAGACCCAAGGATAAAAAGATAAGTGGATGAGTGATGATGGATAAGGTATGGATAAGTTTGAAAAAGTGGATGAAGGTTTAACCTTAGAAAAATTTTAGACCCAAGGATGGTTGATGATGTTTGGGGTATGGATGGACTTGGTTTGGTGATGTGAATGTGGGTGAAGGCTTGACCTTAGAGAATGGATTTCAAAGTATTAGACCCAAAGATAAATGGACAAATAGATGAATGAATTTATGATAGGATATGAGAATGATTTTTGGATGACTGACCTTGAAGGTTGGACTCCAAAGGACTAAAGGTAAATGGATGAATGGGTGACTTTGGATTTCAAAGGTAAATGGGTTTGAGGGTGATTTTATGATAAGATTTGAGGATAATTTTTGGATGGATGATTAAGAGTACTTAGGACAATTTTGGGGATAATTATTTTGGAATGGATGATTAAAGTATACTTAGGACAACTTTGGATGAAAATTGACTAAGAATACCTTAGATGATTTGGAAAGTGACTTTGGATGGGCTTGGGTGATTGAGGATGTTGGACAAATTTTATGATGTTTTGAAAGGATGATCAAATCAAAGGATTAGAGGCTGCACTTGCCATTGCATCTACGTGACGATTCTCTTTACATAGAATGGTATCAATAGTGAAAAATGAATTGATTGAGCATTGATAAAGATAAATCCTAATACTGAGATAGCTTGTCATGTTTAGCTTGATAAGATCTAGTGACTTGCTTTATTATCAACTATGAATTACTATAAACATGGATAAGTTTAATATTAATAGATAACATGGCATGCAAGCTAGCAATGAGGGCTTCATACTAAGTGATATTATTTGTACATGGAAAATTTAGATGGAAAGAAAGGGGAATCGACTTACTAGAAGGAAGAACTAGTATTACACTAGCTTTGGAGCTAGTTCTACATAGAGATTCATAATTATTCCCATGGATGGTTAACATCATGTTATGGGACTTTTTCCCCAAAATGGAAAGGAAAGCTATTTTATGAATAAGACTTTTAAATTATAATAGGATAAAGTTATTTACCCTTTATAATTAAAAGGGAGATGGAAAAATAAAGGATATTATGATCCTTTGGTTAAAATAGAGATAAATAAAGAATAATTATGAAAACCCCTTTTAAAAGGGAGGAATTATTAAGTTTATTAACTAATTGTTAATGACAACCTTTGTGAAATGGTGTGATGGTTTAGAAACCACCCCTTAAAAAGTTATATAAGGCATTTGTGTGAGACTTGGAAGAAGGATAAAAACATCACTCAAAGAAAGAAGAAGATGGAAAACACTCAAGGAAGATAAGGAAAGAAAGACAAGGAAAGTATACAGGAAAGTATATAGGAATTAGAGGGCACAAAGGAGTGAGAATTAGGGTCATTGGCTAGGCATTGAGCATTTGGAGAAGGGGCACACAGAGTGTGTCCAACTCGGGGTACAAGGTACACCCAGGAGTGTCCTGGCCAGGTTTGTGTTTGTTTTATCCTATGAGGCATTGTTGGTTTAGTGTAAGAACTAGTTCCTCTAGGGGTGCTTCTTTGTCGGGAATAGCCAGGACCTGTGATTATTCCTCCTAGTGTCGTATAACAACATCTTAGTGCTTCACAGATAAGTGATATATACATATTTATTTGCAGGAAATGCTAGCAATGTTGCAATGATTAAATTATTGTTGCAAATTGATGTTATTAAAGTTTATTGAGGAAATATTTGGTTGTACAATGTCATTTTCTATTTTTTAACATTTATTCAATATATGGAAAATAGATTAATTTATTTCTATTTCAAATAATGTACCTTAAAGTGCATTAAATATTATATAAGGACTTTATATTTGTTAAGAGAAGAATAATTTTCTGGTAAATGAATGTTACTTGGGTGAGAAGGAGGTTACATTTGGTATTAGAGCCTAACAAACATGCCTTCTTATCTAAAATTTTCTATATGCTTTCAAAATTCATATTAACCAATATTTAATATGCTCCTTGTTTATATCCAGTATTATACATTTTCCCCAGCTTCCAAGTCATCACACCTAATTTACAAGCACTAACTTATAACCTTAGTCTATATGCTAATTTTGGTTTCTCCATTTGATTAATAGGCATTATTAAAAATCCTAGATCATATAAGTGTGTGCATATCCATGTTTAAAATCTTCTCCAAAGTTAACATTGTTTGAGAACTCCCTATTTATACATAGGTTCATCTTAAAGCACCATGTCCATAGCCAGTCAATAGGCTTCTATATGTGCATTCAAGTGAGCTATTGATCTACATAGTTATTCTCATACCTTGTTTTAAGGTCACATCCATGGTCAAAACCTTAAGAAAGTTTCATTCTATGTCACATGGTCTTTTGTTTTAATTCTTTAGTGACTAATTTTCAATGGTAGGAAAGTGATAAGTAAGTTGGTTTACATTTCAGAATGACTGAAGATCTATTCTTTGCATTTTAGAGTATAAGTATGCCTGCCCAGGGAACATGTTTTTTCATCCCAATTCTTATCTATTGTAATGGAATGTATTTAACAACACCATAGATTAAATTTGGTATTATATATATCCCACTTTATGGAATGAGCAACAAAGACTTGTTTACATTTTTTATTCATTCATTATGGCTTATATGTTCCATAAAGCAGGCCTTGTCGTGGACAATTCAAGAATGGATATGGTTCAAAGTTGCTTCAATATATCTTCTCCAATAGATTGCTATAACAATTTTGTGTGTTTTAGTTTCTCAAAACTTGACAACCACTCATGTATCCATTTAGATTTAATACTGTGATAATTTGGAATTTAGATGGCATGTCTCCTTGTAGATCATTATGGACTTTAGATTCAAATTCATAGTGCTTGGTGTCCAAATATTTGAGAAATTATACAATCTACAGGCTCTTCACTAAAGAAATATATGTCTCATTTTGAAAGGTTGAGACCTCTTTTATCATGGGTCATGTCACTCATTGTTGCCACGTGGGCTAGAAGGATGTCGCGAGTACAAGCCACTTATATAAGTCAACATTTCCTTTACAAGCCAATGAAGACAATGATTTAAAACAAGGTTTTACAAACAAAATGCATTTACAGGAGGAGAATAGATCCGCCTCTATGTAGATGCTCTAGTGGGTTCTCATCATCTCTAGAAGATGGCTTCATAAGAACAAAGTCATCAATTTTGTAGGAGAGTACCACTTAGATTTCATAGAAAGCTATGGGGTAGTTTTAGATATTATTTTCGAAGTCTCAAACCACAACAGATGCTAGATGGCTTTGAGCCTATTCATGGAATTCTTCTTTGTGAAGTAGAGTATGTTGATCCTTCCCTCTATGAGAATGACAACAAGAGTAATTTATCTAGATTACAGAGATTGCACATCAATGACACCACCATAGATAGAGCAAAGGATTCCAATAAAATATAGCTCACACAACGCTATTTGGAAAGAAATATACCAATGTGTTATTGAAGCTATGTAGTCTTCCCTCCCTCTTATGTTTAAATTTTACTGGATCTCATGGATGACAACAACAAAGAAGAACCAAAATAAAATTAGAGTCAACATTTACAAGGCAGTATCAAATATCCCTTCACTTTGTGCTCTCGAGATTTGAATTTGAATCAGTTGTATCAAAAACTTCAAACCCTCATAAACATAATCACATCCACATTAGTTCACTTAAACCTTTAGTCTGTTATGAATTTTAAACATGAAAAGCAGATACTAGAAACTTAAACACATCAACACTATACACAAGAGAACACCAAATTTTTATGTGGAAAACCCTAAAAGGGAAAAACCATGGTGATGATTAGCTCACAATATAATGTAGTAATAATACCGAATTACAAAGGCTCATTGCCATAGAGAGAATGCTCATTGCGGGGGACTCATTGTCCAAGTGGACTCACTTCCCATTGAGAAAGAAAGAAAGAAGAGAAGGATGGCTCACTGCCATGCTTTGAACTGATATAATTGCATCTACCGTATGCATGAAATTCAGTTCCAATGAAGCTTACTATACACATCAACATACACAACACCTTCGCAACATCACCAAAAATTGTAGACACCTTTTGCTCACTGCATCTGGTGACATAACACATGAAAGTCCTTGCTTCCCTACTCAAATTCACATCACTACATCATATCCCCTATTCACACACCCACACACAAACCCTTGACACTTATTTATACCATCATTACCCTTGAAACATTCTTCAAGGTCAATAACACAATTTTCAATCCTTGAAACAATCTCCAAGGTCGGCAAACACACAATATTTGAATGATGACTACTGTGGTAGAGTAATATCATCCGGAGCGCTGTGCCTTCTTGTTTCCTATAGGGGAGGTGATGATCACATTAGAGGATGTGTAGAGGATTCTACGGGTCCCCCTACATGGGGAGAGGGTGGTTTATGAGCATGGACATAGAGCAGAGTACCTGGACTAGGTGTTTGCCCCAAGGTAGGTGCCGTATATAGCAGATAGGACTAAGATGGTGTATTAGCTGGTGATGGAGAGGGGATTAGATTCATTGGCTCTATTTCTGGCAGGGTTGATAGTAGGGACATTGGTCCCCGACAGGAGATCATGTGGATTCCCAGTGGGATGGGGGGAGGTATTACATCGGATGCTGATTGATGAAGTGGTTTACGCATGGGGCCCATGTATATTGGCACATTTGTACCATGATATGGATGCAATGGTGGTTGTGGGGTGACATTGTTGCACATCTGGGCATGGGAGCATATCCCAATGACGCGGCCACTGACAGTGCAAGATAGACCACGACATCAACCATTTGTTTATGCATATTGAGGACCTCAGATGCGGTGTCAATTGGTGAACATGGGATACTGGAGGTGCATAATAGATGAGATGGTGGAGTTTGTGTGGTGACCCTGGAGGGAGGTGGAGAGGTGGTTAGATGATGATGACCAGCTAGGTTATGCAATGCAGTCACGATACCTAATGGGGCAGATAGAGTTGATTATGGATAGATACCTACCAGAGCAAGTTCAATGATAGTTTGGCTTAGTGCAAGATTTACCACAAGTCGAGATGAGCTTTGCATGGATACGGGAGGAGCAGCAATGGTGGGGACTAGTGCCTGATGCATAGATGGTCATAGTAGAGTTCAAGGGACTTCAGCGACAGGCATGGGATGATAGACGGGATATAGTGGATGTAGGGACTATGAAAACATATGAAGAGTGGTGGGCTCAGCAGAGGCCAGTGAGACTCATAGTGCCCATGGGGTTTGTAGCGCCAGTGGAGGCGGTAAGAGAGGAGGAGGATGATGAGGACAATGAGGATGAGGATGAGGATGAGGATGATGAGGATGATGAGGATGAGGCGCAGATAGAGGGGGTGGATGATGATGATGACGAGGATGTACAGGCAGAGGGGATGGATATAGAGATTGGAGGTGATGGTGGAGGTGATATAGCTGGTGGTGATGTGCAGATGGATTGAAGTTAGCCAGGGCACATGAGCAAATACACCAGCTACAGGAGAGAGATTAGGCATGTGAGGGACAGATAGCCCAGCTACAGTGCAACTAGCCCATCGAGAGAGACTAGTGGCTTAGTTAGAGGGACAGGTAGCCTAGTTACATGGAGAGTTGGCATAAACGGGTGCCACACAGGCACAGGTTATAGAGCTGCAGGCACAAATGACATAGGATCAGGGGTTAGCACAATAGCATGCGCATGAGAGGGACCAGGCCTGCCAGGCATCAGGGATGGGGGATATGGTGAGGGCCATACATGAGAGTACTAGGGAGGCCCTATACTACAGGACCCTATATGAGGGGTTAGTACTAGCAGAGCAGAGAGTTAGTTATTGTAGTTGGTCTAGAACTTCTAGTTTCAGAAGGACAGGGCAGTCGGAGAGGTTTGTTTAGCAACCCTCACCATCACAGGTGTAAGCAGTAGCATAGATGCCACTGGCATTGGGATAGACAGGTCAGTAGGATATGGGGGGCCCATGTTAGAGGGATTCAGGACCAGTGGAGTCAGGTAGGGACAACTCTGCCTAGGGGCATGATGTATACATGTACTATTTTTTGATAGGTCTGAGGACCACATTTTGTATCATGATCACACACACACACACACACACACACACACACACACACATATATATATATAACATCAAAAAATCTCCCTTGGGGGCTTTTCCCTCATAAGGTTTAGCTTCCGGGTCTTTTGCATGCATTTAGGACATCTTAGTTCATAATTTGGCATCCCGATGGAATGAGCCCTAGGTAACATGACAAATGGGACGTAGGAGGACCCCTTGAGTTATACCCTACCTAAAATAGGGGGGAGTACTTGGGCACCTGTGCCCTAGTCCTGCCCTATTTTGGGGCAGCCCTAATTTCTGCGTGTCGGTTTATGACTATTATTTGAGTCCTTTGCCAACACGGTAAGTTTGAATTACGAAAATCTTGGCAGGAGTGTTTATAGTTGCCTATAAAATCATGTTTAGGCATTCATTTGTAAACTAGATGGCAATTGTGATGTTCAAGTGTTCTCAAGGTGATTCAAGGCTTTCATTGTGTTGCAAGAGTAGATTTATGTGGTTTATGTGTTTGTGTTTGCATATTTGAGCATCCATTCATCATGGAGTGAAGAGCATCATCCTCCCATGAGAGATTCACTACAAGGTGACATTATATTGTGTTTTTATCATCATTTACTTTAGTTTTTGCCTCTGCCTCACAAGGGCATGCACTCTTTATCTGACAACGGTGTTCAGAGACTTAAGTGTCATTTGGGGCTTGACTGAGGCAAGCCTCTAAACACCACAACCCCCTCCCAAAGTTTTGTGATTGCAGGTTACAGGTGTCACATCTGGAAAAAGTGGGGTTGCAGGAAGGATCAACAGACATCAAGGATTTGGGATCTGAAGAGAAGCAAGACACCGGAGCATTTCTAGGACTTGGGTGCTCACTCTAGTGTCCTCCACAACTGAATATTTGGAAACAGTTGTTACAAGGCAGATCAGTGTCGGAAGGAGGTCAGGATCCCGCAAAGAAACTAGTACCTTGGACTTGGGCACCGGCTCCAGTGTCCCTGACTGTTCCACATTGGAACCCCAAAAATAGGTAATATGTGATTTAGTATTTTACTCCCGTTTGCAAGAGCTTTTTCCGTTATTCACTAGTTTATTGCTGTATTTGCATAATTAGAGTTTTAATATTTAATTGAGTATAAGAGAAAGAAAATTGATAATTAAACACCCTAATATAAGTTTCCCTACATCTCACAATGATCTAGGGTATGATAGTGAATTGCCACTCGACCCTAAATCCTTGAATGTATAGGGTGAAAGAGGATTCAAACATCTAAAACACTAAAACATTAAACAATCCAAAATTTACCCTAAACATTTTGGTGAACCCGTGTTTTTGGACTTAAGTTGAAATTTTTTTAGTGTTTGTCTTCATATTTGGATCGATTTCATTCATTCATATAGTCATTCATTTTTTGCATTGAGAAAAATTCAAAAAATTGAAAATTTTGAAAAATTCAAAAAAATAACCGCATTGTTTGGCTTACTAAATTGCATCAATTCTTTCTAAATTTTACTAATTCATGATTTTTCCTTCAGATATGATATGAACTACAAAAAAACACAAAAATTAAATAATTTGCATTGCATTTTCATCATTAATTTGCTAGGCTTTTGTAGAAATTTTGACAATTTTCATATAACCTAGTAATTCCAAAATCTAGGGTTAGTAGGAAAAATATTATTTCAGATTTTTCTATTGATTTTAGAGGCTCATTCAAATTTACATTTGGCTACAGTATTGCATTTTAGTGTAAATTTGCATTTAGATTTAAAATATTTGCATTTTTGCATAGAAAATTTCAATAAAAACTAGCAAATTTTCATGCATTTTCATTTGATTTGCATTGGCATTTTGCATATTAGAGATTGAAAATAATTTTCATACCTGAGAGTAATTAATTTCCATCATAAATCAGACTTCAAAACATTCACATAGCATTTTGTCCCCAAGATCTCAAACCTAGGGCTTCAAAAACAACGATTTTCACTAAAATTTGGCCTTATCGACTCTATAAACTTGCACCATAGGTGTGTTGTGAAAAGTATTTTTGCATTAATTTGATGTTATCAGGGTAATCATTTTTTCCCCTCCTAAAAATCTTCACAACCCCCTTTTAACGAGCTCTTGTATTGAAAATTCGGTGAAAAACTACATATTTTAGCTATTTTTGCCCTAGGGTTTGACCTAGTTTGCACTCCATGTGTGTTGTGACAAATTTTATGAATTGAGTTGACTGATATAATCAATATTAATTGGTTCATGTCCTAAAATTCATTACAACACCCCTTTTGCTAGGTCTTGGTGAAAAAAGTGCCTATTTTGACATATTTTCACTATAGTTTGACTTAGCATTATCTTGGATTTGCATCAAGAGTGTGTTGTGAAGGATCTTATTGCTGTTTTAGACTGATATCAGGCATATAATTGGATTTCCATAATCAAAATCCTTACAACACCTTTGTTCCATTCATTGGCATTGAAAAAAGTACAAAAATCAAGCATTTGAGGCTATTTTGGGGTATATCGCTTTGCACTTATCTTTGACATACTTTTGGAGAAAATTTCAAATCTGATTTGAGCATAAAAACATGGCCTCTAATCACAATAAAAATAATAGGTTCCCTCCTAGACCTTACATGAAAGAAAAGCACCTGAACCTGAAATTGTCTTTACACCTCATGATAGAACAATTGGAGATTCCGATGGACCTCTTTACATCACTGTGAAAATAATAGGAAACCCCATGGATGGAACTCTTATTGATCCTAATTTCATGACTAATGTTTCCACTTAAGAGTCCATCTTTTCACATCAATTAATGCAAGGTTCTTATGACCCCTTGAACATGATGATTAAGACACATAAGGGAACCTTTATCAAGCCTTTGGGTAAGATATCATTGTTGGTAACACTATCTGGAAAACATGTCGAACAATGGTTTGATGTTGTCCCTGTTTCTGACCTCTTTCACATTAAATTGGGACATCCTTGGCTAAAATAAATGAAAGCTATCCCTTCAACAGTACACCATTGTCTAAAATTCCCTTTTGATGGATGCATGATTACCGTCCCCCACAACAAATATAAACCTTTGGTTGAGAAAAAGCATTATAGATTGAATTATTTTTGGGATAAAACTGAAATACCTAGTCCTTATATACAAGAAATGACAAAAGATAAACAACCTGCATGTGAAGAGAACTTTAGATCGAAAGGACAAGGTCCCTATGTTGAGGTTCCTCCCTTGAAATCCTTACAAGGATCGGGAGGTCATTGTCAACAACAAAATGTTCCACCGCAACAAATGAGGTTTGATCCTGGTGCTTCATCTTCTAATTTGCAAAAACCTATAAAAGGGCAAGGCCCTGTCTTACAAGAGATAAGTGGTCAAAGAAAGAGAAATAGAAAAGCAAGAGAAAGAAGAAAAAGAAGAAAAGAATATGCCATAAACCTTGCCTCTCAACAATAAAACATTGATCCTAACATTTAACCAAACAATAACGATCCCAACAATGAACAACATGATGAATGAGACATGAATTTAGCTATGATACCTTATGTCCCACTTTCCTCCAACATTAGGGCGTGGGAAGATGAGGACGCTGATTTGCTTATAGACAACCTCTAGCCCAACAAGGGCCCTACAGGTAAGTATCTCTAACCCCTTATCTCTATCGTGATGTGCTTCCCTCATGATGTGTTATGTGTTGTTTAGGCCTCCTGGGATGACCTCGGATTCTCCCATAAGGTTCGAGATACCAGGAGACTGCCTCTATTGTGACCTTCTTCTATTTGTATCATCATTCTTCTAAATTGCTCTCTCTCTAATTTCATTGTTGAGTGTTGTGTCTTACAGACATAGCGTTGTAGTTGGTGACACTGGGGGAACCCTCCTACGTGACTATCCCTAAGACACTTGTTTCTTCTCTCCTATTTATTGTTTCTCTTCCTCTAGTGTTTCCATCTAGCGGGTGGATGACGACAAACATTTATACTGATGCAGAACTAGTGTCCCTTTCGAGAGAAATCAAAAAATGGACTTAGTTCCTAATATGACAATGGGGTTATATATTTTATTCGATGCTTGGCTAGTGGAAGCACTTGTTCTTTCTACGTAGTGAATTTCATGATGTTTTTATCGCATTTACAAAACCTTAACAATACTGCTGCTCTGTGCACCTTTGTTTGTCTTTGAATCTGGCCTTGGTGGTACTCGATTTAGAGAGCTTCATGATATAGCCCCATGGTTATCCTCAAACTCTGAATTCATTGTATAACCTTAGCTCTTTGTGTGGTTAATCATATGCATTGATGTTGTTGTTTATCATGATTTTGTAGACACTAACATGTTTCTTGCAGGGATGTGTTTGTGGGAACATTTGGCGATCGTAAAGTACATGTCACCTCCCGGGGGCATGGGTTTTGCGAAAGTCTATGTTCCCTTGTGTATTTTCTTCCTACCTTAACGTGCTTGATATTGATGCATGATATCAACCACCTTAAGGTGGGGGCATATATAAGGTAAGCTGTCTGTTGTAGATGTTAGCAACGTGTTTGTCCTCAGGTGCAAAGACCTGCTCGATGAGTGCATCATGCATCCTGAGTTTGTTTGCAATCAATCAATCAATCATGTAAGCCCTCTGCGGAGGCAGGATATCAAGCATATCCTTTTTCTTAAGCCCTTTGCGGAGGCGGGGATGGTGTATTTCTCGGAGCAGATTGCATCATCCTGTCATTTTTAAAAGTCCTCTGCGGAGGTAGGGAGCAGTTCTGTGACTAACTCAACCCTTAAGCGTGTCTTCGGTGATTGTTGTGGTGAAGCCCAATTGTCGGTGTGTGCCTGTAATGTGCCTGAGATGGTGTTGGACCTAGAAATAGGTACACTCCATCTCTTGTCTGCTGTGTTTTCTCCGTGTCTTCAAGTGTGTGTGTTTTGGCGTGCTTGCTTTGTTTGGTGTGTTTGTTGCCCCATATGCAGTATAAAGATCAGTGCCTTAGGGTTGTGCTTCCTACATTTTGGGAGGTTTTGTGTGTCTTGCATGTGTGTTGCCCCATATATAAAAAGACTTGCATGATGAGTGCATGATGTATTATGGGAGGTTTGTTTACTTTCCAGTACTTGCATTTGCATTTATGAGAAAAAGAAAAGAAAAGATATCATTTCTGTCTTCCATGCATTAATGTGTCTTCTATGCATTGACTCTCTTCTCCGTGTTCTACGTGACTGTAACTGTCTTCTCCATGTTTTGCGTGCCTGTTACTATTTTCTATGTGATTGGCGTGTCTTCTCCATGCTTGATGTGTTTGCTGTGATGTGACCTTACTTTAATGCATGTATTGGCCTCGTGTTTATACATACATTAAAGTGGGGGCTAAATGTAATTGTTAGCTCTTAGATTTGCACCCTTTCTGAGTTGTGAAACTGGGCACCCTTGCCGAGTTGTGAAACTGGGCAATCTGGAGAAACATGGGATCTTTCCTAGGTCTGTGGGTGGCCTGTGTTGGAAAGAACCTCCGAAGAAGGCCGACTTCCTCTTGGTACTCCACCTAAGCTACCTAGACTAAGACTTTGCAGAGAAAAGGGTAAGAAGGCTTGCATAAAAAGAAACCTACTGTCTAAGGTGATACACCAAACGATCATCAACAAATACACAGAAAATGACACACTACAGAACTAGTAAGAATCAGAATCACTTACACAACCCAACAAATCACAATGTTTGCATGATCACTTTGTGAGGAGGCTAAATAACAACAGTCCTATTTAGGAGAAATAGATTTTCTCACTACCCAAAACTAATTATTATCACTTACACAGCTCACAACCTACAAAAATAATGTAACCTCTGCATAAAGGCTCCAACGTGCACTATAGCTCCAAGGACAAAGAAACATCACAAAGACCTGTACTAACACAAGGACACACAATATCAGAAGAAAATGGGAAGGTCTAGACTGCTTATTACTGCCAAAGAGGTGTTACAATGCTACATATCTCTGAAAATGGGTTACAAAACTCTTCACTTCTGCAAAAGAACTCATAAAATTATAATATGCAGAGTTGTGAACAGCCAGAACCCCCTAAAACTGATCAAGGGAGAGGAATATATATAGTTCCAACAGCTGTAAATAGCTCATGCTCCACTCAAGATCAACCTCCACCAACTCCACTAGCTCCATTCCCGTGTATCTCAGAAACGGTGAAAAAATATCCCCTTAAACTGCTCCAAAAAGGGGTCCCAATGCAGAAATGGTGGAGGCATGTCCTCCACTATCATGAAGGCACTTAAAAATATGATAAAATATCATTTAGTGCTCTCTAGTGCTTCAAATCCGTGTCATCATCCTCTTGCAGCATCTTAATATCTGATTTGTCAAATAAATGATAAAATAACATATTTTCTGCATTTAATGAACATTTTTAACTAAGAGGCTTATAATTGTACCACCTTAGTAAAATGTTTTACAATTCAAAATTACAGACCTATGTAGAAAATAATGATATTTATGACGTGTGATTTTGATTATGCAAAAATTGACAAAAATAGACCTTGGGTCCTAGGCAAAATGATATGATTTATATCTGCATCATCTTGCAAGGCCATGTCAACACGTCTTATCACCTTGAGCCATCTCCGTTTCATACATACATCTCTACCATCATGATGTAAGTTTCGATGCAATTCCTTAAGAATAATCCTTATGACTCCAAAATGCAAATGCATTGCACAATATGTAGGGCACTCGACTTTACAAGGTTTGATGAAACATATTTTAACCAACCCTTATGACTCCCAACAAACACCACCATGCCATCACTTGACTTTCAAACCACCTTGTAACTCCCACACATATATTTTCACCCACCTTATATCTCCTATGGGATGTCTTCACAAACTAAGGCATTCGACCTTGTAAGACTCATAACACATTTTACTTACCTTTTGTAAAAATACACAAAGGGCATAAAACAAACTACGACCCTCATGCATTGCTAGGCTTTAACACAATAACTTTCCACATCGCCATTTGGATGACTATGAACTATTTTCATAAAACACAAGTCAAAAACCTAAAAGGCAGTTAGGTTATTCGACCCAAGGAAAGAGCAAAACACTAGTTGCATTTGCATATTCTTTTGCCTGTTCATTGCTGGCAGCCATCTGAGAGGGTTTGAAGGCAAAACATAGCATATTTGTCAATTTCTAGCTGTTATTAGTCGATCTTTTGGCAAAAATGCAAGGTGAGTTTCATTTTGATGTTTTACTCCAATTTTGGGTTGATTTTGGGGCATTTTTGGCCATTTGTTTTACTGCGAAATGATGCATTTCTGTTGTGTTTCTTGGCATTTCTCTGCTGCTGTATGGCCGACCCTTGTATTGCATTTTGGATGCTTTGAAATCATTGTTGGAAAGTGAGAGGAGAGAAAATGTTTTCACTGCATGGTGAAAGGCAAAAAATACAGAGGTAACCCTCCATTTTCTGGCATTTTTTCTTCATTTTTGAGTTACATTCTGCTGCAGCTTCGCTGACTGGGTCACGATTTTGACATTCCATGAGCATTTTTCTTGAAATAAGGTGAAAACTGGTGTATTTTTGATAATGCTGAGGCATGATTATAGCAAAAACTGAGCATGATGTTCCGACAAAACTATAAAAACCTTATTTTTCTGAATTTTGTTACCTTGTCTTAATGCCTGTGCATGGCTTCTATAGCATTCAAACTTGGAAAATTGCATTTTAGTGGCTGTTTGCTGCTAGAAGACACAACTTTGCCTATATTTCTGAGTAGTAATGCTTGCTGTTGTTGAAACTCTATAATTTGCTTTCAATCTACATTTCTGTGGTGTGAACAAGCTCCAAATTTGCCATGAGCAAGGGTTCTTTTTACGATAAGTCTGCATTTCTATGAAGATTTCGACAGAAAACAAGATAAAGCTGTTATAAAACTTGAATCTGACTTTTCTTCTTGCTATTTGATGCCTGAAGACACAATGTTGGTCATTTTCTGAGGGTTTTTTTATTGCAATGAGTTGAAAACTGTGTTCTAACAATGCTGAGGCACGATTTCATCAAAAGCTGAGTATGATGTGCTTTTTTCCTATCACTGTCAATCTAAAATGAATTGCAATTTCACTTGTGCCCTATTTGCTGTTCTCAAAAGAGCTCAAAACTTTATATTTTGTCACCTCATTCACTATTTCAATGAATTCTTGCTTGGAAAAACTGTGTTGTGCTTCCCTCTAATAAATGCCTCTTTGTTCCTCAAGTAAATGCTTCTTCACATCAGGATCTTGTTTGTTTCCTCTTTGCCAATGAACAATTCCTCCCTCTTGTGTTATCAAATTTTGATATGCCATTGCAAGTACTGGAATGGCCCAGAATGGGACTGTGTTTTCTTTAAGATCAGGTCATCCAACATGCTTTTCCAGAGTGGATCGATGAGGTTAAGCATGCCAATACTTGCCAGAAGAATGAGAATCATGACCTAATCATGCTTATGGAACCTCATCAACTAGACAACAAGGGACCTTGCTAAGTCTGACACATAGCTCTGCCTTCCTCTCATTTGCCTTACTACTATTCGAAGTCTGTATTTCTGTGCTGTAGCATGATCGTGAAAACAAAACTATGAACAAGCTCCATGATGTCATGTTTTGCTGTGGAACCAGCTATATAGGATACTTTCTGTTGTTCTTATTTTCTCCTCTCCATTAGAATCATGTTCGGCATGCTTAAAACTCTTGGGATTATATTTTGTGGCATCCATATAACTATCCCTTTTGTTGGATGTTGCTGCTTCTTGTTACCATATGATTGATGTTCTATCATATTACATGATTGCTACCCCATCATGCCTTGCTGTCCTGCTTTGACTGTTAGCTCTTGACATATGTATCTATTTTTCTAAATACGCTCCTAGAATTATGCTTTTTGCATTTGTTCATTGTTACTGAGCTGGGCTCAACCCTTGTGGGAGCCACATTTCCTCCACTCATAATGTAACTGATGAATCAAACAGAAACATCATTACATCTGTATCTGCACATGAAGAAAACTTGTTAGAAAAATAAATGCATGCTTGCAGTCTATATTCTTGATTCGTCTTCTCAAAATCTTTTGTGACGCTAACTAGTTTATTGCATCTGAAAACACAAATTGTATGTTTATAAATGATATCATATGATGTATGATGCCTTGCCATCACTCTAACATCAGTTTTCACACTTTTATGCAGATGACAAGATAGGAAGGAGACAGCGGCTGGATGCAGGATACGCCAAACAAGATAGGAGACGCGACAACAACATGAAGGCTCATCATTCAGGCAATGACGAGTCACCCTACCTCTTATGTATATTCATCTTTTAGTTTTTATAAATGTATAGTTTGTCTTTTCTTTTTGCATTGAACCAGTTAATCTCATGACTTGTGTGAGAACTTATACACTTATTTTTTCAATACATATTGCTGATCTTTTAAAAGATTTGTTCAATCTCTTGAGTTTTTTCTGAAAACCTCTGAATGCAACAATACAATTTCATCTTGATTTGTATCAAATGTGCTTGGGATTAACACAGCAGAAGTAAAATGTACCTTTTTCTCTTTTAAAACTGGAAAAGCTCTACCTGATTGAGCTAGTAGTGAAATCTAGGTAACAGTAATGTCAGAAAATGTCCCCTTGGGGGCTTTTCCCTCATAAGGTTTAGCTCCTGGGTCTTTTGCATGCATTTAGGACATCTTAGTTCATAATTTGGCATCTTGATGGAATGAGCCCGAGGTAACATGACAAATGGGACCTAGGAGGACCCCTTGAGCTATACCCTGCCCAAAATAGGGGGGAGGACTTGGGTGCCCGCGCCCTAGTCCTGCCCTATTTTGGGGCAACCCCAATTTCTGAGTGTCTGTTTATGACCGTTATTTGGGTCCTTTGCCAACACGGTAAGTTTGAATTACGAAAATCTTGGTGGGAGTGTTTGTATTTGTATATAGAAGCATGTTTAGGCATTCATTTGTAAACTAGATGGCAATTGTGATGTTCAAGTGTTCTCAAGGTGATTCAAGGCTTTCATTGTGTTGCAGGAGCAGATTTGTGTGGTTTATGTGTTTGTGTTTGTAGATTTGAGCATCCATTCATCATGGAGTGAAGAGTATCATCCTCCCATAAGAGCTTCACTACAAGGTGACATTATATTGTGTTCTTATCATCATTTTCTTTGGTTTTTGCCTCTGCCTCACAAGGGCATGCACTCTTTATCTGACAACAGTGTTCGGAGACTTAAGTGTCCTCCGGGGCTTGACTGAGGCAAGCCTTTGAACACCACAACCCCCTCCCAAAGTCTTGTGATTGTAGGTTACAGGTGTCGCATCTAGAAAAAGTGGAGTTGCAGGAAGTATCAACAAACATCAAGGATTCATGATATGAAGAGAAGCAGGACACCAGAGCATTTCCAAGACTTGGGCGCTCGTTCTAGTGTCCTCCGCAATTGAATTTCTAAAAACAGGAGTTACAGGGTAGATTAGTGTCGGAAGGAGGTCAAGATCCCACAAAGAAACTAGTACCTTAGACTTGGGCACCTGCTCCAGTGTCCCCGACTGTTCTGCATTGGAACCCTAAAAATAGGTACTCTGTGATTTTGTATTTTACTCCCGTCTACAAGAGCTTTTTTGGTTATTTGTCAGTTTATTGCCGTATTTGCATAATTAGGGTTTTAATGGTCAATTGAGTATAAGAGAAGGAAAATTGATAATTAAACACCCTAATCCAAGTTTCCCTACATCTCACAATGATCTAGGGTATGATAGTGAATTGCCACTTGACCTTAGATCTTTGAATGTATAGGGTGAAAGGAAGATTCAAACATCTAAAACACTAAAACATTAAACAATCCAAATTTTACCCTATATACATACATACATACATACATACATACATACATACATACATACATAGATATATGAGATGGACTATTCGATCGATGGACTATGTGTTATGGATGGATGTATGGATGTATGTTATGTTATATATGATATATGCATTGATTTATAATGTGATGGATATATGATAGATGTATTGATTGATGATGTGATGCATTGATTTATATGTGATGAATGCATTTATGGATGAGCATATATGATGGATTAGATGTTGTGATGTTATTTGATATGTATATGGTTGTGATGATTGAGATGTGAGATGCTATGACTTGACATGTGCTTGGATGCAAGATGGAGCGTGTTAGGGTAGATGGATTTAAGTATTATGTATGATGTAGTCATGTGCATATGATGTTAGGATAGATGGATTTATGTATGATGCAGATATATGCATATATGTTATGTGGTGATATGTGGATATATGCTAACGTATTTGTGCTACAGGATGGGCTACTGACATATTTGTGATGCAAAATGACAAGTGATCATGATACGCTTAATAGGACCCTGAAAATGGTCACAAATGGTAGGGGAATATCAGATAGTAGAAAGTAGGGGGAATGGAAATGTAAGTGTGAGTGAATCTTGAAGCAACAATAGAGAGATGGGATGATGAGGGTGGATGCAAATGCAAGGAGCTTCATCATATTGAGATATTCTTTCAATAATAATAAAAATTGAGTGCTACTATTGATATAGCATGGGATGTTATGCACCAGGGTATGTGGAACCAAGGTGGCAAGGCATCCATCCATCGGACTTGACCCTACAAACAATAGGATGAACCCATACATGCCCATAATAGTACAACCTTGTCAAGACGAGGGAAGGGGACTCATAGCATAAGTCCTTAATACACTAGAGGTATGAAGAACCTTAGATGTAAAAGGGGATGATTATGCTAAAACTGACCCTACAATCCACAAGATATGAATACTAAGATGGAGTAATGAGAACCTCCCACAAGCACAACACACAAAAGCAATGACCATGCCCCATTCTGGATTATTCTCCACATACCATGATATAATGAGATCAAGGTAGCTTTAATATAATCCAAGAATGATGCATAAAATAAAAATCAAATACCAAAAGACTGACTGACCCAAAACACATAACCATTTTATCTCTTGCCAAAGGATGGATAAAGGATTGCTGATTTTGTCCATTGTAGGAAGGATGCATCCTAGGACAAGAATCGATGGTGGATTAGTCTAAACTAAGGATAGGCAGAGGGATACAAGCTGTGAGTTATGGAAAAGCTAATATGTTGGTGAAAGATTTTTCGTGAGAGTGTTGTGCTTTGATAAGATGCCCAACAAGTATATTGATCATAGGTCAAGTGCAATCAACAAGCTCAGAAAAGTGGGACCATCCAAACGGGTTGGATGGGTGTATCATATGTACCTGCCTACTGGATACTTCCTTCATATTTTAGACTACCTAAATACCCTGTATCCACGGGATCAAGGCACATTACAATGCGAGTGGTGAAGATATGTAGTTCTGGGAGACTTGATGATGTAAGGATAGGGGTTGGTTCATGTGGAATGATGAGGTGTGGTTTAGAGGATGTGGATGTTAGTTTTTTGATGGGTACCATGGTATAAAAATTACAATAGGTAGGGGATGGTGTTGGTGTGGTAAGGGATGCAATGTTTGTGTGAAACCATTAAAGGGACCAAGGTTATGGATGGATAGGAGGGTCAAGTGTGACATAGTGGTGACATGGAAAGATGGAAATTAAGTGTTGGGAGACGAGAGATATTTTGGGAATGATGGACAATAGAAGCTTAGATGATGGGTTTATTATGAAGCTCAGACAAGGGGATAATTGGATTGGATAGTGCGGGTGAAAATGGGAAGGTGATTTGAACAATGGATCCAGTTTGAACCTACACATGACGCCTGCGAGCAGGTTTTCATCATGGTACTTATCCAAGGTGCCACAAGGAGTGGTTTTCACCATAGGACAGATTATTTCTCTTTACTATTTTTTTTTGTAATTTTGTAATTTTTTTGATTTTTTTTGTATTTTTCCCATAGGGTATCTAGCAGACTAACTATAAAACTGCTTCAAGTGAATGATATTCATGGGCTCATCAAGTTCTTCTCCCTCAAGGGTGGAGAGGTGGTATGCTCCAGAGCCATACTTTGTAGTGACAATGTAGGGTCCTAGCCAATTAGGTTCAAATTTCCTTTTCTTTTCCCGCTTAGATAGATTCCTTTGATTTTCTTTTAGGACCAGATCTCCTATTGCAAACTCCCTAGCACGAATCTTCTTGTTATAGGATCTGCGAAGCCAATTTTTGTATGCTTGGAGGTGATTAAGGGCGTTGAGGTGCTGTTCATCCAATAGCTCGAGCTATTGGAGGCGTGCAACATGGTATTCTTCATCAGTGATGACATTATGCAAGGAGATGCACAATGATGGCAGTTTGATCTTGATTAGCAGGATAGCTTCAGCTCCGAAGACAAGGGTATATGGTGTAGCTCATGTGGGTGTGCGGATACTAGTGTGATGGGCCCAAAGGGTGTGATGGATATGGAGGTGTCAATCACAGCTAGTTTCATTGACAACTTTCTTGAGAATTTTGAGTAAGGTTTTGTTAGTTGCCTCAGCCTGTCCATTACCTTGTGGGTAATATGGAGTGGACCAATGATGCTGAATGTGGAATTGTTCACAAGGTCCTGAACATCATGGTTTTTAAAAAGGTTTACCATTATCGGTAACAATGGCGAATGGGATACCATATCAATAGATGATATGGTAAAGGATGAACTTGGCTATTTGGTTTCTAGTGGTGAAAGTGAGGGGGATGGCTTCAACCCACTTAGTGAAGTATTCAGTGGCGGTGATGATGAATTTATGTTCATTGGAGGAGGATGGGTGGATTTTGTGAATGAGATCTAGGCCCCACTGAGAGAAAGGCCATGGTGTAGTAATAGGTTGCAATGCTTGAGAGGGAGCATGAATGAGATCTCCATGGTGCTGATAGGGCTTACACTTCTTCATGTACTCACATGCATCGTGTTCCATAGTAGGCCAATAATATCCGGTACGCAAGAGCTTCTTGGCTAGGACAATTCCACTTGTGTGCGCTCCATAAATACCTACGTGGACTTCATGTAAGGCAAGGGAAGCTTCTTTTGTGTTTAAGCATCAAAGAAGTGTGCCATCATAACTTTAGTGATAGAGGGTGTCGGCAAGGATAGTGTAGTGAGCAGCTTGGAGAATCAGGGATTTGTTGTTTGCGGGTGGATTTAGTAGGGAAAGTGTGATGTTGGAGGTAGGTATAGATGTCATGATACCAGGGACTTTCTAGACCAACAATCTCACACACAAATTTTGACTTAGCGACACGATGCACTGGCATTAGGAGCTATTCCACAAGAAACTCATTGATGGCTGTCATGAGGCATATCTAGAAGGGAATCGATAGTAGCCATGGCTTCAGCTACTTTGTTGTGAAGGTGAGGTACCTGCTCAAATTGTATGTAGGTAAATAACAATTTATATTCATCGACCATTTGCTTATAGGGCACTAGCTTATCTTCCTTTGTGAGAAACTTGTCATTCACTTGTTTGATGATCAATTGAGAGTCTCCATAGACCTGTAGTTGTAAGATATTCCATTGTACTGCTATTTTGAGACCAATGATCAAAGCTTCATATTCAGCTACATTGTTCGTACAGGGGAAAGCAAGTCTGTAAGCTTTGGGGATGTAATCACCTTGCGGGGTCACCAATAGTATCCCTACTCTTGAACCGTGATTGGTGAAGGATCCATCAAAGTATAGTTTGCAATGTGTTGATTCCATCACAGTTAGAATGGAATCATCAGGAAAGTCACTGGATAGTGGTTGATAATCTATGAGGGGTGCTTCAGCCAGCTGATCTGCTACAACTTGTCCTTTGATTGCTTTCCTATCAACATACTCAATATCAAATTTGCTCAACAACATGACTCATTTTTCCATTCTCCTTGTGAGTGTGGTCTTGGAAAGGAGGTACTTAAGGGGGTCAACCTTAGATATGAGCTTGATAGCATAGCTTAGCATGTAGTGTCGTAAATTTTGAGAGCAGAAAATGACAACTAGACATGCAAGTTCCATGGGGGTGTAGTTAAGATCATATCCAACTAAAGTCCTGCTGATGTAATATATAACTCTCTCATGGCCAGATTTATCTTGTTGTACTAAGAGTGCCCCTAGTGCTACTAAAGTTGCTGATATATATAATAACAAGGGCTTTCCAGGGATAGGCACCATTAGGATCGATGGTAAAGCAAGATACTCCTTGATGCAGTTGAATGCCTATTGACAATTGTGGTCCCATTTAAAATGGACATCTTTGAGAAGAAAATGGGAAAATGGATGGCATTTGTTTGCAAGTTGAGCATTGAACCTTTGTATAGCTTGTAGTTTGCCTTGGAGGCTTCAGAGCTATTTGACCGTCTTTGGAGGAGGCATTTCTGTTATGGCTGTGACCTTAGTAGGATCCACCTCGATGCCCCTGCGGGAGACAATGAACCCCAAGAGTTTACTTGATATTACGACGAAGATGCATTTCTTGGGGTTGAGGTGAAGCTTATATTCTTTGAGCCGTGCAAAGATCTACCGCAAGATCTTAGGGTGTTCTTCCCTTGTTCTTAATTTTCCTAGGAGATCATCCACATAGTCTTCCATTATCTTGTTTATCATGTCATGGAAGATAGTAGTCATTGCACATTGATAGGTTGCCCTAGTGTTCTTGAGACCAAAGGGCATGAATTGCCAATAGTATGTGCCCCAAGGACAAGTAAAAGCCATTTTATGTTGATCCTTGGGGGCAATTCTAATTTGATTATACCCCGAAAAGCCTTCCATGAGGGAAAGCATCTAATGCCCTACTGTGAGATCTATAATCATGTCAATGTTGGGGAGTGGAAAATCATCTTTCGAACATGCTTTGTTAAGATCTCAGAAGTCTGTACAATAACGGATGCCCCTAGGTTTCTTAGCAACTGGAACAATATTGGAGACCCATTCTAGATAATCAATAGGATGGATAAAGCCAACATCTAACAACTTCTGCAGCTCTTCTTTGACGAGCAAGGTGACTTGCGGGTGCATCGTATGGAGCTTCTACTTAACATGTTTTGCATTAGGGTGTACCACAAGATGATGAACAACCACGGACAGATCCAATCCTGGCATGTCGGCATAGGACCAAGTGAACACATTAGGTGTTTCATGAAGCACTATGGAGATGTTGGATTTTTCTTCTGTGCCAAGACTTTCTACTAGATGTGTGAGCTTAGGTGATTCTTGCATGCCGATGTTGATTTCTTGTGTGCCTTCAGTTAAAATGTTAGAACGCTCTTGCCAGTGAGATGGTATGGGGGAAGATTAAGATCCTCATCTTCTAGCGCCTTAGAGAGGTTTTCACTAGGAGACATGTCTTTATTTTTCTCTTTTGCATCTAAAAGTGTCTCAGAGAGGTTTTCACTAGGGGGATGATTTTCTATTTTTTGATTTTTGCTTTTTTGGATTAAGGATCTCCTCTTCCCCAAAATAGGTGTCAGCGTGCAAGCATATGTCATATTGTGAGGTGTCACAGAGTTCTAGGAATGGAGAGAGGGCTTCATCATTTGGAAATACATCGAGAGATGGGGTCCTTGACAATCCCAAACAATGAGTTTAGGATGAACAAGGGGAAGGTCAGTAACGAAGATGGCGTTGTAGGGGAAGATGCATGAAAGATCAAGATCTTCGCATGAAGCTATGATGACACTCGGATTGACGTTTTCAACACTAGAAGAGGATTTTGTTACCTGTACCAAGGTCTTAGCGGGTCCATAGATTATCATAGTAGGTGGAGTATATCCTAAACTAAAGTATTGAGCATATTTCTTGGGAGATGTAGGATCAACCGGTAGGGGTTCTGTAATGCCATGTTCATCAGCACCAAGTCCTGGTCCATGATAAGGCATTTTGGTATAGATTTGAAATGGTATAGGATATTTTTCTTTGAAGTATTCTAGATTTACATGTGTTGGGGTGGTTTCATCATGGTATAGCCAATCACTTAGAGATATTTTTTTGGCTTCTTCTTGTTGATGGTGTTTTTAGCACGCAACAACGCATGTATGATTACTGGTATCACACCTCTCTTGAAAAGTATCCTACCCTAGGTAAGACTACTCCAAGGATAATACAGCTAGGTCTTAGCTCACTTGGAATCTCTCAGTTGGAATGTATTAGCTATTCCTACAAAGGGGTCTTACATGCATTTGACAGATTTAAACAGTTTAGACAACAATTCATGCAAACCCTTATGATTTTAGCTAATAAGGCAATGGAAAATATTCATGAAAACCTAAACTAATATTTGATTTTGAAAGAAAATTCAAAAGGAGATAGGGTTTAGGAGGTTCCTAAGTGACATTTACAATGTGAAGATTGCTGAAGGTAGACAAATGTTCAGGAATGAAACCAATCTCTTGAGTAACCAAGCTTAAATGATTGCTACAACACTACAGAAAATGATTCTATCTTCAATGGAAGTTAAAGATTTTTAGATCACATTCATTTATTAAATACCCAAGTAATGGCACAATTTAACTCATGAAATGCAATTGAACTTAGCACAAAATAACTAGTCTAGGCTAACTTTACACAGTCACTTACAGTCAACAAGTAACTAAAAGTATAGACTAAGAACATTCATCAAATACCTTTATCAAATCACTAACATTGCAAAGCACAACTAACTAATGGAGATCAAGAAGCGAACCATGAAACCAAATAAGCAACATAATGAACAAATTCTCAAGAAAACTACAGAAACTTGCTTTGTATTAACTTCAAATGGCAGAGCATCAACAATTTGGCATCAAGAGTCTTACAAATGAGAAGGATGGCAGCCCTTTATATAGGAGAGGAGCCTTACTAAGTTTTTGAATGGATGGTGGAGATCAACTCAACACCAATGGTCTAGATTTAACATCATTAAATGCATTTAGAACAACTCATTACATTCCCAGATTACAATTTGTCTCTTATGAAAAGGATGAAAAATGACCTCTAAATACATTGAACTTAGACAAATTGACTACCCATTTGAATATACATATAGAAAAGACAATTTTTGAGGCATAATAAGGACAAAATAGCGTCACATGATCTTCCAATTATAGCAATACATATGAGTGACGGGATTACATTTCAAAATATACTATTGTTCTTCATCTAAAATTATTTTGTCTTGTTTTGCCTCCTTGTTCCTGTACTCCACCCATCTGCTAGTCCTAGATTTATATCGGCGGGTCCGGGTTCTCGATGTGATTCACTCGGTATCTGAACATTTCCAACTCCTGGCTGTATTGAAAATACATCTTTTCAACTTCCTTTCTTTCTTTATGAAATGTAATGAAGTCAGTCCAGAGATCACTAACTTTATCCATCCTGTCCACGACATCTAATTCAGTCTCCTCAAAGACTATTATGCAACTTATCTTTACACCCTTGCACATCGTATGGAGCCAAATAATCATAGCCAATTACAAGGCAATCCTTTAATGAGTCATTTATTTCATAGAGAAAAGATAATATATTATTATTTGCCACCTTATAAACTTCCCTAATATTATCAAAAACTTCTTTCCTTAGTTTTATCTGTTGGTACCATTCCATTGCTTTATGCAGTCTATCTGCTGTTAAGATATTTTTAGATACCAGTGTTTGAGCATGCAGATCTCTTATTTCTTGCACTTGAGGGAACACCTGAGAATAATACTCATCAAAAGGCTCACATTCCTCATGCAATTATTTCCAATGATCCCGTAATTTGTAGAAGTTTTTATGAAGTTCAGTAACAAAGTCAATGTCCTCACATCCTTCCTGACATACCTTAATCATCCATTTTTGAGTTCCAGTAGCCAGATTCCTTACTTCATCAAGCTTTGTTGCTTCGTCCTTTGACAGAAAAGTAGGGATTGTCCTAGGCTCACCTTCAGAATCTAGGGGTTTTATTAAGAACTATAAGCATGCTTTGAATTCTTCATTTTGTCGCTTAATTTCCTTCTTGGTGAGTTCATCTTTGTCTAACTGCTCTAAGATGGAAGAAATAGAGCCTTTGAATTCATCAACTTCCTGACTTCTTGTGGTAGGTCCCAAGTTAATAGTCGTTATGGTGTAGTCTCCAGCTCTGACCTATTCTTTATCTGCATTAGTTGGTGGGACAACCACTTCTGCTATCCGGGCTCCTGTTGCATCCTTATAGATTCTGGACTGCACCTTAGCCTTTTTTTGTTTCCTTGGCTACTATGTCTATGCTAGAATAGCACTTAGATCCAATTTCATTATCTCAACTTGAGGCTCTGGATAGGCAATTCTATTTTGTAGCCAATCCGGTGGCGGAGGAGGACTCAAGAAGGATTTTCATTGTTTGTGCTAGGTGGCCCCTCGAGCAAATTTTGTTCTTTCTCCGGCTCTTTATTTGTATCTTCTCCCTCATCTTCAATATTTCTCCAATCTGCTAATATCTCCTTCTGGGTAGCTCCCAAGATTATCTGTGTTGAGTTCTTTTCTGGAGGGCTATCAGAAACTTCTATTACTTCTGTATTCACTGCTTCAAAAGGAGGCTCTTCAAATATATCTTTCTTAGGTTCTTGTTCTTGAAGGCCTAATTCTGCACACAACTTATCTATCCCTGGGAGCAGTGGTATAGACAAACGTGTTGAATCTTGTGTTGCTGCAGTTTGGGAAACATGAGCGGAAGATGATGGGGTTGTTGCAAATAAAGGCAAGCTAACTCATGTCAAGTTGGCAAAAGAGGTAATTCTGAAGGTAGGTGGAACATGAGTAGTTGGTAGGATAGAAGAAATGATAATAGGTGAGGTGATGGGAGGAGAAGGCATGGGAAAAGATGATGAAAGAATAGAAGAAATAGGTGGTAATGCAAGGGAAGTGGAGAGTGAAATAAAGGATATGGAAGGCAAGGACATGGTGGAAATGGAAGAAAATGAAGAGGCAGCAATGGAAGAAATGGAACTACTTGGGATATTTGAGTCTATTACCAATGAGCAGGAGGCAGTTGAGATGGCAATTATTGGTGAGGAAGCAGCAAAGGTATCTTCCTGGATGAGTACAATAGGAGCATCATGAGTGGCAGTTGAAACAACAGGAGAAGAGGTAGTAGTACTCACAACTGGGGCAGAAGGGGGTGGAGAAGCTACTAGTAGGTTTGTGTTATCAGGAGTTGCAGTAGTGGAAGCTTCTATGGTTATGCCAGTGGTCTTAACTTTAGTTTTCTTTGTCTTTGACCCTTCTCCTAGTCCACTAGGCATATCTCTCTTCTTTGATGCCCTTGTTCTTGTGGCTGGAAGCATGTCTTTCTTTTGTGGCTTAGGAGCAACCTTTCTCACTATTTTTGCTTTAGCTTTCTCTGCCAAAAGGGATATGTTTTTCACTGTCTAATTTTTTGGTAGGCTCTTGAGATGGTTCTACCTCATCTGTTACTTCTATAGGTGTATCCTCTTCACCTCCAGATTCCTTTTCAGACTCAGGTTCATTTAATTTGAGCTACACCCCTCGTCTCTCCAAAGTAGTAACATGGTTTCTCACCCATGCCTTAATCTTATTGGCTCCTTCATAACTTGATCCAAGGAGCTTTCTTCAGCATTGGCCCAATTTGGCAAGGGAATGGGTTGGTGGTACTATGCCTCCCAAGCTCCTCTATGCATCATATTCTCATCATCTTCAAGTTGGTCTGGGACTGCTATGATGTGGAATTTCCTTATGAATCCCAAGGATAATCTTGAATGGGCCCTCTTCATCACTTCATAGTCATCTACATAGTTAGCCCAAAAATCTTCTAAGTGCATCTTGTGGAACAACTTCTTGCTCATAATTCTTTCCATTACTCTATTCAAATCAAAATGATTTCTCTTTGTGTGGTAATGGAGATTAAGTAGTTGGAGTTATGTATCTGAGTGTTCAGCTGCCCCTAAGGAAGCACATGCATAGTTACCCTTACCTAATAGAATAGGAAATTGAACATTTGTTCTATGTAGATGTTTCAGTTTTTCCACTCAAGTTATTAACTGCCTTGATATTTCCAAGAGGACTACTTTGTCTGTAGGGTAACAAGGCAATCTATAGGCTATTCTTGTGAAGCCTTGAAATATTAAATAAGTAAACTTCTCAAATTGTATGTACCATCTTCCATATTTGGTAACTTCATTAATGGCCTTAGTGGATATTCTGAGGGCTATGTTTCCTTGAAGAAGTCTAGTTATGTACATAGTAATGGCATCATTCACTCTTTTGAAATGGATAAGAGATTGGGATAGTGGTAGTTGGGTATAACATTCATAAACTTTAATTTGATGCTGCTCATCATTCCCAACTACCCTTACCTTTGACAGTCCATCATATTCATTCTTCCTTGCCAAGGCATATACCACATAAGAGGTCCATCTAAAAAATTGCTTCTCTGAAGTTACTAAATGCCTCATGTATGTTGTCACTCAATATATGGGCCCAGTGGAATTTGGTGTCCTTCAGTATCTCCTCAATTACCAAGAACATCCATCCTTCAAAAGTTGATGCTGTGGGTAGTCCATATATTCTGCTGAGTAAAGTTACCAAATCTCCTATCTCATCGTGAATGTCACTTCTATATAAGACCTGGGGGAGTTTAATAAGAGCAGACCTTTTACTTTTCATCAATTGTTCATTTATGTGTTTCTTGCATGAGTCTATATCTTTCTTATATGTGGCATCTGCACCTGTTTTGTCTGGCATGGTCATCACTGGGTGCCATGGGATCCCAAAGCTTTCTGCTAGGGATGGTGGACTTAGATTTGCTAGCACATCTCTATTTTGAGTCTGTATAGTCCTAGTCATTATATCATATCTATCTACACAGGCAACTATCAACTCTGCACATTGGGCTGATTTAGGGAAAGCAACAACTTCTGTAATCCCGTTGTCTTTCACTTTCTTAGCCCTCGGGGTTGGATTAGGTCCAAATATTCAAAGTTGGAAGTCATCTGAGTTAGTGTGACCTAGATCGGTGTCCCCTATGTTCTTCCATCTAGTGGAGATCTTGGTTTTGGGAGGGATGCCTTTGAATTCGTACCTCATGGTTTGGGCTCTTGCAGTCATTTAACCTACAGGACTGGACCTTATAAGTCTTGATGCATTTGAATGGTTTTCCTTACTCTAATTTTTAAATCTATGATTATCAAGCCATCTTCCACATCACTAAGTCATGCTATGTTAAATGAGATCAATATGCATCCAACTAAGTTACAAATGCATGCCTATGAAATGCACAAGTCTGAAACTTACTAATTACTACACTTATTACATGATCAAATGATGAAACAATATCACATTCTATACTAATTCATGCAATAAATGCTCAAAAATCCCACAACTTGAATCAAGAGATGCAAAATAACATAATTCCACTAATGCAATATGCATTTCTACCCAACAGACCATTTATCCTTTGAAATATTCATTAGAACAGTCATTTTGCAGGTTTTACGCTAATTTGGAGGTTGTCCGACCTCTTAAGAGTAAAGCACAGATTTGGGGGTCAACTGACTTTGCATGGGTTTTGCTATGGTCTGACCTAAAGGTTTATTGTCATTTTGATCTCTCTGCCATTATGGTGTTTTCACAGATTTCATGAATGTCTGACTTTGCGTTAGATTTGGGCATGACCAACTCGAATGAGTCCCGGAAGTCGATAGGTTAGTTTTGTAGCACAAGTCAGACAAGACAATTTTTAGTGCTGGATTATTTCTTTATATCTTGTGCAGATTTGAAGATTAACAGACATTGCATGATTTTGCAGGATGACTGACTAAGTCGGTGAGGATGTATTTTAGCGCAGATCAGACAAAGTGATTTTTAGCACAAGTCACACAAAATGTTTTGGCGTGGTTTTAGAGACTTACTGACTTGGCAAGTTTTTTTATTGCGTCTTACCTAGTCAGAGAAGGTGAAGTTTAGTGCCAAGTTAGACAAGATGATTTTGAGTGCAAAGTGAGTATTGAGGTTCTGCGGAGTTTTGGGTGTCATCCGACCAAGTCAGTTGGGGCCGAAATTAGCACCAGGTCAGAAGACCATGCTTTTAGTGCCAGTTGTATTCAAGATTTTGGTGGAGGATTTTAAGGTTGCCGACTGACTTGAAGTGATTACAAAAGTTTAGAGGTTGGTCGGATCGATTTTTAACGCTATGTCAAGGAATTTTGTTTTTGGCGTAATGCAACCGCATGAATCGACAAGTCTTAAACCTACTTAGAAATTCATCGCCATGGATCAAAGGGAGGGTTTTAAAACACTATTTCCATTTCAACTGACAGGAAGCCTTTTGAGTTGCATTCAATTGTTATCTCCCCAGCTTGGTTTTGAACTAGGGTTTTTTCAAGAATATTTATGCAAATCAAAGAAACAAACCCTAGTTTAGACTTCACAAAACCAACTCATTCATCGTTAAATGTATCTGCAGATCCATTCAAAGAAATTTGAAATTTAATGCAGCACCAAAATCTCATTTTATTAATTGTAAACCCTAACCTCTAAATGAAACCCTAGGTCTAGGAATGAACACTTACCTGATTTATAGAGATGTGGTGTAATGAGAATGTGCGGGCTTTAAAACTTTTGGGGTTGAATCTGCGGGCGATTTTGGTACAGATTTGAAATGGTACATGATATTTTTCTTTGAAGTATTCTAGTTGACAGGTGTTGGGGTGGTTTCATCATGGTATAGCCAATCACTTAGAGTTGTTTCTTTAGCTTCTTCTAGTTGATGGTGTTTTTAGCACGTAATAACGTAGGTATGATTGCTGGTATGACACCTCTCTTGAAAAGTATTCTACCCTAGGTAAGACTACTCCAAGGATAATACAACTAGGTCTTAGCTCGCTTAGAATCTCTTAGTTGGAATGTACTAGTTGTTCCTACAAATGGGTCTTACATGCAGTTGATAGATTTGAACAGTTTAGACTACAATTCATGCAAACCCTTATGATTTCAGCTGATAAGGCAATGGAAAATGCTGGTGAAAACCTAAACTAATAGTTGATTTTCAAAGAAAATTCAAAAAGAGATAGGGTTTAGAAGGTTCCTAAGTGACATTTACAATGTAAAGATTGCTAAAGGTAGACAAATGTTTAGGAATGAAACCAATCTCTTGAGTAACCAAGCTTAAATGATTGCTATAGTACTATAGAAAATGATGCTATCTTCAATGGAATTTAAAGATTTTCAGATCACATTCATTTATCAAATACCCAAGTAATAGCACAATTTAACTCATGAAATACAATTAAACTTAGCACAAAATAACTAGTCCAGGATAACTTTACACAGTCACTTACAGTTAGCAAGTAACTAAAAGTATGGACTAAGAACATTCATCAAATACCTTTATCAAATCACTAACATTGCAAAGCACAACTAACTAATGGAGATCAAGAAGCGAACCATGAAACCAAATAAGCAACACAATGAATAAATTCTCAAGAAAACTATAGAAACTTGCTTTATATTAACTTCAAATGGCATAGCATCAACAATTCGGCACCAAGAGTCTTGCAATGAGAAGGATGATAGCCCTTTATATAGGAGATGATCCATACTAAGTTTTTGAATGGACATTGGAGATCAACTCAACACCGACGGTCCAGATTTAACATCATTAAATGCATTTAGAACAACTCATTACATTCTTGAATTACAATCTATCTCTTATGAAAAGGATGATAAATGACCTCTAAATACATTGAACTTAGACAAATTGACTACCCATTTGAATATACATATAGAAAAGACAATTTTTGAGGCATAATAAGGACAAAATAGCGTCACATGACCTTCCAATTATTGCAATACTTATGAGTGATGGGATTACATTTCAAAATATACTATTGTTCTTCATCTAAATTTATTTTGTCTTATTCTGCCTCCTTGTTTCTGTACTCCACCCATGCTGATAGTGGTGGATTTATATCGGCGGGGTCCGGGTTCTCAATGTGATTCACTCAGTATCTGAACATTTCCAGCTCCTGGCTGTATTGAAATACATCTTTTCAACTTCCTTTCTTTCTTTATGAAATGTAATGAAGTTAGTCCGGAGATCATTGACTTTATCCATCCTGTCCATGACATCCAATTCAGTCTCCTCAAAGACTATTATGCAACTTATCTTTACACCCTTGCACATCGTATGGAGCCAAATCATCACAGCCCATTACAAGGCAGTCCTTCAATGAGTCATTTATTTCATAGGCAAAAGAAAATATATTATTATCTGCTACCTTATAAGCTTCCCTAATATTATAAAAAACTTCTTTCCTTAGTTTTATCTATTGGTACCATTCCACTACTTTATGCAGTCTATCTACTATTAAGATATTTTCAGATACCAGTGTTTGAGCAGGCAGATCTCTTATTTCTTGCACCTGAAGGAACACCTGAGAATAATACTCATCAAAAGGGTTACATTCCTCGTGCAATCCTTCCAATGATCCTGTAATTTGTAGAAGTTTTTATGAAGTTCAGCAGCAAAGTCAATGGCCTCACATCCTCTTTGACATACCTTAATCATCGATTTTTGAGTTTTAGTAGCCAGAGTCCTTACTTCATCAAGCTTTGTTGCTTCGTCCTTTGACAACAAAGTAGGGACTATCCTAAGCTCACCTTTAGAATCTAGGGGTTTTGTTAAGAACTGCAAGCATGCTTTGAATTCTTCATTTTGTCACTTCAGTTCCTTCTTGGTGAGTTCATCTTTGTCTAACTGCTCAAAGATGGAAGAAACAGAGCCTTTGAATGCATTAACTTTTTGACATCTCATGGTAGGTCCCAAGTTAATAGTCGTTATGGTGTAGTCTTTAGATCTGACCTGTTGTTTATTTGCATCAGTTGGTGGGACAACCACTTCTGCTATCCGGGCTCCTGTTGCATCCTTATAGATTTTGAATTGCACCTTAGCCTTTTTCTATTTCCTCGGCTGTTGTGTCTGTGCTAGAATGGCACTTAGATCCAATTTCATTATCTCAACCTAAGGCTCTGGATAGGCAATCCTATTTTGCATTCAATCTGGTGGTGGAGGAGGACTCAAGAATTTCATTATTTGTGTTGGGTGGCCCCTCGAGCAACTTTTGTTCTTGCTCCGGCTCTTTATTTGTATCTTCTCCCTCATCTTCAATATTTCTCAAATCTACTAATATCTCCTTCTGGGCAGCTCCCAAGATTATCTCTGTTGAGTTATTTTCTGGAGGGCTATCAGAAACTTCTATTACTTCTATATTCACTGCTTCAAAAGGAGGTTCTTCAAATATATCTTTCTCAGGTTCTTGTTCTTGAAGGCCTAATTCTGCACACACCTTATCTATCCCTGGCAGTAGTGGTACAGACAGAGGAGTTGAATCTTGTGTTGCTGCAGTTTGGGAAACAAGAGTGGAAGATGATGGGGTTGTTGCAAATAAAGGCAAGCTGACTTGTGTCAAGTTGGCAAAAGTGGTAATTTTGAAGGTAGGTGGAACATGAGTAGTTGGTAGGATAGAAGAAATGATAATAGGTGCGGTGATGGGAGGAGAAGGCAGGGGGAAAGATGATGAAAGAATAGAAGAAATAGGTGGTAATGCAAGGGAAGTGGAGAGTGAAACAGAGGATATAGAAGGTAAGGACATGGTGGAAATGGAAGAAAATGAAGAGGTAGCAATGGAAGAAATGGAACTACTTGGGATATTTGAGTCTATTGCCGATGAACAGGAGGCAGTTAAGATGGCAATTGCTGGTGAGGAAAGAGTAGAGGTATCTTCTTGGATGAGTACAACAGGGGCAGCAGGAGTGGTAGTTGAAACAATAGGAGAAGAGGTAGTGGTACTCACAACTGGGGTAGAAGGGGGTGGAGAAGCTACTGGTAGGTTTGTGTTATCAGGAGTTGCAGTAGTGGAAGCTTCTATGGTTATGCCAGTGGTCTTAACTTTAGTTTTCTTTGTCTTTGACCCTTCTCCTAGCCCACTAGGCATATCTCTCTTCTTTGATGCCCTCATTCTTGTGGCTAGAGGCATGTCTTTCTTCTATGGCTTAGGAGCAGCCTTTCTCACTATTTTTGCTTTAGCCTTCTTTGCCAAAGGGATATGTTCTTCACTGTCTGATTTCTTGGCAGGTTCTTGAGATGGTTCTGCCTCATCTGTTACCTCTATAGGTGTATCCTCTTCACCTCAAGATTCCTTTTCAAACTCAAGTTCAGTGTATGTGAGTTGCACCCCTCGTCTCTCCAAAGCAGTAACCTAGTTTCTCACCCATGCCTTAATCTTATTGGCTCCTTCATAACTTGATCCAAGGATCTTTCTTCAGCATTGGCCCAATTTGGCAAGGGAATGGGTTGGTGGTACTGTGCCTCCCAAGCTCCTCTATGCATCACATTCTCATCATCTTCAAGTTGGTCTGGGACTGCTACGATGTGGAATTTCCTTATGAATCCCAAGGATAATCTTGAATGGGTCCTCTTCATCACTTCATAGTCATCTACGCAGTTAGCCCAAAAATCTTCTAAGTGCATCTTGTGGAACAACTTCTTGCTCACAAATCTTTCCATTACTCTATTTGGATCAAAATGATTTCTCTTCATGTGGTAATGGAGATTAAGTAGTTGGAGCTCTGTATCTGAGTGTTTAGCTACCCCTAAGGAAGCACATGCATAGTTACCCTTACCTACTAGAGTAGGAAATTGAACATTTGTTCTATGTAGATTTTTTAATTTTTCCACATAAGTTATTAACTGCCTTGATATTTCCAAGAGGACTACTTTGTCTATAGGGTAACGAGGCAATTTGTAGGCCATTCCTGTGAAGCCTTGAATTCTTAAATAGGTAAACTTCTTGAATTGTATGTACCATCTTCCATATTTGGTAACTTCATTCATGGCCTTAGTGGATATTCTGAGGGTAGTGTTTCCATGAAGCAGTCTAGTTATGTACATAGTAAAGGTATCATTCACTCTTTTGAAATGGATAAGAGATTGGGACAGTGCCAGTTGGATATAGCATTCATAAACTTTAATTTGATGCTGCTCATCATTCCCAACTACCCCTACCTTTGACATTCTATCATATTCATTCTTCCTTGCCAAGGCATATACCACATAAGAGGTCCATTTGAAAAATTGCTTATCTCTAAAGTTACTAAATGCCTCATGTATGTTGTCACTCAGTATATGGGCACAGTGGAATTTGGTGTCCTTCAGTATCTCCTCAATTACCAAGAACATCCATCCTTCAAAAGTTGATGCTGTGGGTAGTCCATATATTCTATTGAGTAAAGTTACCAAATCTCCTATCTCATCGTGAAAGTTACTTCTATATAAGACTTGGGGGAGTTTAATAAGAGCCAACCTTTTACTTTTCATCCATTGTTCATTTATGTGTTTCTTGCATGGGTTTGTATCTTTCTTATATGTGGCCTCTGCACTTGTTTTGTCTGGCATGGTCATCACTGGGTGCCATGGGATCCCAAAGATTTTTGCTAGGGATGGTGGACTTAACTCTGCTAGCACATCTCCATTTTGAGTCTGTATAGTCCTAGTCATTATATCATATCTATCTGCATAGGCAACTATCAACTCTGCACATTGGGTTGATGTAGGGAAAGTAGCAGCTTCTGCAATATCACTGTCTTTCACTTTCTTGGCCCTCGGGGTTGGATTAGGTCAAAATATTCAAAGTCAGAAGTCATCTAAGTCAATGTGACCTAGATCAGTGTCCCCTATGTTCTTCCATCCAGTGGAGATCTTGGTTTCAGGAGGGATGCCTTTGAATTCATACCTCATGGTTTGGGCTCTTGCAGCCATTTAACCTACAAGACTGGACCTTATAAGTCTTGATGCATTTGAATGGTTTTCCTAACTCCTAAGTTTTAAATCTATGATTATCAAGCCATCTTCCACATCACTAAGTCATGTTATGTTAAATGAGATCAATATGCATCCAACTAAGTTACAAATGCATGCCTATGAAATGTACAAGTCTAAAACTTACCAATTACTGCACTTATTAGATGATCAAATGATGAAACTATATCACATTCTATACTAATTCATGCAATAAATGCTCAAAAATCCCACAACTTGAATCAAGAGATGCAAAATAAAATAATTCCACTAATACAATATGCATTTCTACCCAACATACCATTTATCCTTTGAAATTTTGCGCTAATTTGGAGGTTGTCCGACCTCTTAAGAGTAAAGAATGGATTCGGGGGTCAACCGACTTTGCGAGGGTTTTTCTATGGTTTGGCCTAAAGATTCATTATCATTTTGATCTCTCTGCCATTATGGTGTTTGTGTGGATTTGTGAATGTCTGACTTTGCATTAGATTCAGGCATGACCAACTCGAATGAGTCCCGGAAGTCGGTAGGTTAGTTTTGCAGTGCAAGTCAGACAAGACAATTTTTAGCGCTGGATTGTTTCTTTATATCTTGCACAGATTTGAAGATTGATGAACATTATGTGATTTCATAGGATGACTGACTAAGTCAGTGAGGAGGTATTTTAGCGTAGATTAGATAGAGTGATTTTTAGCGCAAGTCACACAAAAATTTTTGGCGTGGTTTCAGAGACTTACCGACTTGGCAGGTTTTTTGATTGCGTCCGACCTAGTCGGAGAAGGTGAAGTTTAGCGCCAAGTCAGACAAGATGATTTTGAGTGAAAGTGAGTATTGAGGTTCTACGGGGTTTTGGGTGTCATCCGACCAAGTCGGTTGGGGCCGAAATTAGCACCAGGTCGGAAGACCATGTTTTTAGCATTGACTGTATTCAAGATTTTGGTGGAGGATTTTAAGGTGGCTGACTAACTTGAAGTGATTACAAAAGTTTAGAGGTTAGTCAGATCGATTTTAGACGCTAAGTCAAGGAATTTTGTTTCTGGTGTAATGCAACCACATGAATTGACAAGTCTTAAACCTACTTAGAAATTCATCGCCATGGATCAAAGGGAGGGTTTTAAAACACTGTTTCCATTTCAATTGATAGGAAGCCTTTTGAGTTGCATTCAATTGTTATCTTCTCAGCTCAATTTTAAACTAGGGTTTTTCAAGAATATTTATGCAAATCAAAGAAACAAACCCTATTTTAGACTTCACAAAATCAACTCATTCATTGTTAAATGTATCTGCAGATCCATTCAAAGAAATTTGAAATTTAATGCGGCACCAAAATCCTGTTTTATTAAATTGTAAACATGAACTTGTAAATGAAACCCTAGGCTGGGGAATGAACGCTTACCCAATTTACAGAGATGTGGTGTAATAAGAATGTGTGGGTGATAAAGCTTTTAGGGTCGAATCCGTGGGCAATTTTGCAATTGACTGACTTCACATTTGGTCAGGGAGCTCCTCAATCGATCTTAAAATGCAAAATGAGATCCAACAAGTCGAAAACACACTTTATTCTCGCCTATTTGATAGCCATAAATGCAAGGGGTATGGCAGACGTTCAGGCCTTCTGCAGAGTTTTAGGGTTTTGCACAAAAATTAGGGATCACTGACCTTGCAGGACTTTTGAGAGTTACCGACTTAGTCGGATGCATTAGAATTTAGCGCAGGGTCGGTCCTTAACATTTTTGGTGCTTTGCGGTGGTTTTGAGTTGTCAAATTTTGCGTGGATTTCATGATGGTCTGACTTAGTCGGACGATATGATTTGTAGTGCAAAGTCAGATGAGGAGGATTTCAGCACTTAGTCGGTGAAAAGGCTCTTTAGCGCAATGATCGGTCAATGAGGATTTTGGTGCTTAGGCAATTGGACATGAAAACAACACTAAGTTAGATGACTTGAAATTTAGCGCAAAAGTCAGATGAAGGAGTTTTTAGCACAAAAGACACTCATACCTGATTTTAATGAAGGCAAACATTTGGACTTAGTAGATTTTTGGATGACTTAATGATACTAACCTTCTATTAATCGTTTTAGTTTGACAAGAATGTAGTTGACCACCTTTAGACACTTAGGGAGCAAGGAACTAAACTGACACTCTAAACCAAACTTTGAAAGAGGGGGTCCCTATTTCGTGAAATGGGGCATGTGTGCAAGGCACACCACTTCTCTAGAGACTTGTGCTGGTACAAAGGGAATTTTATCATTGACCTTGCGTTGCTGTTCTTTTTCCTTCTTTTGAAGATGACGACCATGGGAGCGGGGGGGACAATGGTAACTGTCCCACGTGGAAGGCATTGTGAAGCTCATACTCGCCACACCCTTTGTCTATGATCTTGACCTTCTGAGGTGTACAGGTGGAAGATGAAGTGGAAGCTTGTGATTGTTCAATGATGACTTGCAGCGTGAATGATGATGTGGATGGGGTGGATGAGGGATCTTTAACATGATCCCCATAGGTACTCGGACAATCAAATTGTTGATCATAAACAACCTGTAAGGCCTTAGAATATTCAAAGGGCTGTTGATCAGCGGGAATAGTGACTTCTACACTATTATGGGGGAACTTGAGGCATTGATGGTAGGTGGATGGAACGGCTTGCATGCCATGCAACCATGGTCAGCCTAAAAGGAGATTATATGGGAGCTCAAGATCAATTACATGACTTAGAGTGGGCATTGTGAGTGGGCCTACCTCGATAGGAAGGTATATATTACCTTCAGATTCTCTCTCCCTGTTGTCGTATTCCTTGACGGAGATAACCAAAGATTCCAAGTCAGCTGCTGAATACCCCAAGATTTTTATGAATTTTAATGTACATATGTTCAAGCCAGATCTATTATCCAAGAGGACTCTCTTGATTTTATGGTTGGTGATTTGGACTTCGATATGGAGGGCTTTATTGTGTGTGGGGTCAATAGGTGGCATGTCGGCATGACTAAAGGTGAGATGATAGGAGGGTGATAATTGAGTGACAAGGTTTTGGAATTGGGCGGGAGGTATGTTAGTAGGAACGTGAGACTCTTAGAGAGCCTTGTCAAGTATTTCCCGGTGGATGGCAGATCTTCTAAGGAGTTCCAAGATGGAGATTTGCATGAGGGTCTTTCCAAGATGATCAAGGAGGTTGTATTGGAAAGTGGTGGTAGTGGATGATGGGGATGGTCCCTATACAGTTATACACCCACGGTAGGTGGTAACAACACATTCAGGGGTGGTATTTTTGAGTTTGATGGTGGAAACATGAGTAGAATCAAAATCAATTCTACCCACTATATTATCGTAGGGAGAAGGAACATTATTGTAGTTGATGTTGTTGGCTTGGTTGTTAGGATTAGAGTTGGAGGAGGATGGTTTGGATGCGGTTTGGTTATTGTCATGGTGGGGAAGAGGGTCTTGGTAGATGCCTAGGCTATCATTGGGTGATGTATTGTTGTGGTCTTCCATTTGGATTCCGCTGCGATCAATGAGGTCTTGGACATAGTTCTTCAATTTCATGCATTTGTTTGTTGCATGGCCCTTTATGCAATGATAGTCACAATATTCATTTTCTTTGTACCATGCGGGTTTAGGTTGGTTTTCATCAAACGGCTTAGTCATGGGGAACTTAACCATTTGGGCTTGGACTAACTTTTGAAATACCACCTCGAGTGGTTCACCCAAGGGAGTATATTTATGTTTTGGATTGTTAGGGGGATTTCACTTTGGAGGAGCGGTTGGGATTGATACGTTGCTTGAAATATTTTGGACTACATTTGTCTCTTTTGGTTTAGGAGCAGCGATTTGGATGTACTTGGAATTGGTAGCACCATCTTCTATGGCGTTCTTGTTTTTAGCCCAAAATTTAGGTTTATCGTTGGAGGTTTTGTCATTGTTGTTCTTGTTGTAGATTTTGACTAGACCCTTTGCAATAAGGGATTTTTCAATAGTGACCCCATTTTCTATGATCTCATCAAAGGTAGATGCACAATGTACTTGCAAGTGGAAGGCCATTTATTGGTTGAGATTTTGGATAAAAATATGTACGAGTTAATTCTTGGGGGTTGTCCAAGGTAGCCTACTAGCAAGGGCTCTCCATCTTTGTAGATAAGCGGCTAAACTCTCACCACTTCGTTGTTTAGTGTTGCAAAGGTTGAGCATAGTGATCTCATGCTCTATGTTGTATGAGAAGTGGGTGACAAATTTCTCTAAAAGATTGGCGAAAGTGGATATGGAGCCATAAGGCAAGTGCATGAACCATTCTAGGGCTTATCCTCCTAGGCTTAGTGGAAAAAGATGAAGGAGGAATTGGTCATCATAGCTGACTTCTTGGCATGCCATGAACAATTCCTTGATGTGGTCATGAGGATCTCCTTTTCCTTTGTATTTATCAAAATTTGGCATTTCAAAGTGTTGAGGAAAAGGTGTGATGGCAATGCTTCTATCAAACGGGTAGGGACATAAGTCTTCAAACTTATAATGTTTCTTTTGGGTCCCTAGTTGGATGTTTTTAATTTCTTTTTCATTTCTTGTCACTCTTGATCAAAAGGGTTAGCAAGAGGTGGTTGCGATGTGTGTTGGAGTAGAGGTTGCTATGACGATGATTGTTGATATTGGGGATGGACGTATTGTTGTTGTTGTTGGGGATGGATGTATTGTTGTTGTTGTTGGGGATGGATGTATTGTTGTTGTTGTTGTGTGTGGCAGAAGGCCTATAGTTTGCGTGTAAACATGGGACCCATAGGTTTGTTGTTGTGGGATGACTTGTTGATTTTGGAGTGGTGATTATTGTTGGGTGCCATAAGGAGGTGACATCAATGATCCATGGTGAGGTTGTTGATGAGTGGAAGATTGATATGTGTGTGTGGGATTGGTATAGTTTGTCAATGGGTGTTTGAGTCGTGGGTGGTGCTACCATTTGCTTGATGATCGATCTTGGTGGAATGTTTAGTGGAGGAAGAGGTTGTGGTACAATTGTGGTGGCTTCTTGTTGATTGTTTGGTGGGGTTGGTATGGCAGTGATGGTGACATTAGAAGGTACCCCAGAAATGGGCACATCGAAGGGTAGCATGTCATAAGGTAACCCGACAGGGGGGTTGGATACTTGTGGTTGTGAAACATTTCTAGCCCTCATGTTTTGTCCCAAGGTGTGAACGACGGCGGTGTTAGTGGCATAGCTAGCCCATGGATTGTCATAGATGGGTTCATTTGGGTTAGGGACATGCCCCCATTGTTGATCATGGATGTGTGTTGGTGGTTTGTCATGAAAGATGATTTTGAGCTTGTCATGGTCATATGAATATGGAAGTTGCGCACCATGTTCAATGAGACGTTGAAGAAATTCATCCTTATGGTTGTCAATGAATTGGTCAAACTTGTCGTGTAACCCCTTTTCATTAAGGAACTCAACAAAGGTGGGGGAATAAGTTTGATGAGGATGAGTGGATGCTTCACCCATTTTAGGTTGGTTGACATATTCCTCCACGTTGCTCGTGGAAGAGCAATTAGGAGAGAGGGGTTGGTAATGAGCATCCATTTTCTTAGCTTGTGATCACGTGATTGGAGGCATAAAAGGTGAATTTGGGTCCGATTTGGATGATGAGGTACCAATGATGAGAGATGGAGATAGGTTTAAAATCTAGATCAAGATGATTAAAGGCTGATGGTTATCCTATATACTTAGGGTAGATAAAGAGCCTAAGCAAAATGACAATAGGATTATTTTACTTGGGGTAGACAAGATGCACCAAGCAAAATGGGATTTCTTGGAATCCACCAAATTAGGAGTTGTCAAGGTTCCTAAGCCAATTTATCCAAGGGGGGTCGATGATTCTTAATTTATACTAAACTTAAGATGAACAAAGTCTCAAGCTTAATACAAACAAAAGGATAAGTTTGATCTAGAGTTTTAACCTTAGGATTTGGGTACGATGTGGGTTGGTTTGTTGATTAGGATCAATTTGATTGAGTAAATGGTTGGATTTAATGAATTCAAGAATAATGATTGATTATGGGTTGATGTAGATTGATTAAGGATGGTAAAATTAGCCAAGGCTAATGAGGGATAAACAAAGTTTTGACTAGGGATTGTTTAAGGATAATGATGACTTGGGACTAATTATAGATGACGTGGAAAATTTAGGATCTAAAGGGGATGATGACAAGGATAATGGTTGATGATTGGGGTGGATCACAAGCTAAGAGTGATAAATGGACATGGGCATGGAATAGGTGGAGTGTAATGTCAAAGGATGACGTGAAACTGGGTTGGCCGGCAACCAAGAGGGCACAAATTTGACTTTATGAAATGTTTTGGACTGGGTGCTGATACAGGAGACTGGGCACTGATACAGAGTGCCAGGTGCTAATTTGCAGAAACTGGGCATTGATGTAGGACAATGATGGTTTCGTGTGATTTTTGAGGTGATGAGTTGGATTTTTTGGAAAATTTTGGGCTTGGGATGTGAATTTTTTGAACTTTGGAGGTTAAATGATGGATTTGGGAAGTTCAAATGTTTTGATGTTTCATTTTTTTGAATGGTGTTTGGATTATGTCAATGATAGTTTTCCTTGGCAAGCAATACAAACATTCCAAACAAGAGCATACAACATCAAACACCATAGATACAACATCAAACACAAGAGACACTAGATTTACATGGAAAACCCCAAGGTGGGGAAAAACCACAGAGAGGATTAACTCTCAATATATATTACAATCTTGAAATAATGATGTTCAGGCTTGGTCACTCCACGGGCCTAAGCATACTGGCTTATTGCCATGAAGAACAACGAGGTCTAGCAGGCTCACTACCTCAACCCTAAACCTAGCAAGATTACAATAAGGGTTGTTAAACCTTACTATTGGCTTATTGCCAGACTCACTGTCATGATCAACACCTTTCTATATTGTGAACAATAATTCCTCTACTCTGCTTCTCCTCTGCTCTGTTCTTCCTCTTCTTTCCTCTGCGTCTTCTCTGCTTTGTTCTTCCTCTTCTTTCCTCTGCGTCTTCTCTGCTTTGTTCTTCCTCTTCTTTCCTCTGCCTCCTCTCTGCTCTGCCTTTGGACCTTTCTTTATATCTTTTCATTTTCACTCAAGGACACCTTTTCCATGACTTAACTACAAGTATTTATACACTACATCAACCTTGGAATGATCATCAAGGTCGGCATCACAATCATCAACCATTGGAACAATCTCCAAGGTCGGTATTACAAATATTTACAAAATAGGTCCTGACCTATTACAATAATGTGCAAAGGAAATGAAAATGCGGAACACGCCATGCCTTAGTTGGGACTCAAACACAATCTCCCCCGCCACAACACGCTTTCACAATCTTCCAGAGATCTCCACAATCATTGGGATCAACCAGGTCAGCCAAGACTAGTTACACGCTACATATTTGGGAGCAATCTTCACACACCATCTCAATTTCTTAATGTGGACCAAAGTCTAGATAGGAACATGATTAGGAGACATCCACAAGCATGCTATAATCATCAGGAGCAACTGCACAAACCTTAACCACTTTATCCATAGGAATCTTCTCATCGAAACACATGAACTTCACTGTCTTCAACTATCATAAAAGAAAGATAGCTTACAGACCACCAATTCATGAACCATTGCAACTGTAGGCACTTATCATCATCCCAAACTTCCCTCTAGAACTGCAAAGCCAAATACTTTATTGCGGAGGAATGCGGAGCATAATACTTCCTATCCCAATTGAACTTACAGAAAAAGTAGGTTTCACTCTAGTGAACACAACTCACTTAGATCTTCATGCAGAGGCTTCAAACCTAGAATGTAACATCCTTAGTCATACCTCTAACTTACTTCCAATCTATAGACCATGATCCTCAAGTAGAAGTAAATGCGAAGCAGTTTATTAGACTGTTCTTCAGCATACAACTCATTGTCTATACTGCACTTCTCTGTAGCTCACTAGTTTCTTTCAGAGAGGCTAATTTTCTCAATATCCTCAACATATAAGTCTTCTAAACACATAATAGAATAAGATATAGTTGACACTAATGTAAAAAAGGATATGTTGACATCAATGACAACACCAATTAGGCACATACTTGCAACAATCTCCCCCTTTGTCATTCATGGCAACATATGATGTGAAAAACTGCAACAACCATCAAGACAAGATTCTCCCCTTTTCTCTTTACACACCTGCACTCTTTCTTTCTCCAAAATTCTCCCCCTTTTTCTTACACATTTGCACTCTAATCACATGACTTCTCTCCCCCTATGACATCAATGGCAAAGGGCACATACTTGCACTCATCTGCTCTTATTTAATCTCTCTTTAAACTCTCTGACTACTCCCCCTGAGAAGTAGCCCTAAAAAGCATCAATCCAAACCTCTGAACATCTCTGGACTGATGCACTATTGTGCATCTTAGTTTAGAGCAGGAGGGGTGATGGCCCCTAACTTTTCTCTGAGATACTCAAAAGTATCCTTAGGCAAAGGCTTGGTAAAAATGTCTGCAATTTGATCCTTGGTAGAAACATACTCCAACTTGACTTCATTCTCTGTCACCTTTTCTCTTAGAAAATGATACCTGATGGATATGTGCTTTGTCCTTGAATGCATCACTGGATTCTTTGATATGTTAATGGCACTTGTGTTATCATAAAAGGTTGCAATGGGATCTTCATACACAAATTTGATGTCCTTCAAAGTTTGCTTCATCCATAACACTTGAGTGCAACTGCATGCTGCTGCAATGTATTTTGCCTCTACAGTAGACAGGGATATTGAATCCTATTTCTTGCTTAGCCAAGATACTAATCTTTTTCCCAAGAAGAATGCACCTCCACTTGTACTTTTTTTGTCATCCACATCTTTGGCCCAATCTGCATCAGTATATGCACTGAGAGTAAAGTCACAGTCCTTAGGGTACCACAAACCATAATATATTTTGCCTTTTAAATATCTTAGAATTCTTTTGACTGCCATCACATGTGATTCCTTGGGTTCTGCCTGAAATCTTGCCACAAGACATACTACATGCATTATGTCAGGTCTGGTTTGAGTCAAATAAAGTAATCCTCCAATCATAGATCTATACTTTTTCTGGTCTGCCATGGGTGAGTTGTCATCTTTGCTCAACTTAGAACCAGTTATCAAAGGTGTGCATACTAGTTTAGAGTCTTCCATCCCAAATTTCTTTAACAACTCTTTCACATACTTAGACTAAGAAATGAAGATACCCTTATCTAATTGACTTATTTGCAGACCTAAAAAGAAGTTCATCTCTCCAAACATAGACATTTCGAATTCACTTTGCATTTCTCCAGCAAAAATTGAGCACATACCTTCATTGCCTCTAAAAACAATATCATCAACAAAAACTGCAACAATTAGGGTTTGTTCATCATTGATCTTAAAGTAGAGATTACTATCTGTAGTACCTTTACTGAACCCTATTTGTATCAGGTACCTGTCCAACTGTGCATACCATGCCCTGGGAGCTTGTTTTAATCCATACAATGCTTTCTTCAATCTGCATACCATGTCCCCTTGTCACACATCTGACCCACACTTAGAAGATTGTGCTTTAATCCTTTCACATACAAGACATCTTCAGTATTATGCTTTCCATCAAAAGAAATAGATCCTTTTCCACAAATCCTACCAGTTGTATCATCTCCAAACCTAACCAGTCCACCATCATATCTTTCCAAACTTACAAACTTACTTTTGTCACCAGTCATGTGGTGAGAGCAACCACTATCAATAACCCATTCATCCTTGTCCTTAATGACCTGAGCAGCCAAAGCACTTTCCACTGGTTTTTCTTCCTTCACACAACTAGGAGAATTAGTAGACACAAGATCTTCCTTAATAGCAATGAAAAAGCATTCATTTACAGAGGCACTAGCATTATCTGGTTCACCATTATCTGATACTCCTTCATCATCATCAAAATCTTCAACATAATAACACTTCTTTTGGGTCCTAGGCATGTTCTCATATCTTCTTCTATTTCTTTCAATTCTTTTAGGACATCTGGAAGCAAAATGACCTACTTTACCATAGGAAAAACATTTGAAAGGAAGTTTTCCTTTATACTTACTAGATCTTCTTTGCAGTCTGTCCACAAAGTTGGCTTTAGCTTCATCTAACTCATCATCAGATTCTACCTTATACTTTTCTGATCTGGAAGTACTTCCAGGAGTACTAGCTTTGAAGGTCGTCTCAGCTTTCAGCAGAGCATCATCTAACTCCCGCATTTCAAAAGTAGTAAGCTTGCCAAACAACTGATCCCTGTTAACAATTTTTACTTGCATGAATTCTTCAATCATGGCTACCTTGTGACAGTAGGACTTGGGCATAGATCTAAGAATTTTCATAATAATTTCCTTTTCTTTGAGGCTTTCGCCTATGGATTTTATCCCTGTAACAAGTTCATCAACTCTTTTCATAAAAGCTGATATGTTTTCATCCTTATTCATCTTCAAGCTTTCATATTTCACTTTTAGACTTTGTAACTTGGCTTCCTTCACAGAATCATCTCCTTCATATAGATTTTTCAAAATTTTCCTTACCTTATTTGTAGTTTCAAGATCCACCACTTTCGTCAATATTGAGTCGGTTAATGAGCTTAGCAGAGCATCCTTTGCCTTGATATCTATCTCATATTCTTTGATTTCATCTTCAGTCATCAGACCATTTGGAGGTATGGTGTATTCTGTTACTGTATCTTTCCAAACTTTGTAACCAAGAGAAAGAAGATGGCTTTTCATCCGAGCCTTCCAGAGAACATAATTAGTTCCATCAAAATGCGACGCTTCCTTCTTGTAAGACATTTTGGATCTTCCTCAAGCTGTTAAACTTTCTTTAGAGGAAATTGGCTTTAATACCAATTGTTGATATGCTCCAGACAACTGAGAGGGGGGGTGAATCAGTTGTCACAAAAACTTAAATACTTTCTGTAATTAAAACATTCATCACTTATCCACAATTAGTATAGTTTATCAATGAGTGCATGAAATCATAAACTTAACCATAGATACAACATCAAACACAAGAGACACCAGATTTACGTGGAAAACCCCAAGGTGGGGAAAAACCACGGAGAGGATTAACTCTCAATATATATTGCAATATTGAAATAATGATGTTTAGGCTTGGTCACTCCGTAGGCCTAAACACACTGGCTTATTGCCATGGAGAACAACTAGGTCTAGCAGGCTCACTGCCTCAACCCTAAACCTAGCAAGATTACAATAAGGGCTATTAAACCTTGAGGGCTGTTAAACCCTACTGGTGGCTTACTGCCAGACTCACTACCATGATCAACACCTTTCTATATTGTGAACAACAATTCCTCTGCTCTGCTCTTCCTCTACTTTTCTTCTCCTCTGCTCTGTTCTTCCTCTTCTTTCCTCTGCGAATTCTCTGCTATGTTCTTCCTCTTCTTTCCTCTGCCTCTTCTCTACTCTATTCTTCCTCTTCTTTCCTCTGCCTCTTCTCTGCTCTGCATTTGGACCTTTCTTTATATCTTTTCATTTTCACTCAAGGACACCTTTTCCATGACTCAACTACAAGTATTTATACACTACATCAACCTTGGAATGATCATCAAGGTCGGCATCACAATCATCAACCATTGGAACAATCTCCAAGGTCAGTATTACAAACATTTATAAAATAGGTCTTGATCTATTACAACAATGTGCAAAGGAAATGGAAATGCAGATCACACCATTGCTTAGCTAGGACTCAAACACGATCTTCCACACCACAACATGCTTCCACAATCTTCTAGAGATCTCCGCAATCACTGGGATCAACCAGGTCGCCCAAGACTGGTTACACGCTACATTATCTAGGAGCAATCTTCACACACCATCTCAATTTCTTAATGTGGACCAAAGTCTAGATAGGAACATGATTAGGAGACATCCATAAGCATGCTATAATCATCAGGAGCAACTGCATGAACCTTAACCACTTTATCCATAGGAATCTTCTCACCAGAACACATGAACTTCATTGTCTTCAACTGTCATAAAAGAAAGATATCTTACGGACCACCAAATCATGAACCATTGTGTTGTGATGTTCACAACACGCCCCATTTTACCCCTTAGTAAAATGAGGACCCCTGTTGTGGTTTTTTGCTTTTTACTTGTGTGTGTTGTTTTGCTTGGTGGTAAAAGGAAAAAGAGGGTTAAAATTGCAAACTTTGTTAAAACTAGAGAAAAATGCATTTTTAGTACCAGGGCATAATATGGTTGGATTCCTTGTGAAAAATGAGCTAGGGTTGCTTTTTGAACCATCTTAAAATTTGCCATATTTTGCAAGTTATGGGTATTTTGGTAAATGTACATTTAGGTTTGTATGTTGCATGTACAGTGTCTGTTTGTATATTGGCTTGCATATACAAAGCCCTTTGTATACAAGTTCACTTGTATACAACCTCCTTTGTATATCGCTGTTCATATACAGAGTCGTTTGTATGTGCAAAGGTCGATTGTATGTCTTTTTTTACCTTGTATGCATTTGGTAGGGTTTTTTTATGCACACATACAAGGTGGACCCGAAATGGTTTTAGAGTTGAAATGTATAAGTGGTTAAGTCCGCCAGGTGCATCTTTTGCTTTGTATGTTTCTTACATACAAAGGTCACATACAACGCTACATGCAAGGCGAAGACTTGAAAGGGTTATTAAATGGAGTTAAGTCGTTGTATCTTTTATGCTTTGTATATTAGAACATGCAATGAAATATACATATAGTGGACCCGAAACATTTATGAATTAGAATTAAGTCTTTGTATGTTTCAACTTGTATGTATGTTTTGATATACATACATTCTGAAACATACAAAGCAGAGATACATTGCCCAGACCTAACATTTTTATGAAACAGGGTTAATTCAATGTATATCGGGCTTGTATATTCATAATGCTGATATACATTGCACTTCATACATTGGGAGATACATACAACACGGAATCAAAGAGAAAATAAAATCTGATTTAATGCTTGTATCAGGCTCGAATGTATATCTAAAAGATACATAGGTCATGTACATCGGCCGGACCCGAAAAGGTTATTGAACATGGTTAATTCATTGCATATTTTTTGCTTTGTATATTGAAGATATACAAAGACATTATGCAAGCCGCGGACTTGAAAGAGAGGTGAACTAGCGTTAAATCTATGTATATACGGGGTTTGTATGTTCGAGGACTGTGAGGTGTACAAAGCACAATATGCATCGAAATATACATTGAGCGGAATTGAAAAGTTATAAATTGGAGTTAAGTGCTTGTATATTTTTGCGTTTGTATGTTGCGATATACAAGCTGATATGAATTGCATACATGCAAGCCACGGAACTAAAGGAAAATAAAATCCAATTAATACGATGTATCACGCCCGGCTTGAATATCGGAGCATACAAAGATTTAAATAGGGAAAAGGGTGGGAAAGTGAAGCAGGTTTTTGAGGCATTTTTTGAGCCCGATTGCATATTTTTGGTCAACGATGGCTGACCCGACCATTTTCTAACGCTGTATGTGCATTTTTGGACGTGATTTTCACTGTTTCAGGACCCGATATCAGCGTAAGAAATGAGATCGGCAGGAAATTTCAGACTCGCTTCGACTATGGAGACTCATGCCGATAGGAAGAATGAACAAGCCGATAAGGCTATTTCGGGCTGAGTAAGGAAATCGGTAAGGAATTTTTTTGACTGCCCCGATAGTAGAGAGTTTTGCTGATGGAGAAGAGGGTTTAAATGTAAAACCAAAATGGTAGTTGGGGTTGGCGGTGCGTAAACTCTGCGACTGGGTGTCAAGTGGGAGGTGCATTAGTTGCTGCAGTTGGCACACATTAAACATTCTGACCAGGTAATTAATTAGCAAGGCAACTTGATGAGGTTTTTTTTGATCTATTTTATCTATTTTGCAGGTTTGCAGTTGAGGAAGGAGCTGAAACTTAATGGCGGTGACATCATGGAGTAGAAAATCAGATCTCAGAGGAAGCAAAAGGAAGATAAGGATAAAGGGTGAAGAAGTCAAAGGTCTTCATTGATGAAGACAAAATGCAGATGGAAACATTATTACAGCAGACAACAGAAGTTATTTTTGAGTTGCTAGGGTTTCCAGAAGGGCATATTTCACCCAAATTTGATGTATGCTCAGAGATATTTTTGGAGACTTGTTCTCCACCATTTAATGTTGTAACTAGAGGTTTGAACCAGGGTTTAAACTAGGGTTTTGAGATGTATTGAGGATAATCAAAGTCTATATATTGTGCCTCTTTACACTGTAATAAGGTGACACAGGGATTTTTTTTTAGAAAATAGCTAGTAGTTGTATTTTATCTCAACATTTAGAATAGAGGGACCTTTTAGTTTAGAAATAGAAGGTCATCTGTGTCTGCAACAAGGAGCGTGTGGAACATCCTGCCTCCTTGCTGTATCTGTAAAGCTTGTAAGTTTTCTGTAATTTGATCAATGAAGCTAAGAGTCATTCAGACATTATAAATCTTATATGACTGTTTGTTTCTAATACAATTGAATCTAGAATTCTGCATCTATCTTTTGAGTGTTTTCTGGCTCTTCATTGTGTTTGAAACAGTTTCTCTTAGAGCTTGCAATCTTGACTATATGTTTGTGAAAATCCTCAGAACTTACATTTAAGGTTTTTGTCTGTGGATTTGATCAAATTGCTGCATTATTTACAAAATGCATAACAGAATGATTAGATCCTTTTATTAGAATGAATGAAGTTTAGTGTAGATCTTTCTAACTTTTCCCAACCCATCTAAAATACTTAGCCTAAAATGCAGAAATTTGAAGGAAATTTGTCTCATACTTAAAAAGCATAAACAACAGAGTTGAAAGTAGATAGTTTTCATAATATTAAAGAGGAGAAAGCTGCAATAATTCAAGAAAGCCCTTTAAAGCTTTGCAGCACAGTAACACTTTTATGCAAGAGAATGAACAACATGCTTTTTTATGATCTTTTGCATAGTTTGAGTCTAGTGAATCATCAAGAAACCCTAAATCACGTAAGGCCCCTTGAACATTACAGCTTCACATCAACCTACTAAATTTGCCCAACAGGTCAAGACCTGACCATATTAAACTTGGGATTAAGCGAATCTTAATCGATTCCTTCATATCTTTCAAGTCAATTAGGTTCATTTTATGTGAATTTTAACTATTGTTATGACTGTGTTAAAACAATCATCAACAGTTTTCTGGTGCTAGAAGGAGGGCCCGCTTGAGTTAGGATTTGTTTCAAGTAGAGTTGGCTCATAACAGCAGTAGAGTGACTAGATCTAAATCCAGTTCAGGGGATATATTTGTGCAATTACTTGATATAAGGCGAAGTAAGAGTCCTTTGATCTGGAACCCTAAAATAACTCACCCAGGAGGCTCATCTAACACACCTCGTAGATCACCTTATACTATCCATAACATAGTGAGTCCTGACATTTCTTCATTCAGATCTTTAAATCTTGGTTCAGGTACTCCTAGAGGTCCTAGTCCTCCTAGAAATCCTATCCTACTGGTAAATCCAAGTATTTCTACAGGTCCAGGTCAGGCACAAGCACCTGCAATGGCTTATTTCAATGTTCATTCTCCCATAGCATTCCCTAATTATCATGAGATGCCCAAAAATCCTGAGAAGATATGTCTGAAATACCAGTTACATCAGGATCTAGAAGATCATATTAGAATATTCAAGGAGGCATACTTTAGGGCCAGATTAAAGCACGAGGACGTTGTGTGTAGATTGTTTCCCTACACCTTCAATGAACAAGCCTCTAATTGGTATGTAAACTTACCCAATGGTTATATTTCTTCTTGGTCACTTATGGAAGAAGCATTTCTGTCTAGATTTAGAGGACCCATTGATCCTTGCATCTTGTATCATAAATTGGCTACCATAAAAAGATGGGTGGGAGAGTTGATTGATAATTTCAATGATAGATTTCAAAAGGCCTACTCTAGGTTGGTAGACCCTTACACCATGGATGATGATACCTTGTTAGCTATGTACTATGCTGCCTTGGATCCTTTAACTGCCATGTTTGTCAAAAGAAAACCTGACATAGATTCAATATCCAAAGCCTATAAAGAGGCAGCCTCAGTAAACCAAGAGATTAGGCATACAACTTATAGCCCATTTGTTAATGGAGGAAATTTTGGGGTGCAAAATCAGGCACAACCTTGGAATGGAGCCTCTATGCATCACACTCTGTTATTAAATCCGGTTCCTACATACACACCTATGTATAGTCCTACCCCAATCCAAGCTATAGCTCCTTATATGGGTAACACTGCTAATAACAGTCAGAATAGTGGTCAGCCTTTCTTCCGACCTCCTAGAGATACAACTATGGCAAAGGCACAAGAAGAAAGGGAAGAAATCAAAGAGATCATTGCACACTTGAAAAGATTAACCACCGAAGTGACACAACTAAGAAATGAGAATCTCTATGGAAGAGGCAACCAAGGATACAATCAAAATCAGAATTATAACCAAGGCCCAAATCAGAACTATAATTCAAATCAAAATTAGCACTACAATCAGAGCCATAACCAGAATAACAACCAAGGCCAATGTTCAAATTAGAGCCAAAACTATAATCAGCATCAGGGTTATAACCAAGGGCAACCAATGCAAAATAGAGGGCCAGTGATAGAAAATAGGGCCTGGGGTAACAATAACAAAAATCAGAATCAGCCCAGGCCACCCAAAGCATGGAACACCAGACCAAACAATGGTACTCTGGCTTCTCCTTTTGAGAATATAGATAATCATGATGCAAAACAAACAGCTGGCATCCAAATGGCCAATACATCACTAAAAAATTGGTGCAGATTTCACAATACCAACGCCCATGCTGAGCTTGACTGTCCATAGTTCCATTTAGCAGCCAACATTTTTAATATAGATGTGCAGCCTCCTACTTCTGAATTTCTCATTCCCAAGGGTAATGAGGTAGTACCCTTAGGGTATGATACAACTTTAGTTTTAGAAACCTTTACCTTTGCAACTGCAGAAGAGAAAGAGGATGAATTGTTAGAGGATGAACCATATTTCTGTGAAAATCGTTATCCTGAATCAGCCTTTGTGTTAAATGCTTTTCAGTTTCCCTTTGAAACTAAAAATGAAGTATTGACTGAAACAGAAGAGGTACAAGCTTTTCAACAAACAAATAAAAACTACACCTACAATTTAAGGAACAACACTAGGCCAGGAGGACCTTTCACCACTTCCATTCCTCCTAACAACTTCAATACATCCCCAGATCAGAATGCTAGCAACAATCCTGCCATACTTAAAGCTAATCATCATACAAGCAGTGGAACAACAGTACAAAAGGTCCAAACAAGTAAAATTGAAACAATAGAGACAACAAGATTAATGAGTTACTTGTCAAAGGAAATAAAGAAAATTAAGGTCAGTATACCTTTGAATGAATTATTGAAAACCCCAGGGATCAGAAATACTTTTATAAAATCTCTGGATACATCCATGACTGATGAGGTCACTGCTGATATAGCTATTCCTAATAGAGATTCACCGCTTAAAGAGAAAGGTAAGAAAGTTGAGCACCCTTCCAATACAAATGTAGTAATGTATGCTGATAATAATGATGCTCCTCCTTTCTTGTTAACTGTTAGATTATGTGGGAAGAACATACACAATTGCATGGTAGACTCTGGTGCATCAGCCAACGTAATGCCCTTAGGGATATGTAAAACTCTAGGGCTGACTCCCACCAAATCTGCCAAGGTTTTCACATAGTTAGATAAAACTAAGGTTAGTGTGATAGGAGAATTGATGAACATTCAGATGCAATTAGCTTCAGACCCTAGGGTAAGCTAATTCATTGACATTCAAATAGTGGATATACCCGTGAATTATGGAATGTTGCTGAGTAGGGATTGGTCCAAGACATTAAACGGATATATGGCCACTAATTTTTTTGCATATGTGGCTACTTTGGAGAGGTGTCCCAAACCAGATTAGAATAGAGGCAGAACCCAGGATGAAACACATGATAACAGAGTATAATCAAACTAATGAAATATTATATGCTACTGTTGAACCTAGTGTTTATAGGATTACTAACAATGGGGTACAAATTGAAGAGATCATGATGTTTAACTTTAGAGAAAAACATGTCAGTAGTGAGACAACATTATTCATTGAGTCTGATGGAAATTCTTTAGATGAAGAAAAAATGCAATGAATAAATTTGGTCATGCCATTAGACAAGAGATGGAATAGTGCATTAAACAAAATCTGCCAGCCCAATGTAAACTGTATAAGCACATGTGTAGAGTTCACGATAGGCCACATTCTAAGGAGAGTTGTGGAATGTGCAAAGACATCATTGAATATGAATACAAAAAATGTACAAAGAGAGTAGGGCTGCAAGAGGGAAATGTGAATCCTGATCAACCACAAAGATACTTTCAAAGTAATGTGGATGCTCTAGTTTCAGTTTTAGGAAAAGGAATAAAGGACAAGGGTAGTTATCTTTCTAATTTGCAACCTGAAAATACACATATGCAAGTTGACCAAATAGAAATACCCATGAATAAATAGGCCAACACCTCACAAGTGGTAAAAGGGACAAAGCATGCCAAGGTAAAAGGTCAGAAAAGTAAAGATGGCATGTGGACACTAAAATGTGATGGGTCCAAATCAAAACAGGGTGCGGGTGCAGGTGTTGAACTCATAGATCCTCAGGGTAAATCATATCTAGCAGCATATAGACTGCAGTTTTCCTGTACTAACAATATTGCTGAATATGAAGCCTTAATTTTGGGAATTGTCATGGCCATCAAGAAAAGGGTGAAAATGATTAAGGTATTTTCAGATTCTGAACTAGTGGTCAGACAAATAAGGAAACTATATGCTTGCAACTACAAGAAAATGATTTGTTATAGACATAGGGTATGGGGTTTAATAGATTCATTTGATGCTTTCAACATAGAGCATATCCCTAGAAAACTGAACCATAGACTGGATGCACTAGCAGTTGCTGCTAGCACACTAGAACCTTTGACACTGTCAGGATTGAGGCGATTTGCTATTGAATTAGTTAATGTTCTTAGTATCCCAGACAATTTTACACACTTTCAGGTATTTGGAGGGGATCAACAAATTATTGATTTTCTGACTTGTAATGAGGTATTTGAGGCTCAAATCATTGACGAACAAGAAAGGCCTGAGATAACATGGGACGAAGAGGATATAATCAACTTGAAGAGCAACTTCTTACCCAAAGGAGTAATTGAGTTAGAGCAAATCTTTGACTTTGATGGAGTAGTAAAACAAAAGGACTTGCCTAGAATGGAGGGAGGTAAGTGTGATCCGTATAACTTAGGAACAGAGCAGAATCCCCAAAATGTACAAATTGGAAAGGCCTGTTCTGAGAAGATTAGAAAAGAAATTATAGATGCTCTGAAAGATTATAAACACATTATAGCATGGATGTATGAAGAATTGAAAACATATGATACGTCCATCATAACCCACGTGATACATTTGAGACCAGATCTTAAACCATCTAGGCAAAAACAAAGGCCTGTGAATGCCATTTTAGAGCCTTTAATCTTCGAAGAAGTAAAGAGGTTATTATCTGCCAAAATAATTTTCCTAGTCAGACATTCAGCCTGGGTAGCTAACCTAGTACCAGTAAGGAAAAAAATGGAGACATTAGGTTATGCGTAGAGTTTAGAAATTTGAACAAAGCATCTGAAAAGGATAATTATCCTCTGCCTCCCATAAACGAAGTACTACAAGCAGTAAACAGGGCAAAGATGATGTCTTTCTTAGATGGTTTCTCAGGCTATAACCAGGTTTTAATAGATAGAGATGACAGATTAAAAACCACCTTCACTTGTAAATGGGGAAATTATGCATATAGGAGAATGCCCTTTGGTCTGATAAATGCAGGTGCCACTTTTCAGAGAGCCATGGACATTGCATTCCATGGGTTATCAGGTAAGTGCATTGTTGTGTATATGGACGATTTAACCGTGTATTCCAAGGATGCATCCACTCACGCTGAAGATCTCAGGAAAATACTTAAACGATGTGAGAGGTACGGAATTTCCCTTAACCCTAAGAAATGTTCATTTGGAGTAACTGAAGGTAAATTACTAGGGCATGTCATTTATGAAGATGGAATATCGATTGACCCAGATAGAATAAAATCAATAAAAAATTTGCAAATACCAAACAGTAGGAAAGAGTTGAAATCATTTTTTGGTAAAATTAACTTTGTTCGGAAGTCCATCACGGGTTTTGCAGAAATCGTGCAGCCGTTAAATGCCATGTTGAAGAAAGATGCGCAAATGGAATGGACACCTGTGGCTAGGGCTGCATTCGAAGATATCAAGTGGGCCATTTCTGATGCCCCTGTACTGACAAGTCTAGACTATAGAAGGCCATTTTACATATATTCCTTTGCGTCCTCCCATTCAGTCGCAGTTGCCTTAATGCAGAAGGGTGTAGACAATGAAGAAAAATACATAGCTTTTATGAGCACACCGCTGAAGGATGCACAACTAAGATATCTGGATACCGAAAGACAAGCATTCACACTAATGAGGGCCGTGAAGAAATTCAAGCATTATATCTTGCGCAGCTAGGTCAAAGCCATATGCCAGACGCAACAGTAAAGATGCTGTTGATGCAGAACGAACTGGGGGAAAAGAGGGCTAAATGGATCACCACGCTGCAAGAGTTTGAAATGGAAATCATCCCCATGAAGCTAGTCAGAGGGCAGGCATTGGTGCAAACAATAGCGAACACAGACCCAGATTTGATGAAACAACAGTATATACTGAATTCCCATAACACATCAGACTGGTATGGCGATTTAAACACTTTTCTAATAGCTGGAAAGTACCCAAATAGGATGAAAGCTTCTCAGAGGAGAGATTTGAAGATTAAAGCACAAAAGTATATGGTGCAAGGAGGTCTTCTGTTTAGGAAGAACCATGATGGAATCTATTTGAGATGTCTAAACAGAGTTGAGGCAGATAAGGTGTTGACAGAACTGCATGACAAGTATAGAACTGGCCATGGTTCCCATCTAGCTACAACACACAAAATATTGGGAGTAGGCTACTACTGGCCCACGATGATTAAAGATATAGAGAGTCACATTACGAGTTGCCACACCTGTCAGACTGCAATAGATAAGGGAAGAAATCAGGCCAATCCATTACAGCCTGTGATTGAATCAAGACCATTTGCACAATGGGGCCTAGATTTTATTGGAGTCATCAATCCTCCATCTTCTACAAGACACAAGTTCATACTGACGGTGACAGACTACTGTACAAGGTGGACTGAGGCCACATGCTGCAAGTTCTCCATGACTGAGATAGTTATCAAGTTTCTTGAAGAGAACATCATAACCAGGTTTGGAACTCCCTATTCATTGGTGTGTGACAACGGCCCTGCTTTCTCTTCTCTGAAATTTTCTAAATGGGCATTTAAATACGGGATTGTTTTAAAGTTTTCTTCAAATTATTACCCTCAAGGTAATGGATTAGCTGAGTCTACAAACAAAATTTTGTTAGACATAATCAAGAAGCTAATTGCAAAGAGTCCTAGAGAGTGGAATATCTTGTTAAAATATGCATTGTGGGTAGATAGGACCAAGTTTAAAACAACTTTAGGCAGTGCACCTTATCATTTAGTTTATGGGACTGATCCAATACTTCCAGTAAATCTGAGAATACCAATCTAGAAGTTCGCCAATGAGTATTTAGGCTTTGATAATCATAGGGAAGCCAGGATAGTACAAATGCTACAACTAGATGAGAAAAGAGGTCAAGCCATTGAGAAATTTGCCAAACACCAAGCAGTAGTTAAGAGGTGGTTTGATAAGAGGGCAAGAGTCAAGACATTTAGAATATCAAACTTAGTGCTGTGCTGGGATAAAGCACATGAAAAGAAGGGGAGTCATGGAAAATTCAACAAACTATGGTTAGGTCCATTGCAAGTCTCAGAAATAATAGGGGACAACACGTTTAGACTCAAGACCTTAACTGGGGAGGATGTGCCATTACCAGTTAATGGCCAACATTTGAAACACTACTTCCAAGCTTGAGGTAAAAGGCAGTCTTTTTTTTGTGTAATATAGTGTAAGTTATGTACAGTTTTCTTTTGCTGTTTCCTTTTGTAGGTTAGTTGTTTGTACAGTTTTGTTTTTGTTTCTTTCTGTTTTACTGTTTTGGTTTCTGTTTTGTTGTTTGTACGGTTTTCTTTTGCTTTGTTTTTATTTTTCTTGTATAGTCTGTTGTTGGTTTGTTGTTGTCTCCTTAGTAGGGATCTTTGTTTTTCTTTAGAGTATTAAGGAGCAAGCTAACAACCATTGAAAATAGTATAAAATTCAGAATATTCAAGTTAATCATTTGCAATTTATGCATAACTTGTTGTGACTATCATGAATGTAGAGAGTTGTTTAGCTTCTGAAATTTTGTATTCAATAATAGTGATTGAGAATTCAAGGGATGTTTCTCACGATGACACACCTAAAATCCTTGGGTTTGTTGAACCTACCAGTGTAGATATTAGGTGAAAAATCTGAAGTCACCCTTGCTACCATTACAATTCTTAGCTTAATTCTAGCAAGTGACCATTCCTTACATCATGAAGTTACAAATTGCATCATCTTATGAAACATTTCTATCAAATATCAATAAAATATAAAATATATAAATAAATAAAGCAGATTATACTAAAAATACAGATTAAGCCATCTAAGTAACTCTACCAGGGCTATGGACGCTCGCTAGCAATGGGGCTCTACTTAGGAGAATTGTAACGATAACCTTGCCGGGGCTATAGATGCTCGCTACCAGCAAGGCTCTATCCGATCGGCTATGAGGGAATATCCTCAACTACGTAGGCTAATATCAGTCACTGGTTTGTTCAACCAATCTTCAAGATGAGGATAATTAATCACGTGCACACACTTACACTGAAAATAAAAATTCATGCACCCTTATTAAATACCTTAGGTCTCAAGTTGAATAATAATTTGCAGGAAAGATAGTTGGAAGTTATGGATTTATTTCATTTAGTTTTCTTAAATACTTTGAATTTAATTGTTTTGTTTGGTTGCTAGTTGTTGTGATGTTCACAACACACCCCATTTTACCCCTTAGTAAAATGAGGACCCCTGCTATGGTTTTTTGCTTTTTTCTTGTGTGTGTTGTTTTACTTGGTGGTAAAAGGGAAAAGAGGGTTAAAATTGCAAACTTTATTAAAACTAGAGAAAAAATGCATTTTCAGTACCAGGGCATAATATGGTTGGATTCCTTGTGAAAAATGAGCTAGGGTTGCTTTTTGAACCATCTTAAAATTTGCCATATTTTGCAAGTTATGGGTATTTTGGTAAATGTACATTCAAGTTTGTATGTTGCATGTACAGTGTCTGTTTGTATATCGGCTTGCATCTACAAAGCCCTTTGTATACAAGTTCACTTGTATACAACCTCCTTTGTATATCGCTGTTCATAGACAGAGTTGTTTGTATGTGCAAAGGTCGATTGTATGTCTTTTTTACCTTGTATGCATTTGGTAGGGTTTTTTTATGCACACATACAAGGTGGACCCGAAATGATTTTAGAGTTGAAATGTATAAGCGGTTAAGTCCACCGGGTGCATCTTTTGCTTTGTATGTTTCTTACATACAAAGGTCACATACAATGCTACATGCAAGGCGTGGACTTGAAAGGGTTATTAAACGGAGTTAAGTCGTTGTATCTTTTATGATTTGTATATTAGAACATGCAACGAAATATACATACAGTGGACCCGAAACATTTATGAATTAGAATTAAGTCTTTGTATGTTTCGACTTGTATGTATGTTTCAATATACATACATTCCGAAACATACAAAGCAGAGATACATTGCCCGGACCTAACATTTTTATGAAACAGGGTTAATTCAATGTATATCGGGCTTGTATATTCATAATGCCGATATACATTACACTTCATACATTGAGAGATACATACAACACATAATCAAAGAGAAAATAAAATCTGATTTAATGCTTGTATCAGGCCTGAATGTATATCTAAAAGATACATAGGTCATGTACATCGGGCGAACCCGAAAAGGTTATTGAACATGGTTAATTCGTTGCATATTTTGTGCTTTGTATATTGAGGATATACAAAGACATTATGCAAGCCGCAGACTTGAAAGAGAGGTGAACTAGCGTTAAATCTATGTATATTTGGGGTTTGTATGTTCGAGGATTGCGAGGTATACAAAGCACAATACGCATCAAAATATACATTGAGTGGAATTGAAAAGTTATAAATTGGAGTTAAGTGCTTGTCAATTTTTGCATTTGTATGTTGCGATATACAAGCCGATATGCATTGCATACATGCAAGCCGCGGAACTAAAGGAAAATAAAATCTGATTAATACGATGTATCATGCCTGACTTGTATATCGGAGGATACAAGGATTTAAATAGGGAAAAGGGTGGGAAAGCAAAGTGGTAGGTTTTTGAGGCATTTTTTGAGACCGATTGCATATTTTTGGTCAACGATGGTTGACCCAACCATTTTCTAATGCTGTATGTGCATTTGTGGACGCGATTTTCACTGTTTCAGGACCCGATATCAGTGTAAGAAATGAGATCAATAGAAAATTTTAGACTCGCTCTAACTATGGAGACTCATGCCGATAGGAAGAATGAACAAGCCGATAAGGCTATTTTAGGATGAGTAAGGAAATCAGTAAGGAATTTTTTTGACCGTGCTGATAGTAGAGAGTTTTGTCGATGGAGAAGAGGGTTTAAATGTAAAACCAAACTGGCAGTTGGGGTTGGCGGTGTGTAAACTCTGCAACTGGGTGTCAAGTGGGAGGTGCATTAGTTGTTATAGTTGGCACACATCGAACATTCTAACCAGGTAATTAATTGGCAAGGCAAATTGATGAGGTTTTTTTTGATCCATTTTATCTGTTTTGCAAGTTTGCAGTTGAGGAAGGAGTTGAAACTTAATGGCGGCGACATCACGGAGGAGGAAATCAGATCTTAGAGGAAGCAAAAGGAAGATAAGGATAAAGGGTGAAGAAGTCAAAGGTCTTCATTGATGAAGACAAAATGCAGATGGAAACATTATTACAACAGACAACAAAAGTTATTTTTGAGCTGCTAGGGTTTCCAGAAGGGCATATTTCACCCAAATTTGATGTATGCTCAGAGATATTTTTGGAGACTTGTTCTCCACCATTTAATGCTATAACTAGAGGTTTGAACTAGGATTTAAACTAGGGTTTTGAGTTGTATTGAGGACAATCAAAGTCTATATATTGTGCCTCTCTACACTGTAATAAGGTGACACAGGGATTTTTTTATAGAAAATAGCTAGCAGTTGTAGTTTATCTTAGCATTTAGAATAGAGGGACCTTTTAGTTTAGAAATAGAAGGAGGTCACCTGTGTCTGCAACAAGGAGCATGTGGAACATCCTGCCTCCTTGCTATATCTGTAAAGCTTGTAAGTTTTCTGTAATTTGATCAATGAAGCTAAGAGTCATTCAGACATTGTAAATCTTATATGACTGTCTGTTTCTAATACAATTGAATCTACAATTCTGCATCTATCTTCTGAGTGTTTTCTGGCTCTTCATTGTGTTTGAAACATTTTCTCTTAGATCTTGCAATCTTGACTGTATGTTTGTGAAAATCCTCAGAACTTACATTTAAGGTTTTTATCTGTGGATTTGATCAAATTGCTGCATTATTTACAAAGTGCATAACAGAAGAATTAGATCCTTTTATTAGAATGAATGAAGTTTAGTGTAGATCTTTCTAACTTTTCCCAACCCATCTAAAATACTTAACCTAAAACGTAGAAATTTGAAGGAAAGTGTCTCATATTTAAAAAGCATAAATGCTAGAGTTGAAAGTAGACAGTTCTCATAATATTGAAGAGGAGAAAGCTGCAATAATTCAAGAAAGCCCTTTAAAGCTTCGTAGCATAGTAACACTTTTATGCAAGAGAATGAACAACATGCTTTTTTATGATCTTTTGCATAGTTTGAGTCCAGTGAATCATCAAGAAACCCTAAATCACATAAGGCCCCTTGAACATTACAGCTTCACATCAACCTATTGAATTTGCCCAACAGGTCAAGACCTGACCATATTAAACTTGGGATTAAGCGAATCTTAATCGATTCCTTCATATCTTTCAAGTTAGTTAGGTTCATTTTATGTGAATTTTAACTATTGTTATGACTGTGTTAAAACAATCATCCACACATTGCAACTGTAGGAACTTATCATCATCCCAGACTTTCCTCTAGAATTGCAAAGCCAAATACTTTATTGCAAAGGAATGTGGAGCAGAATACTTTCTTCCTGTCCCAACTGAACTTACAGAAAAAGTAGGTTTCACTCTAGTGAACACAAATCACTCAGATCTTCATGTGGAGGCTTCAAACCTGGAATGCAGCATCCTTAGTCATAGCTCTAACTTACTTCCAATATGCAGACCATGATCCTCAAGAAGAAGTAATTGCAGAGCAATTTACCAGACTGTTCTTCATCATACAACTCACTGTCTGTACTACACTTCTCTCTAGCTCTCTAGTTTCTTTTGGAGAGGCTAATTTTCTCAATATCCTCAACATACAAGTCTTCTAAACACATAATAGAATAAGATACAGTTGACACCAATGGCAACAAGGATATGTTGACATCAATGATAACACTGATTAGGTAATACTTGCAACAAGTTTCATATACACTAGGTACGACTTCCTTTCGAGCTAGCACCATATAGTAAGTGCTTGTACCGATTCGGACTTGGATTTCACCTTATCCTAATTTATATAGTGGACCAAATGAAAGTATCACTTGGGGTCACAAATGAGTTCTCCTTGCAGATGTGTCTTAAGAGCAAGCCCACTTCCTAAAAATAAAAAGAGAATAGAACCATTTCTCTTCATCGAAGATCCTTTTGAAGGCAAGGGGAGAGGATACTTTGATTCTATCCACTCGGGTAACACAAATGTGCAAGTGCACAAGACACGACAAATAATTGCTAATTGTTCTTTTTAAGCCCAAAAATAAAGTGTGCGTAAGATTGTTTGCAAACAAGATTGATTCTAATGCAATTTGTTGTTCTTTTTAACCCAATGAGTGAAATATGCAAGATTGTTGTTCTTTTTAGCCTAATGAGTGTGATATGCAAGTTGTGTTCTTTTTAGCCTAATTAGTGTGATATGCAAGTTGTTTTCTTTTTAGCCCAATGAGTGTGATATGCAAGTTGTGTTCTTTTTAGCTCAATGAGTGTGACTAGGATTAGACAAGCAATTTCATAGAAAAGAACAACACTAAGCATTTCTAAGCTAGTAAAAAACCCTACAAGGAAGAGGTCAGTAATTGTATATGAGTCTTCGACAATTGAATAAGGCTGCAAAACAAGATGTTAGTCAAAAAACTTAATTTGGGATTAGGCACCAATCTGTGGGACTGGGCGCTGATGCAGAGGTCCAGGCACTGATCTAAGTTTGGTGGAGTTTCCCCCTTGCAAAGTGCACTTTTCCTGCAATAAAGAGAGTCAAACCTGCAGGAATGATGGTTAGAAGCCCAAAAAATGCTATCAAACACTAAATTTATCAAGAAAGCCCATGAAAGGTTAGTTCTATCCTAGATCCGGACGGGCGCTGATTCAAGAGGCTAGGTGCTAATCTGTTGTGACAGGCACTGATTCAAGACAGACAGCAACTCCCCCTTGTAAAATTGATTTTTCTTGCAAAATAGAGAGCTAATGTAGCCAAAAATTCAATAAAACATCGTGCAAGCATAAAATACTAAATTTGACCTAAAACCCATGAGAAATTAGTGATTTTACCTTAGTTCTGGATGGGTGCTGATGTCCTAGATAGGTGCTATTTTGTAGATGTTTAGGCGCTGATCCGACCTGTCACAAGAAAACGTTCACAAGCATGCAAATTTGTTAACTAAAAAGGTGGTGGGAGTCCCACTGAGCATGCCAAAATGTCTACCTATGAAAATGAGACCCTAAATAGATGCAAATTCAACCTAGAATGCACCCAATCTCAAGTCCAAGGGACCTCAAGATTGGACTAAATCACTACTATGCTTTTATACCTAATCATGCACCCTATCTAAGCACACTAGTGATGATATATCCTAATAGATGATATACTTGTTGTTATATCGAGCCTAATAAGACTCAGAGGTTAAATTTACCCCACTTTTATCAGTGCAGTTTTCCTTCAAATTCCTACGGGGTCAAGGATCAATGCCCCTTGCGGGGTCTAGGGGCAGCGTCCCTGGCGCGCTCCCTGTCGCGATACAAGGCGAGGTCGAGGGGGTAGCGCCCCTGAAACTTTACATGGTTTTTTATTATTTTATTAAGGTGTTGATAGTTATTTTTTCATTGGCTGACATAAAAAAACCCTATTTTGTAACCGACAAAAGTTGTGATAAAAATGGCTAAGGGTTAGGGTTTCCGTTGATGTAATGTAGCATTTTGCAGTGGTATTGAGTTGCAAGGATTGCTGGTTGTATTCAGTTTGATTTACTAGATAATAATATTAGATTCTTTGTTGGTGGATGTAGCCCGAGTTTGGGTGAACCATGTTAAAACTTGTCTCTCACTGTTATTATTTCTATGTATTTTCATTCCTCTGTTTAATCTTTATTTGCATTTAATTGATATCTTCTGTTGGCTAACCCTAACAATACTAAACTAAACTAGTTTGAATTACACTAAAGATATGTATGTGAGCACTCAAATTGATAACATAACTTTGCATATGATGGCTTGTTGAAATGAGAGGTGGAGGCCTCAATTTATAGATTTTTGTTGATGAAATTGAAGGACTAGGATCAATTTGGAAGATCAATGGTGGAAATTGCTTGAGGATCCTCAAGCAAGGAGAATTAGACAAATGACATATTTGGATTGGATGAGCTATTTGTTTCGAGATTCAACGGATGATCAATGGATGATATTGCAAGTTTGAATGGTTGGATGGATAGGATTGAGTAGGTGTATGGCATGTAAGGACTCATTTATGAAAAGGTAAGGCTTGGACTTTGTGATGAATTTTAAATTCCATGGAGAGGACAAGTGGAATTTAAAATTAGAAGAATAGTATTCAAATAGTGCCACATGGAATTTTAAATTGGAGTGAATAGTGACACATGGAGTGGGGTGGAAGAAATATGACAAATGTACTCAATTTGGAAGATTTGCCCATGCTTCTAAAGTACCACTTGTCATGTACATGTGTGTACATTGGATGACAAGTGGACTTCTAGAAACATGGGGGTTTGTAACGATGAATTAATTAAAATTAATTCATGTGCACATGGATTAGAAGAAAATAATTATGATTACAAAAAGTAATAAAAAAATGCACAAAATAGGGAATTAAATAAATATGATAATTTATTTAATTTTTGAAATGAACTATAGTAAAAAATATTTAATTGTCAAACTATAGTAGAGGAATTTGATTTTTATGATATGATAAAGGCACAAAATAAATTAATTAGATAATTAAAAATTATTTAATTAATAATTGGATTGGATGAAGTGATGTGGTTGGATTCAGGGTTGAATGCGTGGGTGGATGAAATTGGTTGTGACGATTTTTAGGTGTCTACATCATCCTTTGAGGATTCTTTATTAAGATCTCATAAATCAATGCATATTCAAATATGATTGTCAGGTTTAATGATAGTTATGATATTCAAAATCCAAGGTGAATAGTCAATCGGGTGGATAAAGCCAACATGTAAGAGCTTTTCTATCTCAACCTTGACCATTAAAGTTACCTTGGGATTTTTTTTACAAATTTTCTTCTTTACTAGTTGGGCATGTTAGGGATTGCATGCAGAAGATATCAATTAAATAAAAATAAAGATTAAACAGAGGAATGGAAATATACAGAAATAATAACAGAGAGAGACAAGTTTTTAACATGTTTCACCCAAACCTGGGCTACATCCACCAATAGAGAGTCCAATATTATTATCCAGTAAATCAAACCGATTACAACTAGCAATCCTTACAACTCAATACTGCTGTAAAATGCTACAATACATCAACGAAAACCCTAACCCTTAGCTGCTTTTATCAAGCCTTATGTTAGTTACAAAAGTAGGCTTTTTTAATGTCAGCCAATAGAAAAATAACTCCTGATGCCTTTATAAAATAATAAAAATTGTTTGAGGTTTCGGGGGCACTGCCCTTGGACCCCGCAAGGGGCGCTGCCCCTTGACCCTGTCATGGGGGTGCTGCCCACAAACCCTCACAAGGGGCGCTGTCCCTTAACCCCGTTAAATAATTTGGGGGGAAATTGCACTGATAAAAGTGGGGTAAATTTAACCTCTGATTCTGATTAGGCTCCATATAACAACAATCTCCCACTTGGAGACTGATTAGACTCCACACCATATCATCTCCCACTTGGATACTGATCAGACTCCACACCATATCATCTCCCACTTGAAGACTGATCATAACACCGCTGACCCTATAGCTCCCATTGGAAATAAGCACCCTGGACTTTGTTGTTCTAATTTTATTGTTTTTCAGTCTTGAAGACCAACTGAAGCTGAAGAGGAGCTCAGTTTCTCCCTTGTTACTGCCTTTGTAAACATATCCACTAGATTTTCATCGGTATGGATCTTTTCCAACCGTAACTGTCCATCATCCAACATTGACCGGATGAAGTGATACCTTAGCTATATGTGTTTGGTCTTTTAATGCAAGATAGAATTCTTTGCAAGATGTATGACACTCTGACTTTCTTTAAACAAATAACTATTAGCTTGTTATTTTCCCAATTCTTCCATGAAAGATTGCAGCCATATCATCTCCTTGCTTGCCTCTGTTGCATCTACATACTCTGCCTCCATGGTGGATAAAGCAACCACCTTTTACAATCTAGATATCCAACTCATCCCTATCCCACCTACAGTAAAGACATAACTTGTAGTGTTAGGGTTAGCTGGCAGAAGATATCAATTAAATGCAAATAAAGAGTAAACAAAGAAATGGAAATACATAGAAATAATAATACCGAGAGACAATTTTTAACGTGGTTCACCCAAACTCGGGCTACATCCACCAAATAGAGAGTCCAATATTATTATCCAGTAAATCAAACTGATTACAATCAGCAATCCCTGCAACTCAATACCGCTGCAAAATGCTACAATACAATATCAAAACCCTAACCCTTAGCCGCTTTTTATCAAGCTTTTTGTCAGTTACAAAATAGGGTTTTCTTATGTCGGTCAATGAAAAATTAACTCTCGGTGCATTATAAAATAATAAAAAACCATGTGAGGTTTCGGGGGCGTTGCCCCCGAGCCCCCACAGGGGCGCTGCCCCTCGACCCCGCCCTGTATCGCGACCAGGGGCCTTGCCCCTGGACCCCGCAAGGGGCGCTGCTCCTTGACCCCGTCTTGGGGGCGCTGCCCCTTGACCCCGTAGGAAATTGGGGGGAAACTGCACCGATAAAAGTGGGGTAAATATAACCTCCGAGTCTGATTAGGCTCCATATAACAACAATCTCCCACTTGGAGACTGATTAGACTCCACACCATATCATCTCCCACTTGGAGACTGATCATAACACCACTGAACCTGTAGCTCCCACTGGAAATAAGCACCCTGGACTCTGCTGTTCTATTTTTGTTGTGTTCAGTCTAGAAGACCAACCGAAGCTGAAGAGGAGCTCAGCTTCTCCCTTGTCACTGCCTTTGTAAACATATATGCTGGATTGTCATCTGTATGTATCTTTGCCAGCTATAACTATCCATCATCCAACACCGACTGAATGAAGTGATACCTCAACTGTATATGTTTGGTCTTTGAATGCAAGGCAGAATTCTTTGCAAGATGAATGGCACTCTGGCTGTCTGTAAACAAATAACTGTTAACCTGTTGTGTGCCCAATTCATTCATGAAAGATTGCAGCCATATCATCTCCTTGTTTGCCTCTGTTGCAGCTACATATTCTGCCTCTGTGGTGGATAAAGCAACCACCTTTTGCAACTTGGAAATCCAACTTACCGCTGTTCCACCTACAGTAAAGACATAACCTGTAGTACTCCGCCTGGTATCAATATCTCCTACCAAATCTGAGTCTACATAACCTGCTAAATCAGTATTAGAGCCCCAAAACATAAGTGTTTATTAGATGTACCTCTCAAATACCTGAGAATCCATTTTACCGCATTCCAATGCTCTAATCCGGGATGACTCATATACCTGCTAACGACTCCTACAGCATGTGCAATATCCGGTCTCGTGCATACCATGGCATACATTAAACTACCTACAGCTGAAGCATATGGTACCTTGGACATTTTCTCTTCCTCCTCTTATGTCTTAGGACACATTTCCTTAGTCAATTTCAAATGACTAGGCAAAGGTGTGCTGATAGCTTTTGCATTCTCCATGTGGAATCTCTGCAACACCTTTTCAACATAAGCAGCCTGAGATAGAGTCAATTTTCTGTTCAGCCTATCTCTGCAAATTTTCATACCAAGGATTTGTTTTGCTGCCCCCAAATCCTTCATATCAAATGATTGTGCCAACTGCTGTTTTAACTCTCTTATGTGATCCATGTTAGACCCAGCTACAAGCATGTCATCAACATATAAACATAAAATAATGTAGCTGTCATTATCTAACCTCTTAAAATACACACAATGGTCAGAATTACACCTACTGTAGTCTTGCTCAGCCATAAAACTGTCAAATTTCAAATACCATTGCCGAGGTGCTTGTTTCAGGCCATACAAACTCTTCTTCAATCTGCACACTAGTTTCTCCTTACCTTTGACCTCAAATCCTTGGGGCTGTTCCATATAGATCTCCTCCTCCAAATCACCATGGAGAAAGACAGTTTTAACATCGAGCTGTTCAAAATGTAAATCTTCAGCAGCCACAATACTTAAAATAGTACGAATAGAAGTCATCTTGACAACCGGAGAAAATATCTCATCAAAATCAATGCCCTTTTTCTGTACAAATCTTTTTACAACTAACCTGGCCTTAAATCTTTTCTTACCTCCATCTTCCTCTTTCAGCCTGTAAACCCATTTATTTGGGAAAAGCCTTTTGACCTGCAGGTAACTTACATAATTTCCAAGTCTGATTTTTCAGCAAGGAGTCCATTTCTTCTTTCATTGCAAGCTCCCATTGAACCTGTGTATCCACCTGCATAGCTTCATCATACCCTTCTGGTTCACCAGCATCTGTTAACAAAATAGAATACAAAGAGGGAGAAAACCTTTCAGGAGGTCCGTTGATCCGTGTTGACCGTCTAACATTCACTGGAGTTTGTGGTATTTCTGGTTGTTGTTGCGGAGCATGAGGAACCACTGGAACACCACTATTTGGAGTATCGTCTAGCACCACATAATCCTTTTCTTTCTTCTCATGCTGCTGCAACTGATCTTTGTACAACACCTTCTCATTGAATATAACATCCCTGCTTCTCACAATTTTTTGATTTTCAAAATCCCAAAGCCTATAACCAAATTCATCAATGCCATATCCAACGAAGGTACATTTTTTTTGATTTCGCATCCAGCTTGGTTCTATTTTCAGAATCTATATGTGCAAATGCTTCATAGCCGAAGGTTTTCAGAAAAGAATAACTCACCTTCTTGCCTGTCCATGCTTCCTCTGGAATACCACAGCCTAAAGGAACTGAAGGACCTCTGTTAATTAAATATACAGCAGTGTTGATAGCCTCTGCCCACATGTTTAAAGGTAGCCCAACATGCAATCTCATGGTCCTTGCACGCTCCATTATTGTCCTATTCATGCGTTCAGCCACTCCATTTTCCTGTGGAGTCCCTGGAACCGTTTTCTGCCTGCAAATTCCATTAAGGGAACAATAATCTTCAAATTCTTTGCTGCAATACTCACCGCCATTATCAGATTTGAGACATTTTAATCTTTTACCCATCTCATTCTCAACCAAGCTTCTCCATTTCTTAAATGTTTCAAATACATCAGATTTCTGTCTAAGGAAATAAATCCAAACCTTCCTAGTTGCATCATGTATGAATGTAACATAATACCGAGAGCCACCGAGAGAAGATACCTGAGCTGGTCCCCATACATCTGTATGCACAAGCTCCAATTTTTCATTTTGCTTTTGCTTCCCATCCTTGAGAAAACTGACTCTCTTTTGTTTTCCATACACACAACTTTCACAGAAATCCATATTAATACATTTCAGACCTGGTAAAACTTTCTTAGAATGAAGTACCTTCATACCTTTTTCACTCATATGCCCAAGTCTGTTATGCCACAGTGTTGTCTCAGAACCTGCAGCAACTTTTCCAGTCTCTTCCTGCAAACCTGCAGCAACTGTTCCTGAACCTGTTTGTTTTTTCTCTGTAATAGCTAAAGTAGAAGGAACAGTATGACCTATACAAAGATATAAGGTGCCTACTTTCACACCTTTTGCTACTACTAAGGCACCTTTTGAAACCTTCCAATTTTTATCAGTAAATGTAACAGTGCAACCTTGTTTAGTTAGCTGCCCTGCTGAAATTAAATTCCTACTAAGCCTTGGAACATGCCTTACCTCTTGTAGTAGCCAATGATTCCCATTCTGCAACTTAATCTTGATTCTTCCATTTCCAACAATCTGACAGGGTTCGTTATCTCCCAAATAAACCAGCCCAAAATCCCCTTGGACATAATCAAGAAAATAACTTCTATGGGGCATAGCATGAAATGAGGCCCCTGAATCTAAAACCCATGAATCATCAGCATTATCTAGGGTAAGAATCAAAGCGTCATCTTCAGATGTATTACTTACCACATTTGCTTCCTTATTGCCTTCTTGTTTGTCTCCTTCTTTGTTCTTCCGAGACCAGCAATCTTTCTTCAGATGACTTGGTTTTCCACAGTACCAACAATCGTTCTGTCCTCTGGTTTGGAATCTTTTGTCCTTTGATTTTCCTCGTGACTTCCCATGACCTCCAGAACCTTTTCCTCTCTCCTTTGATCTGCCTCTGCTTTCTGCATTCAAAACACTGCCTGATTTAGATCCACCTGAGCTTTTCTTACGAATTTCCTCACTCAGAATAACACCAACAACATCATCAAATTTTAGAGTATTTGAACCAAAAACAGAGTTACTAACTGCCATTACCAAACTATCCCAGCTTTTAGGCAATGAACATAATATCAAGAGAGCTCTAACTTCTTCATCAAATTTTACATTTACAGAAGTCAATTGACTGACAATCGTATTAAATTCATTTAAATGACCTGTCACAGATCCACCTTCAACCATTTTCAAATTAAACAACTGCTTCATGAGAAATACCTTTTTTGAGGCTGAGGGTTTTTCATACAATTTTGCCAAAGCTTTCATCAGACCATCTGTTGTCTTCGCTTCTGTTATATTGAATGCCACCGACGGTGCCAGGCATAACCAAATGGTTCCTAGTGCCTTTCTGTCAAGAAGATTCCAATCCTCATCAGACATTGTTGCCAGTTTCTTGGCTACTCCTTCCAACGGCCTCCATAAATCCTTTTGATAGAGGTAATCCTCCATCTGCATCTTCCATAACTGATAGTTTTGCCCATTGAATTTATCAACCTTCATTTTACCCTCGTCCGCCATTGCTCCCACTCAACCTGAGACTTTCCTGTAGACGATAATCGAACACAACCCGCTCTGATACCACTTGTTAGGGTTAGCCGGTAGAAGATATCAATTAAATGCAAATAAAGAGTAAATAGAGAAATGAAAATACATAGAAATAATAATAGCGAGAGACAATTTTTAATGTGGTTCACCCAAACTCGGGCTACATCCACCAAACAGAGAGTCCAATATTATTATCCAGTAAATCAAACCGATTACAATCAGCAATCCCTGCAACTCAATACTGCTGCAAAATGCTACAATACAATATCAAAACCCTAACCCTTAGCCGCTTTTTATCAAGCTTTTTGTCAGTTACAAAATAGGGTTTTTTTATGTTGGTCAATGAAAAATTAACTCCCAGTGCATTATAAAATAATTAAAAACCGTGTGAGGTTTCGGGGGTGCTGCCCCTCAATCCCGCCCTGTATCGCGACCAGGGGCGCTGCCCCTGGACCCCGCAAGGGGCACTGCCCCTTGACCTTGTCTTGGGGGCGTTGCCCCCAAACCCCCGCAAGGGGCGCTGCCCCTTGACCCCGTAGGAATTTGGGGGGAAACCGCGCCGATAAAAGTGGGGTAAATATAACCTCCAAGTCTGATTAGGCTCCATATAACAACATGTAGTACTCTGCCTGGTATCAATATCCCTTGCCAAATTTGAGTCCACATAGCCTGCTAAATCAGTATTAGAGCCCCCAAAACATAAGTTTTTATTGGATGTACCTCTCAAATATCTGAGAATCCATTTTACTGCATTCCAATGCTCCAATTCAGGATGACTCATATACCTGCTTACGACTCCTATAGCATGTGCAATATCTAGTTTCGTACATACCATGGCGTACATTAAACTTCCTATAGCTGAAGCATATGGTACCTTGACATTTTTTCTTCCTCCTCTTGTGTCTTAGGACACATCTCCTTAGTCAATTTCAAATGACTAGGCAAAGGTGTGCTGATAGCCTTTGCATTCTCCATATGAAATCTCTGCAACACCTTTTCAACATAATCAGCCTGAGATAGAGTCAATTTTCTATTTTTCCTATCTCTACAAATTTTCATACCAAGGATTTGTTTTACTGCCCCCAAATCCTTCATAGCAAATGATTGTGCTAACTGTTGTTTTAACTCTCTTATGTGATCCATGTTAGACCCTGCTACGAGCATGTCATCAACATATAAGCATAAAATAATGTAGCTGTCATTATCCAACCTCTTAAAATAAACACAATGGTCAAAATTACACTGGCTGTAGCCTTGCTCAGCCATAAAACTATCAAATTTTAAATACCATTGCCGAGGTGCTTGTTTCAAGCCATACAAATTCTTCTTCAATCTGTACACCAATTTCTCCTTACCGTTGACCTCAAATCCTTGGGGCTATTCTATATATATCTCCTCCACCAAATCACCATGGAAAAAGGTAGTTTTCACATCTAGCTGTTCCAAATGCAAATCTTTAGCAGCCACAATACTTAAAATAGTATGAATAGAAGTCATCTTAACAACCGGAGAAAAAATATCATCAAAATCAATACCTTTTTTTTGTGGAAATCCTTTTACGACTAACCTGACTTTAAATCTTTTCTTACCTCCATCTTCCTCTTTCAGCCTATAAACCCATTTGTTTGGTAAAGCCTTTTTACCTATAGGCAACTTACATAATTCCCAAGTCTAATTTTTCAGTAAGGAGTCCATTTCTTCTTTCATTGCAAGCTCCCACTGAACCTTTTTATCCACCTGCATAGCTTCATCAAACCCTTCCAGTTCACTAGCATCTATTAACAAAATAGAATACAAAGAGGAAGAAAACCTTTCAAGAGGTCTACTTAGCCTTGTTGACTGTCTAACATTCACTGGAGTTTGTGGTATTTCTTGTTGCTATTGTGGAGCATGAGGAACCACTGGAACATCATTATTTGGAGTATCATCCAGTACCACGTAATCCTTTTCTTTTTTCTCATGTTGCTGCAACTAATCTTTATACAACACCTTCTCGTTGAATACAACATCCCTGCTTCTCACAATTTTCTGATTTTCAAAATCCCAAAGCCTATAACCAAATTATCAGTGCCATATCCAATGAAGGTACACTTTTTTGATTTTGCATCTATCTTGGTTCTATTTTCAGAATCTACATGTGCAAATGCTTCACATCTAAAGGTTTTGAGAAAAGAATAACTCACCTTCTTACCTGTCCATGCTTCCTCTGGAATACCATAACCCAAAGGAACTAAAGGACCTCTATTAATTAAATATATAGTGGTATTGATAGCCTCTGCCCACATGTTTAAAGTCAGCCTAGCATGCAATCTCATGGTCCTTACATGCTCCATTATTGTCCTATTCATGCGTTCAGCCACTCCATTTTCCTGCGGAGTCCCTAGAACAATTTTCTGCCTACGAATTCCATTAAAGGAACAATAATCCTCAAGTTCTTTGCTGCAATACTCACCACCATTACCAGATCTGAGACATTTTAATCTTTTACCCATCTCATTCTCAACCAAGCTTCTCCATTTCTTAAATGTTTCAAATACATTAGATTTTTGCCTAAGGAAATAAATCCAAACCTTCTTAGTTGCATCATCTATGAATGTAACATAATACCAAGAGCCACTGAGAGAAGATACCTAAGCTGGTCCCCATATGTCTGTATGCACAAGCTCCAACTTTTCATCTTTCTTTTGCTTCCCATCCTTGAGAAAACTGACTCTCTTTTGTTTGCCATACACGCAACTTTCACAGAAATCCATATTAATACATTTCAGACTTGGTAAAACTTTCTTAGAATGAAGTACCTTCATACCTTTTTCATTCATATGCCCAAGTCTGTTATGCCACAGTGTTGTCTCAGAACCTACAGCAATTGTTCCTAAACCTGTTTGTTTTTTCTCTACAACAACTAAAGTAGAAGGAACAATATGACATGTACAAAGATATAAGGTGCCTACTTTCACACCTTTTGCTACTATTAAGGCACCTCTTGAAACCTTCCAATTTTTATCAGTAAATGTAACAATGCAACCTTCATCAACTAGCTGCCCTACTGAAATTAAATTCCTACTCAGCCTTGGAACATGCCTTATCTCTTGTAGTAGCTAATGATTCCCATTTTACAACTTAATCTTGATTCTTCCCTTTTCAACAATCTGATAGGGTTCATTATCTCCCAAATAAACTAGAACAAAATCCCCTTGGACATAATCAAGAAAATAACTTCTATGGGGCGTAGCATGAAATGAGGCCCCTGAATCTAAAACCCATGAATTATTAGCATTATCTAGGGAAAGAATCAAAGCATCATCTTCAGAATTATTACTTACCACATTTGCCTCCTTATTGCCTTCTTGTTTGTCTCCTTTATTCTTCCGAGACTAGCAATATTTCTTCAGATGACCTAGTTTCTTGGATAGTACTAGCAATCCTTCTATCCTCAGGATTGGGACCTCTTGTCCTTTGATTTTCTTCATGACTTCCCATGACCTCCATAACCTTTTCCTCTCTCCTTTAATCTACCCCTGCTTTCTGCATTCAAAACACTACCTGATGTGGACCCTCCTGAACTTTTTCCTTGCATTTCCTCGCTAAGGATAACACCAACAACATCATCAAATTTTAATGTATTTGAACTAGAGACAGAGTTACTTACAACTATTACCAAGCTATTCTAGCTTTCTAGCAAAGAACATAATATCAAGAGAGCCCTCACCTCTTCATCAAAACTTACTTTTACAGAAGTTAACTGACTGATAATTGTATTAAACTCATTTAAATGATCTGTCATAGATCCACCTTCAATCATTTTTAGATTAAATAAACACTTCATGTGAAATACCTTATTTGAGGATGAGGGTTTTTCATACAATTTAGCCAAAGCTTTCATTAGACCATCTATTGTCTTCACTTTTGTTATATTGAATGCCACAGATGGTGCCATGCACAACTGAATGGTTCCCAGTGCCTTTCTATCCAGAAGATTCTAATCCTCATCAGTCATTGTTGCCAGTTTCTTGGCTATTCATTCCAATGGCCTCCATAAATCCTTCTGATAGAGATAATCCTCCATCTGTATCTTCCATAATTAATAATTTTGCCCATTGAATTTATCTACCTTCAATTTACCCTTGTCCGCCATTGCTCCCACTCAACCGTGAGACCTTCTTGCAGACGATAATCAAACACAACCTGCTCTAATACCATTTGTTAGGGATTGCATGCAGAAGATATCAATTAAATGCAAATAAAGATTAAATAGAGGAATTGAAATACACAGAAATAATAACAGCGAGAGATCATTTTTTAACATGGTTCACCCAAACCTGGGCTACATCCACCAACATAGAGTCCAATATTATTATCCAGTAAATCAAACTGATTACAACCATTGATCCTTGCAACTTAATACCACTGCAAAATGCTACAAGACATTAACAGAAACCCTAACCCTTAGCTGCTTTTAACAAGCCTTATGTCAGTTACAAAAATAGGGTTTTTTATGTCGGCCAATAGAAAAATAACTCCCGATGCCTTTATAAAATAATAAAAATCGTTTGAGGTTCGGGGGCATTGCCCCTGTACCCCACAAGGGGCACTGCCCCCAAAATAATTTGGGGGGAAAGCATGCTGATAAAAGGGGTAAATTTAACCTCTGAGTTTGATTAGGCTCCATATAAAAACAAGGCATGGCAATAAAACACAATATTATGGACCACAATATGTGGGTCTATACTAGGCATATCCTTGTATGACCAAGAAAATAAATCAAGGAATTCATGTAAGAGATTAGAATGTGCTTTTCTCTCTTCTAAAGACAAGCATTGTTCTATCGATATGACTTTATCGATGTTTTTAGGATCCACTGGGACATTGATAATATCTTCAACAAGGAGAGTATTATGGTCCTAAGGATTAGATGAATGAGGAGATTCCTGAGAGTTATTAGGGGGTGAAGAGGTATCATCAGATAAACCTACATATTTCCTAAAGTATTCTTTTGCATTTAAATAATAGGGGAGCCCACAATCATGATGATATCTAGGCATGTGATCGTACACTCCCAAGAATTCAACAAGAGCTTCATTCATAGAAAAAGCATCTAAAAGTGGAATATGAGAATCAAGATCACACATGATGAGTTCTAGATGTATGAGGGGAAGGGAAAGAGAAGTTAGAGAGGTGGAGATCATATTAACATCTATTAAATCTTGATAATAGGATTTAGAGGGCCGAGTAGGATAGTATATAGGACGTAGAGAAGAATAATGTAAATTAGATTCTAAGGGGATCTTGATATCCTATTTTTCATCCATGTCCATTGCCTTTATAACTAATACTAGAGAGAATATGAAAAGTATGGCCATAACAGGATTCCATCCTTGTAAAGGGAGGATCACCACTAGTGGTGTAGTTGATACAAGAAGTATAGTCACATGAATCTTTAAGAGAAGATGGAATAGAACTTTTAACTATTTTGGATGAAGCGTTTTGATCAAATGACGTAGAGTGAAATTTTGGAATGTTGGAGTGAGATGGGTTGATTTTATATTCTCCTATAAAGGAAGGTGTAAAATCCAAAGAACCCCATGTTGAATGCATAAGAAAACTAAGAGGGGGGGTGAATCAGTTGTATCAAAAAATTTAAACCTTCACAAGCATAATCACATTCACTTCAATTCACTTAAGCCCTAATTATGTTATGAAGATTAAACATAAAAATAGAGAACAAAAATTTAATCACATCAGCACCATGCACAAGAGAATACTAGATTTTTACGTGGAAAACCCTAAAAGGGAAAACCATAGTGAGGATTAGCTCACAATATATAGTAGTATCAATACCGAATTACAAAGAGGCTCACTGCCAATAGGGCTCACTACCATGAACTGATATAATAGCATCTACCACATGTCTGAGTTTAGTTCCATTGAAGCATAGTATATATCTCCTTCACAGCCTCACAAAATACACATCCTCATCTTCACATCCTCATACCCACACCCAAATACATGAATCCTTTTCACTTATTTATTTCAATCATCAACCTTGGAACATACATCAAGGTTGGCAATACATTCTATATCCTTTGGAACAATCTTCAATGTTGGAAAACATACAAAATTCAAATTAGGTCTAGACCTAAACAATCTTGCAAATCAAATGAATGAAGGTAGAACACTTTATGACTTAGCTTAGACCCAAATACATCTTCACATGCTTCAACACACTTCTACAATCCATGAAACACATCTGTAAAGAGTGTTAGCACTCAAGACGACCAAACTTGTGCAAACACCAAGAATACTTAGGCACACACTTCCAAGAACTCAATCATAGCTTACAGATCAAGCACAAGCCTTCAACACAATCTGGAGACATCCACAAACAACATTAAATCACTTGGGAGCCAACAAATCCAGCTGCAACAAATCTCACTTGAAGACAACAAGTATCACTTGAAGACAGATCACGAACTGCTCAAAACAAACACCATCGAACTTTGCTACACAATAACATGCTTTCTAGAGCATCAAATCACAAATCATTTGGAATGAAGATAGATAAGGACCTTATAAACATATCTCTAAAACTGTAGCACCTGAAACTACTCTACGGAGAAATGCGGAGCAAAATACTTTCTCCCAGATACCTCTGCACAACCCAGAAACTCTTTCAATTATAGTCTTCAAACTGGTGAACATAACTTCTACTGCACAATGATCTGGACCACCAAATTCTAGATTTCACATCTTCAAATACTTCTCTAAAACATATCCAAAACTCACACTTCGGTCTTCAACACAGAAGAAATGCAGAGCAAAAACTCAGACAGTATCCTGCAAGCTAGAATATTTTGCAACACACTGTTTCTTCTAGAGATCAAATTTTCTCAAAAGCACTTGGAAACTCAACAACAAGAGCACTATACCAACATCATTAGCACTTCTATAATGCATTCAAATCACTTTAACATGATAGCTCAATCAAGCAACAATCGACAATATTAGAAGACACAGTTGACATCAATGACAACACCGATTAGCACATACTTGCAACACCCCAATCATCACTAGGACATGCATTGGAAGATGAATTTATATCTTATCAAGATTGTCAATAGGAGTTGATGATACTGAATCATCTTTTTTTGAAGAAGAGGGAATGAGATTTCTAAGTGTTGGAGAAGTATCAAGTCAATTCATAGGATCCACTTGTTGACAATATAAAGGGATCCAGATCAATTTTTATTGTGCAAGTTTTATTTCCATAAACAAATTTGATTGATCCATGCAAGGTAGATAGAACTATACCCATGAATCCATGGTCTATCAAGAAGGAGATTATAAGAAGCTCCAGGCATGACATGAACAAGAATAGGCAAAGTAACAAGGCCCAATTCAATAGGCAATGTGATTGTACCAAGGGTTTGTCTAGCTATATTGTTAAATTTGTGGATGGAAAGGTTTGTTGGAGATATTGAAGACGTATCAATATTGATGTGATTTAACAAGTCTACCCCACAAATGTTAAGACCTGAACCATTACCAATAAGTGTACATTTAACACCAAAGGAATTAATTTCTATAATTATGAGAAGAAGGTGACTTCTTTCTGAACCTCTAAAGATGGTGACCCATATTGTTGGAATATTATATCTATTGAATTTGTATATATACAATCAAGTAAGGTAGCTACATCATTCAACCTAACAAAAGATGCTACTAGGATTAGGTTTGTAAGGCTTCTTGGAGTATGCCATGATATGTTGGTGAAGTTTAAACAAGCTCCTAAAGAGAGATCTTGGTAGTAGCATGAAGCTTCTCTACAATATCATACTCTCCAATTGTCTTTTGAGAAAGATAGGGAGCTAGAGGAAGAATAGGAGAAGTAGGAAGGGAAACAGGGACATGTATAGCCTATTTATTTTTCCATGGATTATATGTGTGGGCTGCTGCATGATAATGAGGAGGACCAGACACATTTACTGTTATAGATTTTTCAATATGAGTGTAGTAATTCAAAGGTTGAGGTGTGGTTGTAGCACCCTGAACAATTATTACTAGTTTAGAAGTTTATTGTGTATTAGAATGAAGATGAACCATAATGTTTGGTTTCATAGGTTCTTGAGTAGGACTAGAAACATAAATTGTGTTAATCAACTCCTTAGAAGGAGAATGTTTTAAGATAGAATGGGAAGAAGTGAAATGGATGAAGTCATTAAGGGCTTCATCTAACATGTCAAAATATTCACTAGTAAAGGGATTGTTAAAATCTATAAATGTTTGGAGAAATAGATCCGACATAGTCAAATATTTGTTTGCACCAAACAAGAGAAGAGTGGAAGTCAAATGAAAAGATTAATTCAGTCAAATATTTGTTTGCACCAAACAAGAGAAGAGTGGAAGTCAAATTAAAAGATTAATTCAAGTGAATGAAGTTAGGTTCGCCAAAATGTAATATAGAAAAATGAGATCCTATTTAAAATATCTATTTTTTCTAACTAGAACTATTTCCCAAGATATCACATAAGGATTTAACCAGATTCAATGAAGATTATTTCACTTCTATCCAAACAAGAAGAGAAAAATAACTCCATCTAAACCCTATAGTTATATTATACTTATAAAAAAATTATCTTTGATAAGCTAAAGCATAAAAGTATAGAAATGAAACTCAAATTTTTGGAAAACAATATATTGAATCACAGAAATGAATTCAAAAATGAAAAGAGGAACAGAAAAGGTGCTTGGCACTAGAAGGGGAGATCCTCAACCCAGGACATCTACATGTCACATAGACATCTACACACCGCATTGTCATCCGTATGGCAGGAAAACAGAGAAAATCTTCAATAAATATTCCAATTCCAATTCAGTGAGTTACCCAATCTTCATAGAAAACCACAAAGAAAACCAAACAGTATTCTAGATAACAAAATCTACTGGGAAACACATTGAAATAACTAATTTAAATGATGAAAATAAGGAATGAAAGAGATAAATAAAGAAATGAAGACTATCAAACCTCCATGCGGTTGAATCTCCTCAAAATACTTACAACTACAAAGACCAATGAAAACTTGTTGGGGTTGTTTGGGAGCTTACCTTTAGGTCAAGCCACTATGTTGGTCTTTCAACCTCCATGGACAACCAATGTTGAAAAAGATTAAAAATAAGTGTGTGCTCTTATTTCCTAAGCGTGTCTAAGAAAATAACAATAGTGATAGTAAATAAATGTTGAGTATCAACGCTAGTCTATGGGGAAGAATACCCTAGTGTGCATAAAGTAAAATAGGGTGGTGGTTTACACCACAAGTTTTCCAAGAAAGAGATAATGGAAGATGCAATAAACAAGATAAAAATGTTAAATCTTCAAAATAAAATAATGTTACCAAGCTTGAAACAATGGAGGAGGCTACAAGCTCCTTGAGGACTAGTAACATGCACAACCAACATTAATCCCTTGTGAGAGCCTCCACAATAACCAAGCTACAAGTGTGAATCCAATAGAATATGAGAAAGAGAGAAGTTGCAACTCAAAGAGAGCACTAAAACCAACAATAGAGAACAAATAGTTCTTTCTTTTTTGAATGCCAAAGCTTTTTTCAAAAATGAATCCAAAAAGAGGTAGAAGAAGTGAAAAGATTTTAAAAAATGAGTTTATATAATTGGGAAGAGAGAATCCAAGGGTCGGGCATGCTTACAAAGGTCATTTCACTACCAATGAGTGTTACTATCGACAGAACCAAATGACAAAGCGAGAAAGCAATATTTTTAATTTTGGAATCTTCAGGATGCCAGTGTGTCATGCGGATGTCTATGCATCACACTTGCATCCTAAGAAAATTTTCCAATGTTTTAGCATGTGTTTCTAGAAAATTAATAAAGATAAGCATATGATAAAAAACTTGGAAAACCTTGGTGAGGGATGAAATAGGCCAAGGTTAGGCTCAAGTGCCCTGGAAACATGCTACAGGAGTGGACACTAAGCGGATCAAAACATAAAATGAAATTGTGAGGGTATGCAATTTTCTATGTTACACAATCAAATGATTGACTCTATGGCTAATCTTCCATAATATTTTAACCCCATAGACATCTACAAAGCTTAGAGTTTGTCCTTGTAATTTGAGATGAACTATTGATGGAAATAGGTGACCTTCCTCATATCCTTAGTTATATAGAGTGTAGAGTGGAACCCTTCACAAGAGATTATGTAGAAAAGGATGAAGTCATATTAGAATATCTTCATTTGTATGATGGTATCCCACAAGCATGTTATAGAAGAGAAGACATGCTAATACCCCACCTAGATGATTAATTCGGTGAAGAATTAGACATTCTACAACTTGAACACACCACTAGAGTGTCTCATGCCCCCCTTTATTTCAAGGAGGTCCATCTCTCTTTAGCAAGGGATACTATAAGCATAAATTTTAGTATCCCTAAGAATCTAAAAGTGTTGAAGTTGGGATACAAACTAACGAATGAAGAGTTATACAAATATATGGAGTTTCTCATTGATTTTGTAGACATCTTCACCTGGTAATATTTTGACATGTTCAGGCTAGATCCTGACATCATTATTCATAACTTAGTCACCAATCCAAACACCAAGCCAATAAAATAGAAGTTGAGACCAATTAAACCCACTGTTGATGTAATGGTAAAAAAGGTGCTAATGGAATTCCTTAAGGTAGGTTTTATAAAACCAGTTTACTATTGAACATGGATAAAAATTATAGATCTTGTTCTCAAAAGAATGGTAAAGTGTGAATATATGTCAATTTTGAAAGGAAGTAGAGTTGTATAATACACTTCCTACACCAATCTATGAGAGGAGGTATGTGCAAAAATTAAACTATCATACAATTACAAGGAAATAAACACAAAATAAATATACTATAATATAATAATTTGCATGGGGAAAACCATTTTAGGAGAAAAATCCCAAACTCCAAAGAAACTCAATGAAATATTTAATAATTAATGGTTACAATACACTTATAGAGTCTAAGCCTTTACAAAAGTATTACCAACAAGACATTTGGAGCAATTATGGTAGCATAATAGTACCTAAAAAACTCACTATGAAACCTCCATCTCAAGAACCCAATAAAGAGGAGAAGTAATACTTGAAATAATCAAATGTCAATTAGGAAACCATAAGCTAAAAGCACCCAAAATATGGTGCTCAAATTCCTAGTTACAAATCCAACACCCGATCCGCAAGATGAGTCCACAAGCTAAAAATAGAATATTCCTTCCACATGCCATAAGCTCATCATAATTCACTCACCAACTTGGGTGTTCCATTTAGCTCCATTGTCTCCATTCAAATATGCCTTATGACATGTCATAACATGCATCATAAATTGGTCAAGTGTATCTCCCTCTTATAGCTCTCCTATATGTCATAGATGTTCTTACATTTCCAATGTGGGAGGCACAACTTTTGAAGGCCATAACCTTTAATCTAGGAAGCTGATTGAGCCTATTTAAAAAAAAAAATGATCTTGAATAGATCTACATCCCTAGAAATAGCTTTCTAGTTATGTCCCATTCTAATATTTTTTAAGGGCCAAAAATGACCTATATAGCCCAAAAATTGAGTTTTTCTATTCTATAGCCTAAAAATTGCAATTTTCTATGTTTTTAACATTAACATGCAAGGTTAAGACACATTTCCTAATATATTTTAGAGATATTAATAAATCTTGTCTTAAAGATGGCTTTCATCTCCCCTCCATAGATCAAATTGTCAACTCCACATTTGGCTATGAAATGCTACCAGTAATGGATGGTTTTTCAGCTATAACCAGATTTGTATCACAAAGGATGTGTTACATCTTAAAATGTGTACACTAGCATTTTATACCTAGTTTAGCACCTGGTTGGACCTAAAATGTTTACACTTGTTAATCATGACCTATTTTAACACATTTTTGAATGTTTAACGATTAATTCTTGATCCTGATGATAAAACATGACAAAATTACAATGAGAATGACCTAAGAACACCTAAAGAGACTTATGTCAGAGTTTTTGGGGCTAAAGGACAAGGGCGCCCAAGCACCCCAGTCCCTCATTTAGACCTGACCTAATTTAAAGGTATGTCAGGTTTCAATTTTATTCATCATTTGTGAGTAGGAATGCATATAAAAGAAAGTTATTTTATTTATTTAAACATCTCTAAGTGATCTCTAAGCTATCTCTAATTTCTTGAATGATTCTATCTCTCTCTTCTTCTCTCTCATGCTCTCTATTCTTCTCTAAATCTCTCTATGGTGGATTATTGTTGCGGTACTAACTTCTTGCAAGTCTTGTGAATATATTTCTACTTCTATGGGCTACACCAATTTCTTGAGTCAAGTTGTGATGCAGCATCAAGCATGTTAGGGTTTTCATGCTCATGGTGACTTCTTTCCTTGATGCTTTGTTCTAACATTCCATTCTACTTTAGATTTTCCTCTACCCTCCTAGGGCACACTCTCTTTATCTCTCATCATTATTATTGTGAAGGTGGAAATACCATTCATGGAGCTTGACTTAGACAAGCTCCTAAATAGAACCCAACCATTTTCCTTCTTATGTGTGTAGGTAGCATCAAGAGGAATTTGCAGAAAACAAGTTACAGGAAGCAGGAACATAGAAGGGAAAAGGCACAGGAAGTTTAACATTCTACAAAACCCTAATCAGGGTCTAGGGTGCCCAAGAACCCTAGTCCTTTGACCTCTCAAATCTGGATCTAGGTTCTCCTCTGTCCACTGGTCTCTACTGTGCTTTTAGATTTCCATATATGTTTCTGATAGTTTGTTATGCTCCAATCTTGCTCATTTAGGGTTTTATGTTTTGCCATAGTTTGATTGGTTGGATTTGGTTGATTCTCCTCTATACAACAAAGAAACAAATCCCCTATAACTTTGCTCTCCTTAAAGTGTAGAATCCAATCTTGGCTTGTGTTCTAATGTTGGATAGAAGAGGGTTTGACCTAGTTTAATCTCTTGTGCTAGTCTCTCTTTTCTATATAACATTTAGGTGAACCCATCGTTTGTTGCACTTTGGCATCCTTCCTTCTTCAGATCTAAGCTATTTTCTTCCCTATATCTGATTAGATTGAATTCATTCATTATTTGACATACTTTCATATCTTAATTTTACATTGTTTCAAAATTAGGGTTTGCAAAAACCTTGCATTTTTAGAAAATATAGCTAGTCTTGAACCTAGGGTTTGGAGGTTAGTGAGTTGTTTCAGATCTTTGTGGCATGATTAAATTGATTTAATTTTCTGTATCATGTGATCTTTGTGTTTAAATAAAATACATTCTTTCATATTTGCATTGAAAAGTGAAAAATCAAGCATTTTAGGCTTAGAAAAAGGGCATATTTATTTCATTATTTTCATCTCATAACTTTAGATCATTATAGGATGAATTGAATTTCTGATTTTTGCATCAGATTTTATTGATATTATAGTAATTAATGATTTCATAGTGATACATCTTGCATTTAAACCTTTTGTTCGCTAGGGTTTTGTCAAGAAAATTGCATTTTTTGAAAAATCTAGTTAATTGGAAATCTAGGGTTTGTTTTTCATATCTTGTTTCAGATTTTTCTAATGATAAGTAGTGGTTCAAATCTGATGTTGCATTTTTGTAGAATGTAATAATTATCATTTGTTTTTAGACTACATTCTTGCATTTAAGATCTAGGGTTTGATAGTGAAACCCTAGCTAGTCTTGTATTTAGTGGTTGAATTTGAAATCTTATTTTCAGATCTTTGTTATGATGAAGGATTGTTAAATCTGATTTTAAATTTCTGTACCTCATCATATGTGTCATATTTGTTTAAATTTGAAAGCAAGAACATTCATGCATTCATCTTCTCTTTGAAATTAGAAAGCAATTGCATAAACAAAACTATCTAGCCTCATTTGACACTTATGCATCTTCATTTAAAGAAAAATTTTCTAAATACCTCTTGTGTTTACTTAGGACAATCATTTTTACATACTACACATCTTACATTTGCAAGACGTAGTTGTTGTGGTTACCAAAAACACCACATTTTTGGAAATCCCTGCTTATCTTGCACTTGTAGATCATTGATTGTAATATTTTAGATACTCAAATCATTTCTAAATTCAATTTTACATTGCTATTCCATATCACACTTACATGTATTATTGTCTTCTTTGTATTACTTCTATCAATAGTAGAGGACTTTAATAAATTCATCTCAATGAATAGTCATGAGAAAGATGACGGTGATAGTTCTTCTTCTACCAAAATTCATGATAATATCATAACTTCTAAGGCATATGATGGTGACCTAGCTTTGCCTACATCACCCTATGCTTTAGATCCCTCTCCCAAAAGTGATAACATTTTGGTGCAAGAGGATGAAATCATTGACACATTCCTTAACATCATATTACCTTCTTTTCATTTAAATGATCTCTCCCAAAAGTGATAACATTTTGGTGCAAGAGGATGAAATCATTGACACATTCCTTAACATCATATTACCTTCTTTTCATTTAAATGATCTCTCTTCTAGAGATGTGGCATTAGAGGATGTTGAGCATACTATTTCTACTTCTACCATGGTACACGATGATTCCATGACTCATCCTATTGATCTTCCTCCTTTGGTTGAATGTTCAAGTACCTTAGATATCACTAAGGATGTGAAGACCCTTGATATTCCTCCTTTGGTTGCATGCTCAAGCCCCTTGGACATCACTAAAGATATAATCATCAACAATTTTCTTAACATCACTCTACCCTCTCTTCATTCCAATGCTCTCCCTCCAAAAGATGAGGCATTAGTGGATGAAGATCCTTCTCTCATAATGGATCACCCCTGGGTAGATGTTTGGCATTCATCACATTCTCCTAAATTTTGTAATTCTCCAAAAGATAACAATATAAATTCCATCATCAAGAATAGACTTATTCCGTGCACTAAGGAGATAGTGGATAAGTGCATTAATATTTAAAATATTTCTAAAAGCATTGTGTATTAGGCACCTAATATGCCTCCTTTCTCTAAACCTATGATTATGATTCGAGGTGTTCTAAAACCATCTCGACCTCCTGGTTACAATCTCAACTATGCAAAGCAAATCACTCAAAGGAATTAAGGTGTTCAAAATGTGTTGCAACAATCTCATTATAATGGGGTTTCTCACACATACAACACCCGTAATAACAATAAAAGTAAGCAAGCACCATGTTTTCCCACTTCTCTTCCACCTTCTCAACCTATTCTTCCTTAATCACCTCGTCTTCTTCAACATATTGGTAGAGAATACGATCTTTTTGAGTAGCTCCATGCTACTCCAGCTAACAAGGGTCATTGTACCTTATCATTTAATCATATTTCAAGAATCAAATCTAGGGTTGTGTCCATGGCTATCTGCAATTAGGAATCTAACTAACTCTAATGATCTTTACTAATTAAAGAAACTTAATAGTACTTATCTATCTGTTGTGAAATGAATTCTAGGAATATTGAAAACAAAAGTAAACAATGAATTGCTTAACGTAAATCTATATTACTCCTTCCAATGGAAACATGCATTTATCTATGAAAATAGTAACTATTTCCTTAAACAAAATCTAAAATAACAAAGAAAACAGTACTAGCCTTCTGCCTTAGTGGTGAGAGTGGGCCCTTGCTCCACACCCTTGGGGCTGAAGACCAAAGTAAAGAATCAACACAAGAAGATAATATCACAACTCAATTCCAGTCCAATTCCATCAACTTTGTATTTAGAAAATGTTTATATCAAATAAGGTTACAGAAATAAAAAATTAATCGCTGTCTCTTCTGCTGCTACTTCTGTAAGTTTATATATAAATCTATGATGAGATATCACTTACCCTATCTACTAGTTCATCTAAGAGATAACTGTTGGCAAGAGACACTATATGGATTCATGGTTGTTGTCATTGATGGCAACAAAGGTCATCCCACATATCCGCAAGTCATGGTGTGTCTCTACCAGAAGTCAAAATGAAGATTGTTGTGGTCTGGTGAACAAGAACAGAGCATATGGCAAGGTCCGACAGATTGGTCTGGATCTCTCAGAGGAAGTATCTTGGTGCAGTGCAGATTTGGGGAAGTCAAGAGGACTACCTTGAGTGGTATATTCCAAGGATTTAGCCTCTGGTGATGAATAAGGAATAAGATATGAACAGCTGAATACCAGATTCCTGAGTAACAGTGTGAATAGAGGAAGAACTCACTGACAGAACATCAGATTGCTTTCCGGATGTGTTACTGTTGATGGTAAAGGTTGTGAAGGCATGAATCATGTTTGGCCGACATGATTAATGATATCTACAAGTATATGCTTGATCCGCATTACTTGATATGCAAGGATTCAGCCGACAAAACAGAGTTTGTGAGAAGATAGACTATTCCAGGTGCCGACTAGAAAGATAATGAAATCACTAGTGCGGATATATATAGAGGAGGGATTTAGTTGTGAGAAGGTTTTTTTGTGTTGTGTGGTATGCGAATAAGTGCAGAGCAGAGCAGAAGTAATAAGAAAGATCCGGTATGTGAAAGGAAAGCAGAATAAAGAGCAGAGGAAAGATGAAGTGCAATAGATCAGTGTACTGAGCCTAACTAGAACTGAACTCCAGCATGTGTAGATGCTTCCAATCAGTTCAAGTATTGTATAACATTCTTTTGTAGACAGTGTGTCTCCTTGTAGGCAGTGTGCCTCTTTGTGAGCAGTGTGCTCGGGCAGTGAGCCCTAATTGGCAAGTGCCATTTTGTAATTCCTTATTCTTCTAATAGAGAATAATCTTTGGATTAATCACCCCATGGTTTTCTCCCTTAACAGGGTTTCCACATCAAAAACACTGTGTCATGTGTTTTTCATTTCATGGTAATGATTGTTTGTTTGATTCAATGTTGCATTGATTAATAAGAAAGTTCAAAAGAAGAAATAATTAGGATAACTGATTCACCCCCCCTCTCAGTTATCAACAATTGGTATCAGAGCCAAGTTCCTCCTAATAGAGCCTAACAGCTTGAGGAAGATCTGGGAGTTTAAATGGATGCATATGGTTTAAGGGAGCAACTCAAGACTGCCCTTGAGGATCTTGAATAGTCAAACTCTGAAGTCAATGAATTAAAGGAAAGACTCAAACAGGTTGATGAATTCATGAGAGAACTAAAGGACAAATTAAGTCTCTCCATGAAAAAGAGAAAGGAGCTGCTCCAACAATTGGCAAGACAAAGTGAAGAAAGCAAAACAAATGAAGAATTGACTGAGAAAATTGAGTTATGTGAAAAGTTATCAAAAGAAGTCATTATGTTAAGACATGAAATGGAATCAGGAGTTATAAAGTTTACTCAAGAGATTGAAGAGAAAAGAAAAGCTGAAGACAATCTAAGACAATCTCTTAAAGAGAAATCAGAAGAATGCCACCAGATGGACAGGATTATCAGACATCTTGAATCTGATCTTGAAGATGCCAAAGATAATGAAGAAAAACTTGAGGGTTAAATTGTCTCTCTCAAAAGAGATCTTCAAACAGCAAATGAATATAAAGAAAAATTCAAGATAAGTTCTGCTCAACTTGAAGTTCTTTTTGGAAGTCAAAAGAGGACAGATGACAAGTATGGTTTGGGATATGAGAAAGGAGAAAGCTCCGGATCCAGTCAAAAGAATTTTGGATCAGAAAATCCAAGGAATAGGCCTAGAAGACCTCTGGTAAGACAGCCCAATGCTCAAAGATATCCATCCTTCAATGGATACTGCCACAACTGCAATCACTTTGGTCACAAAGCTAATCAGTGTAGAAAGAGAATGAATCAGACTAATTCATCCTTCTCCGGACAATGCTTTAACTGCAAAAGGTATGGACACAAGTCTCATGAATGCAGAAATATGCAAATAAACAAATCATTCAATGTTAGATGCTTTGCATGCAATAGAGTAGGTCATATGGCTAATCAATGTAGATTAAGAGGTTATCAGTCAAATATGCAAGGAAATGTTATTTGCCAAATCTGTAATAGGTCCGGTCATAATGCAAAAGTCTGTAGAAGCAAGAATCAGGACAAAAGAGGTCCGGTGTATAATCAGAATCAAGACAAGGGTAAACAAAAAATAAATATGGATGAAGTTAGGAATTAGATGAACAAGATTTGGGTGAAGAAAAGTTCAGAGAATGTAGAATTTGGATCCGCACTAGACTCTGGTGCTGATATTCCTTCCGGAAATTAAAAAGTGAGCTTTGGCTCAGGGGGAGACTCAAAGAAAATCCTGTTCCCCCAGCCAATCAAGTGGTGCCGGATGTGGCACAAGATGCGGAGCAAAGGGTTTGAAGATATAAGTCTTGAGATGATCCAGATAAGATTTCAGAGGTCCGCATGAAGATGTGAAGAAGTTGTGATCAATCAAGTAAGACCTATTCCGGGAGATGCTCCGGAATGACAGAAGATTACAAAAAGGTCTGGAGAGATCTGGAAGTGCATTGTCTTATTCTGCAGATTGGACAGAATGTTTGGGATGTCCTTGTGATGTATCATCTTGATTTGTTCATGGTTGGAAAATCTGCATGATGTTCATAGATCAGGACTGATCCGGTACTCCAAGTTATCCGAACAAGGCAAACCGGAATAATGTAGGTCAAGCATTTATTGCCATCAAATATTAGGATTTGCGGAGCAATATAAGGGATTTCTCATAAATCACTTGGTCATTCTGCACTTAAGAAGAAGCAAAAAGTGGAGCTCTGCAACAAGATTCATCAAACTCACCAAAGATCTCCTGCAGGAGTCATTACATACAGAAATCAATCCAACCACTCCATGTAACCGAAGGCGCATAAGGTATTTTTCATTTTCAATATCTCACTGGAATCTTTGAAAAATGGCTACTCCAAATATAGTTAAGATCTCTGATAGACCTCGCCCCACATTCAAGAAACATCCATACAAATCTTTGGAGGTAGATCCACTAGGAGCCTTCTCTAGTGTTCCACATGGTGTATTGCATACGAAGGACATTAGGGTTTACATTCATGCAAATTTTGAAGACTTTGGAGAATCAAAATTGATGGATATCTATCACAAACAGTTGATAGATGACTCCTTTGAGATTAAACCTCAGTACAAAGCCATCCGGGATAAACACTTTGCATAGTGCATCCATTTCCCCTGTTTTGAAGAAGATGAATGGGTCCGGTATGTACTAAGTAGAGTGCATGACAACTTCCTATGGTTGAACAAGCCCTTCAAGATCACCAAAGATGCAATTAGGGCTGTAACCGGTCTGCACTCATCCGGTATATTACCTGTTCTCAAGTCTGTCAAAAATTAGACAGTTAGTGATGCAACCAGATCTAAGTTTTGACAAGAGAGCTATGACAGTTGAAGACATCATTGAACCGGATGTCAAATTTGCATCTATGATAATTGGTTACAAGATCTATCACTCCAGTAGGGAAAATTTAGTACCGGGAACTGCAATTTACACAGCTAATCAAATGCTAAAGGAGAATGCAGACTATGACTTGTGTGAGCTTCTTGTAAACCAACTTTTTGAAAATCTGTAGAAGATCAAGAAGGACAAGAAAAACTCCTTCAAGTATGGCAATTTGATCCTTTGTCTCTTCTTTTATTACATGAATGAGCTTCCTGGATCCAGTGGATGGATATGGTAGAATGACATACCAGTTGCCATCCAAATCAGAGATTATTTGCATGGACTTGGGGATGCTAAAGCAAGAAAAACAGCTCTATGGGGATATTTCAAGAATTTCTAGAGCATGATGCATGCAAGAGAAAGAATACCCCAATCTCTTGTTGAAAAGTACAAAGACACAGTATGCTTTATGGTAGAAACAGATCAGTGTCTAATGGAGGCAATAGAACCAAGAACTGTGTGGATCATACCCATGGGGTATGAAGTGGATGAACAGATAGTGGAGCTGCATGTTCAACACATGCTAAGTCAGCCTAAAGATCCAAAGGCAGAAAGGTTCGGAACATTTGAGGAACTGAGTATAAAAATTCATGTTGAACTCAGAGAACCGGAGATCAAGAGGAAGGTTAGAAAAGAAGTAGAACACATAGCACAAGGCCTTGGAATCTCCATGGAAGCACTTGATGCTCACCGGAAGAAGGAAGGGGATGAGAAAGAGAAGAAAAGGGTAGAAAAGAAAAGTAAAGAAAGTGTTCCGGTTTAAACTTCCACCTGGACCAGATCATCAAAAAGATCTGTACCTCCCACAACCAAAAGCTCAAAACTGGAAGTCCAGGCATCCGGTAAAAGATCTAAGACAAAAGCCACAAGGGCTTATGAAAGCCAAAAAGATGAAGAGGAAACTGAGTCAGATGAGGGAGTAAAAGAAATAAAGAAGCAGAAGAAGAAAGGATCCGGTAAACCCTCCACAGGCTAAGACAAGGAAGAAATGGCAGAGGAATTTGTTGAAAAGCCCACCCTGTCTCTAGAGAGTGTAATCAAGTCAGTCACTGTGGATGGGAATCTTCAAGCAGTGGCTGAATTTTATGATGACCACAATGAGGCAGACCAAAAGATCCTGCAAGAAGCTACAATTAGGTACCTCAACATTTACAATAAAGCCTTTATTGAGATTATCTCTGAAATTCCTAAGAGTCTAGAGAAGGAATTATAAATAAGAAAGAACAATGCTCAGGCAAAAGATCTTGAGATCCGAGAGCAGATAGCTATTCAGTTATATCCTCAAATTGATCCCAAGACAATGAACATAATATTCAAAGACTGCAAAGATGAGTTCAGAAGTAAAGCAAGAATGAGTAAACTCATGCTTGGTGAGACTGATAAGGTAGCCATGGATACAGAAGAGATCCTCTAGAAGGCCTTCAAAAGGTTTAATCTTCCTGTTGTAGAGGACTTAGGTGCAGAAACAACTGTGGACTTGGAATCCTCTACTCCGGGAGAAGTGGCCCTTGAACAGACTAGCACTCTCCTCTGGTTTCCCCTACAGTCTCCGGATCCCAAGAAGAAGAGAAATTACAGGAGAAAGAAGCAGCAGTAAAAGAAAAAGAGGTTGACAGCACCAAGGGTGCAGAAGAAGAGAAGACTCCAACAGAGAAAACCATGACTGATAGTGGTAAGAATGTGGAAATTCCAAAGGACAGTTCCAAGACTGCAGAAGAGAAGAAACATCTATCTCCGGCAAGAGACACTGCACAAACTATTCAAAAATTTTTGAGCCAAGAAACAATAGAGATTGATGAACCAGAGCTTCTAAAAGTCCATTCAACTTTGATTCCCTCTCTCCGGTACAGACAATGAAGATTGCTTCATTTGCAAATGCTAAGGCAAATGAAAAACTCCTAAAGTCTCATATGGAAGACTGTGAGTTGATAGAGGCTACTTCCAGAGTGCTTGAAAAGATCATGCCATCGGTCAAGATAGATCTAACAGCCTCCTCTTCCGGTAATCTCAAAACCTTAGTCAGCAGTGTTGATACACATTTTGATTCTCTAGAAAAATCAGCTGAAGAAAAGGTCTGGAAGGAGTTTTTGGATAAGAGATTTTCTGAAGTACTAGGATTAATCTCTAATGATAGGAGAAATATGAGCATTGGAATAAAGAGCTTAGAAAATGCTCTTAAGGATGGTGGTGACATTTACAAATTTTGTATCTCCTGGTCAAAGGCAACAGTAGAAATTGATAAGAAAATAAAAGAGGAACAGGACAAACTACAAAGTTTGTCTCAAAGTTTTGATCCTCTCTCTTCCTCCATAGTAAATCAAGAATGTCAAACTATTGCAATCACAAATGCAATAAAGAACTTTAAGAAGGAAAGGAAGAATATAACTAACCGGATGGGAGAACTTAGAAGGATTATAATCCCTAAGTTAGAAACTATGCATGAGTCCATAAGTGATGCTTAGACTACCGCCCAAACCAATGATCCGACAGATCTCAAGAGGGCAGAAGCTTTTGCATTTTTGTTGAGTGGTCACATTTCAATTTTGGATAGAATGAAGCAAAGTTGGGCTACAAAACTGGTCCAATTGAAGACATCCTTTGCAGACATTCTTCAGTTTATGTGAGTATGTAATATGCAGCTAAGTATAGTAAATTTTTGAAAATTTTGGTGTGCGGACCCTACCCTTTGCCATTGATGTCAAAGGGGGAGTGAGGAGCAGTGAAAAATGAGGAATCCAACTAAGGGGGAGTTCTAGAAATTGTATATAAGAATAGAGCATCAGCCAAGGGGGAGCATAGTGTAAACACTTAGTCATTTTTCACTAAGTGTTGCCATCAATGCCGAAGGGGGAGATTGTTGGCAAGAGACACTATATGGATTCATGGTTGTTGTCATTGATGGCAACAAAGGTCATCCCACATATCTACAAGTCATGATGTGTCTCTACCAGAAGTCAGAATGAAGATTGTTGTGGTCCGGTGAACAAGAACAGAGCATATGGCAAGGTCCGACAGATTGGTCCGGATCTCTCAGAGGAATTATCTTGGTGCAGTACGGATTTGGGGAAGTCAAGAGGACTACCTTGAGTGGTATATTCCAAGGATTTAGCCTCCGGTGATGAATAAGGAATAAGATATGAATAGCTGAATACCGGATTCCTGAGTAACAGTGTGAACAGAGGAAGAACTCACTGACAGAACATCAGATTGCTTTCCGGATGTGTTACTATTGATGGTAAAGGTTGTGAAGGCATGAATCATGTTTGGCCGACATGATTAATGATATCTACAAGTATATGCTTGATCCGCATTACTTGATATGCAAGGATTCAGCCGACAGAACAGAGTTTGTGAGAAGATAGACTATTCCGGGTGCTAACTAGAAAGATAATGAAATCACTAGTGCAGATATATATAGAGGAGGGATTTAGTTGTGAGAAGGTTTTTTTGTGTTGTGTGGTATGCGAATAAGTGCAGAGCAAAGCAGAAGTAATAAGAAAGATTCGGTATGTGAAAGGAAAGCAGAATAAAGAGCAGAGGAAAGATGAAGTGCAGCAGATTAGTGTACTGAGCCTAACCAGACCTGAACTCCAGCATGTGTAGATGCTTCCAATCAGTTCAAGTATTGTATAACATTCTTTTGTAGACAGTGTGTCTCCTTGTAGGCAGTGTGCCTCTTTGTGAGCAGTGTGCTCGGGCAGTGAGCCCTAATTGGCAAGTGCCATTTTGTAATTCCTTATTCTTCTAACAGAGAATAATCTTTGGGTTAATCACCCCGTGGTTTTCTCCCTTAACAGGGTTTCCACGTCAAAAATACTGTGTCATGTGTTTTTCATTTCATGGTAATGATTGTTTGTTTGATTCAATGCTGTATTGATTAATAAGAAAGTTCAAAAGAAGAAATAATTAGGATAACTGATTCACCCCCCCTCTCAGTTATCAACAAGAACATCAATCTCTTTATTCTACTAACAGTCTAACTACAGAATGAATATCCATGCAATTAAAATAGATTTCGTGGAACAACAGTCCACACTAAATCTAAGTCTTAGTTTTAAATACACTTGGGCAGTGAGGCCCTGAAATATAGGTATTTAAATAAGTTTATCAATAACTCATGCAAAATTAAAAAGAGATAAAACTTCCAGCAGTTAACTATGGTCTGCCCTCAATCACTCATGTGATGATTTGAGTAACATCAGGAATCCCGATCACTACTAGAGGTGTTTGACCGACAGCTGTGCTAGAAATCTGCACTATTCTAAAGAGGCGTCGAAGATGTATGTTTCAATTTGTAGCTCTGGAGATATGATTGTGACCTTCTCGTTCAGCTCTAGAGATGCATGTGACTTCAATCCAGCTCCAGAGATGGTTCACCTCCTTATCCCAAAATCTCTCCAATCAAATTGGAAAACATTGGAGACCAGTCATGGAATTCTGATGTAGGCTCTGGAGATCATTAGGACTACCTCCAAAGATGCACAAAATTGTCACCTAAATACTTGCACCTATTGATTCAAAAAGAGATGATTTCTGCATATTTCCATCAATTCAATGCACATTAGTCCTTCAATCAGAAATCATCGTTCTAAGTAATTCATCTCTTATTAATCATCATTAGAACAATCTTGTTAACCTATTTTGGTGCAGTCATCAGGACAATGGAATAAGAAGGGAGAAAAATAGGGGTAAAAAGGTTATTTCATGGGTGCTACCTGGCACTCATCATCCCCCTGTACTTAAGGATTAGTAGGTCCTCCTACTTCTCACAATCTGGACTTATTCTGGTGGAATATCCTATCAGTCAAGCTATAGTCCTATGCATAGGTAGTCCAAGTGGTGCAGTCTGTATTACCATTTCCCCTATATTGATCAACCTGCTTCACCCACTCCTGCAATTTATCATCTTCCATTTTCTTAGCCCAGACAGGTAGTGGCTCAATGATGAGAGGGGGTCTGAAACGACCACCTATCCATTCCTGTTGGTATTTATCCATCATTTTGGTTATTAACCTAGCCTTCCTCATAGATAGTCTCAAGTTAGTAGGAGTCACCACTTCTCTCATTTTCTTCTTTGAAGTTAAAATGTTCCACCTTTTCTTTGCCATTGCAAGCACTTGTTTAGCTGAACTATTCATGAAAAGACCAAAATCAATGGAACACTCCTAAAGATGTTTTAGATACAATGGCAAAATCTTGGTTGTACTTTCTGGGTGGTAGACATATGCTCTAAATTGGACCTTAAAAGCATGGGGGTTTGGACATTCCTTTCTAATGAAAAGACTTGTTTCTGCATCCTTCTTGAGATAAGCCTCCATTCTCTCATTTGAAATCTGATGATTTCTCATCAGTGACATAAATGCCTTAAGTTGACACTCCCCTAAAAAATAGTTGATAATGAAGGTCATATCATCTACACAGAAACCATGCAAATATAACTCACACATAATTTTTTTGTCTTCATTAGTACTTCTCATTTATGCTTCCATGAACCCCTCCCCTGTTTCTGTGTTCTCAGTAAGATCAGATAGGACCAAAGACAGTTTTCTCTATAGAAATCTCTCTTGTAAGAACAGAGCATAACTTCCACTTGGGGGCCTGCAAGATAGTATTTCAGATGAAATGGAAGCTACCTGAATGACTTTTTCTTCTAGGATTTCTACTCTTTTTAACATGGCAGTACTGCCCTCTGTAATTACAGCATGGGCTTAGAAGCCTCATTCTCTACATCTCCTTTCCCAATGGAATAGGGCTTTGGGAATATCTATTAGAATTGGGCCCACAAATGGATCTGTTTGCACTCCCTGTTCCATGGTTGCCCCTGGGCCAATTAACTCATGAATATACTCTTCTTGATCATCTATTTTATTGTTGGCCCAGGTTAATTGTTTATCTTGACTCTGTACTTTCTCAGCCAGTGCTTGCAGCATGGGCTTAGAAGCCTCATTCTCTACATCTCCTTTCCCAATGGAACAGGGCTTTGGGAATATCTATTGGAATTGGGACCACAAATGGATCTGTTTACACTCCCTATTCCATGGTTGCCCTTGGGCCAATTGACTCATGAATATACTCTTCTTGATCATCTATTTTATTGTTGGCCTAGGGTAGTTGTTTATCTTGACTCTATACTTTCTCAACCAGTGCTGCAATTATTGTGAGACTATTGTCTCTGGTCTTGGTAAGATAAAAAATGTTCTATACTTCCTTTGCCTCCTTGTCCTTGATTTGGGCTGCCTTTGTTTCTTGGTTTCTTAGTTTTGCATCTTTCTCCTGAATTATTTGCTATTTATTCTGGAGCTCTACTTGCAGCCCTTCAGTCACCTGATTTTGCTCCATTTCTTTTTATTTCATGACCTTCTTGAGGTTAGTAATAATCTGGTTCATCCCCCATAATAATCTTTTCAAATTATCAATCTCTTCTAACATCTGCTGTTCTTTTGAAATTTCAATATCCTCTTGATCAAAGGCGTGAGAATAAGTTCCTGTTTCTTCTTCTGTTTGCTCTACATCAAGGTTTTCCATGGCTATTGGCTCTTCACTGCCAGCTGCATCCATTTTCTCTACTTCAACTTCCCCTGCAGCCTCTCTGTCCTAAGTTCCTTCTTGACTCTTTTCTGCAATTGCTGGTACTGATGAAGGCCCAACTTTTTCCTCAGAAGTTTTGAAACCCAAAAGAACTTCAGCTAGGAGAGCAGTATCTTTTTCAGCTTGGGTAATCTACCTTTTCCTTTTGCTTCTCTGTAGCACCGGTGGAGCAGGCATCCCTGGAGCAGGTATATCATCCTCAGAATCAGAGGAAATAGTAAAAGTTTCTTTTTGTTCTATCGTCAGAGCAGGAGAATGTTGTGAAGTTGGACTTAGATGAACAAATGGTTCAGGTGAAGCTTCTCTCTATTTCTTCTTTCTCACTAGAGGGATTTCATCTGAGTCATGAGATGCTTCCTCAGCCCAGTAGTGTATGCTAGAGTCAGTTTTCTTTGGAGTTCTTTTTGTCTTCTGACCTAGCCTTTCCCCTGTTGGTTCTGTTGGAATAAACTCCTCATCCAAACTCATCTTCCTCTTGGCTGAGTGAGTCATATATGGAGTTTGTTCAAGAGCAGGTTCTCTAACTTCCTCCTCTTTTCTCTTTCTATCAAAAACAGGGGTAGCAGATGAAGTTGCCTCTAGTGAGAAATTTTTACCTTTCTCAATAGCTGCAGAGGAAGTTGAAGGCTCTGCCTCCTCTTCTTACTGGGTAGAGGAAGCCTCACCCACTTCCTGAGCCATCTTTGGTTCTCTGTCCTAGGGTTTGTTATCTAAAAATGTTTACCATAATGCTTCCCCATCAGCTTGGGACAGAAAGTGATGTTTTACTACTAGAAAAATGAGGCCATAGTGTTTCATATGACCTTTTCCTTGTTGGTACTTATCTACAGTTGCTCTAATGGTAGAGTACATAAAGTTTGGAATGTTTATGTTAAATTCTGGGTGGGCATTTCCATGCCTCAGAAAAATCAACATTTTCATTATTGGTCCTAGAACTAAGGAAATTTGGCCATCACATGTAAAGTACTTCATCAACCATAATGCTACATATTGCCATGGGTTTGGAAGTGAAGACCTAACAATTCCCTTAACCTCATTTTTGCTTAAATGCAACTGTATTGCAGGTTCACCTTCTAAAGAGAAATTTCTAATTAAATCAGCATATAGGGTTTTCAGATGGTAAAACCTCTCACCTTGTTCTGGCAATCTAGAGATATGACTGATGGTGGTAGCAGTGAGATTGACTTGAACCCCTCTAACAGTTGTTTGATTATCTCTCAGGTTCCGTAGGAAGTCATCAACAATATCCTCTTGAAAACCTTTAAATTTTTTCAAGAACTCCAACCACCCTGCATTCCTCATAATGTCTACCACAACATCATCTTGCAAAAGACATGTTATACTTTCTGGCTCTGATTTCTTTTTAATCCCCATTTCTTAGTTCTATTCCACACTCTGTAACTAGAATTCTATCTGCTTTTCTTTGTGGTTTGCTTTTAACTCTGTAGGCTCCGAAGGACTGTGTTAATAGACTTGGATTCTTAGAGAATTTTGCAATCTTGAGTGAGGGTTGTTATGTTGGTTTGTTTTACTACTTGAATTATGGGGAAGGAGATTGAAATTGGTTAGCGTGCATATGCAGTCATAATTATTGCAGAGTGATGGGACACTTTGTAGACATGGTGACAATGTAGCAAGGGTGGTGGCATGCATGAGGAGAAAGGGGAAATAATGGCAGGGGAACGTGTCATAATAACAACACCCAAAAATAGAAATAACAAGACAGTTACTAACTAATGCTTAATTAAAGAGAAGTATCTGAACCAATCTTAATGATGACAGCCTGATGTACTTGGCTGCAATGCCGCGGATTTGATGAGACTAGATGTGACTTGGCATGTGAGCAGCTTCTACGTGGCCTTGAAATGGCATCAGCATCCTTGTTGTCATGTACCTTGCAATCATTTCCACTTAGTGGTTTGAGAATGCCATGTTTTCAGGCGACGTCAGTGCAGTCATTTGTGAGGACTTGCGCATGCGAGAGTAATGACCTTTTCTCAATCGTTGGTGATATGCATGCTAACATCATGTTTGTCTTTGTCATAAAGTGGAGGATGAGTCATGATGACCTCATCAAATGACATCTCTACTTTATTTCCTGGAGAGGTGGGTCCCCTCCCAATTTATTATTTTCAGGAATGGCTCTTTATTGGTGGAGCGCTGGAGGTGCCCTTAGTTTACGAGTGCCGGAGGTGCTCCAAGTTCGTGAAGCACTAGAGGTGCTCATTATTTGTGAGCTTCAGAGGTGTGTTTGAGTAACTTCTGGTACCTAATCACCTCTAAAGTTTGATTATTCTTATCTGGCTTGAAGAAGGGAACCACCATTTACTAGTTTTTAATCCCCTTGTATGAGATAGACAACCATTTACTGGTTTTCCATCTTCCTCTTTTTTTTCTCTTTTTTTTTTAAGATGGCCGCCATTTGCTGGTTTTCAACCTTCTCTTTTTCTTTTTTTTTAAGGCCACCATTTGCTAGTTTTCAAACTTTTTTGTTTTACTTTTAGTCCAAATCTGTGACAGAGGATGTGTCCCCTGTAACCAAGCACAAATATTTGATGAATTCTTCCTTAATGGATGGCCTTTTATAGAGTCTAATTCTATGGCCATTCACTAAGAATGTGTTTGTGCTTCCATCAATGGATTTCAGCAGCACTGTTCCATTCTCAAAAACTTCCTTTATCTGGTAAGGACCCATCCAATGAGTTTGGAGCTTTCCCTTGAACTCCTTGAACTTAGAATCATATAGGAGAACCCAATCACCATGCTGAAATGTCCTCCTCTTGATGTGTTGGTCATGCCATTGCTTCCTTTGATACTAAACCACTTCTGTTTGCTGAATGGCTTCTGTTTAGATTTCATCTAACTCATTGAGTTGAAGAATTTTGTTATATTGGGCTATAGACAATGGTAGACCGATATCTAATGTAGTTTTAAGTGTCTGGAGCTCAAACTCTAAAGATAGAATGGGCTTCTTTCCATAGAGTAACTCATATGGTGAGAATTTTGTTGTGGACTTCCAAGTGGTATTGTAAGCCCAAACTACTTCAGGTAATCTGTTAGCCCAATCTTTCCTATTCATTGCCACTGTCCTTGTCAGAATGTTCTCAAGTTCCCTATTAGTCACCTCTACCTGCCCATTGGCTTGAGGATGGTAAGGTGAATATTTCCTGTGCTTAACTTGATATAAGTCTATGAATGCCTTGATTACCTATGAAGTAAACTGAGGTCCTCTGTTTGAAACTATGGATCTTGGGGCTCCAAACCTCAAGAAAATCTTATTATAAAGGAAATCAGCAACTCTCTCTTCTCTTGCAAATTGCAATGCTTGCACTTCAGTCCATTTAGTGACATAGTCAATGCATACAAGGATGTACTCTTTGCCTGATGATGGTTGAGAAATTGGTCCCACAAAGTCTAGACCCCACTGTTCAAATGGCTCCATTATTGCTTGAGAATGCAGTAACATATCCTGGGTGAAGGTTGGCTATCCCATCCTTTGGCATTGGTCACGCTATTGCACATACTTCTTGGTATCCTTGTGAATAGAGGGCCAATAGTAACCAGCTCCCAGAATCTTGTGGATGGTTTTGTGTGAGGAATAGTGCCCACCAGATGGTTCATCATGACATGCCCTTAAGACATCAAAAATTTCATCATCTTTTAAACACCTATGCAAAATGAAATTAGGACCACATTTAAATAGCAAACCATTTAACCATTTGTAAGATAGGCTTTCCTTAAGTAAGCATTTCTTTTGTTTTGAGCTAAAATGGGATGGATATAAGCCTTTAGCTAAGAGATTACCTATGTTAGAAAACCAAGGTGCAGTAGAGGAGATAGCAAAAAGATGTTTATCTAGAAATCTATCCTCCACTGGCTGGTTCTCTCCACCTGGATGCAATCTTGACAGAAAGTTAACAACCAAATTAAATTTACCTGGATTATCAACTATGGTAATGTCAAATTCTTGCAACAATAGCCACCTAATTATCCTTGCACCCACTACTAGCTTATTCATTAAGTATTTGATGGCTGCATGATCAGTATGTACAAATATTTTGTATCCAGTGATATAATGCCTGAATTTGTTATAGCATAGATGACTGCCAAGAATTATTTTTTAATTGTGGTATAGTTTCTTTTTGCAGAGGTAAGGTTTTTGCTGATGTAATAGATGGCATGCATACTTTCTCCTTCCTCCTTTTGTCCTAAGACTACCTCAGTGGACTCATTGGAAGCATTAGTTTGTATGTGAAATGGTAGAGTCCAATTGGGTCCTCTTAAAATAGGTGTGACAGTAAGTTTCTCCTTAAGTATTTCAAATGCTGATTGACAATCCTCTATCCATAAGAATTTTGTGTCTTTGTTAAGCAGGGTAAATAGAGGAGCAGCTATCCTACTGAAAATTTCTATGAATCTTCTATAGTAGCTTGCATGACCCAGAAAACTTCTAACATCTGTCTAATTTTTAGGTGAAGGCAACTGTTGGATCACTTCTATTTTGTTTTGATCCATTTTGATCTCATTTGCTGAAATGTGGTGTCATAATACAATTCCTTCCTCTACCATCATGAAGCACTTTTCATGGCTCAGGGATAGTTGATTTTTTTATATTATTTTAATACTTTTTCCAAGTTTATGAGAGCTTCCTCAAAGTTGTCCCCATACACAGTAAAGTCATCCATATAGACCTCCATACACTCATTAGCTAGTTCAGCAAAGATGGCTAAAACAAGCCTCTGAAATGTAGCTGGAGCATTACATAGTCCAAATGGAAGAACTTTGTAGGCAAAAGTTCCCCAAGAACAAGTGAAAGTGGTTTTATCCTGATCTTTAGGTGCTACTTGGATTTGATTGTATCCACTGAACCCATCTAGGAAAGGAAAATACTTTCTCCCTGCAAGGTTGTCCAACACTTGGTCAATGAATGGTAGGGAAAAGTAGTCCTTCTTTGTGGCTTTGTTTAGCTCTCTATAGTCAATACACACTCTCCACTTCCCATTCTTTTTTGGCACTATGACTATGAGTGAGACCCATTGACTATCTAAGATTGGATATATAAACCCTGCTTGTAGCAATTTTTCTATTTCAGTCTTGACAATGTCTTTTAAAGCAGGATTCAATCTTCTCTGGGGTTGTCTGACAGGTTTGACATCTTCAGTGTATATACGATGAGTACAGATCTTAGGAGGAATACCCTTCATATCTTGGTATTCCCAAGCAAAAGCTATTGAATGGGAAATTAGGAGTTTGATAAGCTCTTCCTCCTATTTTTCTGCTAACTGGGTGTTGATATTCAGTGTTTCCCAGGTAGAATCATAACCTGTTTTGTGATCTGATCCATAGATGTAGTCAATCCATATACTAGAGTCATGGTATTGAGGGGGCAAGAATGTGGAAGCAACATGTGGAATGTGGCTAAGTCTCTGTAAAAGGTTTCTCCATAAGGAATGATATTTGCTAAGGTACAATGAGTAGAAGTGAGAAGTTCTCTCCTTGAATCTTGGGCTAGCTCCATTATATCCTCATTAATAAGAATGTGGGTGATATCTTCAATTATATCATAGTGAATTTCTTCTTCCAACTCACCCAAATGTTCTTTGATGGTAACCATAGCTATTGAGGCACTATTTTCCATGTTATCCAGTTCATCTACCCATACCCTTCTTGTATAATGTATTGATGGTTTAGCTGTAGGATACAAAGACATTTTCTTCAAGTCTATCCCATTAGAAATGACCATATCCCCAGTTCAACAATCAATAGATGTTGCTGCTGTAGCCAACCATGGTCTTCCTAATATTAATGGATAAGCATTTCTTTGATTTCTTGGCTCTAATATCAGGAAGTCTACTAGGAATTCCCATGATTCTATCACAACTGGAACATCAGTAATCACCCCTTTTGGAATAGCTACTGACTGGTCAGCAAATTGAAGGATTGTAGATGTGGATTAGATACTTGTTAAGGCTAATTTGTCCATTGTATGAACTATCATTACATTTATTGCTGCTCCCAGATCAACCAAAACATTTAAAATTTCTACCCCTGAGATGTAAATAGTCATGATAGGATTTCCAGGGTCTCCATATTTTGGGAGGAGCACTTCTCCCATTAGGAGGTCTAATACCTTTCCTTCCACCTGGATAGTTGAGGGAAAGTTCTTCTTTCTTCCCTGGGTCTTAACACAATGTTTTTTGATGAATTGGTTAAGTTTAGGTACATCTCTGATTGCTTGTAGGAGTAGAATTTCAATGTTCAGTTGCCTAATTTCTTGTAAAAATTTTGATTCTAGGGTAGATTGGACTTGTTTTTGTAAGACCTTTTTCTGGGGAACATGTTGTTTGAGCCGTTCTGGGTATGGTGCTAGTTTTTCTATCTCCGGAGCATCTCTGAAGCTCTTATCAGAAATGTTTCTAGGGATGTCCTCCAGAGTCATTCTTTTAGGAGGATCTCCAGAGTTATCCAAGGATGATTCTTTGGCACTGTTTCGGTAGTAATCTCCTCTGGAAGCTAAGTGGATGGATTTTTAGGTTCCTCATCATTGGTTACTTCAACTATAGTTGGAGGAGATGGTCTTGGAAGTGCTTTCCTAGAATGCAGCTAGAGATTATTGGAATATATAGCATTAATTCCAGCCATGTTTTCTTGTTCTGTCATGTAAACAGTTGCTCCCTGCTTATTCTGTGGGTTTGGTATAGGTTGAGTTGGTAAGGGTGGTTGGCTAACTAGTTCATTTTGTGACTGACCTTGTGTGTTGGGGGGTCCAGTTAGCAATGCTTTTTGTTGAGGTTGAAAACATCTAGGTTGTCCCTGGTACTATTGATTATACCCTTGTTGAGGACCCCAATGAGGCTGCATGTTTTGTGATCCAAATTGTGGTGGCCATTGTTGATTCCCTGAGGGCTGATTTTGCCAATTTTGGTTTTGCCATTGTTGATTTGGCCAATCCCGTTGTCCCCAAGGAGGATTATTCTAGGGCCCATGCCAAGTTGGATTCTATTGATTATTTCCCCAATTAGAAGGACCTCTGTAAGAAGGCTGGTTTGGATACTGATTATAAGGGAAATTTCTAGCTTGTTTTTGTCCTACATAATTCAACTCCTCTTCTATAATGGCATTCTTTTTACTTAGCCTTTTTAAGGCTGGAAGTTGATTGCATTGACTGGTAGGATGTTCCTTGTCATAGATCTGACAAATCTCTACTTTATCTAAAGCGCATTCTCTCAACAGATGTTTGTTTCGACATGTAGGATAATAGATGGAGAGTTGTTCAGTTGTTCTTTCTTGATCATTTGTTCTAGTTTTTTCCTGAATCCCATCTAATGTGGTATTCAGTTGGACTAGAATATCTATTTTAAAATTTACAATTTCCTCCATTAACTATCCTATTTCATTCTTCCCTTTGAAAGATTTGGGCATTCTCACTCCATCTTGGGTTCTAGAATAGTTCCTGCAGAGTTCTTCTATAGCAGACATATCAATTTTTTTGATATTCCCTTTTCCCATCAGATCTAGTGCCTATTTTGATTCTTTGTCTAATCCTTTTACAAACAGGGTTCTGGCCAAAGAATGATTTACAAGGTTGCCATATCTTCTCAAAACAAAGTTGAAACTATCCACATAATCCTCTAAGGTCTCTTCCTCCCTCTATTTAATTTTGAATAATTCTTCATTGTTATCACTGACTCTACAGTAGTCCTGGTATTTTCCCAAGAATTCTTTCTCCATCTGATTCTAGGAATGGATGGAGTTTTGGGGCAGGCCCATAAACCATCTCATTACATAATCCTTTAGGGTTGAGGGAAATAGTTTGAGTTTTTTATTATCTAATCCATAATCATAAGTCTGGCACACCACTTTGAATTAAAAAAAAACTGATCTGGATCCTCAGAAGTGAGACCCCTAAAATTTGGCAAGTGTGCAGGTGAAATGTTTTTCATAGGGGCATTATCTGCAGCAGCTAGAACAATGGGATATGAGAAGGTTCTTGGAGCCTGATTTTCCTCATCTTCATGATTATCATGATTATTATCCATGTTTAATACTGGTTCTTCTTCTTGAGGTTCTGGGAAAATAGGTTCTAGCAAAGGGTCTGCTTGGAATTTTTGTTGTAATTCCTAGATATAGTCAGTGAGTGGAAGATTTGGAGGATTGAAGGGATTGTTAATTTCAGGTGCAACTTCCAAGGTAGGTTCTAGATGTCTCTATTCACAAGATCTTGTGCCACCCCACCACTTTCTCCTATAGTTTGATGGGGTGTCTGTTTTATGTATCTTCCTTTTGAATCCCTAGCACTAACCATACTAATCTATCCTAAAACTATTTAGCTAAGTTTTCCTAATTAACACAGTATCCCTGGCAACGATGCCAAAAATGATAAGGGTCATTGTACCTTATCATTTAATCATATTTCAAGTGTCAAATCCAGGGATGTGTCCATGGCTATCTACAATTAGGAATCCTAAAGTTGTCCAGTTTTATCTAACTAACTCTAATGATCTTTACTAATTAAAGAAACTTAATATTACTGATCTATCTACTATGAAATGAATTCTAAGAATATTGAAAACAAAACTAAACAATGAATTGCTTAACATAAATCTATATTACTCCTTCCAATGGAAACATGCATTTATCTATGAAAACAGTAACTATTTCCTTAAATAGAATCTAAAATAACAAAAACAACAGTACTAGCCTTCTACCTTAGTGGTGAGAGTGGGCCCTTGCTCCACACCCTTGGGGCTGAAGACCAAAGTAAAGAATCAGCACAAGAAGATAATATCACAACTCAATTCTAGTCCAATTCCATCAGCTTTGTATTTAGAAAATGTTTATATCAAATAAGGTTACAAAAATCAAAAATTAATCGCTGTCTCTTCTGCTGCTACTTCTGTAAGTTTATATCTAAATCTGTGATGAGATATTACTTACCCTATCTACTAGTTCATCTAAGAGATAACATCAATCTCTTTATTCTACTAATAGTCTAACTACAGAATGAATATCCATGCAATTAAAATAGATTTAGTGGAACAACAATCCACACTAAATCTGAGTTGTAGTTTTAAATACACTTGGGCAGTGAGGCCCTGAAATATAGGTATTTAAATAAGTTTATCAATAACTCATGCAAAATCAAAAAGAGATAAAACTTCCAGCAGTTGAATATGGTCTACCCTCAATCACTCAGGTGATTATTTGAGTAACATCAAGAGCATCCTAATCACTACTAGAGGTATTTTACCAACAGCTGTGCTAGAAATCTGCACTGTTCTAAAGAGGTGCTGCAGATGTATGTTTCTGTCTGTAGCTCCAGAGATATGATTGTGACTTTCTCGTTCATCTCCAGAGATGGTTCACCTCCTTATCCCAAAATCTCTCCAATCAAATTGGAAAACATTGAAGACTAATCATGGCATTCTGATGTCAGCTTCGAAGATCATTAGGACTGCCTCCGGAGATGCACAAAATTGTCTACCCGAATACCTGCACCTATTGATTCAAAAAGAGATGATTTATGCATATTTCTATCAATTCAATGCACATTAGTCCTTCAATCAGAAATCATGATTCTAAGTAATTCATCTCTTATTAATCATCGTTAGAACAATCTTGTTAACCTATTTTGGTGTAGTCATCAGGACAATGGAATAAGAAGGGAGAAAAATAGGGGTAAAAAGGTGTATTTCATGGCTGCTACCTGGCACTCATCACCGACTAAGATCTCTTTATAGGATTTAATACAAACATCACCTACATACCACAAAATGCTTCAAGAGGCTCTACAAAAGGTAGTTCTTCCACCTTCTATTAGACCAAATGATGTAGCTTCTCTGTTTAGTTGTATGCATGCGACAACATCAGATATTGTATTTCAACAACATGAATTACCTCCCATAGAGGTGCAAAACCAATATGAACCTCTTATGATATCTATCATTATTAATAAAATGAGGGTAAGATGCACTATGATTGATGGTGGATCGGGTCTTAATGTTTGTGGCATAGACTCATTACATAAACTCAATAGTTGATACATCTTTCATTAAACTAGATAAAGTCAACATTCGTGGCTTTGATAATGTTGGTAAACAATCACTAGGTACAATCACCTTAAATATTAAGACTAGACCAGTGACATTGCCTACCCTTATCCATGTCATGCCTAATTATCTTGCATACAATCTTCTTCTTGGTAAGTTGTGGATTTATGACATGGGGGCAGTCCCGTCTACCCTTCATCGTTCAATAAAGTTTGTTTCTGAAAACAAGCTCCATACGATTAAAGTTGATTCGGTTCTAGAAAGTTGCTTGCAAATGCAAGTGAGACATCAAATTCCTCTAAATAATTTGATCTCTTCTTTAACAAAAGCCAAACCACTATCCTCTGTTGCTAACAATATAAAAGGTTAGGATATTGTCGGTCCTTCGAATGCATTTTTCGGTGATGATTGGGGTTCGTTAGATTTTACACCCTCCTTTGTGGGTGAATATAAAATCTCACCCTCACACCCAAAAATATCAAAGGTAAATACAATTTATTCAACACAATCTCATACTCCTAACAAAATTAAACTCAAGAGTAATAACGATGGAACTTTTTATATCGATGAAGATCTGCTTTCTTCTAAAGAAATGGTAGCCATTTGTGATAAAGTATCATCTCAATCTAATGAATCATCTTCTTCTAATGCATGTCTTGGTAATGATGAGGTCCCTTTAGATTTCAACCCCTATGGGCTTGTTGAAACAAAGGTGAACCCTCTGCACCATAATAAAACAATGATCCTTCTCCATCTTCTTCAACACATGATCACACTTCTCATTTCAACAAATCTAGTCATATGATCTCTCCTCTTCCTTTGGACTTGGAGATGTGTTATGGGCATGGATTCAAAATGTTTTCTAAACTAGGATACATTTTACATGGGTTACAATGCAAAGAACAAGGAATTAAGGAACTTGTGGAACCAACACCGCGCTTGTCTAAAGTAGGTTTAGATTTCCAACCTTCTCCTACGTTCTCTCTACCATGTTCACAACGAAAAGGATTGTTTCCTACTCCACCTATATATGCTCTTGTATCTCAACAAGAGTGTATGTTTCCAAGTCTACTCAAAGACCACTTAATCACTCTTCCTACTCCAACACATAAAAAGATTCAACATAATAATCATTCAACACCTCATTATTGTGCATATCGTCGAATGCTTGGCCATTCCACTAAGGAATACTGAGTCTTGGGTGACAAAATTCAACAACTTTGAATATGGTATGGCTCTAGCACTCTTCACCATGCTTGATGTAGTCCCTAGAGTAGCTTGTCCTCCATCTATTTTATAATAAACAAGTTGAGGGAGGATGATTTGTTAGAGGCCAACTCGCAACTATGGTCCCTCCTCATTTGTGTTATGCTTGTACATACTGTTATCCCCGTATTGTGATGTTTTTTTTATTGTTAATTCTCCCTTGGCACCCTTGTTAGCACAAACGTACAAGGAGAAAGAACGTGTTGTGTCATTCTTCTATGTGTATCTACATTCTTTTATATGTCATGATGTACAATTTCATTATTTTTATTGGATGATTTAGCATCCTTTCATGTTGATTCAATTTATGTGTACTCTGCTTTCATGTGATCATTCTTCCGTCATCCTCATATTTATGTGGAAAATTGTTGCAATGCTCGGTGTCATACCATGACTACACAAGCCATTGTGTATCATTCCTGTAAGCATCACCTTGGTTTGCTCTCCCTGGGGCAACCCCTTATTGTGATGTAGCTTTTGAAAACACATATCATTTGGGCATGTGCTTTTAGAAAGTCCTCGTGCTTGTTTTATATTTCTTCCTTATTCTACCTTAAAGGCAATTGCTCCTTGATGGATTTAGCAATCACTTTAAGGTGGGGGAGTATATCATGCTATGAACCTTGCTCTCATCTTTCTATCAAAACATTTTTTGATTATTTTTGTTATTCCACTCTCTTGAAAAGGATTATGGCAAGCTTGGAAGCAAGATCTTGGGTCTATCTTGTTCTCCTAAGTTGAATCTCCTTGCTCGGTGACACACGCATGTAACATGGTTGTATTCGAAACACACGTTAGGCATGCCACACAAAGGTGAGAAAGTGAAACAAGGTTTGGGATGATGCAAAACTCCTTTCAGAATCCCTATGATGATGATAGCAACTAAGGGGGTGTGCATGGCAAAAAGCGTCACTAAGAGGGGTGGTCTCCATTTAGGAACCATCCCTAGGGTTTCCTAAGTGAAGGTGATATGGTTTTGACCTAAGTCAAAACCTAACCCTAGATATAAACTATCAACTAGATTAACATTAAAATGCAGAAAATTAACATAGTAAAGATAGATAAACTATATTAACCATGTAAATTTCAACTATGGAAATAAACAAGAATCAAAGCTTTTATTAAAAATATTTAACCGCAAATAATAAAACGGGAAAGTCTAATAACGAAATTAATTAATTAAAATAATGATCTCTACAATTTGCCATAAAATTTACATCAATAATCATATACTCAATTCCCAAAAATTTTGCCAGCATAACATTACAAGGAGAGAAAATTCACTATAAAATTTACTAGCATAACACCACTATATGAGCTTTGAGAGAAATAAAATAAACTTAGATACTTTTCCCCAACTATAGAATTATGACAAAAATAAAATAAATTAATTAAATAAATTAATATCATCAACTATAGTAGTAAGACATTAAACTAAATCAATTTAAATAAACCCCATTAACTATAGCACTATAGCAAAATAAATAAAATGGAAGAATGAACCACAACTATAGCTCCAAGAAATAAATTAACATAACTTCCCTAAGTAAGTTTAAGAGGGGTAACAAAAGGGTTTAAGTTTCATCATCCTCCTAAAACCTAGGGCATCACATCGTGCCCTAAAATAGTTTATAAAAGCAAGGTTTATTCTTATTTGCCCTCACATGTTACTTGGTTTTTGTTGGATGGAGAAGGGTTGTGCTACCAACTAGAGTTTGGTAGTAAGGTCGCTTCACCTTCTTATTCTGCAAGACTTCATGTAATTCCTCTTGTAGGAGGTGGATTGTGTATTCCCTTGAGTGGAAACACTTCTCTTTAGATAGATTATGTGTATGATGTGTTTGTATCCTCTTGTGCTTCTCATTTCTAACTAACCCATTGGCATTCTTCTTATTGCATCTTGGGGAATGATGCATGATGATTGAGACAAAATTTAGATTGAGGTCCTTTTTGTCATGCTGACTCAAGGTCTTTTGTTATGTGCTTCTTTTGATTGATGTATGATGTGTGTATTATCCTCATATATTCTTATCCTCTATGTATTCTTCATGCCTCATGTGTGCTTCACATGTTTTCTCTATGTATTCCTTATGTCATGTGTTTTATGTGTATACCAATAATCATAGACTCCTAGAATCCTAAACTTGGGGGCTTGATCACCCCTCAATTTTGGTGACATTCTATGGTTTCTATGTGTATTGTGTTTGAAATTTGTCTTCTCCATCCTTTAGTGTAAGTTTGAACATAAGTTCGTACCCATGCTAAAGTAGGGGCTAAATGTTACTTCCTAAAATGTGTACACTAGCATTTTACACCTAGTTTAACACCTAGTTGGACCTAAAATGTTTACACTTGTTAATCAGGACCTATTTTAACACCTTTTTAAACATTTAATGATTAATTCTTGATCCCGATGATAAAACCTGACAAAATAACAATGAGACTGACTTAAGAACACCTAAAGAGACTTATGCCAGATTTTTTTGGGCTAATGGACAAGGGTGCCCAAGCGCCCCGGTCCCTCATTTAGCCCTGACCTAATTTAAAGGTATGTCAGATTAATAAATCTTAAGTGGTTCCTCATGTTGGTCCCATTTGGTTTTATTCATCATTTGTGAACTAGAATGCATATAAAATAAAGTTAGTTTATTCATTTGAACATATCTAAGTGATCTTTAAGCTATCTCTAGATTCTTGAAGGATTATAGCTCTCTCTTATTCTCGCTCATGCTCTCTATTCTTCTCTAAAGCTCTCTATGGTGGATTATTGTTGTGGCACTAACTTCTTGCAGGTCTTGTGAAGATCTTTCTACTTCTATGGGCTATACAAACTTCTTGAGTCAACTTGTGATGTCGCATCAAGCATGCTAGGATTTCCATGCTCAGTGTGACTTCTTTCCTTCATGCTTTATTCTAGCATTCCATTCTATTTCAGATCTGCCTCTGCCCTCCTAGGGTACGTTCTCTTTATCTCTCATAATTTCTATTGTGGAGGTGGAAATACCATTCACAAAGCTTGACTTAGGTAAGCTCCTAAATATCACCCAACCATTTTCCTTCTTATGTGTGTGTAGGTAGCATCCAGAGGAATTTGCAGAAAACAAGTTACAGGAAACAGGAACATAGAAGGGTGAAGGCACAGGAAGTTTAACATTCTGCAAAACCCTAATTAGGGTCTAGGATGCCCAAGCACCCTAGGCCTTTGACCTCCTAACTCTGGATCATGTTTCTCCTCTATCCATTGGTCTTTGTTGTGCTTTTAGATTGTCCGTATCTATTTCTGATAGTCTGTTATGCTCTGATCTTGCTCAATTAGGGTTTTATGTTTTGCCCTAGTTTGATTGGTTGGATTTTGTTGATTCTCCTCTTTACAACAAATGGACAAAGCCCTTGTAGTTTGGCTCTCCTTAAAGGGTAGAAGCCAAGTTTGGCTTGTGTTCTAATGTTGGATAGAAGAGGGTTTGACCTAGTTTGATCTCTTGGGCTAGTCTCTCTTTTCTATCTAACATGATGATCAAAGTAAAATGAACTTTATATGTCATAGGGAGAATTTTGTTATGCACTCATGCCTTTTGGGATGAATAATGTGGGATCTACATATCAAAGAGCTATGACCCATTTTTTCCATGACCTTGTCCATAATACAATCAAGCCTTATGTCGATGATTTGCTTGTGAAGACTAAGAAAAGTGTAGATCATGTTAGTGACCTACAAGTTCTCTTTACTAGATTACATGAACATAAGGTCAAATTATATCCTAAGAAATGTGTATTTGTGGTCATTGCTAGAAAGTTATTAGGTTTCATCATTTCCCGTAGGGGAATAAATGTAGACCTCACCAAGGCTAAGGTAGTTTTAGATGCAATACCCCTACCACTAAATCTATAGTCAAACCCTTTTTAGGGAAATTGGGAGCTACTAACACTTCATACCCAACCTTGTATTTAAGATCCATCAAATCAATAACATATTGAAGGACACTCTACTAACATGGATGATAGATTGCTAAAATGCTTTTGACTAGGTAAAGAAGTTTCTTCTTACTCCCCAATGCTCATGCTGCCGAAATAGGATTACTTACTCATTCTATATCTAAAAGCTATAGATGTTTTTGTAGAATGCATGTTAGCATAGGAATATGATGATGGGAAGAATATGGATATATGTTTTATCAACAATATCCTTCTTGATTATAAAAATAATTACACATGAGTAGAGGAGTTCCTAGCTATAGTTTTTGAAACATGATGTTTAATTCATTACATGTTGAATCAAGAAACATAGGGTATCATTAAGTTAAAAACATTTCATAAGTTCCTAACACAACCCATGCTATCAAGGAGAGTTGGATGTTTCCTCATTGTAATCAAAATTTGTGTTGACCTATATAAAGAAAAACTACATCAAGGGACAAGTAATTGTTGTTTGTTGATAGACAATATGGTTCCTCAAAATGAGTCAATAAATGGAGATTTTTATAATGAAGGCATATGTGTTATTGAGCACATGGGATATGCTTCCTCACCATGGTACAAACATGTAGTCAAATACTTGACCAACCACACATATCATATGAATTCAACACATACCAAAAAGAAATGAATGTGCACTATGGAAGCAAAGTATGTGATTATTAATAATACTTTATATAGGAGGGAGCTTGATGAGATTCTTCTCTACTACATAAACAAAGAAAATGTTGAGAAAATATTAGAGGAATATCATAGTATCATATGTGGGGGACACTTTGGTGGTCATTCCACAACAAGGAAAGTCCATCAATTGGGCAATTTCTAGCTCAACCTCAAAGGAGATATGATAAAATATGTAAGGAAATGCCACAACTTCCATATCTTTACACATGTCCAACATTCCCCTAAAATAAATCTCAAACCTATTGTCACTCCTTAGAAATTCTCTACCTGGGAATTGGATCTCACTGGAAAAATTTCACCACTATCAACCATTGGCTATACCTTCATCATTAATATAACTAAACATTTTACAAAGTGGATAGAAGTGATTTCCCTTAGCACTATTTCAACGATGGTCATAAAAAATTATGTATTTAACCAAATAATATACAATTTAGTGTTTTGTAAGTCATTATCTTAGATAATGATTTATCATTTAAAAACCCATAGATGTGAGAACCATGTGACTAATTTCATGCCAATCATAGTATTGCTTATGTTTGTTGCCCACAAGAAAATGGGCAAGCTAAGGCCACCAATAAGATGTTAAAATAAATATTGGTCAAAATAATCAAAGAATCTAAGATGGATTGACATTTTTAGCTATACCTAATGTTGTGGTCCTATAGGACTAGTTTGATAACTCCCACAAAAGTAACTCCCTATGTACTCATATTTGGATTTGAGGTAGTTTTACCTTTAGAAGTAGAAATACCCAATCTCTTTGTTTCTCTACAGGGTATTTTGGATCATGAAGAGTATTGAGTATCCAGGATCATGGAGCTTGATATGTTAGACAAGAAGTAGCTCAAAGAATTTCAATCATAGGAAGCTTATTTGGCATGTGTAAGTCATCAGTGTAACAAGAAGGTCTCTCCTCAACCCATTAAGGCCAAAGATCTTATGCTTACGATTGACAACCTGATTAACAAAAGGGTTAGTGAAGGAAAAACAATTAGACTAAACTAGATAGACCTATACCTAGTCAAGGAGGATGTGGGGAATTATGCTTTCCTTTTATGCATGATGGAAGGTGAGTGTTATTATATGGTGATTGATCATACTGCAATAGTGGCTGTGGGTACCCACCCACAACAACGTAAAATATAAATTCTGGTGACTTTGTCAGCCGTGGACCCCAAAGTATTTAATAGGGGAGTTGCCTATTATTTAATAAAGGTGTTGGTAGTTAATTTATTTTTGGTCAACATGTAAAACCCTACTTTGTGTAACCGCCATAAGGTTTGATAAAAAGACAGCTGGAGAAGGTGAAAACCCAAGAGTCACGGTTGAGATTGTAATGCATATTGCAGCGGTATTGAGCTGTGTAGATTGCTAGATGTAATCTGTTTTGCTGGATAATAATATTGGATGGTTGTGTTTGTGGATGTAGCCTACATTAGGTGAATCACGTTAAATTTGTTGTGTTCATTTGTGTTATTCTTCATTGTTGTTTCCATGTTATTTAAATCTACATATAATTGTTAATTGTGTTGCTCTAGTTTGCCATTAAAATCCTAACAACTGGTATTAGAGTCGTGTGATTTCAGTTAATTGGCAGGAAATTTTAGAGTTGAGTAGGAGCAATGGAAGAAAGTAAATTTAAGGTCAAGAAGTTCAACAGCCAAAATTATCAATTATGAAAGATGTAGATGGAAGATTACTTATATCAGAAAGATTTGTGATGGCCATTATAAAGAAAATCAAAGAAGCCAGCTGCGATGCTTGATGAAGAATGGGAGATACTAGACAAAAAGGCACTGGGAACCATTCGGTTGTGCCTAGCACCATCCGTTGTGTTTAATATTTCAAAAGCATCAACTACTGATGGATTGATGATAGCATTGGAGTAGTTGTATGAAAAACCCTCAGCCTCAAATACGGTATTTCTTATGAAGTGTTTGTTTAATATGAAAATGATTGAAGGAGGGTTGGTTACAGACCATTTAAATCAATTTAATACAATCACTAGCCAATTAAATTCTATAAAGGTGAATTTTGATGAAGAGGTGAGGGCTCTCTTGATTTTATGTTCTTTGCCTGAAAGATGGAATAGCTTGGTCGTGGTTGTAAGTAACTCTGTCTCTAGTTCAAATACATTAAAGTTTGATGATGTTGTTGGTGTTATCCTTAGCGAGGAAATACGACGGAAAAGCACATGTGAGACTTCAACATTGGGTAATGTTTTGAATGTAGAGAATAGGGGAAGATCAAAGGAGAGAGGGAAAACCCTACAAATCATGGGAAGTCACAAGGGAAGAAGGGCAGATCTCAATCCAGAGGAAAGAAGGCTTGTTGGCACTGTGAAAAGCTAAGGCACCTGAAAAAGGATTGTTGGTCGTGGAAAAGAAAGCAAGGAGACACACAACAAGATGATAGTAAGGAAGCTAATGTTGCAAGTAATAAATTACAAGATGCTTTAATTATGTGTTTAGATAATGCAAATGATTCTTGGGTAATAGATTCAAGGGCTTCGTTTCATGCCACACCCCATAGGAAATATTTCATAGATTATGTTCAAGGTAATTTTGGACAGGTATATTTGGGTGATGATGAACCCTATCAGATTGTTGGAAAAGGGAAGATAAAAATCAAATTACAGAATGGAAATCAATGGTTGTTGCAAGAGGTCAAGCATGTTCCAAATCTGAGAAGGAATTTAATTTCTGTTGGACAATTGGGCAGTGAAGGCTGCATAGTTACTCTTTTAGACAAACTCTGGAAGGTCACTAAAGGTGCGCTAGCAGTAGCTAAAGGTGAGAAGGTAGGCACATTGTATTTATGTGTTGGTAATACTTATTCTACTCTTGCTGCTACACAAACAACTGCTGCAACAACAACTACAGAAAAAGTTGATGCAGGGACAACAACAACAGTTGCTACAAGAATAGCTACAACAATTGTTACAGGAACAACAGAGACAACTATAGCAGTTGTTGCATGAACAATATAAACACTTATAGTAGTTGTTGCAAGAACAGATGCAAAACTGTGGCATCATAGACTTGGGCACATGAGTGAGAAAGGGATGAAGATCCTTCACTCCAAAAAATTGCTGCCAAGACTGAAACAGATTGACTTGGAATTATGTGAAAACCGTTTCTGTGGAAAACAAAAGAGAGTCAGATTTCTCAAGGTTGGGAAAGAGAAGAAGAGTCTGAAGTTAGAGCTTGTGCATTTTGATGTATCTCTTGGTGGCTCTTGTTATTATGTTACTTTTATTGATGATGCAACTAGGAAAACATGGGTGTATTTCCTACAAAGAAAATTAGATCTGTTTGATACTTTTAAGAAATGGAAAGCTTTAGTTGAGAATGAGATAGGGAAAAAGGTGAAATGTCTCAGATCTGATAATGGAGGTGAGTGTTGCAGCAAAGAGTTTGAGAACTATTGTTCATACAATGGAATCCGTAGGCAGAAAATGGTTCCAGGAACTTCACAAGAAAATGATGTGTCCGAGAGGATGAATAGGACAATCATGGAGCATGCAAGGAGCATGAGGTTGCATGTTGGACAACCTTTACATTTCTGGGTAGATGTTGTACATATTGTTGTTTATTTAATAAATAGAGGACCTTCAAATCCTTTGGATGGTGGTATTCTAGAGGAGGCATGGACAGGTAAGAAGGTTAATTATTCTTTTCTAAAAACTTTTGGCTGTGAAGCTTTTGTCCATGTTGACATTGAAAATAGAACCAAGCTTGAAGCTAAATCTCTGAAATGTACCTTCATTGGATATGGGATATATGACTTTGGTTATCGGTTATGGGATTATAAAAATTAGAAAATTGTTAGGAGCAGATATGTTATATTCAATGAGAAGGTCATGTATAAAGATCAGCTTCAGGAAAAGAAGCATGAACATGCAAGAAAGGAATATGTGGTGTTGGATGAGATTTCAGAAAATAAAATGCCATTAGTACCTGATGCTCAACAACAACAAGATATCCCATGCAAACTTTTGCAAGTATTAGACATTCTACAAGGTTAAGTAGACCTTCAAAAATATTTTCCCCTTCTTTATATTCTATCTTATTAATTGATTCTGGTGAACCTGAAGGTTATGAAGAAGCAATACAGGTAGATACCAAATAGCAATGGAAGCAAGGTATGAAAGAGGAAATCGCTTCCTTGCTGCAAAATCAGACTTGGGACTTAGTCCAATTACCTGCAGGTAAAAGAGCTTTGCCAAACAAATGGGATTATAGGTTGAAGGAAGAGGAAGGAGGCAAGAAAGCATATAAGGCTAGACTCATGGTAAAAGGTTTTGCACAGAAAAAAGGTATGGATTTTGATGAAATATTTTCCCCAGTTGTAAAAATGACTTCAATTAGGACTATTCTAAGTCTTGTGGCTACGGAAGACTTGCATCTTGAACAACTAGATGTGAAAACAACTTTTCTCCATGGAGATTTGGAAGAAGAGATCTATATGCAACAACCACAGGGATATGAGGTCAAAGGTAAGGAGGAATTTGTATGTAGGTTAAAGAAGAGTCTGTATGGCCTAAAGCAAGCACCCCATCAATGGTATTTAAAATTTGATAAGTTTATGGTTGAACAAGGCTACAACAGATGTCATTCTGATTACTATGTTTATTTTAAAAGATTGGATAATGGAAGCTATATTATCCTATTACTTTATGTTGATGACATGCTTGTTGTTGGGTCCAAAATGCAGCATATTAGTGAGCTTAAGGAGAAATTACCAAAGTCATTTTCTATTAAGGATTTGGGTGCAACAAAACAAATCCTTGGTATGAGGATCACACGGGACAGGAAAAATAGAAAATTGTTTTTGTCACAAAGTGAGTATATAGAGAAGGTGTTGAAAAGGTTTAACATGCTAAATGCAAAAGTAGTTAGTACACCTTTGCCTAGTCATTTTAAATTGACTAAGGATATGTGTCCCAAGACATAAGAGGAGGAAGATAAAATGTCTAAGATACCATATGCATCAACAGTTGGCAACTTGATGTATGCAATGGTATGCACAAGGCTAGATATTGCACATGCTGTTGGAGTTACGAGTAGGTATATGAGCAATCCAGGCATGGAACATTAGATTGTGGTAAAATGGATTCTCAGGTATTTGAGAGGTACTGCTACAAAACAACTCTATTTTGGAGGAACCAACACTACTCTCAAAGGATATGTTGATTCTGATTTGACGGGTGATATAGACAATAGGAGGAGCACTACAACGTATGTTTTTATTGTAGGAGGTACAACAATCAGTTGGATTTCTAGATTGCAAAAGGTTGTTGCACTTTCAACCACAGAAGCTAAGTATGTAGCTACTACTGAAGCTAGCAAGGAGATGATTTGGTTGTAACATTTTCTGGAGGACTTGGGCTAGTAGCAAGAAGATAGCCCATTGTTTACTGATAGCCAGAGTGCCATTCATCTTGCAAAGAATTCAACTCTTCATTCGAAGACTAAGCACATTCTGCTCAGGTACCACTTCATCTGATCAGTTTTGGAGGATGGGCAGTTGAAGCTTGTGAAGATTCACACAAGTGAAAATCCTATAGATATGTTCACGAAGGTTGTCACATGGGAGAAATTGATTTCCTCATCAGTTTCTATTGGCCTTCTTGACTGATAAAGGTGGAAATGAGGAACCAACTAATCTAGGCATGAAATCTAGTGGGAGCTATAGGTGCAACGGTAATGCTCCAGGATCAGTCTCCAAGTGGGAGGTTGTTTGGTGTGGAGCCCAATCAGTCCCCAAGTGGGAGATGATTATTATATGGTGATTGATCATGCTACAATAGCGGCTGTGGGTACCCCCAACAATGCAAAACATAAATTCTGGTGACTTTGTCAGCCGCAGACCCCAAAGTATTTAATAGGGGAGTTGCCTATTATTTAATAAAGGTGTTGGTAGTTAATTTATTTTTGGCTGACATGTAAAAGCCTACTTTGTGTAACCACCATAAGGTTTGATAAAAAGGCGGCTAGAGAAGGTGAAAAGCCAAGAGTCACAGTTCAGATTGTAATGCATATTGCAGCAGTATTGAGCTATATAGATTACTAGATGTAATCAGTTTTGCCAGATAATAATATTGGATGGTTGTGTTTGTGGATATAGCCCACATTGGGTGAACCGCATTAAATCTATTGTGTTCATTTGTGTTATTCTTCATTGGTGTTTCAGTGTTATTTAAATCTGCGTATAATTGTTAATTGTATTGCCCTAGTCTACCATTAAAATCCTAACAGTGAGGAATTTGGAAAAACAATCAATGCACTCCACCTTAAGAAATATTACATTTAAATTTAAAAACATAACATTTTACTTGCAGTTGCATTTTGTCCATCTTTCCATGTTAATTTTAATAACTACTCTTTTCCAATTTCTATCCTAGTAGGGCTATAGATTGGTAGTACACTATTGTCCTCACTAGGTCATGAGATCCCCTAATCATATTACACCACTTATCCCTTTGCATCCCTAGCTATCCAACTAAATAACTTGTGAACACCAAATTGATCTATTCTTCAACTAGTTCTATTATATATCCTTAAGTCTCATTATTTAATTTAGTCTACAACACTACCTAGAAGCTAATAGGTAAACCTTTCCATTTTTCTCAACAAGGGGGAAATTCTAGATAGTGGTAGGTACCCATTTGGTTATGTCTAGCCCTTACTCACCTTGCCTAATCTTCGGTGATGAACCCTTGCCTCTTACTGGTGGCATGGGGTTAGGTTAAGGGGATATAGTACTCTAATAGTGAAATGTCAAAAAAAGATAAAGGAATTGAAAAGTTAAAAAACTATCTATACTTTAAGATTTGGACTCTAATTGAGGGTGACATTCAAAAAAAATAAGTCATTAAGAAAAGCACACATACATGCTAACTAGGTAAAAAAATCCAAGAGTCCAATCCCTTATCAAAATTCGTTCCTTGTTGAGGACCTAATCCTTACCTCTGGTTTGATCTATTGGCTACCTTTGGTTTAGGTCTAGAAAGTTCTTATAAAGCTAATCACTTAGTTTTGCCTAAAGTTATCTAAATAGTCAAAATTGAATTTGGATCAATTTTCTACCAAAGAAAGTTTATTTCAAATCATCACTTCCACATTTCCTATTCCCACTTGTCTTCCCTTAAATCTTACATTTTAATAGTTTAGTGAGTCAAATATGTTTTAGTTAAACCAAGGTCTTCTAGGTCAAAAATTGATGAAAAGAAATTAAAATGTTGTTACCACAAGTACATTAGAGCATGTTTAAATTAAATAAGTAATTATTTTTAAGTATAAGTATTCATTTTATATAGTACTTTGACCATTTGTTATACATACATCCATGCGCATATGCATACATGTTAAAAACACAAAATAAAATAAAAATGTATATGCATAGTGTTATGAAGTAAAATGTTTACCCTTGTTAATCGTGACCTATTTTAACACCTTCTTGAACATTAAATGATTAAATCTCAATCCTGATGAATAAACCTGACAAAATAAAGATAGGACTAGTCTAAGCCCACCTTAAAAGACACTCCTCAGATTTTGTCGGGCTAAAGGACTAGGGCACATAGCGCCCTGGTCCTGGATGGTTACTTTATCCCTATTTTTGTGTTGTCAGCTTAGAACACCTCCCTAACTTTTACATGTCGGCCCCATTTGATTTTATTCATAATTGGTGAGTAGGAATGCATATATAAAGGAATCTTGTTATTCATTTTACACCTAGATGGATGAGAAAAGATTTATAATTGCTTACATGATCTCAATCTCCTATGCTCAAGTGCTCTTCATGCTTGGAATTGCTACATAATTGTGGATGTTATGATGCTCATTTATAGGTCTTGAAGGAAGTTCAAGTTATCTTTATCTATCTCCTTGTTGGTGCATGATCTTAAGTTATCTACTCCAACTAGGGTTTCACATATTGTGGTAATCTTTATCATTTTCAATCATACTTTCATCATATATTACTGATCTTTCCTCTACCCTCCTAGTGCACGCACTCTTGGATCACTAATAATCATTGTAGTGGAGGTGGAAACACCAACATGGGGTTTGACTAAGGCAATCCCCTAAACATAGCACAACCTTTTCCTTTTTACTTGTGTGTAGGTCAAAGTAACAGGTTTCAAAAGATAAGATCCAGTAAAAAGGAAGGTTTTGTAGGTATAGGTCTTGTAAAACTCAAAGTTTCTGTAAAACCCTAAATAGGGTCTATGGAACCCAACACCCTGGTCTTTCTGTGTCCTTGAACTCAGATCTAGGTTCTTCTCTATTTCTTGATCTCTATCGTGCTTTCTGGTTCTCTGTGTTAGTTTCTGGTAGTTGTCTATTTACAAATCTTGGTCAATTAGGGTTTCATCTTTTGCCCTAGTTTGGTTGGTTAGCTTTGGTTTAATTTGGTTGACACTCCTCTATACAACAAAGGGACAAAACCCCTATAGTTTGGCTCTCCTTCATGGGTATAATGTAAGCTTGGTTTGTGTCTCAATGTTAAATGGAAGAGAGTTTGACCTAGTTTAATCTCTTAGACTAGATTTCTCTTTATCAACTTAACATTTTGGTGAACCCAACATGTATTTCACCCTTACATCCTTCTTTCTTCAGAAATGAGTTGTTTTATACATGGTTAGTTTAGTAATTTGTTTCAGATATTTGTAGCATGGTTAAATTGATTTCATTTGGTGTATCATATCATATTTGTGTTTAAGAAAAAGACATTCTTGCATATTTACATTGAAAAGTGAAAAATAAAGCATTTTAGGCTTCGAAAAAAGCATATTTATTGCATTGTTTTCATTTCATATGTTTTAAATCATCATAGAAAAGTATAAATTTCTGGTTTTTGCATCAGATCTGATTGGTATTATATTCATTAATCATTTCATAGTGCTTTATTTTGCATTTGAACCTATGCATTGCTAGGGTTTATCAAAAAAATTGCATTTTTAGAAAAACCTAGTTAATTTGAAATCTAGGGTTTGTGATTTTCAGATTTTGCTGATGACATTTGCATTTCAAATCTGATTTTACTTTTCTCTAATACATTATATATGTCATATTGTTTTAAAATTTGAAAGGAAGAACAAGTTTTGGATTGATACATTTTTGCAAAAAGCATTAAATTTAGGGTCTGATTTGAAGATGAGCATTGATGATATTTAACTTGCTTTGAGTAGAGTTGAAATTGATTAAAGGATTTGTTATTGCATTATATGTTTTTTCATTTGATAAAAAGAGCAAAACATTGATTCATTCAAGCAAAAATTCAAAATCTTCTTTCATCACTTCATTCATCTCTTCTTTGTGTGCATCTTGTGTGTCACCAAGGCTTGTAAACAATTTATGAGTTTTGTGACCCGATGCCCTAATTCAAACACTCTTGTGCGAAGAAGTCTTTGAATTATGGGTTCTAATGCTGATAACAACAAGAAGGTCAATCGCTTCTTCTTGATATCCCTACTTCACATATCTTAGAAGCATCAACTTTTAATGAATCCACCGACATAGAGGACCTCGTGGCTCATGTTCCTGAAGCTCAAATTCAAAAATTAGACACTAAATTGGCTAATTTTTAGTAATTTGTAACCTTAGAACATATAGTTGAGGAGGTTGTCCCTATTGTTGAGAGTCTAAGAAGTCTATTGCTTGAAGGACAAGAGGGATTAGAAGTCTTGCGTGCCCTAGCTCATTAGTGCACAACAACATTTTATCTGCATCTAGTTGTGTCGAAATCATCACTAATGTGACTTATTCTAAACAAATAGGGACTCAAGTGTCAGCACCCATACCAAAACTCCATATTCCTACATATACTTCTACTATTCTCACTACAACTACACAATAAAGTAATAGTGCTATCACATGTGTTGAGTTATCCACTGGGAATCCTATTCATCATTATAGTGCCATTTCATTCATTTATCCAAGTACCACACCTAGTGTCACCCCACCTACATCAACTAACACTAAGCCTACTATCACTTTCCAAAAGGCCAATCACATGGTGTCACAGCCTATGGTTAGCCCTATCCATTCATACCCATCTCAACCTAGTTCACTTTTTGATCCTATCATCAATCAAATTTTGCAAAATATGAAATCCATCTAACAACAATTAGTAAGCATAAACCAAAGTCCCACCAAACCCTCTATGAAATTAGATTATATTCATAGTCATTTAATCTATCCTATGCTAAGAGCTCAAATACCTGAGAAGTTTGAAACCCCTTAGTTTGAGAAGTATAATGGGAAGGGAGACCCTAACAACCATGTGGTGGCCTTTACAACAATGTATAGTGATTTCTTCTTTAAAGATATAATTTTGGCAAAACTCTTTCCTCGGTCACTCAGAGACACAGCCTTGGATTGGTTTTGTTCATAACTTCCTAATTCAATCACTTCTTTTTCACAAATAATCAATAAGTTCCTCAATCACTTTCAAGCAAACATTGGACCTCAAGTCTCTTTGACTGACTTGGTTTATTGCAAACAAGGAATAAAGGAGAAAGTAACAGATTTTATGCGTCATTATCAAGCTCTATTTTCACAAGTTTAATATTCTATTCTAGATGCTGATGTGCAAAGAATCTTCATTGGAAATTTACAACCTCACATCCATGACAAGATATTGTTGATGCATTATGAATCTTTCACTCATCTTTGCACTACTCTCTGTGATTACCAACTATCAGTTAATTAGTATGAGAATAATCCCTCATCATCTCTGGTTGGTCAATACAAAGCCTCACACAATCATTCATTCAAAAGACACAACAAAAAATTTATCAAAATCAATGCAATTTCAGCCAATAACATAAGAAAACATGTAGCGGCAGCTTCATCTTCTGCTCCCGCACCATATAAATTGAAACCAAAGACAAGACATTTCACACTATTATTGGAGTCTCTCTACTCTATAATGACACAACTTTTGAACAATAATCTCATCAAACTTCCACCCGTTAGACCTCTTGATCCAAGTAAGATGCAATCATCTTCTTTCGATTCGAAGGCCTTTTGTGAATTTCACCGCACTGCCAGTCATGACACTAAAAGATGTATGTGTCTTAAACATGAAGTTCAAACCTCATTGATTCCAATGTCATCCAGCTTACTGGTGTAAATGACAAAGGAAATAAATTGGTGGCTCCACCTAACCAAAACTTACAAATATATACAAATCTGTTACCTCATCATGAATATAATGTTGCTTATACTGTTCAAGAACAAGATTATGAAGGAGATGTTTGTATGGTAGATGCCCACCCTCATAAAGAGTGAGCAGAACTTGAACCAGCTATACCTTTTACTCCTCATGATGCTACTATTGAAGCTCATGATGGACCTCTATATATCACCATTCGAATCAATGATAAACCTATAAGAGGTGCTATGATTGATCCTATATGCATGGTAAATGTAGTAAATAAAGAGTTTCTCTACATGCCTGGGTTACACTACAATAACTATGATGTATCATAAATTGCAATTAGAGCACACAATGGGTCTATCCTTCCAACTCTTGGTGCCTTGACCCTCGACGTCAAGGTCGGGCCAAGATTGTTGGATACTACTTTTGTCATCATTCTAACATCAGACTTATTTCATGTGAAGTTAGGTCATCCATGGCTCTGCTCTATGAAGGCAGTCCCCTTTATGGTTCATAAGTGTTTAAAGTTTCCATTTCAGGGAAGTGTGCATGCTGTACATCACAGTTGGTACTAGCCCGTTGCTCGACATGGACACTTTGCACTTGACTTCTTCTAGTCAAAACAAGTTGGAGTTGCTCGAGCTAGAGAAGATTTATTCTTTTTGTCATATCAAAAAATTAAAGCACAGAAAATTACAGAGTTGTCACTTAGTAACATACCTCCTTGTGATGTCCCCAGAACTCCTCAATCTTTTGAGGCTATGACAGTAATTCCACCTATCCCATAGGTGGTGAAGGAAGTTAAGCTTGAATCGAAGGTTCTTCCTCATCCCCGAGCATCTAGTAGATATGTTGAGGTTTCCCCTCCACCATCCTTTCAAGGACAATGAGGCAACCATCAAGCACAAAACAGACCTCTCCACAATCACAATATTACTTTTGTCCCACCTACTTCTGCGGAGACTAGTGGAAATCAATCGGTTGTGCGTGTATTATTTCCTGACGTTTCTCAACCATTTGTGGATGCTCAAGTACTTCCACCTGTCTCACAAGTTGAGAAGGAAGAACAGCTCGCATTGAGGAACCCTCCCACCATGGTCTCTCAACCTTTGGTGGTTCCTCTTGTTTCTTCTAATGTTCCTGAAGCAAAGGAAGAAAAGGAACCCACATTGGAAGATACTATAGTTCCCTTATCAAACATCACAAACAAAGCTAAGAGAAATAAAATTATGAGAGAAAGAAAGAAGTGTCATCGTGCTATAGCTCGCCTTACTGCAGGAGAAAAGAATCTCCCTCCTCACAAGAGTCTATCACCGATGAATGCAAAAGAGACATATACTAGTGCTTTAACTCCTCTAGCAAAGGATAATGCTTCACAACCCACAGTAGAACCTATCATACTGTATTCCAATAGTGAATCTGAAGATAATAATGATACAGGTATGGCTCTTGTTCCTTACACCACACTTGCCATAGTTCCTCTTGTATCTTTTCCACCTTTCCAAATTGGTGATGAGCAAGATTGGGAGGAGGATGACTTTCTTTAGGCCAACTTGTGAGTGTGGCCCCTTATTTCTATTATGTCATGAGTGCATGTGATTATTTTTCCCCGTAATGTGTTGTTTGGTGCTTTATTTATGTTTTTGTTGTTAAGCTCTCTTTGGATGACCCTTGACACCCTTGTAGGTGCAAGGATACAAAGGGACCAAAATTCGTTGTGACATTCTCTCTATTTGTATAATCATTCTTCTATATGTCATAAGTTGCATTGTTGTTTGGTATCCTTCGTTGTTGACCCAAGGTTTTTACTTGATTTTATATGATATTTATTCCATTGTCTTTGTAGTTCTACCTGTTGAAATGTGCCTGACAACTGAGAGGGGGGGTGAATCAATTGTCAAAAAAACTTAAACACTTCTTCACTTACACATTAATCACTTATCCACAATTATTATGATTTAACAATAAATGCATGAAATCAGTGACTTAAACACAAATGCAACATTATACACAAGACACACCAGAGTTTTATGTGGAAAACCCCAAGGTAGGGAAAACCACGGAGAGGATTAGCTGTCAAAATATATTGTAATCTTTGAAAAATGATATTCAGGCTTGGTCACTCCATGGGCCCAGAACATACTGGCTCACTGCCATGAAGTACAACTAGGTCTAGTAGGCTCACTGCCTCAACCCTAAACCTAGAAAAATTACAATAAGGGTTGTTAAACCCTACTGGCGACTCACTGCCAACATCACCATATTCTTCATGTATGGATTACTACATTGAAGTACAACAGTTCCTCTGCTCTGCTCTGCCCTGTTTTGCCTTATCTCCTCACCCTTTTCGTTATCTTCCCATTTTTGCACAAGGACACCTTTTCCATGACTCAATTAAAAGTATTTATACACTTCATCAACCTTGGAATGATCATCAAGGTCAGCATTACAATCATCAACCATTGGAAGAATTTCCAAGGTCGGCATTATAAACATTTACAAAATAGGTCCTAACCTATTACAACATTATGCAAAGGAAATGAAGTAAAGATGTATGCGGATCATGTCACACCTTATCTAGGACTCAAACATGATCTTCCATGCCACAACACACTTCCACAATCTTTAAGGAATCTCCGCAATTACTAGAATGAACCAAGTCAGCTAAAACTGGTTACATGCTACATTATATGGGAACAATCTTCAATCATGATCTCAATTCCTTAATGCGGACCAATGTCAAAATAGGAACATGATTAGGGGAAATCCACAAGCATGTTATAAACATCAGGAGAAATTGCATGAAGCTTAACCACTTTAGCCATAGGAATCTTCTCACCGGAACACATGAACTTCACTGTCTTCAACTGATATAAAAGAAAGATAGCTTGTGGACCACCAAAAAACAAACCACTACAATTGTAGGCACTTATCATCATCCTAGACTTCCCTCTACAACTACAAAGCAAAATACTTTATTGTGGAGGAATGCGAAGCAAAATGCTTTCTCTGTGTCACCAGAGAATAATAAAAAAGAGCAGGTTTTACTCTGGTGAATGCAACTTTCTCAAAACTTCACACTAGAGGCTTAAACTCAGGATTTATCATCTTCAAACATCCATTTAAATAACTTCCAATCTACAGACCAAGATATTCACCTAGCAAGAAATGCAGAGTAATCTACCAGACTGTTCTTCACCATACAACTCACTGTCTATAGTGCACTTCACTGTAACTCACGTGTTTCTTCCAGAAGGGCCAATTTTCTCAATATCCTCAACATACAAAACTTCTAAACAAGTAATAGAATAGGACATAGTTGACACCAATGACAAAAAAGATATGTTGACATCAATGACAACACCGATTAGGCACATACTTGCAACAATCTCCCCCTTTGTCATTGATGGCAACATATGATGTGAAAAACTACAACAGCCATCAAGACAGGATTCTCCCCCTATCTCTTTACACATCTGCACTCTTTCTTCCTGACCAAGATTCTCCCCCTATCTTTTTACACATCTGCACTCTTTATTTCTATGTTTTTCACATGACTTCTCTCCCCCTTTGACATCAATGGCAAAGGGCACATATTTGCACTCTTCTGCTCTGATTCAATTTATCTTATGAACTCTCTTACAACTCCCCCTGAGAAGTAGCCCTGAAAGCATCAATCCAGATCTTAAGAAGCACCACTAGAATAATGCACCCTTGTGCACCTTAGTTTAGAGTAGGAAGGGTAATAACCCCTAACTTTTCTCTGAGATACTCAAAAGTATCCTTAGGCAGAGATTTGATGAAAATATCTATAATCTGGTCTTTTGTAGATACATATTCCAACTTAACTCAATTCTCTGTCACTTTTTCCCTTAGAAAGTGATATCTTATGGATATGTGCTTTGTCCTTGAATGCATTACTGGATTCTTTGATATGTTTATGGCACTTGTATTGTCACAAAAGATTGCACTTGGATCTTCATACATAACTTTGATGTCCTTCAAAGTCTGCTTGATCCATAATACTTGAGTGCAACTACATGCTGATGCAATGTATTCTGCTTCTATAGTAGACATGGATATTAAATCTTGTTTCTTGCTCAACCAAGATACCAACCTTTTTCCCAAAAAGAATGCACCTTGACTTGTACTTTTTCTATCATCCACATCTCTGGCCCAATCTATATCAGTGTATGCACTGAGAGTGAAATCACTGTCTTTTGGATACCACAAACCATAATCTATTATGCCTTTCAAATATCTTAGAATTCTCTTGATTGCCATCACAGGTGACTCCTTGGACTCTGCTTGAAATCTTTCCACAAGACAAATTGCATGCATTATATCAGATCTGGTTTGAGTCAGATAAAGTAATCCTCCAATCATAGATCTATACCTTTTCTGATCTGCCATAGGTGAATCATCATTTTTTCTCAACTTACAATAGGTTATCATGGGAGTATTTATCGGTTTAGATTCTTCCATCCCAAACTTCTTTAGCAACTCTTTCACATACTTAGACTAAGAAATGAAGATACCTTTATCTAATTGATTTATTTGCAGACCCAAAAAGAAATTCATCTCACCAAACATGGACATTTCAAATTCACTTTGCATTTCTCTGGCAAAAACTGTGCACATACCTTTATTGCCTCCAAAGATAATGTCATCAATAAAGATTGCTACGATTAGGATTTGTTCATCATTGATATTGAAGTAGAGATTGATGTCTATAGTACCTTTACTGAACCCTATCTGTATCAGATACCTATCCAACTGAGCATACCATGCCCTGGGGGCTTGTTTTAATCCATACAAAGCCTTCATTAATCTGCATACCATGTCACCCTGATCTGATGACTGGAATCCTTCCGGTTGTTCAATATAGACTTCTTCTTCCAACTCTTCATTCAAGAATGTAGACTTTACATCCATCTGATATACCTTAAAATCTTTGTAGGCTGCAAAACCCAGAAGCATTCTTATAGCTTCAATCCTTTCCACTGGTACAAATGTTTCCTTAAAATCTATTCCTTCAACTTGAGAGTATCCTTTGCATACCAACCTTGCTTTGTTTCTTACTACTTCACCATTCTCATTCATCTTGTTTCTGAAAACCCACTTCATGCCAATTACATTTTTGTCTGCTGGTCTGGGAACAAGATCCCAAGTCTGATTCTTCTCTATCTGCATCAATTCTTCTTTCATAGCCTTTACCCAGTTCCCATCATTGCAAGCTTCATTCACAGTCTTAGTTTCAATCTTGAAAATTAGACAAAAAGTTACTTGTTCTTCTACATCTCTTCTTCTGGTCAGCATTCCTTTACTTTTATCTCCTATGATTTGATCTTTAGAATGATTAAGTTTTACATACCTTGGTGTCTTGGCAACACTTTCCAGAGCTTGATCCTCTTCATCTGAGTTGTCTTCATGCTGCACCACTTCTGAAATGTTTGGTTTATCTTATTCATATCCACTTGATTCTAGAGACCTTTCCTTGCTTTCATTGACTTTGACATTTACACTTGCAATGATCTTATTTAGCCTCTTATTATAACACCGGTAGGCCTTGCTCTTGGTTGAGTAACCAAGGAAGATTCCTTCATCACACCTAGCATCAAACTTGCCTAGATCTTCTTCTCTTTTGATATAACATTTGCTACCAAAAACTTTGAGATATTTCACAATAGAAATTTTACCATACCATAATTCATAAGGAGTCTTAGAACTATTACCTTTGACTTGGACTCTATTTAGGATATATACAACAGCGTAAATTGCCTCTCTCCAATATACTTCCAGAAGATCAGCTTCCTTCATCATAGTTCTAGCAGCTTATTGAACTGTTTTGTTCTTTCTTTCATCAACTCCATTTTGTTGTGGAGTTCTAGGTGCAGATAATTGTCTCTTTATCCCATTTTCTTCACAAAACAAATTGAATTCATTTGATGTGAACTTTCCTCCTCTATCAGACCTTAAACATTTGATCTTCAAATCCATCTCATTTTCAACCATTGCCTTAAATGCTTTGAACTTATCCAGAGCTTCTAATTTTTCTTTCAAGAAGGTAACCCAAGTCATTCTAGAATAATCATCAATAAGAAACATGAAATACCTATCTCCTTGAAAATTTCTTACTTTGGTAGGTCCACACAAGTTTGTATGCACTAGTTCCAGTAATCCATCAATTGATTGGTCCTTGCTTTTGAAACTTGTTCTTGTTTGTTTCCCAAATTGATACTCCTTACAAATAAGATTAGTAGGCTTCACAAGCTTGGGCAAATCTCTAACAGTCTATGTAGTACTTATCTTCATAATGTTGTCAAAATTGATGTGACACAACCTTCTATGCCATAGCCAACTTTCATCAGTCAAAGACAACAAACAATAATTATCAGTTCCTTTCAAGTGATAGATATTACTTTTGGTCTTCTTACCAGTTGCAATGATTGTTCCAGAGATTTCCATGATCTTGCATCTATTGTCCTTGAAGCTTAGGTCATAACCTTTGTCACACATCTGACCCACACTCAAAAGATTGTGCTTTAATCCTTTCACATACAAGACATATTCAGTATTATGCTTTCCATCAAAAGAAATATATCCTTTTCCACAAATCTTACGAGTTGTATCATCTCCAAACCTAACCAGTCCACCATCAATCTTTCTAAACTCACAAACTTACTTTTGTCACCAGTCTTGTGGTGAGAGCAGCCACTATCAATAACCCATTCATCTTTGTCTTCAATAACCTGAGCAGCCAAAGCACTTTCCACTAGTTTTTCTTTCTTCACACAGCTAGCAAGATTAGTAAACACAGGTCTTCTTTAATAGCAATAAACAAGCATTCATTACTAGAAGTACTAGCATTATCTGGTTCACCATTATCTAATACTCCTTCATCATCATCAAGATCTTCAACATAATAACATTTCTTTTGGATCCTAGGCCTATTCTCATATCTTTTCCTATTTCCTTCAATTCTTTCAGGACATCTGGAAGCAAAGTGGCCTACTTTACCGCAGGAAAAATATTTGAAGGGTAATTTACCTTTAAACTTATTGGATCCTCTTTGTAGTCTATCCATGAAGTTGGCTTCAATTTCATCAAACTCATCATCTGATTCTACCTTGTACTTTTCTGATTTGGAGGTTTTCCCAGAAGTACTGGCTTTGAAGGCAGTCTCTACTTTTGGTAGGGCATCACCAAACTCTCTCATTTCAAAGGTAGTAAGCTTACCAAGCAATTGATCTCTGTCAATATCTTTTACTTGCATAAATTCTTCAATTGCAGCTACCTTGTGACTATAGGACTTTGGCAGTAATATGAGAATTTTCATTACAACTTCCTTATCACCGATAGTTCTCCCCATACCTTTTATTCCGGTGACAAGTTCATCAACTCTTTGCATAAAGGCTGTTATGTTTTCATCTTCATTTATCTTCAAACTTTCATATTTCACTTTCAAACTTTGTATCTTGGCCTCCTTCATAGAATCATCTCCATCATACAGATTTTTTAGCTTTTCCCATACCTCATTTGCAATTTGAAGATCCACCACTTTTGTCAGTACTGAGTCATTCAATGAGCTTAATAGAGCATCTTTTGCTTTAACATCCACTTCATATTCTTTAATTTTGTCTTCAGTCGTCAAACCATTTTGAGGCAAGGTGTATTTTATTTCTGCAGCTTTCCATACTTTGTAACCAAGACAAAGAAGATGACTTTTCATTCGTGCCTTCCAAAGAGCATAGTTCGTCCCATCAAAATACGACACTTCCTTCTTATAAGACATTTTGGATCTTCCTCAAGCTGTTAGAATTTCTTCAGAGGAACCTTTCTTTGATACCAATTGTTGAAATGTGTTGGACAATTGAGAGGGGGGTGAATAAGTTGTCACAAAAACTTAAACACTTCTTCACTTAGACATTAATCACTTATCCACAATTATTATGATTTAGCAATGAATGCACGAAATCAGAGACTTAAACATAGATGCAACATTATACACAAGACACAACAGATTTTTATGTGGAAAGGAAAACCCACAGAGAGGATTAGCTCTCAAAATCTATTGTAATATTTGAAAAATGATGTTCAGGCTTGGTCGCTCCATGGGCCTAGAACATACTAGCTCACTACCATGAAGTACAGCTAGGTCTAGCAGGCTCATTGCCTCAACCCTAAACCTAGAAAGATTACAATAAGGGTTGTTATACCTTGAGGGCTGTTAAACGCTACTGGCCGCTTACTACCAGGCTCACTGCCAACATCACCATCTTCTTCATGTATGTGATTAGTACATTGAAGTACAACAGTTCCTCTTCTCTTCTCTGCCTTGCTCTACCTTATCTCCTCGTCCTTTTCTTTATCTTCCCATTTTCACACAAGGACACCTTTTCCACGACTCAATTACAAGCATTTATATACTTCATCAACCTTGGAATGATTATCAAAGTTGACATTACAATCATCAACCATTGGAATAATCTCCAAGGTCAGCATTACAAACATTTACAAAATAGGTCTTGACCTATTACAACATTATGCAAAGGAAATGAAGTAAAGATGTATGCGGATCATGCCACGCCTTAGCTAGGACTCAAACATGATCTTCCATGCCATAACATGCTTCCACAATCTTCAAGGAATCTTTGCAATTACTAGAATTAACCAAGTCAGCTAAGACTGATTACACGCTACATTATCTAGGAACAATCTTCAAACATGATCTTAATTCCTTAACGCGGACCAATGTCAAGATAGGAACATGATTAGGGGACATCCACAAGCATGTTATAACATCAAGAGTAACTGCACGAATCTTAACCACTTTAGCCATAGGAATCTTCTCACCGGAACACATGAACTTCACTGTCTTTAACTGATATAAAAGAAAGATAGCTTGCGGACCACCAAAACATGAACCACTGCAATTGTAGGCACTTATCATCATCCCAGAATTCCCTCTAGAACCATAGAGAAAAATACTTTATTGTGCAGGAATGCAAAGCAAAATGCTTTCTCCTTGTCACCAGAGAATAATCAGAAAGAGCAGGTTTTACTCTAGTGAATGCAACTTTCTCAAAACTTCACACCGAAGGCTCAAACTTAGAATTTAGCATCTTCAGACATCCCTTTAAATAACTTCCAATCCGCAGACCAACATATTCACCTAGCAAGAAATGCGGAGCAATCTACTAGACTGTTCTTCATCATACAACTCACTGTCTATACTGCACTTCATTGTAACTCACTTGTTTCTTTCGTAAGGGCCAATTTTCTCAATAACCTCAACATACAAAGCTTCTAAACAAGTAATAGAATAGGACATAGTTGACACCAATGACAACAAAGATATGTTGACATCAATGACAACACTGATTAGGCACATACTTGCAACACTACCAACTGGCAGATGATGACAGTTCCAAATATTTATAGTCTCGAGATATCTCCTATTATACAACCATTCATATACTGATGCCAGTCAGGTAGATCCCTTTGTGTTGTTTCTTTATAGTCTAACTTGTTATTTCTTGCATTATTTGATTTATGTGGCACCTTGTTGCTATGCTCGACATCATACCATGACTACAATAGCCATTATGTATCATACTCGATGCGTTGCCTCAGTTTGCCTTTTTGTGGGGGAAACCCCTTGTTGCAATGTAGTTTTTGGGAACACATATCTTATGGGCATGTGCTTCCAGAAAGCTCTCGTGCATGTCTTGTAATTTGATTCTACCTTAAAGCAATTGCTCCCTGATAGGAGTTAGCAATCACTTTAAGGTGGTGGAATACATCGTGCGATGATATTTTTGATTACATACTTGTTTATTATAGTTGACATGGAACTCACCTAGTGATTCAGTGGTCCTCACTAGCCTATGATGTTTCCATTTTGTCCATGAGCCACCTAGTACAATGAAGTTTGCTAGTTTGTGTGCTTCATGTGACTTATCATGGTCACCTAGCAATTCAGCGGTCCTTACTAGCCTCTAATCCATGAGAAGCATTTATCTTCACATGACCCCTAGTGACAGAGCAAGCTAGCATCAGAGTTATGTGCCTTGTGTGTTTGTTTCCATGTTTGTTTATTTTTTTACATTTGTATTCTTTATGTTTTGTGTGGCTTCATCATGTTTTCCATGTGTATTCCATGCCTTATATGTTTGCTTCATGTCAAGCATGTATGCATTGTGAATGGCGTGTATTACCTTTGTGTATTGTGTGTCTCTCACGTGTAATCTTATGTATGCTTATAGTACTCCATGTATGTGAATTATGTTACAATGTCTTGCATGTTTTGAAATCTATTTTCTTATGTGTTTTTAACCTTAGAATCCTAAGCTTGGGGGCTACCATAGTCCACAACTTGGTGGAATTCTTTGGGCTTCTATATTTTCATGTTTGAAATATGTCTTTGAGCCTTACTTTAGTGTGAGTTCAAATGTAAGTTCATACCCATGCTAAAGTGGGGGCTAAATGTTATAGAGTAAAATGTTTACCCTTGTTAATCAGGACCTATTTTAGCACCTTTTTGAACATTAAATGATTCAATCTTGATCCTGATGAATAAACTTGACAAAATAAAGATAGGACTGGTCTAACCCCACCTTAAAAGACACTCCTCGAACTTTGTGGGGCTAAAGGACCAGGGTACCTAGCGCCCTGATCCCAAATGGTCACTTTAGCCCTATTTTTGTGGTGTTAGCTTAGAACACCTCCCTAATTTTTACATGTTAGCTCCATTTGATTTTAATCATTGTTGGTGAGTAGGAATGCATATATAAAGGAGTCTTGTTATTCATTTGACACCTATATGACAAGAGAAGAATTAGAATTGCTTACATGATCAATCTCCTATGCTCAAGTGCTCTTCATGCTTGGAATTGCTACTTGCTTCTGGATTTTATAATGCTCATTTGTAGGTATTGAAGGAAGTTCAAGTTATCTTTATCTATCTCCTTGTTAGTGCATGATCTTGAGTTATCTAATCCAACTAGGGTTTCACATATTGTGGTAATCTTTATCATTTTCATTCATACTTTCATCATATATTGTTGATCTTGCCTCTGCCCTCCTAGGGCACACACTCTGAATCACTAATCATCATTGTAGTGGAGATGGAGACACAAACACAAGGTTTGACTAAGGCAAGCCCCTAAACACATCACAAAAGTTTCCTCTTTGCTTGTGTACGAGTCGAATTAACAGGTTTTAGAAGATAAGATCCAGGAAGAAGGAAGGTTTTGTAGGTACAGGTCTTGTGAAGCTCAGAGTTTCTATAAAACCCTTAATAGGGTCTAAGATGCCCAGTGCCCTGGTCTTTCTGTGTCCCTGAACTCTGATCCAGGTTCTTCTCTATTTCCTGATCTCTGTTGTGCTTTCTGATTCTCTGTGTTAGTTTCTGACAGTCATTTATTTGCAGATCTTGGTTAATTAGGGTTTCATCTTTTTCCCTAGTTTGGTTGGTTAATTTTGCTTGAATTTGGTTGACACTCCTCTATACAACAAAAGGACACAACCCCTATAGTTTGGCTCTCCTTCATGGGTAGAAGCCAAGCTCAGTTTGTGTATCAATGTTAAATGGAAGAGGGTTTGACCTAGTTTAATCTCTTAGGCTAGATCTCTCTTTCCCCACTTAACACATAGATACATACATGGTTGCACAAAAAAAGATAAATCTAAACCATCCAACATGTGCACAAAATAAAATGTAGCATACATCATGTCTAATAAGATGAAAGTGTGAGCCACATCAAGTATAAATATAAATAATACATGTGTACAAATCATCAATATCAACATGTGAGTACAGAGTCTCTCATTCAAGAGATGTAAAAAAGAATGGATGGTTGCATAAAAAATCCATGGTGCATAAAACTCCCCACACAAGGGAGAATATTGAATGTAGAAATAAATCAAAAGTTATTCCTAGCTACAGTAGCACTAGTCAACCCTGAGGATCATGAGGTCTCAGACACCTACTCCTCTCTCACCTCCCACTCTTTACTATCTCAAATTAGGCAAGGGTCCTCCCTCTCTATCCATGAGACTAAGAGTGAACAAGTGTCTCAACTCGTGACTAGGAATGTGTTCAATGGCTAGTTCCAACACTAAAGAGCTCCATAAGAACTTAGACCTCTATCTCTAGCTCTCTAATCTTTGTATGTTGGTTGGCTACCAAGGTTAACCCATCATTTGTCGAAAAGATCTCACCTTTACAAAAGGTCTTCACCCCATCATCACCTAGTCATAGGCCCTCCATCTCTCTGTAAGGGTCCCTAATCATGTCTAAATCTATGAGGGTTCCCTATTCTATGCCCCTACACCAAAGTGCTCAATAGTGACCCATTTAGCTTCTTTGGTGGCCATCAAATCTACAATTGTATTCCCTTCAAAAAAGGAATAATGTGCTCCAACATCTACCCCATGAACAAGAAAGGGTGGCTAAATTAAAGTGCCTCACAATGTGAAATATAGTACAAGTTGTGTACATATAGAAAATAAGCATAAAAGGAGAAAAAACTAAAACAATATTAGCCTATTCTACTCATTAACTAATGCAACCTCATGATATAGCTAAAGGAATGCATCAAATAAAGTTTTAAAAAAACTAACTACAAGAAAACCTTGATCTTTGGATGTACTCCTATATGTTGGATATGTTGATTTCTCCTCAAAATGATAGCATACCATTGCATTTCATGGAGACTTGAAAATAGCTTGGGTTGATGGCTATTTATAGATTTTTGGGATGGGGATTGGATGGATAGGAATGATTTCAAAGATCAATGGTTGAAGATGGTTGAGATGATTAGATTGATGAGAGGCCACTAAGTGGCATGATAGGATTGGAGGATAAATATGGTTCTTGGATCAAGGAGAGATCAAGTTTGGAGGATGGTCTTGGATAAAGTGGATGGATGAGTTTGAAAAGGGTTAAAAGGACCCTTTTTAGAGGGATGTGCAAAGTACTTGTCCATCCCTTTGTAAGACCCATGTGAAATGTACAAAGGACCCATACCTTTGTACATGTTGGAGTATGTGAGGCATTTGAATGGTTTAATGAAGGATTTGGTATGTTCAAGCATGTGATTAAGTTGATTAACTGGATTAGTCAACTTAATCAAAAGTGAACAAAAGAGGGAAATAAATAAATACAAAATATTTATTTAATTTTTTGGATGAGGATAGGGATATTAGATAAATGAATATTTATCTAATGTTGGGCTATGGAAAAGGATTGATTGATTGAATAAATGATTAAATTTATTCAATTAATACTAGGAAATGGTATAGATGAATAGTGATGAATAGTGATTTAATAATAAAATATTATTTAGTCACTGTCAGAAGGGGGATTAGATAATTGACTATCTAAATAAGTTTTTATTCAATTAATTGCAGAAGAAAGTGGTTTAGGGCTGTCTTGTTTGTAGAGTGGTTGATTTTAGGTGTCTACATTTTGCCTCTCTTTGAGATGGTGTTGTGAAGCAATATCATTTCAAAGAAAGATAAAACATAGCATTGGGTTGGATTAGAAGATGGTGATTGGATTAGAGATGATGATGCCCTAGCTACTTGAAGTGAGAGTGATGAGGAGGGATGATGCCCCCTTGAGAGGGCAGGCAGGTTTAAAGAACACGGATGTGCTCTCGAAAGGATTAAGATGGCTGGATTAGAAAGATGAGAGTGGAATTTAAATAAGGGATTTGGAGGATAGAAGAAATAGGATGCAAGGGATAAATGATTGGATGAAAGGATGGGGGATAAGATGGATTATGCATTATGTTGTACTAGATGGGAGTGATCTTAGTTGATATGGCATGAGATGTTATGCACCATGGTATGAGGAACAAAGGTGGCAATGTGTCTCGTGTGTAAAAGGATGCCCCAACACATCACAAGGCATTTGATGACCTTAGTGGATACTATGATGTGGCAACTGATCAGGTCATTAGCAACCTTATGCCATATAGCACCATGATATGGAATACCATGATACCATTCTAGCAAGTAGGTTACACAGACTAGTGCAAATGCAAGATAAAATGATAATGTACACACACAAACAAGCACGCATGCATAAAATAATTCAAAAATAATGAGATCCATCCATTATTGTTGATCAAATCTTAGCCCTTGATCTCACCATTTCATCTCCACCCTTGGATCTCAACTTTGAATCTCCACCATTGATAAAAAATCCTCCCAAAAACTCTATAAATACAAGCCTCCTCCAAGCATTTTTTAACTCAAGCCATTTGCATAGATACACTATGCCAAAATCCATAGCTAATATTTAGTCCAAATCCCTTGCTAAATCCATTTTGTGCTCATTCTTAGAGCAATCCACATCAATTTAGAACTGGGTAAAGCTAGGAGATAGATTTGGGTACACTATTTCCTCCACCTTATCAAGGAAAAGGAAGAGCTTGAAGATTTAAGGTATAACTTGTGTGTTTATGCTTTTATTTGTGTTATTTCATCTTTTGGCTTTCTTTCATCTTTAGAAAATAAGATAGATAGGGAGATATAGGGGATGGGATGGATGGGAGACGATAGGATAAGTAGGTGTAGACAATGGATGGGAGTGATAGGCTAGGCAAGACTTGCCCCCAAGTGTAGGGTGTAAATGGATGGGAGATTACACATGATGCCCACGAGGGGTTTTCATCATGGTACTTTCCCAAGAAGTCACAAGAAGTGGTTTTCACCATTAGACAATTTTTTTCTCTTTACTATTTTATGATTTTTTTTAAAAATTTTGACAATTTTCTAATTTTTTTTTTATAATTGGATGGGATGGGTGGGTAGAGAAAGGGATTTGGGTGAGGATGGGGACTTGAGCATCTATTTCCATAGAAAGGTGATAGTGTCCCATTGTTGCACATGTACCATGTCAAATGTCATTACACGCATGGATGTTGGTAGATGAACAAGGTGATTGTGCGAAAGAAGATGGAATGGATGGAATAGATGGAGGATGGATGGATGGAAGGTGGATGAAGCATGGATTATGTGAGAGTATGGATCATAGGGATGTGATGGGGGGGATATGGAGGATAGTGGATATACAATAGGAGGATAGGGGTATGTGAGAATGTCATGTGGTCGAGGGGAACCAAGACTAACATTTACACACACCATGATGGATTTTGAAGATTTTGATTTTGATGGGGAATGGGGAGTAAGGGGATTTTGGATTCATGGTGGATGTTTGATTATGGGATTAGGATAGGGGATTATGGGATTGGCGATTTGGGGATTTAGGGGCCCAAATGGACTTAGGATTTTTAGAATTTTTTGATTGGGTGTAGGATGAGGGAGAGGGATTTTGAGATTTGTGGATAGAGTGGGATTTAGATTACTCACTAGGATTTATTGAGTTTTGCTTGGGGACCCAAATTGTTTTTTTTTTCTTTTGGAGGTGTGGGCTTGTGTATCATTTTAGATGGATTTTTCTTTGATATTGTGCATCAATGCCCTATGACATGATAATCTTTAGGCTTTGGTGGATTGTTTTCTGTATGTGTGGAGGCACCAAAAGTATTGTTTTAGAATCCCATGGATTTTGTTGTAGCTTCATCTTTAGATGATGTGTATGTTTGTTGGTCATGATTAGGGATGTTGACAAATAGGGATTTGGGGTGTTTAGGGATATGGGATTTATGGACGAGGTGTTGAGGATGGGAGGATTAATGGATTTGAGGATGAGAGTATTACGGGTGGGGAGGAGGGGAGGAAGAGTGGATTTAGGGATGGGAGGATGTTTGGATTTATGGATGGAATAAGATGGAGGAGGCATAGTGGCATGCTTGTTGGATTTGTACGATGATGGAGGAGGGATAGAAACAAATGGTTTGGAGGTGCGATGAGAGGCACCTATGTTGGGATTGGAAGAAGTTTCCTTATGAGGCATGTGGGTGATACCAAAATTTTTGGATTGTTTTCCTTTGGATATATAACCAAGGCCATGTGAGTGTGGATGGAAATTGACATGGATGGGCTCCAAAATCCCTTGTTCATGAAGGCCTAAGCCTTTGCCTTGATAATTCATGTTTTGGAGCATGTGATGTGCAATGGGGTGTTTGTTGTGTTGGAAACAAGATGTGAGCCCATTATTAGATGAGGGAGGATGGGTGGTGGATAGAAGTTGTTCCTCTCCTATGAGAGAACCACCATGGATGAAAGTGTTGGGACCAAGGGGATAGGATGATGGATTTGGGATGGGGTTGACAAAAGGTGGTAAAGGAGTGATAGGGGATGATGAGGGATCGATAGGAGATGGTGTGGGATCATGAAATGGATGATGGGATGCTTGGATCATGATGCGGATGGGGGTTGGATGTTTTGACATGCTTTGGACTAGGCTCTTGACATAGCTAGATTTACGTGGATGGTGTGATGGGGAGGAGTGTTTGACTTCACTTAGCATTTGAATAGACTCCTCTAATGGGGTAGATGGAGGAGTGGGAGACTTTTGGGATAGGATTTTGAATAGGAAGGAAGAAGGGGATGGTGAGGTTTTTATAGGTGTTAGGTGGGTGATTGTGTCATCAACGACACATTTAGGTGATCTTAGATGAGTCAAGTGGCATAACTCCACAAGTTTGTTTTTATGATTTTTCTCTAGATCCTTAGATAGGAGTCCTTAGAGAAAAATTGAGAATAATGATTTATATTTAGTAAGATAATTAGATGGTGAATTGGATAGCAAGGTTGGTCAATAATGATATGAAGGATTTGGATAAGTGGGATAAGGAGATGAAGGATGTGGTTGATGAGGGGATGAAGGATGTGGATAAGAGGTGAAGCAGACATGGACCTCATATGAGAATTGGTGCAGGAGCACCCCTACAAGACAGGATATAGGTTCATTGTCCGCATGACAGGACATTAGTCTAGTTTTAGCATGTTTGACTTCATGATGTAATAAGGTCCATTGGACCAATGCATATGTATTAGATCAGCCTAGGAGAGTGTGCAGGCAGTTAGAGCTCGTGATCAGGTTGTCTGAGCTGTCTTCTCCCAGCCGTTTGGAAGCTCCCAGCCGCTGGGAATCGAGTTGGTAGTACTCGTAGGATATTGCTATAAATAACTCAGATCAGTTAGGGTTTGAGATAAGATCAGAGAGTAGTAGTTATGTTATGTTGTACTGGTGATTGAGTGAAATCCAGAGATCAGTCCAGACATTGTGAAACATTGTAGAAACAGGACATTTGTGTTTCATCTAAATAAGATCTCATCAATTGCATTATCTGGTTTATCAGCTGTTTATGTTTTGATTTCTGTTCTGATTACAGGTTAATGGATTCTTTCAACCCTTCCACCGGTTGATTCTGTGAATCGGTGGAATGGTCATGCATGTTAGTTTAGGTTGTATTTTAGTTTTCTGTTTATGCATTTCATTGTGTGGGAGATCGATTGGTAGCATGCTATGAATCAACCTAGCATCCTCATGTGCTAGGGTTCAGGAAGATAAACTGTTAAGTTTTGATCTGAAGGTGATCCGGCCCGATCATCATGTTTTCTTTGTAAAATTGTGCGGTTCTGTGAGTTTGCATGCAGCTGACGGATATACAGGGATCTGCATGTGCTTTTCCAGACGGAGTGAATTGCATCGACATCTGTGAGTATATCGCTATCCAGATCGGGTTATGAAGCTGACAAAGACTGTATGTTTCAAGTGCATCAGGATGATATAGGTTGGATATATACTCAGCATGTATATCATCGTTAGGATCATCTTTCGTGTGTATCCATCGTCCGCATATCGCTATCACATGCAGGAGTGAAAGTTCACTTTTTGGCTAAGGACCGAAGAGGTCATCATCAGGATATTGAAAAGATCACCGGATATTCATTATCATGTTGCGGAGGATATAAGTGTCTTATATCCTGTTGACATCATCATCAGGTGCATTGACATCATCATCGGGTGCAAGTGACGTCATCGTCATCAGGATATTGCGAATATCACCCTATGCAATTTTATCCTGCTGTCGCTAAGTGTTTTGGCATCGGCGTAAGTCATCGGCATAAAGTGTGGTTAACATCATCAGGATGTTTCAATATGACCTAATAAGTCATATCCTGATGCTGTTTGTTTAAAGAAGGTCGATATCAGGGTGACGTAAGCATCGAAGGAAAGGTGCTTGAAGTTGTCGTCATCAGGATATATGGGAGGAACTAGATATTTTATATCCTGCTGATGAAGATGATGTCGAACATCATGATGCTGCCGATAGAGTTTGGCGCTAAGTGAATAGTGATCATCAGGAGGATAATTGCGCTTGCCGAATGTGATGATGCTGCTGATAGCCGAATATGATGATGCTGCTGACAGGTGAAAGGCGAAAGGCGATACGGAAGTGAACAGTAGTTAGCAGGAGGATATTTCATGCCTCTTCGAAATATGATGATGTTGTCTGTGTTAGCAAGAAATATGATGATGATGATAAGCCGATAGGTATTACATACTGCTTGTCCAGGATTTTAACATGCTGGTTGTGTTAATGACTCCTCCTTCCCATTTGTAAGCTTCTGTTGCGTTTCCTCTGCATCATAGTGGTATCAGAGCAAAGGAAGGATCTTCTGGAAAAGATAAGGATATAGCAGGATGTCAGATGAAGAAGGAACATCTAAGATTCCGGCAAGGATGACCAACGTTGAGTTGGCAGTTCTGGTAAAGAAACAGATTGCAGAGAGCAAGGCCGTGAAGGCTCAGAATCAGGAATTGAAGGATGAGTTAGAGAAGTTGAGGAACAGAGTAGGTTCTGGTAGAGAAGAAGATAGGGAAGAAGAAGAGATCCCTAGTTGGAACGAGGAGGTCATTCCTGCAGACCAGAGACCACTGTTGAACGCCCTTAAGGCCATGGAGAGGAGAACCATGGATGTGAAACTGGATTTGCCAGTGTTTACAGGAAAGATGGAACCTGATTCAGTGATGGAGTGGATAGACTCCTTGAACAATTTCTTTGAAACAGAGGAGATACCAGAACAACAGAGGGTGAAAATAGCCCAGTCAAAAATGAAAGAATCTGCCTTGACATGGTGGAATTTCGTCCAAGATGATAGAGTACAGGAAGGAAAGCGTAGAGTCACTACATGGAAGAAAATGATGGCATTAGTAAAGGAAGCGTATGTCCCATTGGATTACAGTATCCAATTACACAAGAGGAAGCAAAACCTGAAGCAGAAGGAGCTAGATGTCAGCTCATATACAGAAGAATTCATGAAACTTTGTATGAAAACAAAGGTAAAGGAAAGTGAAGAAGAGAAGGTAGCCAGATACCTTAATGGATTGAGGTTCAATATTCAGGAAGATTTAAGTCTGCATAATCCAGATACAGTTTAGAAATGCTTTCAGTTGGCATTGAAACTGGAAGAGAAGTTAAAGAGAAAACAAGAACAACACAATAGAGGAAGAGGAAGACAACAAAGGGGTGGAAGAGGTCCTTTTAGAGGTAGAGGACATGGACATGGATATCAAGGAGAATCCAGTCATGACAATAGTAAGGGAAACAATAGTCAGAACCAGAGGGAAAATTATAGTCAGCAAGGAAACTTCAGAGGTAGAAGACCTTTCAGAGGAAGATCCCAGGGCAGAGGATCCATCAGATGTTATAACTGTAACAAAGAAGGCCATATAGCCAGCAGATGTCCAGAAAAGGCCACAAGCTCAACAGGAGAAAGGAGAACAAATCTGGTCCAAGAACCTGATAATCAAAGTATGACAGGCTCTAATGATTTTCAGAGTGTGAATGCTCCTGATAATTATGGATACCCAGAAAGTGGAGAGTCTCTAATGATGAGAAGAACAGTGACTACCATGAAGGTACCTGATAAAGGATCCCCTCAAAGAAAGTCTCTTTTCAGGACTATTTGCAAAGCAGGAGGTAAGGCATGTAAAGTTTTGATTGATTCTGGTTCTACTGAAAATTTTGTGTCTGAAGAAATGGTGACAAAGCTTAAGCTTAGGAGATTGCCTCACCCATCCCCATATAAAGTCTCATGGCTTACCCAAGGTCAGCAGACAATTGTAGAAGAGCAGGCTTGGGTAGAATTTCAGATTGGAGCATATAAGGATAAGTTGTTGTTTGATATTACCACGATGGATGCTTGCAATCTTTTATTTGGTAGACCATGGCAGTATGATTTGAAGGCACAACATGATGGTATTAGAAACACCTATACAATCACTAAAGATGGTAAGGTTATAAAGTTACTACCATTGACGGAGAAGGAGGAGAAATCTAAAGGAAAAGAGGTGAAGGTAATGCTGATGGAAGGTAAACAGTTCATGAAAGAAGTAGCAGCAGAAGGTGCAGTTGCATATGCCCTAATCCCATGTATGAGGGTGAATAAAGAACAGCAGCAAGAAGTCAAGGAAGAGAAAAAGCAAAGGTTCATAGACCCAGCTATCCAAGAGCTATTGGATAAGTACAAAGGTATCATCTCAGAGGGAATGCCAAGATCCCTACCACCTTTCAGGGATATTAGTCACTACATAGACTTAATTCCAGGGTCAACACTTCCAAACAAAGCAGTCTATAAGCTAACTCTAGAACAGAATGCAAAAGTAGCCAGACAAATTGAAGAATTATTGGATTCAGGTCTGATTGGGAAAAGTTTAAGTCCATGTTCAGTACCAGCTGTACTAGCACCAAAGAAGGAAGGTACTTGGAGGCTTTGCACAGATTCCAGATCTATTAACAAGATCACAATCAGGTATAGGTTCCCAATCCCTAGGATAGAGGATTTACTTGACTGTTTGGGAGGTGCTAAGTATTTTACAAAAATAGATTTGAGGAGTGGATATCATCAGATCAGGATTAGGCCAGGAGATGAATGGAAAATAGCATTCAAAACTAATGAAGGGTTATATGAGTGGAAGGTTATGCCTTTTGGTTTATCTAATGCACCTAGTACTTTTATGATGTTGATGAATGAGGTTTTGAAAGAGTTCATTGGTAAGTTTGTCATAGTATATCTAGATGACATTCTGATTTTCAGCAACACAAAAGAAGAACATCTCAGACACATAGAATTGGTTCTTAAGAGGTTACATGAAGAGCAGCTGATGATAAATTTAGACAAGTGTTTGTTCATGCAAGAGGAGATCACATATTTGGGTTTTGTCATTTCACAAGGAAAGTTACAAATGGATAAGGAGAAGGTAAGTGCCATATTGTCTTGGCCAACCCCAAAGACTATGAATGATTTCAGAAGTTTCCATGGGTTAGCAACCTTCTACAGGAAGTTTATAAGAGGGTTTAGTCATATTTGTGCACCCATGCTTGATACCATCAAAGGAGGACAGAAGTGCAGATTTGTTTGGACTCAAAGAGCAGATGATTCTTTTGAAACATTGAAGAAGAAGGTGGCACAGCAGCCAGTCCTTGCACTTCCAGACTTTAACAAAATCTTTCAGGTGGAATGTGATGCCAGTCACATGGCCATTGGAGCAGTACTCAGCCAAGAAGGTAGACCTATTGCATTTTTCAGTGAGAAGCTCAATGATGCTAAGAAGAGGTATTCCTCATATGATTTGGAAATGTATGCTTTAGTCCAGTCACTCAAGAAATGGAGGCATTACTTGATGCCAAAGGAATTCATAGTATTCATAGATAACCAAGCTCTGAGTTTCATAAACAGCTAGGAAAAGCTGAACCATAGACACATGAAATGGGTAGAAACCTTACAAGCTTTTACTTTTACATTGAAGCACAAGAAAGGAGTCAAGAATAAAGTTGCAGATGCTTTGAGCAAGAGAGTTCTAACAGTCAACCAGATTCAGTTAGAAAGTGTTGGCATTGATTCACTAAAGACCATGTATGAGACTGATGAAGATTTTGGGGAGATATATTATGTATGTACTTCTTTTGGAGAGAAATATCATGCTGAATTCTCTGAATTTTTGATTCAGGATGGATTGTTGTTCAAAGGTGGACAGTTATGTATTCCAAGGTGTTCTATGAGGTTAAACATCATTAAGGAGAAACATTGTGGAGCTATGGCAGGTCATTTTGGTCTAGATAAGACTCTTGATCTTGTCCGAAGACATTACTTTTGGCCTAAGTTACAATCAGATGTCAGAAAGTTTGTAGAGGCATGTGTGATATGTCAGAAAGCTAAAGGCAGGTCGACTAATGTAGGTTTATATCAGCCCTTACCCATTCCTTCCAGACCATGGGAAAGCATAAGTATGGATTTTGTCTTGGGTTTACCAAGGACAAGGAAAGGGTTTGACAGTGTTTTTGTTGTAGTGGATAGATTCAGCAAAATGGCACATTTCTTGCCATGCAAAACCACTGCTGATGCTTCATACATTGCAGATTTGTTTTTCAGGGAGATTGTCAGAATCCATGGATTGCCATTGAGTATAGTGTCAGATAGGGATGTGAAGTTTATTGGTCACTTCTGGAGAACTCTTTGGAAGAAACTTGGAACAAATTTGTCTTTTTCCTCTGCATATCATCCTCAAACGGATGGGCAGACTGAAGTAGTGAACCGTTCCTTAGGAAATTTGCTTAGATGTTTGACAAAACAACATGGAGAAAAGTGGGATAATATTCTATCTCAAGCTGAATTTTCCTATAATGATACTGTCAATAGGAGCACAGGGAAATCACCTTTCCAGATAGTTTATGGTATGCATCCAAGAGGAATTTTGGAATTAAGAGATCTACCTACAGTAGACCCTGTTAGTGCAGAAGGAGAAGCTTTTGCAGAAGCCATCAAAGAGGTTCATGATCAAGTCAAGACCCAACTGCGACAAACCACCTTGAAGTATAAGGAATATGCTGTTAAAAAGAAGAAGGATGTTCAGTTTGATGTTGGAGATTTGGTATGGGTTCATTTGAAGAAGGACAGACTTCCTAAGGGAAAATATACTAAACTCATGCAGAGAAAAGTTGGACCATGTCAGATCTTGCACAAGCATGGACAGAATGCTTATGAGATACAACTCCCCCGTGATCTTGGTTTGTCCCCTATATTCAATGTATGTGATTTAACTCCATACAAGTCTTATCCAGATGTAGATCAGGAACTCCTACAGGATACAGTCCATGATAACATTCCCAAGCATGATCCTCCACAGTTGCAGAAGGTTTTGGACACCAGAGTGGTCAAACAGACCCGGAACAAACAGTACTTGGAGTATCTAGTCTCTTGGAAGGGAAAACCTAATTCTGAAGCAGTCTGGATGACTGAAGAGCAGATCCAGAAACATGGTGCAGATCTTCATACTCTCATCTCAAGTGGACTTGAGATTTCTTCTTCTGGGGAGTATGGTGCAGGAGCACCCCTACAAGACAGGATATAGGTTCATTGTCCGCATGACAGGACATTAGTCTAGTTTTAGCATGTTTGACTTCATGATGTAATAAGGTCCATTGGACCAATGCATATGTATTAGATCAGCCTAGGAGAGTGTGCAGGCAGTTAGAGCTCGTGATCAGGTTGTCTGAGCTGTCTTCTCCCAGCCGTTTGGAAGCTCCCAGCCGCTGGGAATCGAGTTGGTAGTACTCGTAGGATATTGCTATAAATAACTCAGATCAGTTAGGGTTTGAGATAAGATCAGAGAGTAGTAGTTATGTTATGTTGTACTGGTGATTGAGTGAAATCCAGAGATCAGTCCAGACATTGTGAAACATTGTAGAAACAGGACATTTGTGTTTCATCTAAATAAGATCTCATCAATTGCATTATCTGGTTTATCAGCTGTTTATGTTTTGATTTCTGTTCTGATTATAGGTTAATGGATTCTTTCAACCCTTCCACCGGTTGATTTTGTGAATTGGTGGAATGGTCATGCATGTTAGTTTAGGTTGTATTTTAGTTTTCTGTTTATGCATTTCATTGTGTGGGAGATCGATTGGTAGCATGCTATGAATCAACCTAGCATCCTCATGTGCTAGGGTTCAGGAAGATAAACTATTAAGTTTTGATCTGAAGGTGATCCGGCCCGATCATCATGTTTTCTTTGTAAAATTGTACGGTTCTGTGAGTTTGCATGCAGCTGACGGATATATAGGGATCTACATGTGCTTTTCCAGACGGAGTGAATCGCATCGACATCTGTGAGTATATCGCTATCCGGATCGGGTTATGAAGCTGACGAAGACTATATGTTTCAAGTGCATCAGGATGATATAGGTTGGATATATACTCAGCGTGTATATCATCATCAGGATCATCTTTCGTGTGTATCCATCGTCCGCATATCGCTATCACATGCAGGAGTGAAAGTTCACTTTTTGGCTAAGGACCGGAGAGGTCATCATCAGGATATTGAAAAGATCACCGGATATTCATTATCATGTTGCGGAGGATATAAGTGTCTTATATCCTGTTGACATCATCATCAGGTGCATTGACATCATCATCGGGTGCAAGTGACGTCATCATCATCAGGATATTGCGAATATCACCCTATGCAAGTTTATCCTGCTATCGCTAAGTGTTTTGGCATCGACGTAAGTCATCGGCATAAAGTGTGGTTAACATCATGAGGATGTTTCAATATGACCTGATAAGTCATATCCTGATGCTGTTTGTTTAAAGAAGGTCGATATCAGGGTGACGTAAGCATCGAAGGAAAGGTGCTTGAAGTTGTCGTCATCAGGATATATGGGAGGAACCGGATATTTTATATCCTGCTGATGAAGATGATGTCAAACATTATGATGCTGCCGATAGAGTTTGGCGCTAAGTGAATAGTGATCATCAGGAGGATAATTGCGCTTGCCAAATGTGATGATGCTGTTGATAGCTGAATATGATGATGCTGCTGACAGGCGAAAGGCGAAAGGCGATACGGAAGTGAACAGTAGTTAGCAGGAGGATATTTCATGCCTCTTCGAAATATGATGATGCTGTCTGTGTTAGCAAGAAATACGATGATGATGATAAGCCGATAGGTATTACATACTGCTTGTCCAGGATTTTAACATGCTGGTTGTGTTAATGACTCCTCCTTCCCATTTGTAAGCTTCTGTTGCGTTTTCTCTGCATCAAGAATGGATGTTGGGATATGGATGGGGGATAGAATGGATTTCCCTTGTCACGGTTAGAATGAGGATGACCATAAGGTATGCAATTAGGCATGGGGTATAGCTTGTGCTCGTGAATGTATGGTCATAAGGTGCTTGCATATGCGTGGATGGGAAATGTATGTTTATGGAAAGCTTACTTTCAATGATTTCATCAAGGTTTTCTATTTTGACTTGGTCAACAAGACTATCATCATCATCAGAATTGTATGAATTCATGATTGGGCTTGGATTTAGGATGATGTGATGTAGGATGAATTGATAATTTTGGTTTTCTAAGGTTTGAGACTTAGATCTGATTTGATATCAACAAGACCTTAGATTTTGGATTTTGGATTAGTAGGGGTTTAGATTGATTGGTTGGATTGATTTTGGATTTGGATTGATTAAGGTCAACGATATATGACAGTTGATACTTGGATTGGATTGGATTTTGATTTGATAATCAAGGTCAACAATATATGACACTTGATGATGATTGGATTTGGATTGATTGGGGTTGATTTTGATTAGGCCTAGGGCTTGTTGATGGTTGGATTGGATTGGAATTGATTTTGATTAGGCCAAGGGCCCATGGATGGTTGGATTAAAATAAATTTGATTAGGCCAAGGTCCCTTTGATGTTTGATTTGACGGCATGGGGGAGATTTGACCTATTTTGACAAAGACACCCTAGTAGCATACAAAGGTGCTTGTCTAGGACCAGAGAACCTATCTACCCTACTAAGGTGGTTGTTCATGCACATAGGCACTTTTCTATCAAAATGGATTACATAGGCACTTGTTTATGAAAACAAGCCTCAAACTTGATGTTAGGGATTGGAATTTGATGGATTTTGGGGGGATTTGATGGGGATTGATTAGGAATTAGTTCTAGGGCCCTTGGATGATGGTTTGGAGGAATTAGGATTAGGGTTTTAGATGAAATTTGGATGGGGTTGGAAGGGGTTAAGTCATTAACCAATTTTTTATTTTCAAAGGATGATTTTTTTATTAAGGATTAGGATAGGATTTCATTAAAATGGAAGGATTTTGGATTAGGGATTGAATTAAGGGTGGTTAGACTTGATTAGGATATGTATGAATGATGAAATTGAATAAGGGATAGTGGATTATGATGTGTATTATGACGATGATGGATGAGTTTTGATTAGGATTAGGTGTTGGATGAGGAAATTGGATTAGAATACTAGATTAGATTAGGATACAGATGAAATGATTAGGATTACAGAAAGTGGATTATGATGTGGATTATGGATAATAATGGATGAAGGATGATGGACTAAGGATTGGATTAGGAAGTGATTAGAATGATGGGGTATTTAATTAAGCTTAATGATGGGATTTGATTAATCTCAAATGATGGGATTTGATCAGGGATAATGATGGTGATTAGGAAGTGGATTAAGTGGATAGAAGGATTAGGATTAGGATAAGGACGTTGATTAGATATGGCAAGTTGATTAGGATTAGGGTCCTAAAGAATGGATTAAGGATTGGATTAGGATAGATTGGGATGATGTGGTGTTACCCTAACCTTTAGTTATGGAATTAAGTCTTCATTTAAAAAAAAAAATGTCATGAAGTCATGTATTCTTTTACCTTTGTATGAAATTCCCAAGTCTCCAAAGTCTTTGTTGAAATTTAAAAAAAAAATCTAAGTATTTTTCCTTTGTCGAGGCTTTCATCCCTATCAGAAACTTACTGGAGCTTTTGAAGCTACTAGGAACTCCCTTGTCAGAGCTTCCTAGTTAGTTAGAAACTTGTATTTTTGTCTTTTTGTAAAGTTGTTGGTGTTTTCTATGCTACTAGGAACCCTTATGGTACTGAGAACTAATGAAATTGCCAAAAAGTTCAAAGTCAGCCTTTAGTTCTTGATACCATCAAAAGTTTTGAAAGGAAACATACAGTGTTATATTAAATAAAGTTGGAGAATTCAAAGATTTTTTGGCATTTTCATAGGTTTCGAGAACCTATGGAACCTCCAAAAAAGTTCCAAGTTAATGACCGGTTCCTGACTCATGTCAAATCATTGAAAGCTTCTTATTTCTAGAAGAAGGCTTATTAGTTTCTACTCACTAGAAAACCACTGACAACTAAGAACTTGCATATATTGAAGAAAAGAAAGTCAAAGCATAAGAATTTTGAAATTTCCATAGGTTCCAGGAACCTATGGAACTTCTGAAAGGTTCTAAACTATGGCTTAGTTCTCGGTATCACCAAAAGTTTTGAAAGACAATGAAACATCAAGAGAAGCTTCAAATGTAAAAGGAGAAACAAGAAAATAAAGTTATCAGGAGTTCCATAGGTTTTGGGAACCTATGGAACTTCTAACAAGTTCCTAGTTGCCACCTTACCCTTGACAATTAAAGGGAAAGAAAGAATGAAAAAGAGAAATAGTTTGTTTGTTCCAAGTCATTGAAGAATCTCTGACAAAGGGGAAAAAGAGGAAAATGCAATGTTATAAATTTTTTTCTATCCATTTGAGAAAAAACTTATTTCCAAAGCAAAGAAGGAGTCAATGTTCATGCCCATTGAAACCCTACTTCTACTACAATCGTTTCAAATTTTCTCACTAACTCCAAAAATAGGCATCTCCAAGTAAACATACCCATTCCTTAGTTAATTGCTCCGGAATCTTTATTTAGCCAAAATATTTGGTTATTCAGTTACACTAATTTTTCATGAATTTGTATTTACCCATCCGAATTCCTCTTCCCAAAATTTTTGTACTTCCCCCTTGCTTGAATACAATTCAAATGCCTAAAATGAAATACGCCTACCAAGGTTTTGAGAGAGGGTCTATTTTAGAAAACTCTTTACCAAATGTGGGAGATAGAAAGTTAGGTCATATTGAATTGGAAGAGTTTTGGCTCCATATGTCTAAGAATCCAAGGTTGGAAATGGTTGAGGCTACTTTCCAAAGTGGGCTACATCACGCGAGGGGTTTCCCAACTTCTATCTAATGCATTGATTTGGTGTTAGCCTGTGTCAAATACTATGAGTCCAAGAACATAGAAGTAAGAAGTGCAAATAACCAGGTGATAGAAAAATTGGATGGGCACTCAATAAGCTCCATGATAAGGCTTCCTATTAGGGATGAATATGCAAATATGAAGATGGAAAAGACCATTAATTATTTCATTAGGAGGAAGGAAATAATTAATCCTCTAGAATTCACTCTAGACCAACCTTCTCCGTCGGCTAGTAAAGCAACATTCAAATTTGAGTCAATGTGGTTCATAGATAAAGAATTTCTACCTTTCCTAAGGGAAACATGGCAAAAAGCCCCATTTGTGCTAGGATCAAGAATGTTCCAATTATATTAAAAGCTACAATATTTAAAAAGTAAGATCAGAGAATGGAGCATATCCCATTTCAAGAACATTTTTAGTGAGAAAGCTTCGGTGTAAGTAGAGATACAAAAGCTAAATGAACATATAATAACCTTTGGAATGGATTCAGCCTTATTTGAGAAAGAAAATATCCTTAAGGAGGAATTACAAGAAATCATTTCAAGAGAGGAGGTATACTGGAGACAAAGATCAAGGGAGATTTGGTTGAAAGAGGGAGAGAAAAACACTAAGTTCTTTCATGCATTCTCCAATATTATAAGAAGTCAAAATAGAGTGGATCATATTAAAATATTATATGGTAGATAGTTGTCCTCCCAGACTGAAATATAGAAAGAAGAAAACAATTTTTATATGGATTTATTAAAATACCGTCAACTAGAAGTGCAGGAGGATAATAATTTATTGAACAATACTCCAATCTGCATTTCATAATCTGATAACAAGATGTTATTAGCTCCTTTTACTCAAGAGGAAATAAGATTTGTGTTGTTTTCAATGCAACTTGAGAAAGCCCCAGGGCCAGATGGGTTCACAGCGTTATCCTTTCAAAGAGGTTGGGATTTTCTGGGTAAAGATATTTGGTAGGTAGTGGAAGAAGCAAGAAGGAATAAGAAAATTCTAAAGGAAATAAATACAACCATGCTATCTCTCATTCCAAAAAAATCCAATCCAATAACTTTTGTAGATTTTTGTTTTGGATTGAGAATCTAACACTAATTATGTATTCCAAATATAAAGAGAGTTACATATCAGTGGTCAAGAAGACCACTTCAAAATACATAAATCTATTTCTTCAATCCAAAAAAATGATTATTGTTCCTTACTATATACAATTCATATTTAAGATACAAAAAACACAAAAAACAATAAGACTCTGTAATTGCATTGAGCACATGTTTGTTCCATCTGTTTCCCATTTTCTGTATCTTCTATATCACTTCTTTAAGAAATCTTGGATTCTTGTCCATCATTGTCATAATCGATCATCTCATTTGGATCTTGGTATACATCAGTCATTTGGTCTTCATTCTCCTCGGGTTCTTGCAACATTGCTTCATCCTCTGGTTCATGCCTTGCATTCTTGAAGTCATTGTTTAGGCTTGCATCTTTCTGCACTTCCCAATATTGATAGTAAAACCCCTGTCTATCGTCCAGTTCTGTTCCATATTTAGATACCTCAAAACTTACTTTCCTCGGTTCCACCCCAGGATCTATATGCCAAGGAACCTCTTAATCGAAGATATGGCACTTGTTATCACTATATTCACAAGCATCAATTCCCGGTATAGCCCCCAGTTTCAGAGAAGCCCTTAACTAGTCAACCAGTACATTGAAGTTTTGACTGGATTTTTCCCAAATCTTAACTATTTCACTTTCCTTTATCTCCTTTCTCAGCTTGTTGTATACCTCTTGAAAATATGTGTATGAATTAAAGAACCTGTGGTCCAATTTTCTTGAGCTATTGGCACAAAAGTTAGTTTGTTTTATATCTTCTTTATAGAATGTATCCCTTGTCTCCATCAGCTATTTGAACCTGTGTAAAGAAATTTCCATTGTAACTGATACCTACTCAAAAAAAAAAGATGCAATGAGATTCACAAGAATCTCAGTGGGTTCCCTCTTCTTGCCCAAAAATCTTTCATCATTCCTTTTTTTCCATAAAAACTAAAGAATTTCAATTGAAAAAACAAGCCAAAAGGAATTACCTTTAGCATTCAAACCATTAATGAACCCACAGACAATTTCTAATCTAGCATCAAAAATAGGTGTAGACCAAAGACTTATATTTCCCATGAAAAAAGACTAGACCATTTTTGCATACAGACAGTCTAGAAATATATGAGGTACTGACTCAGGCTTATTACAAAAGGAACAGATAACATATTCAAGACCAATATTCATCTTATTTAAGATCAACAACCATCTAAAGCAAGCCTTTTTAGGTTCTAGAGCTTTGGACCAGATACTTTTAAAGGTTCTAGTTAGGAGTTTACTATCCAGAGTGCTTCCCCATATGGATCTGATATGGAGAGGGATATCTATATTTTTAGTAAACATTTTATACATCAATAGAGGTTTCATATTGCACAACAAAGTTCCATCCTCCCAATCCAGATTCTCAATATTTAGTTTATCAATTATGGATACTTTCGAGCTGAGCCTATTAAACAAGTCCCTATTTAGCATTGAGAAGATTCTAGAGTGAATTCGTTCCAATTGAAATTGATACTTTATTGATTCCCAACTTTTAGGCAATCCATCTTCAAATAAATCACACAGATTGTTCAGACCTTTTTCATTGCCCTTTTTGGCTGGACACCCTTGAGTTAAGGAAAGAAATTTACCATTATGTTTAACATTCCACCAGATTGATCTTTGATCTCAAATAGTACAGTTTTCCAGATTAATAGCCTCCTTACCTTGGATGAAGGGCTTAGCATGCTCCCAAGCTTTCCAAATGCTATAGAAGATAGCAGATCCCCCCAGTTTAGACTTAAAATCCCCAAACAAAGCATCATAGAAAAATATCTTATCCCAACCTTTTTTATTTATTGGGACAGCTTTTTCAATATTATTCCTTATCAGGATTTTCCATGGTTCATTCCTAGAGAGGGAGTTGATAATCCATTTTGGAGCTAGTGCTATACCTTGGAGTCTCAAGTCTTTGAGGCGCAGACCCCCCATGTCCTTACTCACACAACACCACTCCCACTTAACCAGGTGTCTTTTCACCTTTCCTTTACCATCTGACCACAAGAATTCTCTGATTAATTTATAAATAACATTAAACTGGTATTTTGCAAAAATCCACATAGATGAATATAAGATAGAGTATGCAGAAAGAATTTTTTAGCAAACTTGGGTCCTGCCTACAAGGGAAAGGTGCATTCTACTCCAATTCCTTAGCTTCTTCTCTATTTTAGAAAAGAGCCATCCCCACATATGCTTAAGAGAAGGGCAAATGGCAAAGGGGATCCCCAAAAAGTAGACTTGTTTCATGGGCCCCCCACTACCATTTTCCATCATCCAACCATTCTAGTTTTGAGTTAAGCCAAGTTAGAAGGATTGACTTGGAGCAAGATATCTTTGAGCTAGAGGCTAAACAAAAAGTATCCAATCTTCTCTCCAGGTTATCAAATTCAACTTTGGAGATTTTGGGAAAGAGAGCAGTGTCATCTACAAATTGAACATTCAACAACCTTTCTCCATTGGGTAGTGAAATGCCCTCCAACTATCCATCAATTAAATTAGTTCTTAATATATAGTGGATTATCTTGGATACAAGAATGAACAAGGTCGGGACAAGAGGACAACCTTGCCTAATGGACCTACCCATCAAAAATGGGGCAAAAAGAACACCATTCACCTCAACTTGAGCTGAGGCATCTACAAACAACATCTCCACCATTTTACAGAAGTAATCTGGGAAGCGAATAGCCCTTAGCATTTTGAAAATAAAGGACCACTCAACCCTATCATATGCCTTTTCAAAATCTAGTAGTAGAATTCCTGCATTTTGATTGGTTTCTTTAGCCCAATGAAGGGCTTCCTAGCTTGTGATAAGATTTTCTAATATATATCTTCCTTTAATGAATCCAATCTGGGTTGGACTAGTTATAATTGATAGAATATCCCTCAACCGAGAGGCTAAGACCTTGGCAATAATCTTATAAGACACATTTAAAAGTGTAATGGGTCTCCAATTCCTCAAATCTCTTTTATCCCCATCCTTCGGCAATAATTTAATGATACCTTTGTTTATTTCTTTCCCCAAGGTCCCTTTTTCAATGGCTTCATTATATACTTCAAACACATCATCTACAATCTAGTCTAGGTTTATTTTGTAGAATTCTATAGGAAGACCATCTGCCCCTGGAGACTTGCCATTGCTCATTAAGCTAATGGCATCTTATATTTCATCTTTGGTTATCCTGCTATTAAGCTTCTTACACATTTTTGATGTTATTTTCTTCTTACAAATCCTTGCACACAGGTCCTAAGCTTCTGTACACCCTTGTCTGTTGTCTTCTATTTTAAACAACTTTTCATAAAACTTTTTAAATGCATCCAAAATCTCCTCTTGATTGTTTAAAGAGACACCATTCTCAACTATTGTTTGAACATTTTCTTTAATGTTTTTGTATTTAAGGAGATTAAAAAAATATTTGGATCCCTTGTCACCATCTTTCAGCTAGTTAAGTTTGGCTCTAACTTTGGCTCCCTGAGCTTTCTTTATCTAAATTTTCCTCAGACTATGTTTCACTTTTCCCATTTCCACAATCAATTTCTCCTCATTCGGATTCTCTTGGATATCTTGTTCTATCCTAAGGAATTCATTTTGTAGAGAAAGTTCCTCTCTTTTACTGTCTAACGCATACTTTTTCCCTACAATTTGGAACATTGATTTGCATGCCTCAATCAACTTGTTCCAATACTCTATTATATCTTGATCCTTGAATTTCACTTTGCAAATGCTTCTTAGAGTTCTAATACCTCCATCACAGTCTTGATCCTTTAGAAGTTCACAGTTAAGTTTAAAAGAGGATCCACACTGCTTCCTTGCTATTAGTTTTTGAGTTTTCAATGTAACAACTATTTTGATTGGATGATGGTCAGAGAGAGGGTTCAGAATCACTTAAATTTTATTAGCTTCTTTCTCCCTCACAACTAAGAAGGATTCCTTTTCCATATAGAACCTATCTAGTCTACAATATATTATATTGCTCTTCTTTTGACAATTGGACCAAGAGTACCAGATTCCCCTACTGGTATCTTTTTGACCTTCTAAAGGATCCACCAGGTTGAGGGATTTCTTGAGCCTTAACCAAAAAAAAAATTCATTACCTTTCCATTGCATATTTTTACCACCTTTTTTTATCTTGTGTGTGTTCAATCATATTGAAATCACCACCTAAAATCCATGGGACTTTTGGCAAATCTATGGCCATCAATTCCATAATTCTACTCTTCTAGAATATTCATTGGGGGCATATACAAAGCAAAGCCCCATCTCAACTCCATCTAATTCCATAGTAATCCAAATACATTTGTTACAAGGGGAAAGACCAGATTCCTTCAAGTATTTCTCCCATTTTCTGTTTAGCAGTATGGCATTTCCACCTTTGCCCTTATCATGCTTAGAGGAGAAGGCCAAAGCATCTTTCCATATAAATCTTAAGGTGTTTTCTAACATGAAGTCTACTACTTTAGTTTCTTGAATAAACAGAACATCCATTTCTTTATTCTTATTGCAAAAATCTTTGACCACATATTTTCTATCAGGAGACTCCAAACCTATGACATTCTAGGAGTAACAATGCATGTATCTCATTACAAGGAGGAAGAGGGAGATGAGGTTGGGATTTTGAGAAACCAATCTATGCAAAGAATTTTGGAATAGGGCCATCTTTCCCTTTCTTACCTGGCTTAACTAAGCTGTTAGATCTGCTCATGTCTTTTCTTTTTCTTCCCTTGTCATCAATGTTGTCACTATCATGTTCCTTGCCAACTCTTTCTCTTTCCTCAGGACAAGACCTATCTCTCCTGATGCTTTTCTTGACTTGAGTCAAGTCTACCCCTTGGAGATCTGCTTTTTTTCCCTTATGAACTCTTCTTTAAGTTTTTCTAATTTTAGCTTTTGATCAGCCACTTCTCTTATCCTACCCAAAGCTAGTTGTTGTGCATTTTTTTTCTTTTTTACAGTTATAAATCCATCATCTGTAGTGTCCTCAATATTTAAGGTTTCTTCTTCTTTATGAGGTTCAACCGATGGGGGTGCCTCATTCTCCCCCAACTTTAATTCTGCATTGTCCTGCATTGGGGTTTCTTCTATTTGGGAAACTGGTAGGGGGTCTTCCTCTACTTCCATTTTTCCTTCACTTGTTTCCAATGAGTATAGGCTCAGATTATCATCTTGAGTACTTTCTAAGTCACTTCTTGATGGTCACTAAAAGGTTCAACAAAGTCTAGATCCTCCTCTAAAAGAGAAGCATCATCAGCAAGATTCTCATTTTGCCTAGGGTTTAAAATAGGATTATCCCCTAGTGGACCTTGTTAGTGCCTGAATTGACTGGTAGTTTTTTCACAAATTTTCATTCAGGCACTCTCCCTAAGTATCCAAAAAATGTTCTAAGTAATGGACCTCCTCAGTATTTTTCAGCTGCATCATCATATTTTCTTGAGGAGGAGGTCATCATCATCATCTTGTCTTCGATGATGGTCTGCATCATCATGTTCTCCGTCGACCGGTTTCTCATCGTCATCATCATATTTCGCTAGCGGGTGATGTTTGGTTATTATCCTGATGATGCTGATGAGCTACAGTGCGCCCTGATCTGCTTGCGAGGGTGATTTTTCAAAGTCTCCGGTGATCTTCCATCTATCACCTTGCCCAAGCATGATGATGATGTTGGTTATTCTCTAAGTTGTTCGACCTGACTTGTTTTTTCCTAAGGGTCGTTGTCATCATCATCATATTTCCTTTTATCACCGTGTTGCTTGCGAGGGTCATCATATTATCTGCATCATGATATCTCGCCGGGGTGATATTTCTATCATCGGGTGATCTTGGTTATGATCATCCTGATGATGTTGTTGAAGAGTTCTTAGTGCGACCCGATATTCACTAGGGTCATCATATTTTGAACGTCAGGATGATCTTAGTCAATATCATCCTGATGATGTTGTATCACCTTGTTCTTTGTTTCTCATCCTGATGATGCTGACGTCATCCTTGTATCAGGGTGATATCTTTCTTTCTGCCTATCTGCATCATGATATTTCTGAAGGAGGGGGTGATATTTTCATATCACTCGAGTGTGTTTGTTCCAGCATCATGATGATGCTGATATCAAGGAGATATCCGCCTGCTGGCTTCGCGCATTATCTACTGGGGGTGATCTTTTCAAGCATCATCATCATATTCATCTATCGCCCTGATCTTATAGTGGAGCTACAGTGCAACCTGATATTTGTGCATCAGGAGGATATTTCCAAATATCCGGTTGTCTTCCGAATATCATGATGATGTTAATATGATGATGACGTCATCGAGGTCCCCTGATATTTGCAAACATGATGATGACGTCATCCGGATATGAGGAGGTGCGCAGTAGGCAGATATGATGATGACGTCAGCAGGATATGATGATGACGTCATCAGGATGTTCATCGGCCAGACTTTTGGTATAAGCTCAGCAGGAGGATGTTCCTCCGATGGATCAGGTTGTGCTGATGAAGGCGATTATCATGCGGTTGTATTGCGATATGATGCTGACGTCAGGGTGATATTTCGGGCAACAGGATATCATGCTGCTGGAGGATGATGATGATGAAGTCTTATACTAGTGTCGTCAGGAGCAAAAGCACCGACATGATATATGCTCATGACCTAGTATATAAAGTGTTAAAGAGGTCATCGCAGGGTGCATGTGGGATAATGTTATCCTGCATATTCGAAATATCATGATGATGAACCTCGGCGGGAAGTGGTTGCGATCGACTATTTGATGTTCTTCCCGAGGCCGCGGGTTGGTGCGCCATCAATGGCGATTGTTGCAGAGGTATGGGCGATGGCGTGGACGGATGCAGTACCTGATTGAAGATCTGAATCCCTAGGCGGCGGCGCAAGGCTCGAGAAATCTTCCTGTCTCCTCCCCTACCTGCTGCATTCAAGTTTGGGCGCCAATCTGGTAATGTTTGAGCGCCATTTCTATGATACTGTGTATCTGGCGGGAGTTTTGGTCAACCTGGTAGTTAATGCTGAATACACCCTCCTGCTATATAAGGCAGACGATGTTATTCATTCAAGGTTGTTGAAAGTTGTGGATTTTTGGCTCTGTAATCCAAAACCAGCTGATCTGGTTGCTCTGTACAGTTTATCTTGTGAGTTTATGTATCTCCTGTTGTAGGACTTGGCATGAATCCACTGGTTTCATGGTTGATCTTATATGAGTAATGCTATCTTAGCATGTGTTGTGTTAATTCTGTCTCCAGTATTGCATGTATTCTTCTTCTGGATCTGGATATTTGCGTAATGTTTAGATTCTAGAGCATAGAATTCCTATGTTGAATGTCTGATCTTTTAACCTCTGCTCAAGGGGCAGATTAAACTGTTTTCAGGTTGAACATTGGGAAGGGTATACTGCAGTAGGGATGCCATAAGTAGAGATAGCTCAACACTCTATATTGGGAGATATCTGTAGGGCAGATATCATGTGTATCCCCCTGAAATCCAGTTTTAGCTATTTATGCTGATCATTCACAGGTGTATGTCTACCGACTCCAAGCCCTGGATAGGCACCAATCATGCTGTGTTCTTGTGTTATACACCATGTCCAGCTTTGCATCCAAATTCATATCAAACCATTTCATACTTCCACCTGTTAGTTGTAGGAGTAGGATTAGGAACCCCCTGCATGCTCTCATTCCCAACCAGACATCATGTCCAAGAATGTTGCTAGCCTTGTGATCTATCATGCAGATCTTGGTCCATACATGAGAGTATTCTGCCTGTTGTTGTCAAGTTAGATCCTTCTATCTTTGAGCTAGTCAAGGTTACATCTTGAGTTATAGGGATACCCCCCTTGGTGCGGCAGAACCAGAAGTGAAGGGGAGGAGCTCACGCAACCTCCTGTATTCAGTTGGCCTGAATCTGCCTGTGCATTAGAAGTGGCAAACCCTAATGCTGATTCAGAAGAAATGTCAACAAATTGGCGACTCCGCTGGGGACCGTTGATGTAAAGTAATATCCTGCAGTCTCTGGTGAAATGATGCTCTGCTGGTGGAATGAACCTGGAAAAGTAGCTTTCAGCTATTGAAAATTTTATCCTCTCTGGAGAGGTGGCGACTCTGCAAAAAAGATCTAAATGCACATGAAAGATAGATGTATGTTATTGGTTGAAAGATGTACATATTTCTGCATCTGTATGAGAAAAGGTACCTTGTTCCTTCCCCTTTATTTGCTGTTTTACTGCATAGGTTAGATGCCAGGGGAAGCCTTAGGTCTTAGACAGACAAAGGATGTCTAAGAGTAAGATTTTTATGAATCCAAGTATGAGTTATCCCACACTCAGTGGTAAAATGTTGGATAAAGGAATAGAAGAGATAAGAAATAGGTTGATATTCTTAGAGGCTGAGCAGGACCAGTTAAAAAGCAGTAACCCTGTTGTGTCTGCCTGTCAGAAAGCTAAACCTCCTGTCAGCCCTTTTGATCCTTTGTATGACCAACTGGATTTGTCATGGGTGGATTATAAAGTAGAAACTATGCCTGCTAGGATATACTGTCAGATGCCTAGATTTAGTGGTCACAATGTATGTGATGGGAATGCACATATCCAAAATTTTCAAAGTTTTATGGGAAAATATTCATTCAGAGATGAGGATATGTGGATGAGGTTTCTTGTTAGGTCCTTTGATGCAAAAGCAAAAGACTGGTATTTGAGCTTTCCAAAGAAATTTTTTGCCTGTTGGGATGAGCTTGCTGACTGTTTCAAGGAAGAATTTGCAAAAGAACCGGCTGACCTTGTTGCAGAATTGATGAGAATCAGAAAACAAGATGAAGAGCCATGTGTTGATTTCAGTCATAGGTTTGCAGTAGCCCTTTCACATGTCCCTAAAAGTTTCAGACCTGATATTTCAGCCTGTGTTGGCATATTCTTTGAAGCTTTTGAGGAGGGCTCTAGTGCATTACTGAGGGATTTCAAGGTGACAAGTATGCAGATGGCATACAAATTTTTAGAAAATGTAGAAGAAATGAGAAATGTGCACCTGCTGAAACCCCTATCCCCAGGCCTTGGTGTGAATAATTGTTGTGAAGCTGCAAATGACCAAATGATTATGGCATCATGTGCAGATGAAAATGAAAATAAAAGCATAGAGGTTGAGACTGCTGTATTTGAACATAATGCTAACAATACTGCTCAACTGGATTGTTCACCAGTTGAGGATGCCAGTGAAAGGACTAATGAGGATTCCCATTGCAATGATGAGGCAACTGACCATGAAGACAGTAACGAGGTTGTGGACAACAATGAGCAATTTTTAGAATGGACCTGTGGAGACAATTGTGAGTATTGTACTCAAGACAGAGAAGATATAAGCAAACAGAGAAGCAGTCCTATGTGTGACCCATTGCCTACCTTTCAAACACATGGAGATCATGAAGAGCAGTCAGAAATTGAAATAAGTGCTAGTTCAGAGCATGATTGTTTTTCATTTGATGGCTGTTTTGCTTATGACACACAGGCTGATACTCCTCCACAGACTGAATCCATTGGTGATGAAGAGGTGTGCTCTGCTGCCCATGAACAAATGGCATACTATGATGAAACTAATACACCTGGGTCACCCATTTTTGACACATATGGTGATGAGGATCTGTCTGAGTATGGTGAAGATCTAGACATTATTTTTGGCTTGGATTTTGTTTCTCATCCTGATGAAAGAGGAAACAACATACATCAGGTAAGTGACTATGAAGATGTGCCTGATTTGAAAGAGATGCCAGAGCCTGATCTTTTCCAGCCTGGTGTACCAGATGGTTTTGTACATGATGTGCACAATTGTGATTTTGAAAGCTTTTCTTTTGATATGCCAGCATATAATACAATGAGCCTTGATCTTCCTAGTTTTGTGGTGGACTCCGAGTGTTTCCTATTTGCAGTCCAGCTAGGAGATCATGTTGCAATGCATGATGATGATATAGGTGATAAGTGCTATATGCCATATGAACATGCATTGTTTGATACATTCTACACCCACATGTCACATGATGTTGAGGGTTATCTACACAGGGGTGATAATGACAAGCCAAATCAGAGGGTTGAATATGCAGATGACAAGATTTGTTTGTGGGTGGATCTTTGTAGTATCTCCAAGCTTGACCCAGTGCATGCAGATGAAAACAAGATATTTGACAAAGGGAGATACATGTTTTTCTTTTCTTGGTGGCCTTAGGCCATCAAGTGTGTTTGGTGATGCAGGTCAGTGCAGTAATTGACTCTGTGCCCAATGGATAAGGGACTGGTCTGCATCCCAGAGATCTGGGGTTCTCGCTGTAGGTTTTCACCTGCACGTCCCCAGACAGAGCCACTGTTAGTGCCTGAATTGACTGGTAGTTTTTTCACAAATTTTCATTCAGGCACTCTCCCTAAGTATCCAAAAAATGTTCTAAGTAATGGACCTCCTCAGTATTTTTCAGCTGCATCATCATATTTTCTTGAGGAGGAGGTCATCATCATCATCTTGTCTTCGATGATGGTCTGCATCATCATGTTCTCCGTCGACCGGTTTCTCATCGTCATCATCATATTTCGCTAGCGGGTGATGTTTGGTTATTATCCTGATGATGCTGATGAGCTACAGTGCGCCCTGATCTGCTTGCGAGGGTGATTTTTCAAAGTCTCCGGTGATCTTCCATCTATCACCTTGCCCAAGCATGATGATGATGTTGGTTATTCTCTAAGTTGTTCGACCTGACTTGTTTTTTCCTAAGGGTCGTTGTCATCATCATCATATTTCCTTTTATCACCGTGTTGCTTGCGAGGGTCATCATATTATCTGCATCATGATATCTCGCCGGGGTGATATTTCTATCATCGGGTGATCTTGGTTATGATCATCCTGATGATGTTGTTGAAGAGTTCTTAGTGCGACCCGATATTCACTAGGGTCATCATATTTTGAACGTCAGGATGATCTTAGTCAATATCATCCTGATGATGTTGTATCACCTTGTTCTTTGTTTCTCATCCTGATGATGCTGACGTCATCCTTGTATCAGGGTGATATCTTTCTTTCTGCCTATCTGCATCATGATATTTCTGAAGGAGGGGGTGATATTTTCATATCACTCGAGTGTGTTTGTTCTAGCATCATGATGATGCTGATATCAAGGAGATATCCGCCTGCTAGCTTCGCGCATTATCTACTGGGGGTGATCTTTTCAAGCATCATCATCATATTCATCTATCGCCCCGATCTTATAGTGGAGCTACAGTGCAACCTGATATTTGTGCATCAGGAGGATATTTCCAAATATCTGGTTGTCTTCCGAATATCATGATGATGTTAATATGATGATGACGTCATCGAGGTCCCCCGATATTTGCAAACATGATGATGACGTCATCCGGATATGAGGAGGTGCGCAGTAGGCAGATATGATGATGACGTCAGCAGGATATGATGATGACGTCAGCAGGATATGATGATGACGTCATCAGGATGTTCATCGGCCAGACTTTTGGTATAAGCTCAGCAGGAGGATGTTCCTCCGATGGATCAGGTTGTGCTGATGAAGGCGATTATCATGCGGTTGTATTGCGATATGATGCTGACGTCAGGGTGATATTTCGGGCAACAGGATATCATGCTGCTGGAGGATGATGATGATGAAGTCTTATACTAGTGTCGTCAGGAGCAAAAGCACCGACATGATATATGCTCATGACCTAGTATATAAAGTGTTAAAGAGGTCATCGCAGGGTGCATGTGGGATAATGTTATCCTGCATATTCCAAATATCATGATGATGAACCTCGGCGGGAAGTGGTTGCGATCGACTGTTTGATGTTCTTCCCGAGGCCGCGGGTTGGTGCGCCATCAATGGCGATTGTTGCAGAGGTATGGGCGATGGCGTGGACGGATGCAGTACCTGATTGAAGATCTGAATCCCTAGGCGGCGGCGCAAGGCTCGAGAAATCTTCCTGTCTCCTCCCCTACCTGCTGCATTCAAGTTTGGGCGCCAATCCGGTAATGTTTGAGCACCATTTCTATGATACTGTGTATCTGGCGGGAGTTTTGGTCAACCTGGTAGTTAATGCTGAATACACCCTCCTGCTATATAAGGCAGACGATGTTATTCATTCAAGGTTGTTGAAAGTTGTGGATTTTTGGCTCTGTAATCCAAAACCAGCTGATCTGGTTGCTCTGTACAGTTTATCTTGTGAGTTTATGTATCTCCTGTTGTAGGACTTGGCATGAATCCACTGGTTTCATGGTTGATCTTATATGAGTAATGCTATCTTAGCATGTGTTGTGTTAATTCTGTCTCCAGTATTGCATGTATTCTTCTTCTGGATCTGGATATTTGCGTAATGTTTAGATTCTAGAGCATAGAATTCCTATGTTGAATGTCTGATCTTTTAACCTCTGCTCAAGGGGCAGATTAAACTGTTTTCAGGTTGAACATTGGGAAGGGTATACTGCAGTAGGGATGCCATAAGTAGAGATAGCTCAACACTCTATATTGGGAGATATCTGTAGGGCAGATATCATGTGTATCCCCCTGAAATCCAGTTTTAGCTATTTATGCTGATCATTCACAGGTGTATGTCTACCGACTCCAAGCCCTGGATAGGCACCAATCATGCTGTGTTCTTGTGTTATACACCATGTCCAGCTTTGCATCCAAATTCATATCAAACCATTTCATACTTCCACCTGTTAGTTGTAGGAGTAGGATTAGGAACCCCCTGCATGCTCTCATTCCCAACCAGACATCATGTCCAAGAATGTTGCCAGCCTTGTGATCTATCATGCAGATCTTGGTCCATACATGAGAGTATTCTGCCTGTTGTTGTCAAGTTAGATCCTTCTATCTTTGAGCTAGTCAAGGTTACATCTTGAGTTATAGGGATACCCCCCTTGGTGCGGCAGAACCAGAAGTGAAGGGGAGGAGCTCACGCAACCTCCTGTATTCAGTTGGCCTGAATCTGCCTGTGCATTAGAAGTGGCAAACCCTAATGCTGATTCAGAAGAAATGTCAACAGACCTCTAGCCCAAGCATGGGAGGATTCAAAGATTCCTTTCCTAGAGGTATCCCCCAAAGGACCTCGGTTATCTTTTTTAGGGTTGGCTTCATTTTCATTCATTTCAAATTACATGTTATCTCTATTCATTCTTTTGTTTAAGACGGGGCAATTTTTCCTTACATGTCCATCTCTTTTGCACAGAAAACACGAGTTCAGGCTTTCCAAATTTATTAGGTCGCATTGAAAAATTTTATTCTCCCAGTTAATTTCTAACACATCAGGATTTGAATCCCAATATCAAAAGACACCAGGAGCTGAGCATCTAGATGGGGCAGGGTGGCCCTGATTTTGTCCACCTTGAGAATTTTGCCAAACGGTTTAATGATTTAAGGCAGGAAATTCCAAAATTGGATTGGGACATCTTTGATCAAGATCCACCTTGGTACCGAACATAATAAATTTTGTAGATTTTAGGTAGATATCCTTATGCAATACAATATATAAAGTCATTACAAAAGCTATAACTTTGAGATTGGCAACTTTAATGCCAAATATAATTTCAAAAGAACAAGGGGGATTTGTATCAAGTAAGGAAACATCTGAAGGATCCTTGTATACACATGAAGTTTTGCATTCTATTCAATAAAATAAAACCAAAGCAATGATGATTAAATTGGACATGTTAAAAGCATATGAAAATAAATTGGAATTTTCTTCTCAAAGTTTTGAGGTAGTTTGGTTTCTTAGCCCAATGGTGTAGATGGAGTCAGGCTTGGGTTACAGGATCTAGTTACTCAATCATTCTTAATGGAAGAGCTTTTGGATTTTTAAATCTAGCCAATGGATTCGGCAAGGAAACCCCATGTCACCATTTCTCTTTATTCTTATAGCTGAAACTTTGAGTCGAGGAATCCAGATTTCTAATAGTCAAAGCAGGTGGATGGGTATAAGAATTCCTCATTTTCCATTATGTATCACTCATACACTATTTATGGATGATACTCTCTTGTTTGGGTAGGACACAATAAGAGAAGAAAAGAACATTCAAAAAGTCCTAGATGAGTATTGTGCAACTTTTGATCAAAATGTAAATCCTAAAAAATCTATTTTTTTTTCTATTATACTCCAATTCCAATGTAACAAAGAATAAGTCATCTTCTGGGGTATAAAATAGGGGAGCTACCTACTCAGCATTTAGGTATCCCTATGTTCATGGGGCAAATAAGAATAACTTCTGTTTAAAAGTATTGGACTTTATTAGGAATAAGATAAGATCATGGAAAAGTAAGTGGCTTACTTTATGAGAGAAATTAGTTATGATCAAATATGTCCTTTCTGCAATTCCAATATATATGATGTCTATTCTAAACATCTCTAAAGGTATTATTGCTAAGGTTCAGAAGTGTTTAGGGTAAAATTGGATTTTGTTAATCTTTGGTTGTTTAGATGTTAAAATCCTCCTTTCACCCTAACATTGAAGGATCTAGGGTTGAGTGGCAAGCACTATCATACCCTAGGTCACTTACAAATGAAGGGAAACTTGGATTAGGGAATTAGTTATCAATTTTTCCTTCTCTTATGTCCAATTAACCATTAAAACCCTAATTATGCAAATACGACAACAAATTAACGAATAACGGAAAAAGGTCTTGCAGACGGGGGTAAAATAGCAAATCATAGAATACCTATTTTTGGGGTTCCAAAGCGGAACAGTCAGGGACTAACGTGCGGGTGCCCAAGTCCAAGGTACCTACTTTTTTGGGGAATCTAAACCTCCTTCCGACACTGATCAACCATGTAACTTCTGTTTCCTGAGATCTATCTATGGAGGACACTATTGCGGGCGCCCAAGTCCTGGAAGTGCTCCTGTGTCCTGCTTTTCTTCAGATCTTGAATCCCTGATGCCTGCCAAGCCTTCCTACAACTCCACTTTTTCCAGATGCGACACCTGTAACCTGCAATCATAAGACTTGGTTTGGTGGTTGTGGTGTTTAGAGGCTTGCCTCAGTCAAGCCCCGGAGGACACTTAAGTCTCCGAACACCGTTGTTAGACAAAGAGTGCGTGCCCTTGTGAGGTAGAGGCAAAAACTAAAGGAATCAATGATAAAAACACAATGATACGTCACCTTGTAGTGAAGCTCTCATGGAGGAAGATACTCTTCATGCCATGAGGAGATTGATGCTCAAATCTGCAAATATCAACACACAAAACACACAAGTCTTTGCAACACAATGAAAACCTTGAATCACCTTGAGAATGCCTAAAGTTCACAATGATCATCTAATTGAAATCTAGTTTACAAATGAATGGCTAAACATGCTTATATATGCACCTACAAGCATTCCCACTAAGATTTTAGAAATCAAACTTTACCATGTCGGTAAAAGAACCAACTAATGATCATAAACTAACACCCAGAAATTGGGGCTGCCCCAAAATAGGGCAGGACTAGGGCGCGGGCACCCAAGTCCTCCCCCCCTATTTTGGGTAGGGTACAGCTCAAGGGGTCCACCTAGATCCAATTTGCCATGGGACCTAGGTCTTATTCCATCGGGATGCCAAAATATGAACTAAAATATCCTAAATGCAAGCTAAAGACTTGGGAGCTAAGCCTTATGAGGGAAAAGCCCCCAAGGGGACTTTTTTTGACGTTACAAGAAGATATTTAGAAACTTTTTATGGAAAGGAAACCTAGTCAATACAAAAAAGAAAGTGTTAAGTATTAAAAAGGAGAATGACAACAACTAGCATGCAAACTAGATCAAATCCCTTTCTATATAACATTCAAGGACAAGGCCAAGCCAAATCATTACCAAATGAAGGTGGACTTAGCTGCTGACCTTGTTCTCATGTATGCTATAGAAAGATTAGATTTAATTTATCCTTTTTATCAAACCCTAGGTTAACAATGCATGAACCCTAGTTCTACAATGATATGTTTATAACGGACAAAGTACAACATAAACCTAGAAACTAACTGCACATGGATAATCAAGGAGATGATAAAACCTATCTCCAGAAAGTAGAGATGTCAGAGGACCAAGGTGGGATCGCCCAGGTCCTGACTAGAAGAATCTGTAAGAGGTGTAAACTAGAAAGTTGTAGATGATGTCTTGATACCATATCTAAACTCTAAAAAGGTAGGAGGACATGGGCAGTACAACCCAAGTCCCTAGTGAGTGAATTCTTTAAAACTGTCTCTAGATCTCAAAACTTTGTTCTGTACCCTATCTTCCTATATCTATGTATTTTCTAGATCTCGCTCTTGTAACTTGCACACAAGAAGATAAGAAAGGGGTTTGGGGGTTACGGTGTTTAGGGACTTGCCTTAGTCAAATCACGGGATAGCATTCAAGCTTCCCAAAACCATTGATTGATAAAGAGTGTGTGCCATCATGGGGGTGGAGGCTGAAAACAATGATAATATGATGATTCAAATGATGATAAACAAACAATGATCTCACTTATGTGCTAAACCCTTAGAATGATGAAGATTCTCCGACTCCTAAGGAAGAATAGATGATAGCTCCATATCTGCAACAACACACAAATCTACTCTAGAATCACAATGAATGCTCTTGCTTGCTTCACTTCAAGATCTCAAGTTATGCCTTTTTCAACCTAGTTACAAATGAATCCAAAAACACAATTATATATGCTTTCCTACTCATAATCGTAAATTCAAACCAAAAGAACCGACAAGGAGAAACCTCTAGGAAGTCCTAGGATGACATGCACTTAAATTAGCCCTGACCTAAAAGAGGGGACATGGGTTGTCCCACCCAGGTCCATTGAAGCCCTGTTTAGGTCCGGGGTAAGTTAAAACAAGAGGTCCATATTCCAATTTTACTTTGGTGTCAGGCAATTTTGCATCGGCATAAACATTTTGAATGTATAATGTAATCATGGGACCTAGGAGCTAAACAAGGAGGTAAAAAGACATGTGGACACTTTTTACTCCATAACTTTTAGCCCCACTTTAATGTGTGTATGATCTTACGATCAGTACATGCATTAAAGTACGGTCAAAACACATCAAGCACATCAGACACTAGAGTCGAACAGCACACCCTAAGTTTGGGAGACTATCTCTAGCCCCCAAGCTTAGGTGAACATAAGAAGACACATGACAAGCATGCAAAATAGGAGGAAGACAATAAAGAAGCACACAATACACAGAGAATTCATGAACACAGTAATGCAATACACAAAGTATACATGAAGAGAAGACATGATTAAGTAATTATATAATACTAACAGGCGATGGGGGAGCTCATCGCTATGCGCCACCATCAAAAACATGTAAAACACATAGCGTGGGGGGAGCTCATCGCTACACACCTCCACAAAAAACATAAGACACATGGCGTGGGGGAGCTCATTGCTATGTGCCTCCACAAAACACATAAAATACATGGAATAGACGAGCATCGTAGAGTATGTCGTCAACACACTATATGTCTTATACATAGAAAACTCGGGTGATGGGGAGGAGTTCATCGCCACGCTCCACCATCTAAGACATGCCAAACACACCTGATAGTCAAGCTATGCTACCACGACCACCAAAAACACACTTAAGGGTGAGTAACGCAAGACCCAACCCTACCTCCCACAAGAGGACTTTTTTAAAAGGATGTGCAACCAGTTAAGGGAATACACAACCCCACCTTTTGCAGAAGGGATTTCAAAAACATTCAACCCCACTTGCATCACAGAGACGCCTTACAGTGAAAAGAAAGCATACACAAACACACAACAAAGTATACAACCCCACATGCATTAGGAGATGCCTTACAGTGAAAAGGTAGTATACCACACATTTTTATCACAATGTCTAAGATATCCAACCACAATATATGCCCCCACCTTAAAGTGGTTTCTCCCACTTGCTGGTAGCAATCATGTTTAAGGTAAGTTTGAAAACATGCAAGGGTACAAGAACTTTCGCAAAGCCCATGCCCCAAAGTGACATGTGCTTACAATCGCTGAATTATTTCCAACAATCATGATAGAAACACATCAATATCAATATGCATGTACTAAAGATAGTCAAAACAAGCTTTGGTTAGAAAATCTAAGATAAGATAAGAACCAAATCATTTCATGAAATTGATATAGAAATAAGGCAACATGTTGCTAAAACAAACCAAGGCTATACTTATAGGTTCGGAATTGAGTATAGCCGTGAGGTTATACTTCAGGTATCTCATAACTAAGTGTAGCTACAAGGTGAGACAAAAGCATTTCAAAAGTGCATAAAAGTAGATTTAGAGTTGCAAAGGTTTGTTACAACAATTTCACAACACAATACATGACCACATCACAACACAAAGTGATTCTACTAGTAAAACGTCAGTAACAAATTACCCATGTCTTCATATATGGACTGGGTCTTTTTTTGTTTTCTTGTTTAGGGACGCACGGTCCTTATTAGAAGTGTATATTTGTTGTCGTCGTCCATTGACTAGTAGAGCCACAAGCACAACATAAGAATGAAATCATAAAGAATAAGAGAGGAGACAAAAGTGACTTAGCGTCACAATGTGGGAAGATGTCCCCAAGACACCTTCCATGATGTTATGCCACCAAGGCACCACACATGACAATTGCAACAAGAGAAGTGTAGAAGAATAGAGAAACAAATAGAAGGAATAGGACAATAGAGGTGGTCTCCTTGTATCCTTGACCTTACAAGAGTATCAAGGTTCATCCAAGGAGACCTAAACAAACACTTAACACTACATGGGGGAATACAACACATCAACATATATACCTAAGAGGAGGATGCCACCCTATCAAGTGTGGCTCAATGAGGGAGAAATACTTACCTGATTAATACGAGATACTCCTTGGAAGACAATCTATGTCAATCATCTCAGGATATATCTGATTTAATGTTGGTCTTGTTGATATTGTGTTAACATTAAGAGTAGGATGATGGTAAGATTTGGTGGGCTTCAAAGGATGGTATCCAATACTGGCTGAAGAGCTATGTGTAACAACTTCTAAGAGTACTTTGATTCCTTGTTGCTTTATACCACAACCATTACCTATGTAGTTATAGTTTTTGTAAAGGATTTGAAATCCACGACCATAGAGAGACTCTATATTTTAAGAAGGCAGGGCCTCATAAGTCTCATATTCTGTAGTGTTCTAAGGGTACTTTGATTCCTTGTTGTTTTATACCACAACCATTACCTACGCAGTTATAGTTTTTGTAAAGGATTTGAAATCCACAACCATAAAGATAATCTATCTTTTAAGAATAAGGTAGGGCCTCATAAGTCTCATATTATGTAGTGTAAGTAACAATATTGTCTTTGTTTGCTACTAAAGAAACTTTGGGCTCCTTAGGAATTTCCAAAGATTGCTTAGATGAGATCGAGCCAGCTTTTGATGTTTCAGGATTAGGGTTAGTAAATTTATATTGTCCCATAAAGGAAGGAGTAAAATCTAATGAACCCTAATCGTCACCAAGAAGTGCATTCGATGATGATTTGGAATCTTGCACAACATTATCTACGGCAAGAGGTATTAATGAATCAGATTTTAAGTTATTGAGAAGCTTGTGATTGAGAACTTGTTTTTGTGCCTCAACTTGTAAAAAACTTTTCAGGTCTGGGTTAGCTTCAATGGTTTGAATTTTATTTGCATAAATAAACTTTATTGATCGATGAAGGGTAGACGAAACTACCCCCATGACATGAATCCATAGTCTACCAAGAATGATGTTATATGAAAGCACACTGGGCCTGACATGGATAAGGGTAGATAATGTCACAGGTCAAGCCTTTATGGGTAAAGTTATGGTACCTAGTGATTGTCTACCAATGTTATCAAAGCCACGAATGTTAAGTTTATCCGATTTGATTAAGATGTGTCAACCTTGATTTTGTGTAGCACATCAGTGCTACAAACATTAAGAGTCGGTCCATTATCAATCATAGTTCGCTTTATCAACTTTTTATTTATTATGATAGAGATTACAAGAGGATCATATTGGTTTTGAACTTCAATTGATAGTAATTCATGTTGTTGAAACAGAATATCAGTTTTTGCCGCGTGCATACAATCTAACAGAGTTGCTACATCATTTGGCTTAATAGCGGGTGGTACAATCATCTTTTGTAAATCTTCTTGGAGCATTATGTGGTATGTAGGTGATTCTTGTATGAGTTACCAGAGAGAGATCTTAGCAGTAGTAGCACGAAGTTGCTCAACAAGATCATAATCTCAACCAACATTATGAGTAAGATGAGATGGTTGAGGAAGCATAGGTTGAGAAGTTGTTAAAGTGATTGGAATGTTTGACTGTTGTTTACTTTGTTTATTATTCCGCATATTGTATGTGAGCAACCACATTGTAGTTGGGTTTTTGCAATGCATTTTGATACATTTGATTTCCTTGAGTAATTTGTTTTGCATAATTGAGAATGTAACCCAAGAGTTGAGGTGGTGTTGGAGCACCTTGAACTGTAATCACCGGTTTGAAGTGAGGCACATTAGGTGCCTCATGCACAATGATTTTAGGAACATTAGTACACATATTCATTATCCCTTTAGTAGGTTGAATAAGTCTATTAATGATGATTGAATTAACATTGTTTTTACTTTCATTAAGTTCAACATCTATCCCCAAAGGATTTAATGTGAGAGACCTTTCTTCATCCACCAATGCTTCATCTTTTGAAGGGAGAACATTGGAATGAAGGGAAGGAAAAGTGTTTTTAAGAGCATTGTTGATGATTGTATCTTTAGTGATGTCCAAGGGGTTCACATCCTTAGAGATATCCAATGTGCTTGAACATTCAATCAAAGGCAGGAGAGCCATAGGATGAGCCATAGATGCCTCATGTACTATAGAATATTTAAGTTTATTAGATGAACACCCATTATCTACCCATGGAGGATCCTTCTTAAGAAGAGGTTATTCATCCACTAATGCTTCATCTTTCAAAGGGAGAGCATTGGAATGAAGAGAGGGTAGGGTGATGTTAACGAATATATCAATGATTTCATCCTCTTGCGCCATAATGTCCTCACAAGTGGGAACAAATTTGGGAGAGGGATCCAAATCATAGGGTGAAATAGACAAAGCTAGGTCACCATCACATGGAATAGACATGGCATTATCATAAATTGTGGTATAAGTAGAAGAAGATCTATCACAATCATCTTTCTCATGACAATTCATGGAGATGATTTTAGTAAGGTTTTTCAATATTGAAGGATACACACCCATGAGAGTTATGAAGCTATCAAAATCAGATATACAACCAAGGATTTCATATAAAGAACATTTAAAGATATCAATATCACACATGGATGCTATATTGTATAAAACATAAGTATGCATATTAATGAATTTGTAAAAACTTTAAAAATATTTGATATATGTATGCAAAGATACCAAAGAGAAACAACTAGAAGAAGCCATAATGCACTTTTTTCAAAATTATGCAAAATTTTCAAATGAATAATGAGAAATATGTAATAAATTAATGCAAGATATGATTTGAACAATCAACAAGATGCAAATGCTCGAAGCTACAGGTTCACCATAACATTCAAGGACAAGGCTGAGCCAAATCACTACCAAATGAAGGTGGACTCAACTGCTAACCTTGTTCTCATGTATGCTATAGAAAGATCAGATTTAATTTAGCCTTTTTATCAAACCCTAGGTTAACAATGCATGAAACCCTAGTTCTATAATGATCTTCTTATAATGGAGAAAGTACAATAGAAACCTAGAAACTAATTGCATAGGGATAATCAGGGAGATGATAAAACCTATCTCCAGAAAGCAGAGATGTCAGAGGACCAAGGTGGGACCGCTCAGGTCCTAACTGGAAGAATCTACCGAAGCTGTAAACTGGAAAGTTATTGTAGATGATGTCCTGATGCTAGATCTAAACTTTGAAAAGGCAAGAGGACATGGGCGGTACCGCCCAAGTCCCTAGTGAGTGAATTCTTTGAAACTATCTCCGGATCTTAAAACCCTTTTTTGTACCCTGTCTTCCTATAGCTCTATATTTTCTAGATCTCACCCCTCTAACCTGCACACAAGAAGATAAGAAAGGGGTTTGGGAGTTATAGTGTTTAGGGACTTGCCTCAGTCAAATCCTGGTATAGCATTCAAGCTTTCCAACACCGTTGATTGATAAAGAGTGCGTGCCCTCCTAGGGGCAGAGGTTGAAAACAATGATAATATGATGATTCAAATGATGATAAACAAACAATGATATCACCTATGTGATGAACCCTTAGAATGATGGAGATTTTCCAACTCCTAAGGAAGAATAGATGATAACTCCTTATTTGCAACAACACACAAATATGCTCTAGAATCACAATGAATGCTCTTGCTTGGTTGACTTCAAGATCTCAAGTTATGCCTTTTTCAACCTAGTTACAAATGAATCCAAAAACACACTTATATATGCTTTCCCACTCATAATTGTAAATTCAAACCAAAAGAGTTGACAAGGAGAAACCTCTAGGAAGGTTCCAGGTTGACATGCACTTAAATGAGCCCTAACCTAAAAGAGGGGACATGGGTGGTACCGCACAAGTCCATCAGCCCTGTTTAGGTCTAAGGTAAGTTAAAACAAGGGGCCTATATTCTAATTCTACTTTGGTGTTAGGTAATTTTGCATTGGGATAAACATTTTGAATGTATAATGTAATCACGGGGACCTAGGACCTAAACAAGGAGGTAAAAAGATATGTGGACACTTTTTACTCCATAACATAAAGTAATATCTTTACTATCCTGGGATAAGGTATGCAAAGCAAAGAAAGAAGGGGGAGCAAGAATATTGAATCTAGAAGCACAAAATTTATCTTTGGGAGTGAAGCTATTTTGGAAAATATATGCAAAACCAAATTTGAAGTGGTGTAAACTCATGCAGAGTAAGTAATTCAATTCTTTGGATCCAATAAGTATTTTCACCATCCCAGACCTTCCAGTGGGCTCTAGAATGTGGAACTTTACAGTGAAGTGTCGAGAAGTAATTCTTCCTCATCTTTCGTGGTTAGCGCATAATGGTGAAAGAGAAAATTTTTAGAAAGATTCATGGAATGGCTATCATACTTTAGATTCTATAGAAGAACTAAAGGAACCCAAGCAAGTTCTCTCACATTCTTGGGGAACAAAAGTAAAAGATTATTTTTTCTTTGGGGATGCAAGGTCTAATGGGAATGTGCAATGGAAATATTGTACGGATCTAGAATTTCCAATGGAACAAAAAAAACTCCTAAGAGGAATTTTAAGCAAAAGGAAAGTATTCTATTCCTCTCAAATTGATCAACTAATTTGATGCCCCTCCAAAATAGGTTCTTATATAGTAAAAGAGGGGTACAAATCTTTAATGCAACAGAATAATGAATCTTTGACGTGGCCTATGAACTTGTGTTGGGGGAAAAACTGCCTCCCAAAAGCAGGGGCTTTCTCCTAGTTAGCACTAAAAAATAAGATCGTCACAAGAGAAAGGTTGGTTAGAATTGGTATATCTAAACCCTTCAGATGTATCCTTTGTGGAGATGAACAAGAAAGTACAGTTCATTTACTATTAATGTGTCCATTTGCATACAAGTGTTGGATATGGTTATGTCAGAAATTAAATTGGTACAACCCTCTTCCTAATTCTATACTAAGTCTATTTCAGAGTTGGCCTAGTCTAAATAAGGACTCTATGTTTTATTCTATTTGGGAGATAGATCCATCAATATTGGTTTGGAATGTATAGTTAGAACGTAATATAATAATCTTTAGAAAAGAACAACTGAAGATTGAGGATGTGATATATAAAATAGAAAATTCCATCTCTAAAACTATCATGGTGCAAGTATTAAATTGTAAAAAGACCAAATTCACAGCTTGGGATGATTCTATTACTAAAACCCAGTCAAAGATTAAACCAATGAATGTAGGTAATAATCCTCAGAGAAGTGTTATAGATTGAAGTCAAGTTAAGTGGATAGATCCTCCAATGGATTGGGTAAAAATAAACTTTGATGATGCATCAATAGGAAATCCTGACCTCTCAAGAATAGGATGCATTATTAGGGACTATAAAGGATCTCTCATTGTTGCAAAGGCTTCAAGAATAGTAGATGGAAAAAACAACGAAGTGGAGGCTCATGCATTACTAATGGGGTTAAAGATGGCTAGGTAGTTTGGTATTCAAAAAATAATCATTGAAGGAGATTGTTTGCTCATAATCAAGGCCTTTCAAAGTAAGAACTCCTCAAATTGGAAGATTGACAACATTGTAACAGAGGCTTGGGAAATTATTGAAAACTTTGATGATTATTGTTTCCAACACGTATATACAGAAGGCAATCATGTGGAAGATTTATTGGCAAACATTGCTTGTCAATTGAACGAGTTTTCACTAGAAATAAATCAACAAACACTCCCAGAATATAACACCATCTTCGAAGTAATACACAAGGATATATCCTAAATATTTCTCTCTTTGGAGAGGAATATATTTTTATGCTAATGTGTGTGTTTTTTTTTGTAGGTTAATATTTCCTCCCCTAAAACTTATTGGGAACCTTGATGTTTAGGTGTGCGATTTGCTTGTGAAATCATCATGATTAAAGGCAACACACTTGTGAGAAAGGACTTGGGAAGGACACCAATTAAATAGCAACACATTTCATTCTTAGGGGAAAGGATTTTGCATATGTTTGGCAGCAATGTATCATTATATAATTTGTGTGATGCACTATTAAAGAAGCCTCTCTCCCGATTTCTAGACACTTATTTTCAAACAATTTTTAGACGAAGCTGAAGGGGGAGCGGAGATGGAGTTAGCTCTTTGTAACAAGAGGCTATTCTTTGTTGTTCAAAAGTGGGAGATGCCCATACATGGGTCGGTGGTCTCAAATCTTATAATCAGAGCTTTTAAGATCCCTGAGGATGCAGTGGAGGAGGCAATTATGGAGGTATGTGGAAAGGATTTCCTTCATGAACCACGTGCTTTCTATTCATCCCAATTGGTTTCTCATTTCCTTTCAAATGCGATGGACCTGGTTCAAAATTATGACTTGATTAAAGCACTGGCTAGAAATTTCATCCATGATTATCTCTTTTCGGATGAAAGATTTGACAAGGCCTTGGTTAATTATGACATCTATACTGGGGAAGCCCTAGTTGGGTGTTTGTTCTCCTTGAAAGAAATTTAGTGACACCCAGAAGTTCATTGCATTTTTAATGCAATTGTGCATGGTCTGCAGAATAATTCTCATTTCTTTGGAAAGGTCTATGTGTTCTCATCGCAAACAATTCTATGTTGAATAGAGGGAGAGGATAGAAGATGTATCTAATGCATGGACTTTTTTTCTTCACTACCAGCTGTTGATGCCTGTTACAGATGGTGAAGGTTGAAATGTTGAACAACATGGATACCTGGTTGTAGATCTTAATGAAGACAACCCGATGGGTTGAAGGATTAATATGTCTAGAAGTTCTATTTCTATATGTATATGGCTATGTTTAGTTGTTAATCTTTGTTTGTCTGTCGCTGGTATGTAGTTTTATTTTTGGTGGGCAATGAATGCCTCTTAGTCTGGACGATGATTAATTTTGGTATCTATTGCATAGCTTATGTATTGCTAGCTTTTTGGTTGACCCCTATTTTGTACTTGTTTGGGGTTTTTTGTAATATTCTATCTTTTATTAATATAATTATGGTGTACTACATCTTTATCGAGCCAAAAAAAAATAATATTGCTAAATTTTGGTTCAAGAAACCAAGAAAGGGAAAGTCCAAGCTGCCTAAGGTCCTCCTCAGGTCACATTTTAATGAGGATGTATCTAACATTATAACCCTACTACACAAGGTTAATCGAGTCAAAGAAACCATTTCTTTTGAATAATGGATATGTCAATTTATCACGGTAATAGGGTGGAATTCACAATATATTGATTGGGGTAAGTTAATAAGTGATAACCTTAATAATCAATTGGTAAATTTCCCAAACACTCAAGAATTCTATATGACTTCATACTTGTTTTATACCATTGCTAGCATGCATCCTTGGCTTGGACTAAAACATGTTAGAGTTTATGATGAAAATGTTCAAATTTATGATTTTTACCCTCAATTGCATCTAAATAACAACAATAAACACTTTAGAAGGGTAAACGATGCATTTACCATGCTTTCTATTAGAGAACTTGATGATAATGTGGGTTAGAGATTTTCTCTTGAAGCTAAAAATTTAAATAAACAGTTTGGAAGTTATTTCATTCAGTTCCCTAGATTTTCTTATTTGAGAATAGGTGGTTTTGATGAGTACCCTTATAAATTACCCAAGTATCCAAGAGATCGTCTGGTCCTCATTGAGTTATGCAGACAAATGGAGTCTGTGAACAAGAAATGCAGGGACATGAAGAAGGCAGGGTATCCATTCCCAATAGGCATATCCTATTATACTTGCCCATCATTTGCAAAAGCTCAAAATGTAGAAAGATCTTTGGTGAAAATCACCATGCATTATCACAGTCTTAGGTACCCATTTGATAGCAAAAACTATGCAAAGGACCATTTGTACTTAGGAACTAAATGTTTCCATCATCCTCATTTAGAATATTATTGGAAGGATTGTGACAATGATTTTGAGGTTAGAAAAAGATATTGGTCTATATTGATAGTACAATAGATGAAAGACTTTAAACTAGGATGGAATGTTGATGGAATTGAAGATGATGGCTCGAATATGATTGATAAGGTCTATTTGGACACTGTGTAGTTACAACCTCTTACACCTATTAATTGGAGTGATAAGGAAATAAAGAATATTAGGAAAGTTCCTTCTTCATTACAAGCATGTCTAAGAAATGGATAGATGCCAAGATAGTTGAGCATGTTGCTACCAAACCTCTAGAAACTTCATCCAAGGGGCAAAACAAATAGAGAAATTAGTTGAAGCATCTACAACTATAGCCAATGTCAGTATTTCCATAGCAGGATCAAGTGCAACTGGTGGAGGGGATGGTGAAGAGTCTGATAAAAGGGTAAATTTGAAAAGTTCTTGTCCCCAAGATGATTTTGGGGCTAGGGTTAATTTGCCAATAAAGAGCCCCCAAGATGCTCAGGATACTCAAAAGCAAACACATGAAGATAATGCAACCCCTCCTAAAGAAAACCCATCTTCATCCTAAGTGCCTCCTTCTTTACCATCTCCACCCTCTCCATATCCAGATAATATTATCCATATGTTTCCTCCCCCATCACTCAATGAAGATGATACTTTTGAGCCCACATTACCAAAAGCCATTTTGCCCCCTATCACTTCTGCCTTCAGTTTAAGCCCATCTAAAATTCCCTCTTCATCTCAATGGTTGAAAGAGGTGGTGTGTAAAAAGAGAAAATACTAGAAGATGATTGAGCCAGACATTCATATAGTGGTCAATTTGTTACATGGGACTACCCCCAAATCTAAGAAGGCCCAAATTGCCTCTAGATTGATGATTGATCCTTTAGGGAATCAATATGTAGAAATATCCAAAACCTATTGAAGATAAGAAGAAGGAAGAAGAAAGATGATTGCCAGGTGTCTAAGGTTGATCTTGGCCCTTCAACTCATGAAGGGGATATCCATAATTTCCAAATCTCAGTTGCCAAGCTCATACATAGAATAAAAAGAGAGAAAGCTACTAGAGAGAAGCTTGAAGAAGAAGTCTAAATATTAACATCTTATGTTAAAACTATTCTAAACATTTCAATTCAACCATTAGATGAATCCCCAGCTTTAGGTGACACAAACATACAAGTGGTTGATAAAGATGCAATGGAGAAATTAATCGGATATCAAGCATTTGGGAGAGCTTCAGAGGCTTGGGTTGAACATATAAAAATAAATGGACTCTTATGCATTGAAGAATTAGTAAAATTATATCAAGAACTGAGGAGAAAACTAAAGAACTTAAAAATGAGCTTGAGGTGATCAAGAAGGAAGAAATTGTGTGGCATTTGGTAGCTAGGGACATAGAGGAGATGTCAAAAATAGATGTTAGCACTTTTCTCTTTGAGAAGATTTCGATTAAACTTGAAGAATATAATACCATGATATAGAGTGGAAAATCACAATTATCAAGCAATCCATCAATGGATTAAAGAAGATCTTGAAAAAAATTGAATATATCAAGTCTAAAATTTTGATGGGTTGCATGGCTATGGAAGTGAGTATATCAAAGGAAAACGATTCAACCTTGGAGGACATTCAAATGATAAAGCACCATGATGAAATTGTCTACCTTATCAAATGCTACAGGTGGTTTTTGTAAGGACTTATCAACCATTGGGACAAAGATAAAGGAAATTAAATATTCTTTAGCAATTTGGAAGCAACGCCTCCTCAACACCATAGTCCCTAAAACAAAAAATGGCACCGGTGGTTAAGCAATACAGAATTTATAAAGGTTTATCTTCATCTTAGGATAAGTTAGAAGCTATGAAAGGGGACGTACCAACCAAAGAATATTGAAGACTTTTAATTATTTTTAAATTTTATTTCTCAGCTTGAAAATTAAGTCATTTTATATGACTTAATAATGACTCTTTTATTTGTAACTTTACGATGGATAATGATGACCTTTAAATCTCATTATAAGTTATAAATTAAAGTTAGTTACAAGTTAGTTAAAAATAAATACCCTATAAATATGAGGCTTTATTGTATCAAAAGGACTTTTTTGCTTTCACAATTTTACATTGTAAGGGTTTGAGTTGTACAACTCTATACAAAGAAATAGAAGATATTAGAATGGTGTTATTCCAGTATTTTCTAAGTTGTTTGTTCTTCATTTGTTGAATAAATAATTTTCTTTATACCTCCCTTTAATCTAGTTGTGGAATCATTCAGTCTTATTCATGAAGTTATATGTGATGTGCAATATTAAAAGATTGAGTTTGTTATCTTCATCATATAGAAATATTTAATGTGTATTAAAGATTTGTGGAATCCATTCTTTCTTGTTGCATGTCAAAATCTTTTGTGATATTCATTATGAAAGCTTTGAGAAGTGTTCTCTTTTTGTTTTAGTGAAGTTATTTATAATTGTTTTACCTACATGCAAAAAGCTTGAGTCAATATTCGTAGGTTTATTGTTTAGGTTTCTCTCAAATTCTTCTTATTCTTTGTTTTTATTTAAAAGCATTTTGGTATTTTTTGGTCAAAAATACCACAAAAATCAAAGTCTTTATCATGCAAGGGAGTTGCCCCTCTTAATGCAGAGGTAGGTTGTTAAGCTATAGCAACCTTACCAACTATTGCTACAATTTTCACTATCTTTGGGGTGAATAGAGTCAAATTTCAAAATATTTATCATAGTGCAAAATCTGTATACCAACATGTGGATAGGGTGATTAGGAGAAAGTTGGATTGGGATGATTAGGAGGAAGTTAGATAATTTAGATTTGGATTAGGATGAGGTGTATATTTTGGATTAGGTGGATGGCTTGATGCTTGGGCTACTTTGCAAACAATAAATTTCACACACAACATGCATAAGTTTGCAAAGGATTTAGAATTTGTGTTGTTATATGGAGCCTAATCAGACTTGGAGGTTAAATTTACCCCACTTTTATCAACGCGATTTCCCCCCAAATTATTTAACGGGGTCAAGGGGCAACACCCCTTGCGGGGGTTTAGGGGCAGCGCCCCCAAGACGGGGTCAAGGGGTAGCACCCAAAACCTCCAATGATTTTTTATTATTTTATTAAGGTGTCAAGAGTTATTTTTATATTGGCCAACATAAAAAAACCCTATTTTTGTAACTGACATAAGGCTTGATAAAAGCGGCTAAGGGTTAGGGTTTTCGTTGATGTATTGTAGCATTTTGCAACAGTATTGAGTTGCAAGGATTACTGGTTGTAATCGGTTTGATTTACTGGATAATAATATTGGACTCTCTGTTGGTGGATGTAGCCCAAGTTTGGGTGAACCACGTTAAAACTTGTCTCTCGCTGTTATTATTTCTATGTATTTTCATTCCTCTATTTAATATTTATTTGCATTTAATTGATATCTTCTGTTGGCTAACCCTAACAAGTGGTATCAGAGCAGGTTGTGTTTGATTATCATCTGCAGGAAGGTCTCACGGTTGAGTGGGAGCAATGGTGGATGAGGGTAAATTGAAGGTAGATAAATTCAATGGGCAGAACTATCAGTTATGGAAGATGCAGATGGAGGATTATCTCTATCAGAAGGATTTATGGAGGCCATTGGAAGGAATAGCCAAGAAACTGGCAACAATGACTGATGAGGATTGGAATCTTCTGGATAGAAAGGCACTAGGAACCATTCGGTTGTGCCTGGCACCATTGGTGGCATTCAATATAACAGAAATGAAGACAATAGATGAGCTAATGAAAGCTTTGGCTAAATTATATGAAAAACCCTCAGCCTCAAATAAGGTATTTCTCATGAAGTGTTTGTTTAATCTGAAAATGATTGAAGGTGGATCTATGACAGATCATTTAAATGAGTTTAATACGATTACTAGTTAGTTAACTTCTGTAAAAGTGAAATTTGATCAAGAGGTGAGGGCTCTCTTAGTTTTATGTTCTTTGCCAGAAAGCTGGAATAGCTTGGTAATGTTTGTAAGTAACTCTGTCTCTAGTTCAAACACTTTGAAATTTGATGATGTTGTTGGTGTTATCCTTAGAAAGGAAATGCGATGAAAAAGCTCAGGAGGGTCCACATCAGGTAGTGTTTTGAATGTAGAAAGCAGGAGCAGATCAAAGGAGAGAGGAAAATCTTCTGGAGGTCATGAGAAGTCACGAGGAAAATCAAAGGACAAGAGGTCCCAATATAGACAATAGAAGGATTGCTGGTACTGTGGGAAACTAGGTCATCTGAAGAAAGATTGGTGGTCTTGGAAGAATAAAGGAGACAAACAAGAAGGTAATAAGGAGGCAAATGTGGTAAGTAATAAATTTGAAGATGATGCTTTGATTCTTTCCCTAGATAATGTTGATGATTCATTGGTTTTAGATTCAGGGGCCTCATTTCATGCTACGCCCCATAGAAGTTATTTTCTTGATTATGTCCAAGGGGATTTTGGGCTGGTTTATTTGGGAGATAACAAACCTTGTCAGATTGTTGGAAAGGGAAGAATCAAGATTAATTTATAGAATGGGAATCATTGGCTACTACAAGAGGTAAGGCACGTTCCAAGGCTGAGTAGGAATTTAATTTCAGCAGGGTAGCCAGCTGATGAAGGTTGCATTGTTACATTTACTGATAAAAATTGGAAGGTTACAAGAGGTGCCTTAATAGTAGCAAAAGATGTGAAAGTAGGCACCTTATATCTTTGTACAGGTCATATTGTTCCTTCTACTTTAGCTGTTGCAGAGAAAAACAAACAGGTTCAGGAACAGTTGTTGCAGGTTTGCAGGAATAGACTGAAACAATTGCTACAGGTTCTAAGACAACATTGTGACATAACAGACTTGGGCATATGAGTGAAAAAGGTATGAAAGTACTTCATTCTAAAATTTTTTTACCAGGTCTTAAATGTATTAATATGGATTTTTGTGAAAGTTGTGTGTATGGCAAACAAAAGAGAGTCAGTTTTCTCAGGGATGGGAAGCAAAAGAAAGATGAAAAGTTGGAGCTTGTGCATACAGATGTATGGGGACCGGCTTAGGTATCTTCTCTTGGTGGTTTTTGGTATTATGTTACATTCATAGACAATGCAACTAGGAAGGTTTGGATTTAATTCTTTAGGTAGAAATCTGATGTATTTAAAACATTTAAGAAATAGAGAATCTTGGTTGAGAATGAGACGGGTAAAATATTAAAATGTCTCAGCTCTGATAATAGTGGTGAGTATTGCAACAAAGAATTTGAGGATTATTGTTCCTTTAATGGAATTCATAGGCAGAAAATGGTTCCAGGTACTCCACAAGAGAATGGAGTGGCTGAGCGCATGAATAGGACAATAATGGAGCGTGAAAGGACCATGAGATTGCATGTTGGGATGCCTCTAAATATGTGGGCAGAGGCTATCAACACTGCTATATATTTAATTAACAGAGGTCCTTCAGTTCCTTTGGGTTGTGGTATTCCAGAGGAAGCATGGACAGGTAAGAAGGTGAGTTATTCTTTTCTCAAAACCTTAGGATGTGAAGCATTTACACATGTAGATTCTGAAAATAGAACCAAGCTGGATGCAAAATCAAAAAAGTGTACCTTCGTTGGATATGGCATTGATGAATTTGGTTATAGGCTTTAGGATTTTGAAAATCAGAAAATTGTGAGAAGTAGGGATGTTGTATTCAATGAAAAGGTATTTTACAAAGATCAGTTACAGCAGCATGAGAAGAAAGAAAAGGATTATGTGGTGCTAGATGATACTCCAAATACTGATGTTCCAGTGTTTCCTCATGCTCTGCAACAACAACGAGAAATACAACAAACTCTAGTGAATGTTAGACAGTCAACAAGGCTAAGTAGACCTCCTGAAAGGTTTTCTCCCTCTTTGCATTCTTTTTTGTTAACAGATGCTGGTGAACTGGAAGGGTATGATGAATCTATGTAGGTGGATACAAAGGTTTAGTGGGAGCTTGTAATGAAAGAAGAAATCGACTCCTTGTTGAAAAATTAGACTTGGGAATTATGTAAGTTGCCTGCAGGTAAAAAGGCTTTACCAAACAAATGGGTTTATAGGCTGAAAGATGAAGATGGAGGTAAGAAAAGATTTAAAGCTAGGTTAGTTGTAAAAGGATTTGCATAGAAAAAAGGTATTGATTTTGATGAGATATTTTCTCCGATTGTCAAGATGATTTCTATTCGTACTGTTTTAAGTATTGTGGCTGCTGAAGATTTGCATTTGGAACAGCTAGATGTGAAAATTGCCTTTCTCCATAGTGATTTGGAGGAGATCTATATGGAACAACCACAGGGATTTGAGGTCAAAGGTAAGGAGAAACTGATGTGCAGATTGAAAAAGAGTTTATATAGCTTGAAACAAGCACCTCGGCAATGGTATTTGAAATTTGATAGTTTTATGGTTGAGCAAGGCTACAGCCGGTGTAATTCTGACCATTGTGTTTATTTTAAGAGGTTGGATAATGATAGCTACATTATTTTATGTTTATATGTTGATGACATGCTTGTAGGGTCTAACATGGATCACATAAGAGAGTTAAAACAACAGTTAGCATAATCATTTATTATGAAGGATTTGGGGGCAGCAAAACAAATCCTTGGTATGAAAATTTGTAGAGATAGGAAGAACAAAAAATTGACTCTATCTCAGGCTGATTATGTTGAAAAGGTGTTGCAGAGATTCCATATGGAGAATGCAAAAGTTGTTAGCACCCTTTGCCTAGTCATTTGAAATTGACTAAGGAGATGTGTCCTAAGACACAAGAGGAGGAAGAAAAAATGTCCAAGGTACCATATGCTTCGGCTGTAGGAAGTTTAATGTATGCCATGGTATGCACGAGACCAGATATTGCACATGATGTAGGAGTCGTAAGCAGGTATACAAGTCATCCCAGATTGGAGCATTGGAATGCGGTAAAATGGATTCTCAGATATTTGAGAGGTACATCCAGTAAACACTTATGTTTTGGGGGCTCTAATACTAATTTAGTAGGTTATGTAGACTTAGATTTGGCAGGGGATATTGATGCCAGGCGGAGTACTACAAGTTATGTCTTTACTGTAGGTGGTACAACAATGAGTTGGATCTCACAGTTATAAAAGGTGGTTGCTTTATCCACCATGGAGGCAGAGTATGTAGCTGCAACAGAGGCAAGCAAGGAGATGATATGGCTGCAATCTTTCATGGAAGAATTGGGCAAACAACAAGCTAACATTTATTTGTTTATGGACAGCCAAAGTGCCATACATCTTGCAAAGAATTTTGTCTTGCATTCAAAGACCAAACACATATAGTTGAGGTATCACTTCATTCGGTTAATGTTAGATGATGGAAAGTTAAGGCTGGAAAAGATACATACAGATGAAAATCCAATGGATATGTTTACGAAGGCAGTGACAAGGAAGAAGCTGAGCTCCTCTTTAGCTTCGGTTGGTCTTCAAGACTGAAAACAAAAAAAAAAATCAGAACAGAGTCCAAGGTGCTTATTTCTAGTGGGAGCTACATGGTCAGCGGTGTTATGATCAGTCTCCAAGTGGGAGATAATATGGTGTGGAGTCTGATCAATCTCCATGTGGGAGGTTATTGTTATATGGAGCCTAATCAGACTCAGAGGTTAAATTTACCCCACTTTTATTAGCACAGTTTCCCCTCAAATTATTTAATGAGGTTAAGGGGCAGCGCCCCTTGTGGGGTCCAGGGGCAGCGCCTGAAACCTCCAACAATTTTTAATTATTTTATTAAGGTATCGAGAGTTATTTTTACATTGGCCGACATAAAAAAACCCTATTTTTGTAACTGACATTAGGCTTGATAAAAGCAGCTAAGGGTTAGGGTTTCTGTTGATATATTGCAGCATTTTGCATTGGTATTGAGTTGCAAGGATTGATGGTTGTAATTGGTTTGATTTACTAGATAATAATATTAGACTCTCTGTTGGTGGATGTAGCCCTGGATGTAGCCCGAGTTTGGGTGAACCACATTAAAACTTGTCTCTCACTGTTATTATTTCTATGTATTTCCATTCCTATGTTTAATCTTTATTTGCATTTAATTGATATCTTCTGTCGGCTAACCCTAACAATTTGGATTAAGGGAGTGCACGGGTTTCAACAAATGAAGACACGCCAAGCACAATAACACCCTATATTATTCAAGTAGGAGTGTCAATCCTTGTGGGCCCATGAATATGCTACTTATCAAGTGTTGGATAGATAGGGAATGCAAGGTCATGTACCACCTATGCACCCCTTACCTTTGAGGTCAAAGCCTTGCCCAAAGTGAGTTCTCTCTCCCCACTATGAAAGTATGATGTAACTTCTCGGGCCTAACCAGCTTACGATGCACCACAAGGAAGGATGACCAAAAGGTCTTAGACTACGATGAACTTGGTTTCTAAGGATGTCCTCGATACACTTAAGGTGTATGAGGCTAATGTTCGTGTGATGAGGGGTATGTATAAGGCATGGTATGAGAGGGTAACCCACTCTCCTCCTTCACAAGGTATAAAGTTCTTGCAAGCTTAGTCCAAAAAGACAAATGTCCCCCAATGGAAGAGTCTTTTGATTCTCTCCCAAATTTGTATATCCCACTAGAACACATGGGTTTGGGTCATCTCCTTGGTGATGAAATCCAAGACAATCCCGCTAGAGGAAAGAATCCTAGGTGCTTTTGATCGCTAAGATTGCCTTTTGATGTGAAGTGAGAGCATACACACACTAGGTTCTTAGAATTGATAAATGATAAAAGATTAGATCAAGTCAAGGTTTTTGATCTCCAAGATTACCAAATGGCACAAGGAGAGAGCATATACTTTGCCTTGATCTCAAACAAATCACACAAAGTTCATTAACTCATTAGAAATGAAATGTTCCTAATATTAGTGCAAAAAGATAGGTCCTTGGACAAGTGTGCTACAAAACACAAGTTAGTAGTTGATTTTCTTGTCTTGGACCAATGATAGCTACACAAAATTATGTTAAAAAACTATTAGGCACATGCATAAGATGACAAAATTTAGAGGTTAGAAAATTTAAATCCCAAGATAAATAGAATATTTTTTTACCAGTTACAAAGGCACTTGTTTACATATTGAGGTGCTTGTATAGGGTACAGAGGCACTTGTGTATGCAAATAGGCCTAAGACATGCTTTTTTTGATGAAAAATGAAGATTTTAATAATTTTGACAGAGTCTCCCCCTGTAAAAGTTACCCCTATCAAAAATATGAATGTTAGATGATTAAAATATGATGAAAATGAGATTTAAATCCCCCAGATATAGAGGCACTTGTTCACCATACACAAGTGCTTAGTTATTACAGAAACACTTGCCTGTGTTCTGGGATGGAAAAATGTGAGTTTGGGCTGCAAACAAATGGTTAGGGGTCAAAACAGAGGGTTAGGATGACATATAACATGTTAGGATGTAAAAACCCTACAAAACAACCTGATTAGACCCTAAAAATGGATTTTAAGCCCAAAAATAAATATTTGAAGATTTGTGATGTCGGCCCCCAAGCTTCACAGAGGTGCTCAAATAGCCTATAGAGGTGCTTAGACAAGTGGAGGCAACCAAATGTATACAGAGGTGCTCAAACAGGTCCTGCAACTTTGAAACAAGCTAAAAACACCACAAAATGATTAGATAAGGACCAAATTGTCTCACCGAGCGTGCCAAAATGTGTACATATAAAAAATGAGCATAAAAGGAGAACAAACTAAACCAATATTAGCCTATTCTACTCATTAACTAATGCAACCTCATGATAGAGCTAAAGGAATGCATACAAATGAAGTTAAACAAACTAACTACATGCAAACGTTGATCTTTGGATGTGCTCTTTGATGTTGGATATGTTGATTGCTCCTTAAAATGATAGAATAACATTGCACTTCATGGAGACTTGAAAATGGCTTGGGTTGATGTCTATTTATAGATTTTTGGGATGGGGATTGGATGGATAGGATTGATTTGGAAGATCAATGGTTGAGAGGATTGGATTAATGAGAGGCCACCAAGTGACATGATAGGATTGGAGGATAAATATGGTCCCTAGATCAAGGAGAGATCAAGAGTGGAGGATAGTCTTGGATAAAGTGGATGGATGAGATTGAAAATGGACAAAATGACCCTTTTTAGAGGGAGTGCAAAGTACTTGCCCATCCCTTTGTAAGAGACCCATGTGAAATGTACAAAGGACCCATACCTTTGTACATGTTGGAGGATGTGAGGGGTTTGAATGGTTTAATGAAGGATTTGGAATGTGCAAGCATGTGATTAAGTTGATTAAGTGGATTATTCAACTTAATCAAAAGTGCACAAAATAGGAAATTAAATAAATAGAAATATTTATTTAATTTTTTGGATGAGGATGGGGATATTAGATAAATTAATATTTATCTAATGTTGGACTATGGAAAAGGATTGATTAATTGAATAAATGATTAAATTTATTCAAATAATGCTTGAAAATGGTACAAATGAATAGTGATGAATAGTGATTTAATAATAAAATATTATTTAGTCACTATCAGAAGGGGGATTAGATAATTAACTGTCTAAACAAGTGTTTATTAAATTAACTATAGAAGAAAGTGGTTTAGAGATGTCCTAATTGCAAAGTGGTTGATTTAGGTGTCTACACAAGTCATGGTACACTCAAGCTAGGATTCCAACACCCTATGCATAGACCTTGAATGACATGGGCCTAGCTATACAAAAGGATTTTTGCCTTCTTGTACCTAGATAATATAGAGGCAATTAGATTAATAATCACATTTTGAAGAGGCATAATGTTAAGATCTAGAATTGAAGCTAATTAGATACCCTTCTAGACTATTGGCTAGGTGTCCCTCATAAACTTTGTGCATGAATCCCTATAATCATCTACAAGCTCCTCCAAGAACATAGTCCCATAGGCAGGGACCCCCAATATATGGTACACATCATAAAGAGTGATCATCCATTCTCCTGAAACCCCTAGAAGTAAGAACGTGTTTTAGTTTACATCCTAGTAAGTCAAAATATTGCAACATATCTATCTAGAGGGATGGATTAGTTGATCCTATGAAACTCTATATAGGCCCACCTATTGAACTATGGCTTGATCCTCATTAGTAAAACTCATGATAATCCTTGAGATCCAACTTTGCTCTCAAGTGCCACCCCAAAAATGTAAGAACTCTATGAGATGATGCTATGAGACTACTAGAAAATCCAAAAAATCATAAAACCCCTCAAAAAGACTAAAAACAACATAAAAGTTAAAAAAATGCCCCAATTTTGGAAATACCAAGCTCCCTATTACCATTTGTCCCATTTATACTAAGGTGAATGGTCATTCACTCAATCATCATAAGATCAACTATGATGAACACCAATTCATCAAGGTGAATGAAATACTACCAAAACTAATGAACATCACCAAAGCTAGTGAATGGGTCTGTTGGCTAGGCAAAACTTTGAGCTGACCCTAGTGTTAGAACATGACAATAAAAATTGACAAATGACAACCTACCTATTCCTAGCCTAGACTCATATATTTTGACCCTACTTATCCTAAATTTGATCGATTAAAACTCGTAGATCTAACAAAAATCAAAATTAGGGTGAAAAGGATTTTTCCTAAAATGTGTACCTATGGGTGCACCTATGTTGGAGTCACTACCATATCCTCAATCCTCATCTTGCAAGTTCTCCATTGACTATAGTTTTACTTAAATCTATCACTGTCAATCTAGAGCTCATATTTCTTCTAACTCGCCAAGCACAAATGATTTAAAAAATGACCAAATGTGGAGTATATAGACTAAGATTTGGGTTTACAACACATTATTTTCTTCTTGCAGGTCATCCAAGTGAGGCAACTCAGGTATACTCTGCACCCACCACAAAGAAACATCCTCTCATCTACACTTTTTCAATAATTTTGAGTCGATCACATAGTTGAAAGGAACTCGAGTCATTATCCTTGTGTGTTCTACAATATCCAAGTGGATGGGAGGAGCACATGCACAAGTTCTTTTTGACCCTTTATAGATGGTAAGTAAACTTGTCTTTGTTTTCATTGTAAAATTCATTTTAAAAGTTTTTATATGTTGTACATGATCTTGTGTTTTGTTTTGTAGGTGTGGATGCAGGACAACAAGAAAGGTAAGTTGATGCTAGTTTTGAGAGGTGGCACCTTCCAATATGGCAAAATGCCTTTCCCAAGGAGGAAAATATGTAAGTGCTCAAGTTTGGACAAGCAAACATTTCAATGTCTAACGATGATTTGGTAGTCCAGCACATGACCCTACATGGCATGACTAACAACACTTTATTTCTCTCTAAATCTATTCTAATTTAATGGAAGTGTCTAGTTGGCCTATAGGAGCCTCTCCTTTGTTGTTTTGTGCTTATTCAATCATTTTCTAGGTGTTTGTCGCTTGTTGCCTTGTCATTTTTTATTTTTGGCCTCCCAATGATGTTTTCATCCCTTTTATATCAATTCACCCTATGGTGACTAACCATTCACCCCAACAAACAATTATCCACCATGGCAAATAAATTACTAGTAGAAGCAATGAACATGTCATTTTCGTCCATCTTTCATTTTTCTTTTGTTTGGCCTTTTCCCTCATCCTTTGAGCATTTTTCCATCTTGAGCATGAGCACTTGCTTTTTCCATCTTTTTTCTTAGAAGTCTAGATAGGATAGATTGAGATTTTTCATAGATCCTCCTTTTATTTCTTGGCTCTCAAATCTTGAAAAAACACAAAGAGATTTAGAGATTCTTGAACACATAACCAACACCCAACAAACACACAAACTTTAAGAGGAGGAAGAGATTACCCTATATAAGTTTCATATTGCTTCCAAGCATCTAATATAGTAGTCATAGCCTCTAGGATCACTTACACATTGCCTCCACATAGCTCTCACACCTCAAACAACAACAACCACATTCCTTTCCTTATCTCTATAATCCAATTAGATTGACACCTTCCATCATAAAGGAAGAACCTGACATGAGGAGAGAGGGGGAGAAGAATAGAATAGTTCGGTCCCTAATGACAACTTCATTATACTACAAATCTTACATGTTTGGTATCCTTAATACCCAAGTGTGGAAGTTGTAAATCTCATTTATAATTTTATGAGATTATCGATAGATTAGATTACTAGATTGTTTTGTTAGAAGTTAGAATTAGAGTTAGTAACACCATTGCTTTAGATATTTTAACATATAGTTTTGAGATTTAGAATAGAGGTAGTTTAGAATAGATTTATTTGTTTTGAACAATTCATTTTCTTGCAAGACCATCATCAAAATAACATTATTCTTTTCAAAACTTGTTAAATCATTGCAAAAACCATTTAGAGGGATCACAACAAACATACAACCAAATTGACACAATCAAACAAATAATTTTTCAAACAAAAACAAATATTTCCCTCTTTCATTGGTATTGAAAACAATGAAAGCCAAACTAAGTTTCACACAAGAACTCAAAAAAACAAGTTTTGTTTGCATGTGCATACTTTTCCTTCACAAATTTTCATAATCTCACCTTCAAATTGATTAAAGGAAAATAACTATTATTTGCTAATTTGTGCATTGAAGCATTTGCATGTAGTCACATAATACTTAAAAAGTATCAAAAGAAAAAGAAGATTAGTTCCTTGCTTCTCATTGATAGTGAAGTAAGAAGCATTTCATTTTGAAAATACAATAGATAAATCATTGTAGCATTTCATCTATTTGCATGTCAGTTGTATTCTCAAAGATTATATTTTAAACACATTTCAATCAAAAAGGACAAAAACCAATTGCTTTATAAGTTAGTTTGTTTTTCTTGCATGCACATTAGTTTTTTTTTATCTCAACATTCTCATACACCCAAAAAAATACAAAATCAACAAAAAATTAAAAAAATCACAAAAAGTGAAAAGACAAAAACATTAGATCCTCTTTGCATTCAAGTCTAAAGGCTTTTAAACTTAGTTTCAAATGCAAAGCAATCATCGTGAATAGACACAATTTCCCAACCAACAAACAAGATCAAACTCACATACACATTAATTCATCAGGAGTACTCAAACCTAGTTGTTCATCACTCTTGCATACACTTCGACATTTAATGCTTACATGTGTCCAAGAGTGAGAATAGACTGGGTGGGGGTTACCTTGAAAAAATTAAAAGAACAAACACCAACTCTTACATGAGCAAAAGTTTTTGAACAAGAAGAGGCCTTAGAAAGAATTAAACAAGAAAAAAAGAACAAATCCTAGCCATTGAACAAGAATTCCAAGAAACTCTATTAGAACTTGAAATAAATTAACCAAGCATTGCCTTAGAGAATGCTCATTGAAAGCTTTACACTTGAGACCACAAGTCAATCCACTAAACGTAAATGCAACATCACAATTAAACAACACTACCATCCAAAGGGATGTCTTTCCTCTTGAAGAGAGAAATCCCGCAGAAGCAACAATTGTCCCTCAAGTAAATATTGTTGTCACATTCAGGGTACTTCTCCCACATAAAGAGGGTAGTCAGGTCCTAATACTCTGCTACACTTTCTTTTGCCACATGAACAAGAATGATGTGTCTGTACACAAATTATACATGAACAACGCATGTGCCCAACATCTTTGAATGATACACAATAATGATGAGTCTGATTTGAAGAGTACATGATAATAGGTTTTCCTTGTTCCAATCCTAAAGTTTAAACATTCTAACCATAATTTTTAAATCAATTCCTTGCAACATATATACTCGTTCCACTACTCAACATTCTAGTTGAATCTATTGACCGAGGTTGTGAAGAATATTGAAAAAACAACTCTTCAAAAAATTAATTTACACGGCAAAGTGAAAACTTGTAGCTACTAAAATTTGAAGTCTTCCCTTGTACGTGGGTACATTGCGACCATTTGGATGGGTCAATAATAGAAATTCGTCTCGGAAAACATGTCCTACATTTCATTTCATAGGATTGGGTTGTTGTAGAGGCGTAGGTGTTGTTGGGGGCCCACTTGACAAAACTCCATACAATATATTCTCTCACGGTACTATTAAAGTGAGGTCAATGTTTGGGCATACAACTTTCTTGTGTTTGCTTTTTTCCTGTTTTTTCATATGAGGGGAGTTGGAAGTATCTTTCTATTGGTTGATTAAGTGGATAATAGGGTAAATCGTACCTACCATGTCATAAGATCGTAGCCTTGTAAAAAATTAAACTTAAATTATATGTTGGCAAACACTCAATATCAATTGATTTATCTTTGAATATCAATTGATTTAACTTCAAAGATATGTTTATCTTATATCTTATGGAAGATGCTTCTCCTTGTGAGTGTTTGGAACTTTTACAATGGATATATCAAACTTGTGATGATTAGAAGGGGGTTAACATTTGTTTTAATATTTTATGTCGAGGGATTAATGTATCTCCACTTTTTATTTTATCTAAAGGGATTGTTCATGTATCTCCCCATTTTGTATTGTCAGACTCTTTTATTTTAATTCATTCTCCAAGGCATTCAACTTGTCTTAATTCTTGTTCACTTTTGACCATTACATCTAAGCCCTCCTTTAGTAACCTAGACCATACTTTCCACTTTTAAAAAGTAAGGTGAAGTTGGACAACAATAGCCCTCCTCTAGTGACCTAGACCATACTTTTCACTTTTAAAAAGTAATGTGAAATTGGACAACAATTTATGTTTGGTACAAATCATGGTATTCACAATTTTAACTTCCTTTAGCTTTTGTTTGACCCTGATTATTATATTTAAGGCCTCCTTGGATGCTGAGATTATCCTTCCTACCTACAAAAAAGGAAACATAAAATTAGAGAGTGATTTAATATCTATGTTTGCTACTCTTTGGTTCTTCGCACCCTTCATAGCTATTTATTTTTTATTGTAAACATTATTCAATAGCAAAAAAAGTACTCAAATATAATTGAGCTAAATACATGATGATATCATCATATAAGCATAATCAAAATTGTGCTTACATTGTTTTTCTCATAAACAATTCTTTCTGTCAACAAACATAGACACGTTATTACCTATATTCATCACACCTTATTGTTTTCTAGGCGTTTAACATAGTTCTTCTCTTACATTGACATAGTGTTGGTTGTAGAACATTAAATAATCACCATTTTATAGTGCTAGAAGTTAGTATGCTTATATTGTATCAACTGAGTTCTCCATTATTTCCAAGTGTATGCAATGCCAATGTCACTCTCCTTCATATTCATCTTATTGCATTCACACTTAGTTTAGTTATAATCCTTATATACTCTCATTCTCATTGCATAAGGTTAATTGACAAATAGGTCCATTGTATTGGGGTCATATGAATTGTCACCAATACTATAGAAATATGATCTCTCGATTTCAATAAAATGCATTCCACTACTAGTGATTCTTGTAGAGTCTATTTCCTTTCTCATTGGTCAAGTAAGGCAATGCCTATCCCCCTCCTTGATCTCCTTTTGTTGGCATAAGAGAATCTTGCTTATTGAATTCATAATATATGTGCTAGCACTTTCTTTCACCTTCCCATTTTGTCCACTGTGCTGAGGATGCTATTCATGACCACCATTACTATTGGGATGATATTAGAAGAAGCTCAAAAACTTATTAGAAAGGGCATGTGTGATCTATAAACAGGGAGGGTATCCTTCATGCGTCATTCTTCAACAACAGATACCCACTAAACTAATTAAAAAACTTGAAGCACACTAACAACCACTTTTAATGATTATCAAAATGACATGACAATGGTGCATAACAATGAATAATGCATATGATCTCAACATAACAATAAAAACAACTAAAAGACATACACAACAAATGAGAACACAATTTTCTTTGGAGAAAATCTTAATTGGTTGAAAAATCTATATTTAAAAAGCAAATACTCCTTGTTCCACTATCAAAAAGCTTGAGTTCAAACATTTATAATGCCACAATAACTTCAATGGATTCCAATAACAATCTAGAATCTCGAGCAACACCTACGACTACACTTCCACCATGAACAAACTTGCAAAATACTTGCAATAACCTTGAGATGAACTAAAACCAAGAAATAGTGGGAGCCAGTCCCACACAAGTCATGGAAAAGAAACACAAAACCTCCCATGAGTCTCCAATCCTCAAAAAATGGCAAACTAGTCAACAAATCAGAAGATTAAATGATAAAAAATCTTAATATATCACATTCTATCTCCATATTGGTGAAATTGTTGGTTCTACCAAGGAGTGATTGTGCATTTGCGAAGGTGATCATGCGTTTATCATGGTATATGATAAATTTATTACCTGTACAAATTGGTGAATTCATAGAAAAAGGTTTTTTGGATCTTTCTAAGGTCTACAACTTTTCCCAAAGATGTCCCATTCCATCCCTAATTATTCCAACCATCATTATAACCTCTATTTGCAACACAACCCACCAAGAAGTAACAAATTGTTAGGGTTAGGGTAGATCAAAGCAATAAACACTAACAATTATTTACAGATTAAATAACCCAAATATAACAATTAGGAATAACACAAAAGAGATCAACATAGAAATTTAGCGCGGTTCACCCAATATGGGTTACATCCACAGAAACTCAGCCATCCAATGATTTTATTATCCAGTGCAAAACAGATTACAATCTCGTGAATTACATCACCGTAACATACATCCCAATCGCTTATAACAAGCTGTTTGGAAGCTTCTAGAATTAGGGTTTTGCAATGTCGTTTTTCTTTTGTCAGTTAACAAAAAATTAACAGACTCCGATCATGCAAAAAGAGGGAAATTTTTTTAGGGGGGTTGCGCCCCTGAACCCCGATGATGATACATAACTAGTGTATAGTACTTGCATGATTAGTCGCCACATACCAACAATCTCCCACTTGGAGACTAATCCTGGATGACACCGCTGCGCTTGCAACTTCCACTGGATTACAGGCCTGGCTGGTTTCTTATGTCCACCATTATCAGTCATGAAAGCCAATGGAAATTGATGAGGAAATCAATTTCTCCCATGTAACTGTCTTTGTGAACATATCCACAGGGTTCTGACTTGTGTGAATTTTCTCTAGCTTCAATTGCCCATCCTCCAAAACTGACCGGATGAAGTGGTATCTGAGTTGTATGTGCTTAGTTTTTGAATGCAAAGCTAAATTCTTAGCAAGATGAATGGCACTCTGGCTATTAGTGTATAAAGGGCTATCTTCTTGTCGTTGCCCCAATTCCTCTAGAAAATGTTGTAACCAAATCATCTCCTTGCTAGCTTCCGTAGCAGTAACATACTTAGCTTCAATGGTTGAAAGCGCAACAACCTTTTGCAGTTTTGAAATCCAACTGACTGCAGTACCTCCTATAGTAAAAACATACCCTATAGTACTCCTCCTGCTATCAATATCACCCGCCAGATCAGAGTCAACATATCCTTTTAGAGAAGAATTTGTTCCTCCAAAACATAGTTTCTTTGAAGTAGTACCTCTCAAATATCAGAGAATCCATTTTACAACATTCCAATGTTCCATTCCCAGATTGCTCATATACCTGCTCACAACTCCCACTGCATGTGCAATATATGGCCTTGTGCATACCATTGCATACATCAAGCTGCCAACTGCTGATGCATATGGTATCTTAGACATTTTGTCTTCCTCCTCTTGTGTCTTTGGACACATCTCCTTAGTCAACTTAAAATGACTATGCAAAGGTGTAATAATTACTTTTATATTCTGCATGTTAAACCTTTTCAACACCTTCTCTACATACTCACTTTGGGACAAAAAAAATTTTCTGTTTGTCCTGTCTCGTGTGATCCTCATACCAAGGACTTGTTTTGCTATGCCCAAATCCTTCATAGCAAATGAATTTGCTAATTTTTACTTAAGTCCATTAATATGCTGCATGTTAGACTCGGCAACAAGCATGTCATCAACATAAAGCAATAGGATAATATAGATGTCATTACCCAATTTCTTGAAATAAACACAATAATCATAATGACATTTTTTGTAACCTTGTTCAGCCATAAAACTATCAAATTTCAAATACCATTGCTGAGGTGCTTGCTTCAGGCCATACAAACTCTTCTTTATCCTGCGCACAAAATCCTCCTTACCCTTGACCCCATATCCTTGTGGTTGCTGCATGTATATTTCATCTTCCAAATCCCCATGGAGAAATGTTGTTTTCACATCTAGTTGTTCAAGATACAAGTCTTCCATAGCCACAAGACTTAGAATAGTTCTAATAGAAGTCATCTTTACAACCAGAGAAAATATTTCATCAAAATCTATACCTTTTTTTCTGTACAAAACCTTTTACCACGAGTCTGGCCTTGTATCTTTTCTTGCCTCCATCTTCTTCGTTCAACCTATAAACCCATTTATTTGGCAATGCTCTTTTACTTGCAGGTAATTGAACTAAGTCCCAAGTCTGATTCTGCAGCAAGGAATCCATTTCCTCTTTCATGCCTAGCTCCCACTACTTTTTGGTAGCTACCTGCATTGCTTCTTCATAACCTTTAGGTACACCAGAATCAATTAATAATATAGAATATAATGATGTAGAAAATCTTTTAGGAGGTCTAGTTATCCTTGTAGAACGTCTAACACTTGTAGGAGTCTGTGGGATAACTTGTTGCTGAGCATCAAGTACCACTGGTATTTTATTTTCTGGAATCTCATCCAACACCACATATTCCTTTTTGGCTTGTTCATGCTTCTTTTCCTACAGTTGATCCTTATACATGACCTTCTCATTGAATATAACATCGCTGCTCCTAATGATTTTATGATTCTCATAATCCCATAACAGATAACCAAATTCATCTACTCCATATCCAATGAAGGTACATTTTTTAGACTTAGCCTCAAGCTTGGTTCTATTTTCAATATCAACATGGACAAAAGCTTCACAACCAAAGGTTTTCAGAAATAAATAGTTTACCTTTTTGCCCATCCATGCCTCCTCTGGAATGCCACCATTCAAAGGATTTGAAGGTCCCCTATTTATTAAATAAACAACGGTATGTACAGCATCTGCCCAAAAGTGTAAGGGTAGTCTAGCATGAAATCTCATTCTCCTTGCACACTCCATAATGGTCCTATTCATCCTCTCAGACACACCATTTTCTTGTGGGGTTCTAGGAACTATTTTCTACCTACAAATTCCATTATATGAATAGTAATTCTCAAATTCTTTGCTGCAATACTCGCCTCCGTTATCAGATCTGAGACACTTCAACTTTTTTCCTGTCTCATTCTCAACCAAAGCTTTCCACTTTTTAAAAGTTTCAAATACTTCTAATTTTTGTTTTAGGAATTACACCCATGTTTTCCTAGTTGCATCATCAATAAGAGTAACATAATAGCAAGAGCCACCAAGAGAAGATACCTGAGCTGGTCCCCATACATCTGAATGCACAAGCTCAAATTTCTCACTCTTCTTCTCTTTCCCAACTTTGAGAAGTTAGACTCTTTTCTATTTTCCATAAAAACAATTTTCTCAGAACTCCAAGTCAATCTGCTTCAGACTTGGAAGTAACTTTCTAGAGTGAAAGATCTTCATCCCTTTCTCACTCATCTGCCCAAGTCTATGGTGCCACAATTCTATTTATGTCCCTGCAGCAAGTGTTATAATTGTCTAAGTAGCAACTATTTCTATAGCAGCTAAGGTAGAATAAGTATTACCAGTACACAAATACAATGTGTCTACCTTTTCACCTTTAGCTACTACTAATGCACCTTTAGTGACCTTCCAGATTTTGTTTGAAAAGGTAACTATGTAGCCTTCACTATCCAATTGTCCTGCATAAATTAAATTCCTTCTCAAATTTGAAAAATGCCTTACCTCCTGTAGAAACCAATCATTTCCATTCTGCAACTTGATTTTTATCTTTCCTTTTCCAACAATCTGACAGGGTTCATCATCACCCAAATATACCTGTCCAAAATCACCTTGAACATAATCTACAAAATATTTCCTATGGGGTGTGGCATGAAATGAAGCTCCTGAATCTATTACCTAGGAATCATTAGCATTGTCTAAACACAAAATTAAAGCATCCTGTAATTTATTACTTGCAACATTAGCTTCCTTACTATCATCATGTTGTCCATCTCCTTATTTTCCCTTTCGAGACCGGCAATCCTTCTGCAAGTGTCCTAGCTTTCCATAGTGCCAGCAATCCATTCTTCCTCTGGATTTAGATCTGCCTTTCTTCGACTTCCCTTGTGACTTCCCATGATTTGTAGGGCTTTTTCCTCTTTCCTTTGTTCGTCCCCTATTCTCTACAGTCAAAGCATTACCAAATGTTGAAGTCTCACCTCTACTTTTCCATCGCATTTCCTTGCTAAGGATAACACCAATAACATCATCAAATTTCAAAGTATTTGAACTAGAAACAGAGTTACTTACAGCCATTACCAAGCTATTCCAGCTTTTTGGCAAAGAACATAAAACCAAGAGAGCCCTCACCTCTTCATCAAATTTCACTTTTACAAAAGTTAACTGATTGGTAATCGTATTAAATTCATTTAAATGATCTGACACAGATCCACCTTAAATCATTTTTAGATTAAATAAATGCTTCATGAGAAATACCTTATTTGAGGCTGAGGGTTTTTCATACAATTTAGTCAAATCTTTCATCAATTCATCTATTGTCTTCACTTCTGTTATATTTAATGCCATCGATGGTTCCAGGCACAACCGAATGGTTCCTAGTGCCTTTCTGTCCAGAAGATTCCAATCCTCATCAGTCATTGCTACCAGTTTCTGGGCTATTCCTTCCAACGGCCTCCATAAATCTTTCTGATAGAGATAATCCTCCATCTGCATCTTGCATAATTGATAGTTCTGCTCATTGAATTTATCTACCTTCAATTTACCCTCGTCCGCCATTGCTCCCACTTAACCGTGAGACTCCCACTCAATCATGAGACCTTCCTACAGACGATAATTAAACACAACCCACTCTGATACCAGTTGTTAGGGTTATGGTAGATCAAAGCAATAAACACTAACAATTATATGCAGATTAAATAACCCAAATATAACAATTAGGAATAACACAAAAGAGATCAACACAGAAATTTAACGTGGTTCACCCAATATGGGCTACATCCATAGAAACTCAGCCATCCAATGATTTTATTATCCAGTGCAAAACAGATTACAATCTCTCAAATTACATCATCGTAACATACATCCTAGCCACTTATAACAAGCTTTTTGGAAGCTTCTAGAATTAGGGTTCTGCAATGTCATTTTTCTTTTGTCGGTTAACAAAAAATTAACAACCAACTCCGATCGTACAAAAAGAGGGGAAAAAATTTTTGGGGCTACGCCCCCAAACCCTGGCGAAGATACATAACTAGTGTACAGTACTTGCATGATCAGTTGCCACATACCAACAATCTCCCACTTAGAGACTGATCAGGCTTCACACCAAACACAAACATTATCTCCTAATGCCTTCTCAACACTGTAACAAACATGAAACCTCATGACCCTAATAGGGTAGTAGGATTTGACTCAATTTTTTTATATCACAACTCCCCTAATAGGAGGGTTTTGGTCCCAAAAATCTTAAGGGGAGTGAAAAATTAAAGGACTCTTGAGTCCTCATGTCCACACAAAAACTCTTCTCAACAAGGCTTAGCTACACTCAAGTCAATTCTCATTCTTACATGTGTGAACTAGTCATGAACACCAACCCACTCCTTAACTAATCCACATATCACGTCAACAAAACTAAAAGGAGAAATGCTACTTACCCTTGAAGTAGTCCACTTGAACTCATGTTCTTTATGTTTCTATAAATGGACATGCTTACATTCATGTGACAATCCTATACATTATTGCATTCATTTCTCTTTAGGTTGTTGTTCTACATGTGTTTGAGACTCTACAACACCCCCATCAATAATATTTTCATGCACTTTTTGCTCCAAAAAAGAGGAAACTATCCTTCCATTGCTATTAATTACTCTTCTACTCTTTGAAGTGCTAGCAATGACAATCTATGACCTCCCCTCATACAAGTTCAAAATACATTCCTTCCCATTCAATGTCAACTTATACAGATTCTTCCTCCTATGATAAACAACATCCCTTGTGTAAAAGTAGGGACTCCCAAAATTAGATCACTCACATCTAATGCATCAACATTAAACAATACTACATCTATGAACTTTAGGTGAAGACCAAACCACAACTTGCATTATTTCTACACATTCATATTTTCTCCTTATTGCAACCATCTCAAGGTACATGGGCATGGATGATTAACAACTTCCAATATCAACTCACTAACCTACAGGCTATTACAAATCATATTTGCTTGAGAACATGAATCAAACATAGCATTAATCTTCTTACCTTTCACTTACACCTTAATTTGGAAAAGTTGTTTGAGCTCTTCATCCTCGTGCAAGCTATAACCAACCTTTTCTACTTTGTTATTGTGCATAGCGCATGAAAAAGATTCATCCACATTTGAAGTACACTCAATCTCTAATGGCTTATGTGTCACAGTAGCTTGCTTATCCTTCTCTTAGAAGACATCAAGTTTGAGTATAATTTCCAACACCTCTCTTTTGATTTCTCATCTTTATCATAATGGGTGCAGCGAGACCGTCATTTACCTTTGCCCTTTGTATTAACTAAAGAGGTAGTTTTCATATTCCTTTTTCCTTTACCACTATCCTTATTTTTGTTACCACCAAATTACTCCTCATCACCTTATTTGTTCTTGTTGAAAGAGTTACTCTTCTTATCTAGCTCAAGGTAGTGTGTGGGGGCACACACCTCATCTCTATCTTAGAGATTTTCCATGAGGACTTCCTCTTTAAGTGTCTAAATAGTCCTCCAACATACTTCATGAGAACTTCACAATCTATTCCATCATTGGACCGCCCTATTTGAAAACTCACTTGTGTAGGCTTGTACACTTTTCCCCTACCTTTGTCTCAAGTAATTTCATTGCATCACCCACTCCTCTTCATGGCATATGTGATAAAATAGTTTACATAACAACCTCTTAAATTCTTCCCAGTTTGAAACTAGTGGCACTTTGCTAACTTTTGATAAGTGTGCTTAACTCTCATTCCATATTAGAGTATGCATAGAAAGCTTCAATCTTGCAAAAGAAATGTGTTGGTGAGGAGACAATTGATGAAGACCAGAGTATACCTCCATTTGGGACACCCACAAATCCAACTTCTCAATTCTAATTTGACCATCATAGAATTGTATATCTATTGTTGCTCCACTTTGAACAATCTTCTTTTAGAATATTCACCTTGCTCCATTTCTCTTCATTTTGGTTCTTTTTCTATGTTCTCTTTGAAAATTCCTAACTTCAATATTAAGACGAACATCATGCTCTCTAGTTGATCCACCTTCTCCTCTAAGATAAGAATCCATGCAACATCCTCTTCAAGTTTTTGGAACCTCACATCTCCATCATCTTTTCCTATCATTATTTCTCTCCTTAACCACTATCTTATTCTAAATTTAAGCTCAAAAGGTAGAAAAATCTTATCTCCACTCAATCTTATGGATGGAATATACTTGTGGATCCTACAACAAACAAATACCCAAAGCATATAACTACACTACTACCACTTGATCCATAAACATGGAGGATCTCCCTCATACATTGTTCTTCAACAAAAAATACTCACTAAATTAATTAAAAAACCTTGAAGCACACTAGCAACTACCTTTAATGGTTATCAAAACAACATGACAATAGTGCATAACAAGGAATAATACATATGATCTCAAAAAAAATTGAAAAACATACACACATACTACAACATAATTTTCCCTAGAGAAAACACTAATTGGGTGAAAAATCCAACCCTAGAGAGAAAATACGCCTTGCTATGCAATAAAAAAGGTTGAGTACTAATGTTTACAATACCACAATAGCTTCAATGAACACCAACAACAATCTAAAAACTTCAACAACAATTTGGAAGTACACTTGCAGGATGAACAAACTTGTAAACATAATTGCAATAGTCTTGAGATAGACTAAAACCACCAAACTATGAGACAACCCCCACACAAGTCCTAGGAAAGAAACATATAACCTTTCTTGAGTCTCCAATCCTCAAAAAATGAGAAACAAATCAACAAATTAGAAGATCAAATGATAAAAATTCCTTGAATTTCACATTTTATCCACACAACAAAAAAATGTTGATTTTGTTTGGGGCAATTCTTCATTTGGTGGGTCAATAATGTATTATCCATAATATTTGATAAATTTTTCACATGTATAAACTAGTGAATTCACAAAAAGAGGTTTTATACCTCTTCCTAAGGTCTGCAACTTTTCCCAAATGTGTCCCATTCCATCCTTTTTCATCCTCGACCATCGTTACAACATTTATTTGAAATATAACCCACCAGTAAGTAATGAACTTCATCTCCCAACTCCTTTTAAACATTGAAAAAAATAAAAAACCCCACGACCCCAATGGTCCAGGAGGATTTGACCCAATTTTTCAAATCAACATGGGTACTCAAGCCATGTGAGAAATACAAATTGTTAATCACAACTATTTAACAAAAGCACCCAAGATTATATATTATGAAAGATATGACTATAGAAACACAAATCAAATGCTATGAATCTATATTCAGTAAACTAGAAATAACATAATTACATTACATCAAAAAGCTCCTCTCATAAGACCCTAAATAAGATCTCATGGAGATTATCTCATTAAATGTCTCCTCACATTCATATGTTCTAAATGGAGGAAGACATAATTTATAGAATCCTTAAAAAACCCTAAAATTGATCTTATTAACTATATTGCATCACTCTTGATTTTGATTGACTAGATTACATAGTTAAATCTTATTGGTTTGCTTGCATAGGAGCTAAATTTTTCTAATATTCTAATTACTCAAAATAGGAAATAGCTAATATTCTTAACTTAGTGTATGTGATGAAATGTTAACCCAAGAAAAATAGAAAAACATGCAAGTATAATCTATTTAATCTACATTAGATCACAACCTCTAGATTAAGCCAAGGATCTACAAAGTTAATGAAAAACTAAGCTTGTTACACCAATGGTGGTTGTGCTCAAAGGATTTGGTGTGGATGAAAGAGAATATGGTTGCTCACTTGGACATCATGACCATGTATTCCAAGAAGACTTCTTATAAATGGCTTATGGAAGGGTCCATTTATAGATTTTGGATGAGGAGGATTAATGGATGAGATTGATTTGGGAAATCAAGGGCTAGGGTCAAATAAGAGGCAAGGATGTATGAAAAGCCTCCAAGTGTCACCTTGTGATTGGTGCACATGGGGAGGCCCATGATTCAAGGGATTTGGATGGTGGAGATTTTCTATATTGAATGGATGGACAAGATTTGATGAGAGGATTTTATAGAGCCTTATGCAGGCATGGAGCCATATGCAACCTTGAGCCATGTACAGGGTTGACTTGGCTAATGATGCTTAGGATTGTGCAAGTGATTAATTAGTTAAGTAAACACGATTTGTTTATTTAACTAATGATGAGGGGGAAATAGATTAATTAAATAAATAAATCCTATTTATTTAATTTTTTGGAGGAATGGACATAGGATGGCTAATTTAATTAAATAAATGTTGATTTGTTTAATTAAAGGATGAAACATTAGAAGAAGTATTGAAATGATTACTTAATTAAATAAATAAATAGGATTTATTTAATTAGTGTTGATAAGATGATTGGATTTATTAATTAAATAACCAAAAATATTTAACTAATATTATAAGAATGATTGAATTGATGCTAGAAGGGGAGATGTGGGATGAAAACTAGTGATGTTAGGACGTGGTCAGACTTAGGTGTCTACACTTAGAGTAAACTAACTACCTAAGTAAGATTAAGTAAAATGGTGTGTATATAACCACAACAACACCCCCTTAAGTGCAACCTAGGGAGTGTTTTATAAAAAAGGCTAAAGAAGCCCTAACGAGGTAACCATGTACAACAATATCAATGAATAAAGGATATAAAATTCCCCCAAGTACAATGTTATTAACCAATAACAATGCTAAAAAATAAACATATCAAGTGCTTAGTAAATATACCAAAAACAAATGTGTTATTTCTCATTTGGAAGTTTAGAAATTAAGATGAGTTGATATACAAATAGTTGCGATTTGATGAAGACACAAAAAACATTTGGATGTTGAAGAAGGTCCATTTGCATTCCAAGAGAGTATATGAAGGAAGAAAAAAGAATGTCTCTAGAGCTAGTTCAATTTTCTCTAAATGTGGTGGTGAAGATATTCTAAACACAAGCTATGGAAATTTTATTATCAATGAGGAACCATAAAATGGAGATGGATCATCTAAGAGAGTAAATTCCAACATAATAAGAGGGTCCACAATCTAGACCAAGTTTGTCATTGATGTCAAAAGAGGAGGAGTACAAGGAGTTGGTGTTGAGTTGTAGCTTAGTGTGTCATGGTGTCATGGATCACAATGGCAGTTGAGATGCTACAGTGTTGAGTGGAATTCATATGGTAGTAATAGTTTGTGTTGATGATGATGTTGATGTGGCAGATAGGATATAGCTTATCAGGATATGCAGACTCCAGAATTTGTATGATAGTAATGTTGGTGTGTCTCATAGCAGATTGTCTTCATCATTAATCAGGATGTGTTGTGTTGATGTGTCTTCAGAGGAGCTTTGGTGTGTCTCATACCTAGTAGCAGAATGTTGTTCTTTAGAGAGTTGTTTTATTCATTGTTGATAACTTGTGTTAGGCCCTACTCATAATCTAGGGTTCTATAGTGGTTTCAAGGTCTTACATTAGACTCTTGACTCAAGTTGATATTCATTGTAGCATCCCTACTTAGGGTTTCCACATCACTTGGATTACATTCATCAAAACCCTAAGTGTAGACCCTAAAACCCTAAAGCTCTACATTCTCTAAAAACCTAAAGCAAAAGTGTATTTTAACTGTCTCCCAAAAGTGCACTTTTTGTTTTATACTTGTATTGACCTGCTATTACAAGTCAAGGCCACTTAAAGCTTCCAGCCAAAGGGGTTTAAGATCATATGGAAACCGACCTCTCTTCCTAGTAAAACTAGCTCCTCCATTTATTATTCTTTAAATGGGTAGCAGATAAAGATCGATGGTTGTTATTTAATGAGACTTAGGTGTGAAGAAGATAATCAACGATGTTTTTTTGAAGATGTTTCAAATTCCAACAAATGCTTTCCACAATTGAAATTGACGGGCATATGAAAGTGTCAAGCCCTAATTGCTTCCATTGTATAGTAACTATTCATCTTCAGTTTTGTAAAGCAACCGAGTGGGCCAAGAAAATTGTTAAAAAGGAACTGTGAAATGTTTTTTTGTTGTTGGATTGGTGATTTGAGAGCAGTAGAGTAATATCCATATACTGATATGAAGGATATCCATAGACTGTATGTATTCTGTATGGGGTAGTGTGGTTCAAGAGAGATGTCTAAGTGTATCTTCATGTTGATGATATTTATAAACAAACAAGGCAGGTATATTAGTTTGCTTTTTATGAAGAATTCATGAAGTGAAACATGTTCTGACAGATTTTTATGAAAAGAAAGTTTGTTGGGTGAATGTTTAATAAAAGTGAATGAAGAAAAGACTTGAAATTGATGAAGCAGGTATAAAGGTATTGTGTTTAAAGAAACCATTAGCAGATAGACAAGTAAACTAACTGTGTATCATGTTTTGTGAAGGCAAATTATTTTGGAGATAGTATATGTGATGATACAAGACCTTAGTATTGCAGGGTATTCAGTAGCATATTCTATTTGAAGATCATTGTTGTTTATGTTCCTTTATTTATGACAAAAGGTAGTAGTTGATATGCTTGTGAAAATATGACATAGACATATTTGGTGGAAGTTTTGAGTGTGGCAGGTTTACAAGGAAGCATAAGGAGTAAATTTGAGTTGATGTGAAGTATGATGAATATAACAAACACATGTGAAAGAAGATGTGAAAGATACAGAAAACATGAGATGGTGAAAGGGTAGATGTGAAACATTGCTCATCGTTCATACCTGTCTTATGATGTCTTTGTAATCTAGTCATTGTACTATGATATCAGAATAATGTTCTTGTGGAAGTCCTGAAGAATTATTTTTGTATTTAGGAGACATAAGGGGTGTTGTACTACATTGAAACAGAGTGTCCCTCTGTATCTTTTTATTTCATTTAACTCTTTGTTGTATTTTTCTAGTGAGGCACATTGTGTTAGTGAGACTGTTGTATTTGCTAGTGAGGCTATAACCAGTGAGGTTCTCTTGTCAGTGAGGCATTTTGTGTAGCCAGTGAGGCATTTTTAGAGTGGTTTTTCATCCCTATGAGGGTTTTCCACCCATTAAAATCACTGTGTTATTGTTCATATTATTTGTCTTTGTATGTGTGTCCTAATGCTTTGTTCTTAAGGTCTTGATTCATACTATTCATCATCTTGTGCATATGTATTTTGATAGATCATTGAAGTCTCTCTCATTCTCTATCTTGTAAGTTAAAAGGTGCAAAAGATTTTAAAGTTTATAGAGCACTGATTCACCCCCCTCTCAGTGGTCCTGTACTCCAACAAGTGGTATCAGAGCATAGGTTCCCTATAGAAGTCTAACAGGCTTGGGTAGGTCCTGATAGTGGTTTACCATGGGAAAGTGTACAAGAAATAGAGAAAAGAAAGATGCCAAGCAAAAGGTTGTATAACAAACCCTTGTCAAGTCTTGTAACAAGTTGTTGCATGAGTCTCTCCTGAATGATGATATAAAGTGTGATAGAAAAGATGATTTTGTTGTTGAGATTGATGACACAGAAGAAGACCTCTTTGTGGATGAAAATGGATAGTCTAGTTTGATGAAGATGATTGTGAGGTTGATTTAGAAGGTGAACTCTTGTGTGCCTTAGATAAGATCAAGCAACTTATAAAGGAGAATTGGAGATTAGAAGACCTGCTTCAACAAGAAAAAGATTCCAAAGACAAGGTATGTTTAGATTTTGCAAAAGTTTCTTTAGAGTTTGAAGAGGCAAGAAATCAGTTTGATAACTTAAAGAGTCAAGTTGATGAATCTAATAAATTGATTATAAGTCTAAAAACTGAAATAGAAGAGGCTAAAAGGGTAGTTGATTTTACAAGATCTAATCTTGAGGTAAAAACTAGTGAATGCCTAAAATTAGAATCAGAAATAGTCTCTTTGAGAAAGGAGTTGGAAAGCTCATATTCTCAATTAGACAAGAATCTGCAATTTGACAAGAGTACTGAATGCTTGAATGACTTGTTGAGCAAACAAAAGTATCACAAGGACACTACAGGTCTAGGTTATGAAGGACAATGTTCTAAAGCCAGAAACACTCCTAGAAATAATAAAGACTTGAATTATCACTTTGCTACTCCTGAGGAAGACAAGAAGAAAGCAAAAGATAAAGTTGTTGATGTTGAAAGAGAAAGGACAAGTAGAACTTCAAGACCTCCACCTGTCAGGCAATACCATTCAATAAGGTACAACTACTCTCAGTTTCATGGTTATTGCTAGTCTTGTCATGTTTATGGTCATAGAGCTAGAGATTGTAGAACTCAGTCAAGAAATGGTCTTTGATGGAATAAGGATAAGAGTTCTTATAGTTTGACAAATCAGGACTATAACAATGTTTTTTATAACTGTAATAAAGTTGGTCACATAGAAAGGGATTGCTAGATGCATGCAAGGAAAATGGGATATAATGAGAACTCCTTTGAATGGTTAAATAGAAGAAACAAAATCATATGCTACAAATGTCATAGGTTTGGACATATGGCTAGGTTTTGTAAGAGTGATCTAATGAAATCAATCAATCACTATAAGATGATAGGTGTTAAGATGGTTTGGAGAAGGAAACAAGTGAAAGAGAAGATAGAGCCTAATCTTGTGCATGTTGCACAAGAAACATTTATAACAGCTTAAAAGAATAGCTTGAAGTTAAGGGGAGTCATCCAATGTTTTATCTCTTCCCCAAAGGAGTTTTAGGAGGTCTGTTGATGTGATGGAACAAGAACTCAGAAGAATGATCAAAGGAGATGTGTAAGTAGGATGCGTTTGTCATTGATCCCTAATCATGTCTTTTGGATGTGCTTCATGTTGCTTCAAGGCAGTCAAGAGCAAAGATGATCTAAGGTGTTTTGCATAATGACAGTATTGTGTTGAGAGTGATCAATATGTTGGAGTCATGTTTAAAATGTCAAGACAATAAAGGTTTGTTGTTGATACATAGTTGTCAAGCTGACATAGTGTGATTAATGCATGCTTGACCTACTGAGGTATTCCTGCTTGCTCCAAGGATTCGCATTATTGGTGGTGTTTTTAGTAAACTTGATAAAATATTCCTTCAGTGAATGCTTTTCAATCTGCTTTATCTCAGTGATAGCTCAAATCACAGTGATTCTCATTGAGTTTGATATCTTATTAATAGCATAAAGGTTGTTGCATCATTCTTTATATAGTGTTGTGCATTATATGGTATTGTTCATTTCTTGCATGGTTCATGATACAAGGTTACAAAGTTGTTTCAAAGCTTCATCATATTTAGGTTGTAGTTTGGATGTTGCTTGGATTGGTATCAGGAACTTGATCATATATCACACTTGAACATACATCATACTTTATGTTGTCTCCTCTTGACAAGGATATACTTGTGCTATCAATGAAATCATGGATGCTTGTGTTTTGATAGTAAAAAAAAAACTATATTTGTGGTTGGTCATAGTGATTTATGACAGTGAGACAAGAGATAAGACTTTGGAACAGTTTGGATAGTGATAGTGCCTGAGTAGTGGTTATCCTTTTTGGTGGCATTCAATTTGTTTTGTCCTTGGCTTTGGACTTCATCATGATACATTTGGGTGTTTACAATTCATATTTTTGCAATTGGTTCTTGTGATACTTGTATCAGCTTTCTCTGCTCATCTTTGCTTGAGTGTGGACAGTGAGCAGTAATTTTTTCAATCTCTGGTGACTAGACTTCATCTTCACAGGAGGAGTAATGTTAGTGGTAATAAAGAGTGGCACATGGTACATTTGACTGAGAAATGTGATATGGTAACATTGTTTGTCTTCTTTCAAAGTTGGCAATCTTGAGGTATACAGTGCATATTTGACAGTGGGTATACACTTTTTGCATTTATCCAGTGTACTTTGACAGTGGCAGTCCATGTTTGATAGTTGTGCTTCTTGATCATTAATAATAAGTGTTAAGGATAGTGACATAGTTTAGAGGCTTATATGCTAGTTGCAAAGTATGGAGATTTGTATAAAAATATCTAAGTATGATGCAAGTGACAGTGCAATCAATGTTTTCTTTGTGAACACTGCAGGATAGTCTGTAAAGTGAACAAGTGTCAAGTGGGATATTGTTCATGATAGCTATTTCAACCATCTTTCAAGAGGTATGGTCAAGTAGACTGACATGTTTGTAAGGTTTTGTTCATCATAGGTTTGATAAAGGTTTTAACAAAATGTAACTAAAGGATGTAACAGTAGTACAAAATTTGAAAGGACTGAATTTGTGACTAACTGTGGTCATCTCAATGTGTCTCCTAATGGACATTAATAGTACTTTTACCACATGCATTCATTAATGTTTCTTCTTTGATGAAGACACTGGCTTGGCATGGTCATGGTTTAATCCTTGGCATGCATTGACAATGGCATAACATGATCAAGACAATATTGTGATTCTTGGCATATGTGTTTCCTTGGCATATATTTGATACTTAGGTTGTTGTCAAGATGGAAGAGGTCAGAGTGCTTTGAGACAGTGAGTTGGAGATTATTATGTCATCATCATTTTTATGTAAATGCCAAGGTTTGAGTATGTTCTGCTATAGACAGAAGTAATTTATAGTATCTTCATGTTGTTCTAACAAGTACAGTATAGTAAGGACAGTACAGTGGTAGTTGGTTTGATGAATAATGAAGGTGCAGTTGTGCAGGAACTTGATAGTATCTTTTTGTGCATTTTATGTTGTGACTATAACTTATACAGAGATAGGGTGCTTTGGAACAGAGTATGAGATTAATCATTTGAGGTGTCTTAATAGAGATTGTGTTTGTAGCAGTACTTCTTTTCAGAGTAATTGCAAAGATTCACTTGTCATTGTGTCAGACTCAGCGGGTTTAACTAGCATGCTTTGAAACAGGATAGTGCTTTTTGGAGTCAGTGTTTTTGACAGTGATTTGTCTTATACTTGTGCAGTATAGTGAACTAGTGACAATTTACCTTCATGATTGAGGGCAGTGCTTTATATTTTTTTTTGCATCATTTTGTTGACAGGCCCGGAGTATCTTGTCAGGGGGAGCTAGCCCTTTCTCATTGGATGTCAAAGGGGGAGAAGATCAACTAGGTGTAGAGGGCTTGATTGGTTGACATCAATGCCAAAGGGGGAGATTGTAGACCAAGTTTGTCATTGATGTCAAAAGAGGAGTACAAGGAGTTGGTGTTGAGTTGTAGCTTGGTGTGTCATAGTGTCATGGATCACAGTGGCAATTGAGATGCTATAGTGTTAAGTGGAATTCATATGGCAGTAAGAGTTTGTGTTGATGATGATGTTGATGTGGAAGGTAGGATATATAGCTTGTCAGGATATGTAGACTCCAGAATTTGTATGATAGTAATGTTGGTGTGTCTCATAGAATTATCTTCATCATTAATCAAGATGTGTTGTGTTGATGTGTCTTTAGAGGAGCTTTGGTGTGTCTCATACCTAGTAGTAGAATGTTGTGCTTCATAAAGTTGTTTTGTTTATTGTTGATAACTTGTGTCAGGCCCTACTCATAATCTAGGGTTCTATAGTGGTTTCAAGGTCTTACATTAGACTCTTGACTCAAGTTGATATTCATTGTAGCATCCCTGCTTAGGGTTTCCACATCACTTGGATTATATTCATCAAAACCCTAAGTGTAGACCCTAAAACCCTAAAGCTCTACATTCTCTAAAAACCTAAAGCAAAAGTGTATTCTAATTGTCTCCTAAAAGTGCACTTTTTGTTTTATTATTGTATTGACCTGCTATTACAAGTCAAGGCCACTTAAAGCCATTGGCCAAAGGGGTTTAAGATTGTATGGAAACCATCTTCTCTTCCTAGTAAAACTGACTCCTCCAGTTATTATTCTTTAAATGGGTGGCATATAAAGATCGATGGTTGTTATTTAATGTGACTTAGGCGTGAAGAAGACAATCAATGGTGTTTGTTTAAAGATGTTTCAAATTCCAATGAATGCTTTCCATAATTGAAATTGATGGGCATATGAAAGTGTCAAGCCCTAATTGCTTCCATTGTATAGTAATTGTTCATATTCAGTTTTGCAAAGCAACCGAGTGGGCTAGGAAAATTGTTAAAAAGGAACTGTGAAATGTTTTTTTGTTGTTGGATTGGTGATTTGAGAGTAGTAGAGTAATATCCATATACTGATATGAAGGATATCCATAGACTGTATGTATTCTGTATGGGGTAGCGTGGTTCAAGAGACATGTCTGAGTGTATCTTCATGTTGATGATGTTTATAAACAAACAAGGAAGGTATATTAGTTTGCTTTTTATGAAGAATTCATGAAGTGAAACATGTTTTGACATATTTTTATGAAAAGAAAGTTTGTTGGGTGAATGTTTGATAAGAGTGAATGAAGAAAAGACTTGAAATTGATGAAGTAGGTATAAAGGTATTGTGTAACTTAAAGAAAGTGTTAGCAGATAGACAAGTAAACTGATTGTGTATCATGTTTTGTGAAGGCAAATTGTTTTGGAGATAGTATATGTGATGATACAAGACCTTAGTATTGCAGGAATGCACGGTATTCAGTAGTATATTCTATTTGAAGATCATTGTTGTTTATGTTCCTTTATTGATGACAAAAGGTAGTAGTTGATATGCTTGTGAAAATATGACATATACATATTTGGTGGAAGTTTTGAGTGTGGCAGGTTTACAAGGAAGCATAAGGAGTAAATTTGAGTTGATGTGAAGTATGATGAATATGAGAAACACATGTGAAAGAAGATGTGAAAGATGCAAAAAACATGAGATGGTGAAGGGGTAGATGTGAAACATTAATCATCGTTCATATATGTCTTATGATGTCTTTGTAATCTAGTCATTGCACTATGACATCAAAATAATGTTCTTGTGGAAGTCCTGAAGAATTATTTTTGTATTTAGGAGACATAAGGGGTGTTGTACTATAGTGAAATAGAGTGTCCCTCTGTAGCTTTTTATTTCATTCAATTCTTTGTTGTATTTTTCCAATGAGGCACATTGTGTTAGTGAGACTGTTGTATTTGCCAGTGAGGCTATAACCAGTGAGGCATGTTTTTGATTAAGCTAGTGAGGCATTTTTAGAGTGGTTTTGCATCCCTATGAGGGTTTTCCACTCATTAAAATCACTATGTTATGGTTCATATTATTTGTCTTTGTATGTGTGTCCTAATGCTTTGTTCTTAAGGTCCTGATTCATACTATTCATCATCTTGTGCATATGTGTTTTGATAGATCATTAAATTCTCTCTCATTCTCTGTCTTATAAGTTAAAAGGTGCAAAAGATTTTAAAGTTTATAGAGCACTGATTCACCCCCCTCTCAGTGGTCCTGTACTCCAACACACAATAAATAGGTCCTCATTGTATCCAAAAAAGGGATGTTATGATCCTTTCTACAACAAATTGGCCAAATAATATAAATAAATAAAATATGCACTACAAATGAAACAAAAAGAGTGATATTATATTGAAATAATAGAATCACATTACAACATATCATAGATTTGTTTTGAGGGGGCAACCTCCTATCAGCAATACTCAATACAAAATATTCAAATCGATGATCTATCCTCTTTTGTTATCCCTCTATTTAAACTATTATATTGAAGAGAACTACCACTTCCAATACATGTGGGATAATTACATTTAGCTAAAGGGATGACTTACAAAGCATATGTGTCCAAGCTTTTATTAATAATGCCTAGTACAAAAGTAAAAGGTTAGGTAGAAGGGTCCTAACATGCCATCCCCCTTAAAAAGTATTATCCTCAAAGATTGAGATGAGTAAATTGGTGTTGCAACTAGAGTAATTGTTCTAACATTCCATCTTCAGATTGCATGTCACACCATTGTACCAAAACCTCAGTGATGGTGTGACTGTGGAGTTTTCATGATTACTCATCTATGAAAGACTTGTGTTCTAGAAGGATATATCCTTCAGTCTCAAGCTCTGATAGGGTAGTTTGGGAATGAACATGTAACCCAAGGACTCTAAACAAGACACATGAAAAACATGATGGAACATGGAAGAAGGGATCTCCAACTTGTATGTTGTGGAACCAATTTTTTGCAAAACTTTATAGGGACCATAAAACTTGTGGGCTAGTTTGTGACAACCCTTTAGCTTCAAGGAGGTCTATTTATAAGGTTGAAGTTGAATAATTACCATGTCCCCAATGCCAAAAGCATGTTCTGAAAGGTGTTGATTGATTTGTTGCTTATTGGGTTTTGGCCAATATGCAAGTTATCTTTGAGGGTGTAGAGAATAACATCACATGTGGAGGGTGGAATCAATAGCTTGTACCTTATAACTAACTAGAATGTATGTCTAGAGAGATGGTGGTGGTTGATCATAAACAACTTCATATGGTTTCATCTTGTTCATAGTGTGATAAGTGGTATCATAGCACCATTCTACAAACAATAACCATCTGGTCCACTAATGTTGATTTGAAGTGAAGTAGCATAGATATATCTCCAAGCGCTTACTGATAATTTTTATTAGGCCGTCTATTTGTGGATGGTATGTAGAGATCATTCTAATTTGGGTACCATGTCTTGTGAAAAGTTCTAGCTAGAAGTGGCTAGTAAAAATTGGATCACAATCACAAACAATAGAAGTAGGAATGTCATGGAGGTAGAAGATCTAATCAATAAAGGTTTGGGCATTGGTGGAGGAAGTATAAGGATCGAATAGGGCATAGAAATACACATATTTGGAGAGGCAATCTACTACCACTAGAATGACTGATTTCCCAACTAACTTTAGGATTCATTTAATGAAGTCCATGGAGTTGCCAACCCATACCCAGAGGGGAATAGGTAGTGGTTGCAGTAGGTTTGGGAATGCGACTATTTCTCCTTTATTACACTAATAGATCTCACATCCCTACATAAATTTTTTGATGTTGTGTTTCATACCCTCCTAGAAAAATTTTGATGGAGCCTTTCATATGTTTTAGGAAACTAGAGTAGCCAATTAGTGTAGAGGCATGGAGCTTAAGGAAAAATTGTCATAGAGTTGACTAGGATCTTAATACAAAATGATTGTTATATTACAAATTGTATCCATTCCATGAATAATTTAGATTAGAAGATGGATTAGTGGATACTTGATGGATTAGCCATTAAATGTGACTATCATACTAGCATTATTGGTGTGCTTCATGCATCCACTCAAGGGTAGATAATGAAAATGTACAAAAAGATGTGTGGTCTTCATATTGGTTAGAGAGTGAATTGGTTACAACATTTCTTGACCTCTTTTGTGGAAAATCTCTTGGTGTATTGTTCGAGGGAAGAGAGGACTTGTTCCAAAAGGTACTTAAAACTATGATGGTTTGTTTTAGATTCAAAAAGTGGATTGGGCTCTATCTTCTTATGAGGGCCTTACTAGTGAAGGCGAGGGGCCTCCCTTCTTGCATGAAGATAGAGCCCAATCCACTTTTTGAAGCATCACTTTCAATTGAAAAGGGTTTGGAGAAGTTATGCATATCAATAATTAGTGTAGTGCACACAGTGTTATTCAGAGTTAAAAGGTCATTTTGACCATCATAACCAATTAAGGGCAGCCTTTTTCAACATAGTTGTAAGAGGAGCTACAATTTTCCCATAATCCTTGAAACTCTTGTGATATCTTGTGAGGACCAAGAATATCCAAAGGTTTTGATGATTTTAGGTTTAGGCCAACTTTTCATAGCCTTAATTTTTGCTAGATCCACTTTGACTCCTTTTACAAAAGTGATGTGCCCTAGGTACTTGATGTCTTTTTGCCAAAGGAGCACTTGGAACACTTGGCACCTAATTGATTATTAGAAAGGAGTTGGAGGGTTTGGTATAGATGCATTAGATGATCTTCCCATGTTTTAATTTACACCAAGATATCATCAAAGAAGACTACGATGAACTTGTGGAGAAATGACTAAAAAATCTTATTCATCAAGCTCTGAAAGGTAAACGATGCATTGGTGAGGTCGAATGGTATGATAACAAATTCATAATGGTCATCATGAGTTATAAAAGTTGTCTTGGGAATGCCCTCATTTTTTATGTGGATCTAATGATAGCCTAATCGTAAATCAAGCTTAGAGAAGAAACAAGCACCATGCAGTTCATCCAAGATCTCATTGACCACTAGAATGGGAAATTTGTCTTTCATAGTGATTTTCTTCAACTCGTGAAAATCATAATAAAGGTGCCAAGATCCATCTTTTTTTGAACTAGGAGTACTTGAGAAGAGTAAGAATTTATGCTCAAGAAAATGACCCTTGTGCACAATAGTTCTTGGATCATTTTCTCTATTTCAGTCTTCTAAAGGAATGGGTATTGTTAAGCTAAAATATTTGGAGGCACACTCCTAGGTACTAACTGAATCACATGATCTTTAGGGTGGCATGGTGATAACCTAGTTAGTTTTTCAAAGGCAATTGAGTGTTGGGAAATAATTCCTATAATTCCATGGGCTAGGTTGAAGTAGATGAGTCCTTGATCTAAATAACAAAAGTTTGGGTAATTACCCTGTTTTGGTGCATATTTATTTTCTTGCATTTAGTTCATTTACTTTATTGCATATTTGCACCTAGGATAAAATAAGCTTGCTTAGATAGGTATCTACTTGAGTAGGTTTCATATGTGACTTGTACTTCCTAATTTGGTGGAGATGTTGTGCACACATGTGATTCCATCTCCTTTATCCCACATTGGTTGTACATTTACATCTCTTGATATATGTCTAGTCGAATGATATACATCTAGTTGAATAGTCTATTTTTGGTGCCAACATCCTCCTAGCATAAGAATTTATTATGTTGTTAAAATATTATAAGAATAACCCATCAATGCTAAAATTTGCAATGCATAACAACATCCTCTTACTCTACTACCTCCACTACAAGAGCTTCATCAAACAAGCACATCTTCCATTTTTGTGTTGACCTTGTTCTCTCACACTCGTGCATCCTTTCTTGAAACATAAATCATGAAATACTACAAATTGGCATAACATCCAAAAAACTTAAAACTAATAACCAATTGCAAAATCATCATGTGCCTCTAGACTACTAGAAACCAACCTCAACCCCATAAAACTCACCATCTATAAATATCAAATCCACAAATCAATGAATCCAAAAATCTTGTCAAAATAAGATGCAAATGTCTATATAGTATCTATAACATCTTATTGAAACAAATGGGTAACTAATTGCTATGATTGCCAAGTATATAGGTGCAAATACTAAATAAATCAAAAAATCAATCCTCTGAAGGCTTGCAATAATAAATCTATCATTCGGGTTTCCAAACTATGCTAACTCCTCTTTTCTACATCCCCTATGCATGAACCATGTCTTGCACATCCCTTGTGTGTGAACCCACTATTTTGTGAAAAGCTACAAATCGACATGCTCCTATATTTCTATCTACACAAGCTTCTAATTGTGCACTACGAAAGCAAGTCTAAACAAGGGAAAACAAACCGATCTTCAAACATTTTGAACCACTATCACCATCCAATAAATGTATGCACTTGCATGCATACTATATACTCTTGCACCTGCATCCTCTATCTTACAATGTGCACATAACTTCAAAATTAACTGTCACGATGTGACTAAGAAGATAGAAGCAAGTGGGTGATCAAGTCGCTCAAAGCACATCCATAAATATGTGAAAGACATATCCATAATCAAATTTACTACACCCATCCATACTTAATTCTAAATACTCAACAAATGATATTGCACATCCACAATGTCACCAACATGCACAAACAAACAAAGAAACACTCACAAAAACTGCATAAAAATACTCACACCTATACTTATTTTTGGATACTAAGACTTTAACTTTATAGCATATAAAGAAAGTAATGAGGGAAATCATTTCAAAATTCAAAATTGCTCAGTCCACAATAAGCATTGGTGGGGTAAACACTTGATAAGTTAGGTTTTTTAATGTTCTCAACACTTTCTCACATTTGTTGTGTGTAATCCTTATACTATGTTTTTGGTCAAGAATTGATAATGCACCTAATATTGACTCTTAAATTTTTAATTAAACATTAGGTATACAACATTATCATTCATATGACATAATTAATTTATACTTTTAAATGAAGTGTTTGCTTTCCATCTCCATTCTATCCTATGAAGAGTTTTGTATATTATTATTTATTTAGTCCTCATCAAAACTTTGATTCATTGCAACCTTTGTAATTACTTATTTTATTATAATTTATGAATAATTACAACATGGATTTAAGCACATACAAGAGTTCTTGTATGTGCTTAAATCCATGTTGTAATATAATATATATTTGATGAGCTCTTATATGTGCTTAAATCCATGTTTATTTATATATATCGAATGAGCTCTTGTATATGCTTAAATCCATGTTATAATTATCCTTAAGGAATCTATAGGCTCAAGAAAAAGAAATATTTAAATAAAGTATATTTTATGACTAGTAAAACTCTTTCTATAATATGCATTTTAGCCATGAAGCCTCCACTAAAGATAGACATTAATGTATTAAAATGAGGTGCCCCTAACAAAAAGAAAAGGGGCCACTAAAGGCTACCATATTTTAGATTGATCCTCGCCTATTTATATTATAATTCCTTATAATATTCTCTTTAACCCTTTTTTCTAGAAAGAGATTGCGTCATATGCACATAATTCTCTAGATTCTATTTTTTACTTTTTTTTTTCAAAGAGCGATTACGTCCTATCCACCATTATCTTAGTCGCCGCATTGTTGGAGTGTGTCCTATCCCATCAGTGTTTTAAATTGACCTCATTATTTTATGATTTTATCTTCAAAACGTGTAGATTTGTTTGATTGGCCCATCTCCTCTAACTTATACTTTATAATATTTTACAATAGAAACGTCCCTCCCATGCATGGTAGTACATTTATTGTGAAGGAAAACAATGTTTCCTTAGGTTTTAGTCTAGGGTAATTATATATATATATAGAGAGGTTAAATAATAATGTTAGATATAGACATTTTTAGTAATGTGTAATAGTTAAATGTGAGAAATGTAAATATAAAATCAAATAAATGTATTTAGTTTGATAATTATGAATGTTAAAAGGTTTTTTTTTTATGAAAATGTAATTATCTATTAGAATTTTCTGGGCTTGGCCCATTTGACTTTCGGGTGTGCCTTTTTACCACCCACATATTTTTTGTGTGTTTATAATTTAAAATTATGCTTCTTTATTAGTGTGATTATTTGGAATTTTATTTTAGACCTCTATTTTGTCAGAGGATAAATTCGTAGCACTGAGACTAGTTGTAACTTTGGAGTGTACTTGTACTCTAAATTTATCTTGGCAATCTAAAGAGCTCTATTCTACAATTTTGCCTAATACTTTGTCCTTTGCTTTGCCTTTTTTGAGAATTTGGGGATTGGCAGTGTTAATAAGTACCTTTTTAGATTGTCATACAAATAAGCCACCGAGGTAATGCACCTCGGTCAACCCCTTAAAATTGAACAATATTGAAAACAATAGGCAAGCACCTAAGATGCAAATTCTTTACGCTTTTTATTACACCAAATCAAAGTGTGTCGCTATTGATTACTCCAATGCTCTAGAATGATGTACTTTTGAATGCTCCTAGGAGATGATTAGAATGAATGTGTTGAATGTCTTCAAATACTAGCACATAACATCAAATTGTACCAAAAACGTGTTTAGTTGGCTCAAGATAAAAACATAAAGGGGGCCAATCGACCAATTTTAAATTTTGAATTTTAAATTGGAAAGAGACAAGTTCGTGACTACAAGGTTGCTCTCATGTTTGTGTACTTGTCCTAGAATGGGACAATGATCAAATACATGCGGCAAATGACTAAATCGAGGTAGGTGCATAGATAAGTGTGACAAATGGGTGGGTAAGACAACTGTATAAGAGTGTGTGTAAATGGATAGGGTAGGGTTAAATGCCCAGGGAGATGTGTATGTGTAAATGAATGAAGAGGATATGGGAATAAGCCCAACTTCACAATTATCATGCCATTTATCATTATGCACATGTATTAAGACATTACCTTGTAATAAACACAAAACTAAATGGAGAATGGCACATGTATGCAAATTTCACCATTATAATTATTTATACATATTTTACATGCAAATATAGAGTATTAAGATCATAAGCTACTTGTATGGAAATAAAATGCTTGAACTTATAATAACTAACACATGTATGGTGTAGTGGGCTCATCAATAAAGAATATGGACACATACCAATTGTAATTATTTTATTATGCTAAGAAGAATTCTTTTTTTTTCCTATAAAGTGAGACAATTCTAATGACTAAATAATATTTTCTAGCATGAGACATTTTGAAGACTAAATTTTTTGGACTTGAAAGTACATAGGGAAAAGTTTGTTGACTAATTATTTAGACAAATAAATTAAACAAGGCAAATAATATAACAATTATTTCAAATAAAGGAACTTAATCTAGAGACATACTTGAAACTGATGAATTTAGAATTGAAACAAAGATTAAAATAACTAAAATAAATTGCATATCTGCAATCCATGGACGAGACTAATTTGACTATGCCAAAAGATAGATACCTAGAATCTAAGACCAAACCTAAAATTAAAAGGTTGTGATAAATGTGCTTTGTGAAAATTGGAATTATACAAAGACTTAAATTGAGGCTACAAGGGCAGCCTTAATCCTCTTAAGAGTGGATTTAACCTTCTAAAGGGTAACCTTAACATTTCTATGTATTCATGACCTCAAAAACTTCAAAGTTTTAGTACTTGTAGAAAAGGGATCACTTATGTCTCTACTTGCAAATAGAAGACTTGGTGGTGTTGAGGAACACCATTAGAACCCTCTATGGCAATGAGGTGTCCTTAATACTTGCTCAATTAGATGCAAGCCCCATTGATCAATATGATGATTTTGTAATAAGTTGGAAGACACGCCAAGAAACATATGCAATGGATGCATAAGTAGCTGACTAAATATGGTAAAATTGTAATAAATGCTTAAGAGAATGATGTAATGAATGCTTGAGTAGTAGACCAACTACATGAAAGCTATGGTTTTAATATTGCTAATGTAAGAGCTAGTGTAATTGTTGTTACTAATGCAAAGATAGAGCTATGACAAAGGTATTATGTGATTCTGTGTATTTCAATGTGTGATCTTGGGATCTTAGTGGATGATAATGATTGATTGAGATGGCCTAATGTTGATGTCCTTTTATAAAATTCCTAAGCACACAATTTGAACTTTTTGGTGTGCCCATCAATGGGTAACAAGAACATTAAGCTAAGTTATCGTGTGGCCACAATAAATTTGAATTTGCAATGAAGGAAGTCAAGATTGTGCAGGAGGCCCTAACCTAGGCTTAGAATCACATCGATGGTTTTGACTAAGACAGAGAAGGTACATTAATTAAAGAAATAAGGGTGATTTAAAAATATGTAAAATGGTATTATGAGTAATAGACATAGTCTAGGTTTAATGGGTGCATCAAATTAAACAAAATCATTTGCTCAAACTATGTACTTAGGACCTCCACACAAAGTGGTGTAAAATGAGAGGGAAAAGTGTAAGGGTATGCACTTTCCACCTCTATATTTTACCCCCACTTTGGTGTGCATGTGAATCTACAACAACAAGCATACAAAAGTAAAAAGAAACAAAACAAGCACATGTGTGTGTAAGCATCACCAATCTCATCCTAGTTAAGGTTTTGAAACATATATGCATCATAAAAATATACACCCAACAATGGGAGAAAGTAATAATAGCAAAAGAGAAAACAACATGGAGATGCAATCATTGACTATCAAGTCATCATGATATAAAGAAAAGGAACCATCACTAAATGGTATATATGTATCCATCCTAAAATAAAAGGATCTATAGGGTTTTTAATTTAGATTAGAAAATAGTAGAAATATTACCCTGAAAGGATAAGTGTGTAAGTTGTAGGTTCACTAATTTAATGTATGGAACTAAAATGTTTCCAAAAATAATTATCTAGACTAATAAATTAAATAAGGTAATCCATATAATAATTATCCTAGATAAAGGAGTTGAGTCTAGACATGTACCTAAAATTAATGAATTTAGAACTGAAACAAAGATAAAATAACTAAAACAAACTATGTACTTGGAATCCAAAGAGAAGATTAATTTGATTGTGAGAAAATACAAATACATGGAATATGAGATTGAATCTAGCAACATAAGGATATGATGAATGTGCTATGTGAAAACTAAAATTATGTTGAGACTTGGATCAAGGATGTGAAGGTGGCCTTGATCTTCTTGAGGGTAGCCTTGACTTTCTAAAGGGTAGCCTTGAGCTTTCTATATAGCCTTGATCTTTGAATCTTTAGAACTTTAGTACCTATATAAAAGGGTTTTCTTATGTATATACCCACAAATAGAAGGCTTGGTGGTATTGAGTAACACCATTGGAAATTTATATGGCTTAATGAATCCTTGAGACATCCTTAATTGTATTTAAGCCCTATTGATCATTCAAAGATTTTGTGATAAGTTGGAAGACACGCCAAGCTTCATATGTAACAAATGTGTATGTAGCTAAGTGTGGTAATATTGTAAATAACTCTTAAGAGAATGATAAAATGAATGCATGAGTAGTAGTTTGAGTGCATGAAATCTAGGGTTTTGGTGTTGTTGATGTAATAATTGATGTAATTGTTCTCACTAATATAAAGATATAGATATTGTAAAGGCATTCCATGATTCTACTTATTTTAGTTCATGATCCTAGGATCTTAGGTGGATGGCATTGATTGATTGAAATTGATCCATAAATTATGATAGATAGTACATTCACTAGTTACCAAATTATAGATTTCAATTAGAGAGCAAAGACCATTTTTAATTAAGCAAGAATATAAAAATAATTGTAGGAAAATAAAAATAATAAAAACACCACAAAGAGTAACATAAGTGATTACCCTAGAGAAACCCATTTTAGGTGAAAATTCTAATAAAATGAGAGCATATCCCACTTAGAAATCACTCCAATGGCACTTATAATGGGGTATAGGCCTCTTGGGAATTAACAAGATCATAAAAAAATTGATATACGATTGCATAGATCTCAACAACCTCTCAAGAATCTCCCAACCCTACTCTATAACTTACAATAGTCACTGAGAACTCTAAAACATGCATAAAATGCTACTCTAAATTGCCTTCTCTCTCCTTAATGCTCAAATTGAGTTTACATTTCATATTTATATAGTTAGAAAGCCTTAAGAAACTCCTAGAAGTTGAAAAGACTAAGAAAATGAAGAGAAAACTAAAAATTGTAACGTCTAGAGATATTTTTCTTATCTTGGCTAAACCCATTTCTTTTAGTAGAGAGGTAGTTTCAAAACTACCCTGCCACTTTCAAAACTACCTTTCCACTTGTAAAACCACCCCTAGATTTTGAAACTACCACTAGACCTTGCTTAACTACCCCATTAGTGGTTTTTTCTCTCCAACCTTATAGAAGCTATAAATATTGCATATGAATTCAAAATGAGTTGTCAGGGTTTGGGAATTGCACCACTTTTCAAGAGGAATAAAAAAATGCAATAAAATTTAACTTTTGATGCCACTAAAAGGCCTATATTTGGAAATGCAACATAAGTCCTCACTTTACCATGTAGTAAACTTTGATTATTTTTGGGCCACACCTCCTTAGTATCAAGGATTTTGGTCCTTAAAATATTGGAACTAAATAAATGAGAATGGATTAAACCCCCAATAAATGACGTGTTTCATTTCAACTTGCACCACAATACAAAATCCAACCACAATTTGGTATATCTCTACCTCTAAGTGTCTAGATGGTACAATGAAAATTTACTTTAACACGGAGTAATTATTTCAACATCATTTTTCTCTATAGTTATAAGTCATGTGTCTCCATTCATCTTCCCATGAAGATTTAGGATCTTAGAAGACTACTTATTGCCATGAAAAGTATACAACATAAAAGACTTGCCATTTTTTATTACCCAATATTTGTCTCCTATCCTATAGAAGACTGCCTTTTGGTCATACAAGTAGGGGCTGACAAATATAATTCCACAAATGTCCACAAGATCAACATCTACCATAATTTCATCAATATTCTTAGAGCCAACATCAAAATTCAATTTATGTTTCTTATCAACTAGCATTTGTGCACCTTCTTTAATCTAATTTAAAGCCTCAAACCAACTTTATCTATCAAACTTTGCATAATCAAGTTAGTTTGTGAGCATGAATCAAACAAAGCATCAACCTTAATATCATAGACATGTATCTCAATGCTAAACAATGCTACTCTATCCATCAAACCAATCTTCTTGGTAGTGTAAGGAAGTTTACAATCAATTTCAAATTTTCATTCAATCTTCTTACCCTTATGAACCACTACATTATCTTTGTTTATAAAGGGCATAAAGGTTTTCTTACCCTTCTTAATTTTCTTGTGAGGATTTGCAATTTCCAACAAGGTGGTTCCTCACAACCATCCTTACCACAATGGTCACATTATACAAATTTCTTCCTAGTTCTAGTGGAATTCACTATTTTATCCTTTTTATTAGTCTTAACTTCATTAGACTTAGGTGAGGAAGTATAAACCTATGTCTCAAGATAATGAGCATGTGAACATGCTTCATCTATGTACACTAGTTTGGAAAGCAGTATAGGCCTACAAAGATGATTATCAAGAAATGTATTTCATTAGGACTTCATCTTCTAACACATCTTTACTCATTTGAATAGCCCTCCTATGAAATGCATTAGTGTATTTTTGTATGCTTTATCCATCTTTCTAATTTAAAAATTTCCATTCCATACTCTTTTCTTCTTTGTGACATATTAGATTAAATTTCTTCTTAAATAATTACTTAAAACATTCTTGAGTACTTGTAGAAGCCTTCTTCAAAGCCAAGGAATACAAGAGATTCTCAAACCAAGACAAAGCATGTTTTGCCAATCTTAGTCTAGCAAATTAGATATCTTGATTTAAAGTAAGAGTATGCAGATTGAACTACACCTTAAGTTGTGTAATCCAATTGTTAGTTCTTTTTGCATCCACATCTCATTTAAATGGTGGTGTCTCAATCTTGGCCTCTACCTTGAATAAGGGCTTTCTTGAAAAAATCATCTCCAACTTGGGTGGTTCCTCTTCATCATTAGAATCCTTGTCTTTGTTTAATCCCTCCAAGAGGACTTCCATGAGGCTCTTCATGGTCTCCATGGACTAAGAAAATATTGTAATGTCATTATCCATCTTGGAGAACCTTGTTTTAGCATCCACATATCATCCTTCACCTTCCATTCTTCACAACTTTCTCTTCCACTTATGAAGTTATATATCTCTTTGCAAAGGTAGAATCTTCTTTCCACTCAATCTTGTTGTGGGCATGAAACTACAAAATATTCATTACTTACCAACTTAAGGACTTGAATTATAGAACAAAAACTAATTTCAATTAAGCAAGAGTGTAATAAGAATCGTAGACAAAATAGATAGAATAACACCACCACAAAGAGCAACACAAGTGATTAACTTGGAGAACTCCACTGCAAGTGAAAATTTTAGCAAAATGTGAGTATATATCACTTACAAATCACCCCAATGCCACTTACAACTGGGTCTAAGCCTCTTGGGAAATATCAATGATATCAATAAACTAATATACTACCTCACATACCTTAACAACCTCAAAAGAACCTTACAACCTTGCTTGAGAGGAACCTCCTACAACAATATAATGAAAAATGCATGAAATAATAGAAATAGCAGAAACACAGAAGGAATTTATTGATCATAGGCCACTTCGAGGGGACAACCTCCTTTAAGCAAGCTCAATACAATAAATTCGTGGATGCCTTCATTGGCCTCAACACGTACTTATATACTAAGTCTAATCTAAACAACTATTACTCCCCCTGAATGTGGGATAATACAATATACTCACTGGATGACTTACAAAGCATATGCGTGCAACAGTAATATACTAACAACGTAAAGAGAAGGGTTAAAAATGGGTTCCTAACATCCCCTCCCTCTTAGAAAAGCTTTGTCCTCAAAGCTTAAGATGTGGAAATTGTTGTTGAATTTGGAGTGGTTCCCATGTAGCATCCTCTGGTTGCATTCCGTGCCACTGAATTAATACCTCTGTGATGGATCGAGAGCGAAGCTGACGAGTGCACCTGTCGAGGATTGCCTCTGGCTCCAAAATGTTGGATCCTTCGTTATCTAGTTCTGGTAAAATAGTTTGTGCTCTAACGTTGGTGCCAAGAACTTTCTTTGGACAAGAGACATGAAATACTGAATGAATGAGGGAAGGAGGAAGCTCCAATTTATAAGCAACTGACCCAATCTTTTGAAGAACCTTATATGGCCCATATAACTTTGGAGCCAACTTATGATGCCCTTTGAGTTTCAGGGATGATTGCTTGTATGGCTGTAGATGAAGAAAAACCATATCACCTACTTGAAAAGTGCACTTAGAACGGTGCTGATCAGCTTGTTGTTTCATTCGATTTCATGCCATGTGAAGATTGTCCTGCAAAATGCAAAGAATCTGATCTTAGGTTCAGAGAACCATGTCACCAGAGAACCATGTCGACTGCCTGAACTGGTGAACTATTAGGGGTGTATGGAGGGAGCACTGGTGGTGCCTGACCATAGACTGCTTCATATGGAGTCATTTTAGATGCAGTGTGGTAGGAGGTATTGTACCACCATTCAGTGAGAGGGAGCCACTTTGCCCACTGATGCTATTGTTCTGAGGTGAAGCAACGAAGATAAGTTTCCAAATATTTGTTGATAATTTTAGTCTGACCATTTGTTTGTGGGTGATACCCTAAACTCATCTTCAGTTTGGAGCCAGTGTGTCGAAATAGTTCTGTCCAAAAATGACTGGTGAAAGTTGCATCACGATCTGAGACAATGGAAGAAGGGATGCCATGAAGACAGAAGATCTGGTCCATGAAAATTTGTGCGACTGAGGAGGTGGTATAGGGATGGATGAAGGCACAAAAATGACTATATTTGGAGAGGTGATCAACCACAACCAAGATCATTGTCTTCCCTCCAGATTTAGGGAGCCCCTCAATGAAATCCATAGAAATATCTGTCCAAATCTGTGTAGGGACGGGCAAGGGTTTGAGCAATCTAGGAAGGAGTGTCATTTCACCCTTGTTGCATTGGTAGATATCACATTCAGCTGCCATCTATTGAATTGCCCTTTTCATTCCCTTCCAAAAGAAGTTACATTGTGCCCGCTCATAAGTTTTGAGGAACCTAGAGTGCCCTGTCGATGGAGAAGCATGGAGTTCATAGAAGATAGCTTGTTGAAGATCTATGCTCTGGGGAAGGACCAGACAACCCTTGTATCTCAGAGAAGCACCATCCCAAGAGTAATGTGGTACAACAAAAGGGTTATTGGCCAACTGCTAGATGATTTGGGATAATGAAGAGTCATTGACATAGCCCTGCTGGACAGATTCCAACCAATTTGGAACAAGCATAGAAATAGCTGAAAGAGAAGCTTGGTCATCAAATGTGCGAGAAAGAGCATCCACCACAATATTGTCATTACCCTTCTTGTAAGTGATCTCATAGTCATAACCCATGAGTTTGCTAACCCATTTCTCTTGTGCTGGGGAGGAGACCCGTTGTTCCAGCAAATATTTTAGACTCTGGTGATCAGTCTTGATGCAGAAATGAGTCCCTAGTAGGTATGGTTGCCACTTCTATACTGCATGCAAAATAGCCATCATTTCCTTCTCATATGTGGAGAGTACTAAATTCTTACCAGAAAGGGCTTTGCTGGTGAACGCAATGGGATGTTCATATTGAAGGAGAACAGCACCAAGTCCATTGCCACAAGTATCACTCTCAATAGTGAAGGTCTTGGAAAAATCTGGCATAGCTAGAATAGGTGTAGTACACATAGCTTGTTTCAGTTTTTCAAATGCACACTCAGTAGCATGTGTCCATGTAAAAGCATCCTTTTTCAACATAGTTGTTAATGGAGCTGCAATCTTCCTATAACCCTTGAAAAACTTGCAATAGTAGCCAGTCAGTCCCAAAAAACCATGGAGGCTCTTGAGTGTTTGAGGATGCGGCCAATTTTTCATGGCTTCTATTTTGGTAGGATCCACTCAAACCCCTTGGGCTGAAACAATATGCCAGAGATACTCCACTTCCTCCTGGCCAAAAATATATTTAGACTATTTTTCACAGAGATGATGATCAGAGAGAAGTTGCAGGACAAGATCCAGATGCTGGAGATGCTCAGCCCATGTTTTACTATAGATGAGGATATCATCAAAGAAGACCAGAATGAATTTCTGCAAGTAGGGCCGGAATATTTTATTCATCAATCCCTGGAATGTTGAAGGAGCATTAGTGAGGTGAAAGGGCATGACCAAAAACTCATAGTGGCCATCATGCGTGCAAAAAGCCATTTTAGGGATATCATCCTCATGAACCCAAATTTGGTGATACCCAGAACGAAGATCCAACCTGGAGAAAAAATGAACACAATGAAGCTCATCAACAACAGGAATTAGAAACTTATCTTTGATTGTGATGTGATTAAGTGCTCGGAAGTCAATGCAGAGGCGCCATGACCCATCTTTTTTCTAGACAAGAAGAACTGGTGAATAAAAGGAACTAGTACTAGGGCGAATAATACCTTGCTTTAGTAAGTCCCGAACGAGCATCTCAATCTCTGTCTTTTGGTGAAATGGGTAGCAGTAGGGCCTGATGTTGGGAGGAACGCTTCGAGGAAGGATTTGAATATGGTGGTCCTCTGGTCATGAAGGTGGCAATCCCACTAGTTCGACAAAGACACATGCATATCTATCCAAAATTCATTGTAGATTTGAAGGAGTAGTGGAGACCGCTGATGGTTGCATCTGAATGGAATGGAGCTGAGCGATGACACCATGAGAATTCTTCTTAAGGAGCTTTTCCATACAATGTGAACTGATGATACTGAGAGACCCTACTTGTAAGCCCTTCAATGTGTGCTTTTGCCCATTGTCTGAAAACTGCATCCAAAGTTCAGCAAAATCCCATAAGATGGGTCCAAGTGTGCGTAACCATTGAGCGCCCAAAACCACATCACATCTACCTAAGGGCAAGGCAAACATGTTGGAGCGCAGGTTATAATCTCCAATAGAGATATGCACATTGCGACTCTTCCATTTGCAAGGTAATGTGCCCCCATTGGCAATCATGACTTCAAAGCTAGAGCAAGGATGGATAAAACAATCAACCTGTTTGGCAATCTGAGGGTCAATGAAGTTATGAGTGCTACCAGAATCAATGAGTATTGTAAGAGGGAGCTTCTTGAAGTAACCCTTGACCCACATGGTTGTGGGGTGGTGATTCTTGCTAAAGCATGGAGAGAGATCTTTGGGTGGTCTTCTTGAGAAGTAGGGTCAACAGGCGGCTGTTGAGTTTCGACCTGATCATCTACTGTATCTTGAGCATCTTCATAAACTTCAGTTGTAGGTGGAGAATCCACATCCAAGAGATAGAGCTTTTGCTCAACACATCTATGTCCCCAAGTGAATTTCTCATCACAATTATAACAAATCCCTTTTTCTCTACATGCCCGCATCTCTGCTTTAGTCAAATGCTTGACATGAGTTGTTCTAGGAGCTGGCGTGATTGGAGGTCTTTGGGAAACCATGTTTATGAATGGAATAAAATTGGATTTGGAGCATTGTTGAGCTGTGATCTTATCCTTTGCCAACTTAGCTAATCCTAGGGCTTCCATCATTGTGTTGGAATAGAGCATTTTAACCTCAGATCGGATTGCATCCTTCAGACCACTGACAAAACAACTCTTGAAGAATTCATCAAACAATCCCTTTGTGTGATTGGCCAATTTCTCAAATTCTGTCTGATATTCTCTCACAGTGCCAGTTTGGCGAAGTTTAGTGAGTGCTCCTGTGAAGTCATCAAAAGCACTAAGGCCAAATCATTGCAAATTGAGTTTGCAAAAATCTATCCATTTTGGCTCTTCATGAGCCTTGATGTACCAACGGAACCATCGAAGGGCTTCATGTTCCAAATGAAAGGATGCAAGTGGGACTTTGTTGACATCAAAAGTATTATGCAGACTAAAATATTATTCTGCCCGGTATATCCATCCAGTCGGATCATCACCATTGAAGCGAGGAAAATCAAGCTTTGGCCCACGAAAATTGCTAGAAGAAGAGAACCCAGTGTCTCCAAAAGACTCTGGCTACCATCTATTATTCATGGCTGAATGCTGAAGATTGAGGCCGAGAATTTTTTCATCTAGATCTTGGAGTTTGGTCTTAAGGGCTGCAAGTTCATCCTCCATGTTTTTTGCTCCTGCGCGAGTGACAACCATAACCAGGAGAGATTTTTTTTTTAGGAATGGGTAGAAAAACAAAAACAGAAACCTTTTTAGTAAAGGAAAATTTGGATTTGGGAAAAACTCTGATGGATAATTGGGGTTTGACTAGGTTTTGGACACTTTCTGAGGGACAGGGAAGCAGAAAATGGGGATTTCAGAAGAGGGGTGAAAAAATGGGAAAATTTGTCCAAGAGGGACAAAGGAGCAGAAATAGGAAATAAACTTTGTGGAAAAATTTGAAGGCTATTGGGTGAGAATCGAAGAAGTTATGGCAAACCCTAAAAATAGACAAATGTGGGATTTCTGGTTTTGATAAGTGGAATTTGGGATAAGGTCCTCAAGGAAGGAAATATACAGAATGGAATTTCAAGGGTTCCAGTGAATTTTGAGAGGAAACAGAGCTAAAGCAAGGAAGATATGGCAAAAAAAAAGGATTTTTTTTTGCGATTTGTCAGTTGACAATAGATATGGGCCCCAGGTATGTTCGACTTCCTAAAGGTTCAGGGGATTCACTCGGGTACCAATGCTGTCTAACGGCTTGTGTATTGGGGTAGTACCCCTCACTCCATGGCTCAGGTAAAACTGATAACCACTTTGCCACAAATGGCAGCTCTTGGTTTACCTCACGGATGGGAACTAGTCAATCAGGTAGGGGTCGTTGCCTTTTTCGCTGGCAGGTCCTCTCAATGGGCTAGCTACTTTGGGGTTCCTGTGGTACTCCTCACAATGAGTTTTAGGGCTATGCCCAGGCACTTCCCATAGTTAAGCAGATAGGGATTATTCCCTGATCCGAACCTACAATTGAAATGAACAATACAGATGCAAAAAAAGAATTAATGTAATAATCACAGCGCCTGGAGGCCACTGTAGAAAAAAAATTGGTAGAAATTCCACCTAGCGAGCTCAAGAAAGTGCTCTGATACCAGATGAGAGGAACCTTTTGCAACAATATAATGAAAAATGCACAAAATAACAAAAATAGCAGAAACACAGAAGGAATTTATTGATCGTAGGCCACTTCGAGGGGGCAACCTCCTTTGAGCAAGCTCAATACAATAAATTCGTGGATGTCTTCATTGGCCTCAACACATACTTATATGCTAAGTCTAATCTAAACAACTATTACTCCCCCTGAATGTGGGATAATACAATATACTCACAGGATGACTTACAAAGTATATGTGTGCAACAACAATATACTAACAAAGTAAAGAGAAGGGTTAAACATGGGTTCCTAACATTGCTCTACAATTTGCAACAACCATTAGGAGCTCATAAACATCCGTAAAATATAAAAGTCACTAAAAGGGACTCACATGAGCAAGAATCTTCTACAACACCAAAGAACCTTCCACAAAAGAGAAACAATAAAGAAAGCTATGCTGCCAATTAATTATATTATGCACACAATAGCCCTTACTTATATGGACAAGGGTGAAACATAGGAAACCATAAGATTATGACAAGTGTCTTAATATAAAGAATCAAGACACAAAAAGTAAACGCCCTAAGTAAACTAACTAGGTGTGAAAAGGACCCAAGATGGTAACTGGTTAGGGAATAATCCCCTTCTTACTCTCCTCGATGCTTAATTCAAGCTTGCATTGCATATTTATGGAGTTAGAAAGACTTAAGAAACCCCTTGAAGTTGAAAAGATTGAAAAACAAAAGAGAAAATTGAGAACTAGAACAACTCAGGATGGTTTTTTTGAGCTCGAGCAAAATCACCACTTATAGTAGAGAGGTAATCTCAAAACCACCTGACACTTTCAAAACAACCCTTGTATTTTCAAAAACTACCCAAATTGCCACTAGCACTTGTGACACTACCCCTATTGGTAGTTTTTTCTCTCAACCTTCTAGAAGCCATAACTTTTGCTTTCATACTCAAAATAAGGTGTCATTTTCTAAAATTACACAATTTTTCAAAAAGAATATAAATTGTAATCAAATTAAATTTTTGATGACATTAAGATGTATTTAGACCTATAGCATAAGCCCCCACTTTGCCATGTAAGCCCTAGATGGAGTTTTTCAATTGGAAGCATGTGTAAGCCCTAGTTTAATTCTGTTGGTTGGCGTTTATACAACTTGTGTTATGGTAAGCCCAAGATGAAATTTATTGATTAGAACCATGTGCAAGCCCTGGGTGAATTTGAGATGGTAAACCCCCATGTACAATTTGAAAGGAAGCTAGGTGTACGGAAATCACTTCCTACACTAATCTAAAGAGGAGAGAAGAGTGCAAATTCATTTTATCCTTTACAATTACAGAATATTAACAACAATAATGGAGATATTGCAGCAATACACATACACACATAAATGAGACAGAAGAGAGAGACACAAGATATACGTGGGGAGAACCCTTATCGGGTGAAAAACTCCACACTCCAAAACCTGCACAATGTATTATCAAAACTGAAATGTTTACAATACACTTGCAATGCAAGCTCTTAGGAGTCTTGGACACTTGTATCTGGAGACAAACTGACAGCATAACAGTACTTGTCAATCACATAATAATCTCCTCTCCAAAGCACTTGTTTATATAGAAAATACATGAAATATACCAAGCCAATTTTTTCACTTTTCCAATTACAACAAGCAGAGCAATACACAATCGTTGAAGTTAGCAATTAAACCAAACGATGCGGAATTCAACTCTAACCAAGAATGTACACCAGGATGGCGTGATCATATGGTTAGAGGACCTCTATGCAATGCTGATAAAGGAACTCTAACCAAGAATGCGCCGGATGTCGATGAGCATATGGTCAGAGGGTCTTGATGCAATGCTGATATAAAGAACTCTAACCAAGAATGCACCTGATGATGACGAGCATATGGTCAGAGGATCCCTACCAACTATTATGCTGAAATAACTCAACATCAAGAATGTGCTTTCCAACCCGAAGTGGAATTGGAGCTACCATATGACGGAGATGCAAAGTATTATAAAGCAAATATGAGAAGAAGTATGAAGTGCTGACAGTACTACTGTTCAGCTTACAATAATCAGAGACTTCCAACCCAACTCAAATGATAGAAGTTAGCAAACTGAAATGACGGATCAACAACTTTGAAAAACCAAACCAGCAACATAAAACCCTACAAAAATGCTCACACCTCACTCATTTCTCAACTAAATGACCTCAAATCTGATGCAATGCACTCCTATGACAATGGCAACCAAGCTACACACTATAGACCACTCTTAAACCCAAGTATTTATTTAGCACGCTTTCTAATGCACTCCAAAGAGGGCCGACCTGGCAAGAAGGGTGATTTCCTTCTAGAAAATCAGATTCTTCATAATAAATTCTGTAAATTGGCACATTGGGGCGCCCAACATAGACAAAGGGAAATATGAAATACCCAGAACAAATGCCTTTTTATTTTCAGATTTATGAATGAAACTACAGATTCAGCCCTGTTATCAGAAACTCCAAAAAATGACATAAAATGCAAATAACTGAACTACAAATAGAACTCAAGCTACAATGTAAACCTCACCACAAAATCACTACTATCAGCAAACCTCTCCCTAGGTGCTATCTCTCAAGCACGAAGTGAGCCTAGGCTAGGAGGCATTCATTCCTTGAAGCAGTCCCAAAACTATTACGGCAGCATAACATTATCAAGATTTTGGATCCCAAATGAGAGCACTCTTCCTCCTTTTATACTTTTCCAACTGGGAGTCTCTAAAATCCTCTTGCATATGGGATAAAACATGAGGGGGAAAATAATATAATCCTCTTCAATTCTTTTTCAACCTCACCCTTAAAGTCCCCTCTTTTAAAACAACATTAATATTGAATAATAATATTTAATTTACGGACTTTAAAACGGAGGCCAAGATGATGTCGGAAATCAATGATCTATAGCTCGTTGGAAAGGTCTTGACAAGACGAATCCAACCCCACTCTCAAAATCCCGTTCTGGTGCCAATCCTGAACTTACTAAAAATAGCTGTAACCAATAGGGACTAAGGAGAACAAACCTGGAAAGAAACCGCCAACCAAACCACAATCCACGAACAAAAGCAACCACCAAAACATGAAACCCCAATTCCAACCTCTGAGTAGCCTACAGGTCTCTGGAATAGGCTAACAGTCAACTGTAAAAGATCAATCTAGAAAATGGGACATTACAGTCCGCCCTTCCCCAGATTGCTTGTCCTCAAGCAATTGTAAGCCTGGATGCTACAGAATCTCATCATTCTCCCAAGTAGCATCCTCCATAGGCAAGTTCTTCCACTTCACCAAATACTCTCTAATAGTTCTTTTCCTCAAGGAACGCTCCCTGGAATCAGGAATCTCTTCTGGAATCAAAACTAACTGTCCTTCTTCATCCAAGGGTGGCATCTGTGATGAAGCAACAACATTGTGTCCAAGTGCCTTCTTGAGGCGAGACACGTGGAATACATTGTGCACTCTGCTATCCGAAGGTAGCTCCAACTCATAAGCCACTGCCCCCACCTTCCTAGTGACCTTGAACGGCCCATAAAAATGTGGTTTGAGCTTCTCAGCTCCACTTTTCTTGAGAGTGGACTGTCTATAAGGTTGTAGTCGAAGATAAACCATATCTCCAACTTCAAAAGAGCGCTCAACACGCCGCTGATCAGCATACATCTTCTGCTAATTTTGTGTAATTTGAAGATTGTTCTTCAATGAGTTCAAGATATCTTGACTCTGCTGCAATAAATCTTTGGCCTGAGGGGCTTTGCTATCACCAAACACCAAATCAGCAAAGCTAGGAGCCTCATAACCGTAAAGAGCCATGAAAGGTGACATCCTTATTGACATGTGAAAAGTAGAATTATAACAATACTCGCCCATGTGAAGCCACTTCACCCAAGCTCTTTGTTGCTCCGAAACATAGTATCTCAGGTAACCTTCCAACCACTTGTTCACTATCTCTGTCTGTCCGTCAGTTTGAGGGTGATAACTAGTGCTTGGAGTAAGCACTGTACCACTCATTCTGAAAACCTCTTGCCAAAAAGTGCTTAGGAACTTGCTGTCCCTATCACTCACAATGGTTTTTGGCAACCCATGTAATATAAACACCTCATGAAAAAATAAATCTGCAACTTGGGCTGCTGAAAAAGAGCTGGCAATGGCGAAGAAGTGAGCAAATTTTGTTAATCTGTCCACTACAACATAGATACAATCTTTACCTTGAACCTTGGGCAACCCTGTGATGAAGTCCATTGATATGCTTTCCCATTTTTGATTGGGAATGGGAAGAGGTTGCAGAAGACCAGCTGGTAAAGTATGCTCATTCTTGTTCATCTGACAAGTGGGACACTCCTGAATGTAATGTTGAACCTCCCCTTTCAGCCCTTTCCAAGAAAATCTTTCCCTTATCTGCCTATATGTCTTGAAGAACCCTTGATGACCAGTAAGTGGAATGTCATGAAAGGTCAACAAAATCTTCTTTTTGAGCTTAGAATCAGCCACCACAAAGATTCTACCCTTGTAGTGTATCAGCCCTTCGACCACTTTGTACCTTTCATCAAGAAAAGTACCCTCAATGATGCTGGTTGCAAACTGATTTTTGGCATAATCAGCAAGCAACATGTCCCTCCAATCAGCTGTAAGCTCACACAATGAGCTCAAATGAGGTCTCCTAGATAGAGCATCAGCCACAATATTATTTTTTCCTTTGACATATTCGATGTCAAAATCGTAAGCTTGAAGCTTACTCACCCACTTTTGTTGCCTCTCGTTCAAATCTTTTTGATGCATGAAGTGCTTGAGGCTATTGTGATCAGTCTTGACCACAAACTTGCTCCCCACCAAGTATTGTCTGAACTTAGCTAATGCATGCATAATGGCAAGCATCTCCTTGTCGTAGATGGAGTAGGTCCTTTCAACACCTCTTAATTTTCTGCTTTCAAACACAATGGGATGTTTGTCTTGCATCAAAACAGCCCCAACTCCTTCATTGGATGCATCACATTGTAGCTCGAATGGCTTGGAGAAGTCTGGGATAGCTAAAACCAGACAAGAGCTCATGATCCCCTTAAATTTATCAAAAGTAGTTTGAGCCTTTTCTGACCAACAAAAAGCACCCTTTTTCATGAGGTCAGTAAGAGGAGCAGCATTCTGAGAGTAGCCCTTCACAAATCTTCTGTAAAATCCACAAAGACCCAAAAATCCTTTCAGATGAGTCAAATTCTCAAGAGGTGGCCAATCAACAATTGCCTTGATCTTTTCAGGATCAACCTTCACTCCTTCAGCACTGATTATATGGCCAAGGTAAAGTAACTCCTTCATTCCAAATTCACATTTGGATTCTTTGGAAACAAACTCTCTGATTCCAGGATGCTAAGCACTTCCTCCAAGTGCTTGAGATGTTCTTCCCATGTCTTGCTGTAGATCAGGATGTCATAAAAAAATATCAATACAAACTTTCTCAACTGCTTCTGAAAGATTTTGTTCATACATGACTGGAAGGTAGCAGGAGCATTAGTCAACCCAAATGGCATGAATAGAAACTTGAAGTGGCCATAGTGACATCTAAATGCTGTCTTCTCAACATCGGATCCTCTCATCCGAATCTGGTAATAACCCGATCCCAAATCGATCTTTGAAAAGAACTTGGCTCCATGTAGCTCATCAATGAGCTCATCTATCCACGGGATGGGATATCAATTTTTGATGGTGCTTTGATTCAAAGCACGATAGTCCACACACATGTGGATGGTACCATCCTTCTTCTTCACCAGGACAACTACCGAAGCAAAGGGGCTCTTGCTTGGATGAATGAAGCCCATCTCCAAGAGTTCCTAAATGTTTTTCTCAATCTCGTCCTTTTGCTTCTTGGGATACCGATAAGGAGTTGTAATAACTGGTTTAGCTCCTTCCTTGAGCTTTGTGCCATGCTCCGAACCTCGATCAGGAGGTGGTCCAGGAGGTAAATCAGCAAACACCTTGCTCTTCTTTTTGAGTAGAGACTGAATATCAGGAGGGTAGTCTCTCTTTGTTTCAATCGGACTAGCAGGAAGAATCATACACTCTGCAGCCCACTCAACTTGATCATGACGAATCAGCCTCGCCATCCTCTTGAATGACACAATCTGAGGACCACCATTGGGCATTCCTCTTATCACTACATTCTTCCCTTCGGATTGAAACTTGAGCTCCATGGTTTGCAGATTTAGAGTTATCTCCCCGAGTGAACGTAGCCATTGAATGCCTAGGACGGCATCTGTATCTCCAATTTTGACTACATAGAAGTCGTCCTTGACCTCATAGTTTCCCACTTGCATGGTTATGTTTGAGATCTTCTTGGTGCAGGTGATGTGAAAACCATCAGCAACCATAACCTTGAAGCCTTCAAACTCTTCTGTTTGCAGCCCCTTCTTTGCCACCACAGCTTCGTCAATGAAGTTATGCATTGCTCCAGTGTCAATCAAAGCAACTATGTGTTGCCCCTTAATCATCCCTTGAACTTTGAAGGATTCATTCCTTTGAAAGCTCAAAAGTTGAGCCAAAATGCCTCCACTTCCCTTTTCATCTTCGGATTCCTCTGGGACTTTTTCCACTTCACTGTCCTCAGAATCAAACTGCTGGTCTGACAAATCAGAATTACTTTCTTCAGCTGAATAGTATTCAATTTGATGAAATTTGCCTCCTTTTGGGCAAACATGATCTTGGGACCATTTTTCTCTACACCGGAAACATAACCCTTTTCTTCTGAGTTCATTAAGTGTCTCAGGATCCAACCTTGTGACATGAGGTTGATGCTATTTGAACTCCTTATGCCGAGGTCTTTTTCCTTTATCTCTTTTGTGAAATGATGGCTTGGGTTGAAACTTTGCTTTAGGAACAGCCCACTCCATGTTTCTTGCCTTCTTCATTGCCTCTTGTAGAGAGGGTGGATCAAAAGCTTTAATCCAACCTTTGAGTGGCTCCGTCAATCCTTCACTGAATAGGATCACCAAGCGCCTCTCAGTGACTCCTGTGACCATGACTGAAAGCCTTTGAAACTTAGCTATGTAGGCATCAACTGTACCATATTGCTTAAGTTGTGCCAATTCTCTGAAATGCACTTTTGGATCTTTTTTCTCAAATCTCTCTATGAGCTTATTGGTAAACTCATCATAGGTAGTGATAGACCGATGACCCAAGGTGACTAGACCATGGTACCACCACTCGTGCGCCACCCCATCCAGGTGTAGTGTAGCGAACTTAATCGCCTCCTCCTCCTCCATGGGTCTGAGAGCTAGATAGTTGTCTAACTTCTGTATCTAGGCTCTGGCTAGACTATTGTCACTCCCATCAAAATGCGGAAGCATAACCTTGTTGATAGCTTGATGCAAATCCCCATGAACTATTGTCCTCCTTTGTTCATAATGTCTTCCTTGTCCTCTATCCTTCCTTTTATGATCCATAAAATCATTATAAGACATATCTGCCTTAATTTCATCAGGTAGAGAATCATACTCAGCGTGGCCAAGTCTCAACTGTTCAACAAAGGACACATTTTCTTCTGGATCAAGATGAGGTTTTACTGGTGCCAAGAAAGTGGGTTTGAATGGCCTGGAAGAAATGTATGTGCTATTTGAAGCAGGCTGAGCATCATGTCCATTATGCTGGTTGGTGGCACTGTGTTCTCCTCTATGTCCTGAATTGTTTAGTGGAGGTTGGTTCTGACCCATTCTCCCCATCATGAGAGATATCATATCCATTAAGGTATCCATCTTCCTCTCGAACCTCTTTGCCGGACTTAATGATCTTTCTCTTCCTTTCCCACTATCATCTCTGTTACTCCCTGACGTCCTCTCATTATCCCCCATTTCTCCTTCAGGAGAAGACTCACAATTGGCTCTTAATACCTCTGAAGCTGTTTGACCTTCTGGGGCCTGATGCCAATGAAACTGGCTGGTAGCCTTCTTGTATTCTCTTGCTAAGTACCTCTGTTCTCTGTCACTCATAGAAGGTTTGTTTTCACAGGATGACAGGATGCGTGGCTCTGATACCACTGAAATATACCAAGCCAATTTTTTCACTTTTCTAATTACAACAAGCAGAGCAATACACAATCGTTGAAGTTAGCAATTAAACCAAACGATGCGGAATTTAACTCTAACCAAGAATGTACACCAGGATGGCGTGATCATATGGTCAGAGGACCTCTATGCAATGCTGATAAAGGAACTCTAACCAAGAATGCGCTGGATGTCGACGAGCATATGGTCAGAGGGTCTTGATGCAATGCTGATATAAAGAACTCTAACCAAGAATGCGCCTGATGATGATGAGCATATGGTCAGAGGATCCCTACCAACTATTATGCTGAAATAACTCAATGTCAAGAATGTGCTTTCCAACCCGAAGTGGAATTGGAGCTACCATATGATGGAGATCCAAAGTATTATAAAGCAAATATGAGAAGAAGTATGAAGTGCTGACAGTACTACTGTTCAGCTTACAATAATCAGAGACTTCCAACCTAACTCAAATGATAGAAGTTAGCAAACTGAAATGACAGATCAACAACTTTGAAAAACCAAACCAGCAACATAAAACCCTACAAAAATGCTCACACCTCACTCATTTCTCAACTAAATGACCTCAAATCTGATGCAATGCACTCCTATGACAATGGTAACCAAGCTACACACTATAGACCACTCTTAAACCCAAGTATTTATTTAGCACGCTTTCTAATGCACTCCAAAGAGGGCCGACCTGGCAAGAAGGGTGATTTCCTTCTAGAAAATCAGATTCTTCATAATAAATTCTGTAAATTGACACAATGGGGCGCCCAACATAGACAAAAGGAAATATGAAATACCCAGAACAAATGCCTTTCTATTTTCAGATTTATGAATGAAACTACCGATTCAGCCCTGTTATCAGCAACTCCAAAAAATGACATAAAATGCAAATAACTGAACTACAAACAGAACTCAAGCTACAATGCAAACCTCACCACAAAATCACTACTATCAGCAAACCTCTCCTTAGGTGCTATCTCTCAAGCACGAAGTGAGCCCAGGCTAGGAGACATTCATTCCTCGAAGCAGTCCCAAAACCATTACGGCAACATAACATTATCAAGATTTCGGATACCAAATGAGAACACTCTTCCTCCTTTTATACTTTTCCAACTGGGAGTCTCTAAAATCCTCTTGCATATGGGATAAAACATGAGGGGGAAAATAATATAATCCTCTTCAATTCTTTTTCAACCTCACCCTTAAAGTCCCCTCTTTTAAAACAACATTAATATTGAATAATAATATTTAATTTACAGACTTTAAAACGGAGGCCAAGATGATGTCGGAAATCAATGATCTATAGCTCGTTGGAAAGGTCTTGACAAGACGAATCCAACCCCACTCTCAAAATCCCATTCTGGTGCCAATCCCGAACTTACTAAAAATAGCTGTAACCAATAGGGACTAAGGAGAACAAACCCGGAAAGAAACCGCCAACCAAACCACAATCCACGAACAAAAGCAACCACCAAAACATGAAACCCCAATTCCAACCTCCGAGTAGCCTACGGGTCTCTGGAATAGGCCAGCAGTCAACTGTAAAAGATCAATCTAGAAAACGGGACATTACAATACAAGGAAAAAATGGCTCTATCTTGAGATGGGCGTTCAACATGGCCTCATGGCCCAAAACCCATGCCTATGGACACTTGTCCAACACTGTAGGATGTTCTTGACACTTGTCAAGTCACCCCATCCCAAAGAGGTCACCTATTCCCAAGTTGGGTAATGACAGATGCTCTTACGACTCTTACAACCGTCATAGAATCTGTTATACTGACATATCTTATAGCTGTAAGAGAATCTGTCATAAACAGACTATAAATAGCATATTATCTTACACCATGTCATAACTCTCCTTGGGGTGCCCAAAGATGCCTTGTGACACATGTCTTCACCTGTCAAAGAACCTTCTACTTCTGACTCTTACATGTCATAGATTCTGTCATAACTGTTTCAGTCAAGATTCACTTACACACTATTTAAGATGCCAACACATGGCAGAAAACCTCTACCACACAAAAGGGATGCCTATCTCCACATGGAGTGTGTTGACCATCCTAGTCATCTTACAAGTGGAGTGACAACTCATCGTGCCACTTCACACTAAATGACAAAACATGATGTGCAACAAAATTACAACATAGGCTAAGTAAATAAATTACATTACAATAATAAATGCAAGGAATTACCAAGGTTGAGACACCTTATTTCCAACACAATTGACACCATGTGGAACCCTCGTCGATGATCTTTTCTAAATGGAACCATTTGCAAGCCTTAAGTGAGTTCAATAAAGTAAAACCTCATATAATAATTGATACCATGTAAAATCCCATGGTGAACTTGATAGAGGAAAAACCTACGCACAACTACTGCTATGTTCAAGCCCTAGATGAATTTTATTGATGGAGCCATATGCCATTGATGACATGGACAAGCCTTAGATGAGTTTTTTTAATGAGAACCATGGGCAAGACCTAAGTGAATTGTTAGAGTAAAACTCCATGTACAGTCAATGCCATTTATGAACCCTATACGTAAATTTTAATTATTAGAGCCATACGCAAGCTCTTGGTGAATTTAATAAAGTAAAACTTAATACACAACTAACACCATATACATAAATTTGATAAATTAAAACCCCTTATATAACTAATACCATATACAAACCCTAAGTAAATTTCCCAAACCCTAAATAAATTTGATATACAAGCCCTAAGTGAATTTCACAAACCCTAAATAAATTGGATAGAGTTCAAGCCATATACAAGCCCTAAGTGAATTTCACATGGCTCAAATCATATACAAGCCTCGGGTGAATTTAACAAAAACTCCCACACAAAACTGAAACCATATGTAAGCTCTAGGTGAATTCAACAAGCGACACCATTACCAAATACTCTCTTTCAAAAACAAGCCTCACAAAACTAGTTTGGCGGGCATAAGTGACCGTCAAATTTGAATCTCCATCTCCCACGTTGTAGAGAATCCATGTTCTTCCTCTAAGGGGTCTATTCTAGAACTGGTATCAATGCATTTGTCGTAAAGTAACAAAAAGTTGTACTGCCCCAAAATAAGTGCTTCCCAACAGGGGATAGCTTTTCTTCAAACTTTCACAATTCATGGATTTTTAATCATTTCTGGAAGGAAGTGATTATAACCACGCACTTAAAGTTGCTGAAATAATACATTCTATTTGGAATCCTATGAGATACCTTAAACACACGATATGAAAGTTGATAAAAAGTAGACCCAAATACATGATAGAAAAGTGGGTGACGTTGCCATGGCCCACATAATCTCTACTGGTGCCTCACCCATTTCCAAAAATGTCCAAATACGGCCATACGACCATCAAATTTAGGCCCAAACTTGTGCCTCACTCGTGTCCATATCCACACTATTTGATCCCCAAAAGGAGTCCTAGTTGGAAAGCTAAAAAGGTATTAGTGAGTTGGCAAGAGCATAAAATATGTTCAAAATCACTATTAGTAAGGATATAAATAGGGCTTGGCGTGCCTCTATTTTGTCCCAAATGGGTGTATGGTAAATAACAAGCTCACCATTTTGTTGACAATTGAGGTTTGCTTTTGACTAGTCCTGCAATAGAATTGTATTGGAATCAAAACATGCAGAGCAAGGGAGAGGTACCTAATAAGCATGGGGACCCCTTAGCCGACTTTTAGGGCTATAAAGTTGATGATGGAGACTTGGATGGCATGTACTTCCAAAACTTCCATCACTTCATTGGAATGTAGCATGTATTTGGGGTACATATCCTAATGGGATTATTGGTCAATCATGGTTACTCTGGTACCTCTTTTGCATAGGATGTTAGGACTCAAACAAATTTGCATAATTGGTTAGGCCGACTTTATGGATAGGACATTTGTATTGTAAGAGGTGAGGCCAAAAGAGTTGTCCTACATCATAACTCTTTTTAAAAGCTTTAGTTAAGGCATAAATCATTTTTTAAGGAAAAAGACTCTAAAGAGATTGAGATATTGCCTTGAAAAGCTTTAATTGAGAATGAAGTGCTCAAAATAGCTCAAGTAATTGATGTATTAGAGGGTGTAAAACAAAGGGTAATGTAATGTACTTTGAAATACTTGCAATATGACATAGGCATCACTTTTTCTTAGTCAAAAGCAGTTTCATTTTTTGTATAGTAAAATATTGACATATAAATCTTACCTTTTGGATTTTAAAATCTTGTTAAAGTATATAAAATTTATATAAAGAAATAAATATAAATTTAGGGGTCTTTTAAATTTTGGTTAAATTTTATAAAATTTATATAAAGAAATAAATATAAATTTAGGTGGTCTATTCACAATGTATTAAATTTTATGATATTTTATTAAAATTTAATTATGTAGTTTTTTGAGTCAGTTTTTATCAATTTATATTTTATGGGTAGTAGTTCACAAGATTCTATTTTTCATGAGTATGAATGATCCACATAGCATACATTTCATGTAGGTGATGCTCATAATGGTGAAACATCAGAACTTCATGGAAGGTCACCCATCCCAATACTACTATGAATTAAGTGTATTAAACCATAGAGTTTTCCAAAAGATCAAACCCAATTAGCTTGCTACCCCATTTGTAAAAGCCAATAAAACATCATATAATAAATAAATATGGAATTATTATTATTTAGATTTATATAAGGAAACAAATATGTATTTATTATTATTATTTAGATTAAAGAAGCCTCAAATTTATTAAATTGACACGATATTATAAAATTATATTTATTTAAATTTTAGAATAACATTAATAATTTGATTAGAGTTTTAAATTTTATGATGTTTTATTGGGATTCAATTGTATAGTTTTCGAGTCAATTTTTATCGATATATATCATGAGTAAGTAGCTCACAAGAACCCATTTCTCAGAACAGTCCACTTTTAGTTATTGCATCTAAATGATGCTCAAAGAGGTGAAGCATAACAACTTTCTAGGTGGTCACCTATTCCAAATACTACTCTAACTCAAGTATGCCTAACCATAGAGTTTCCCCAAAGATCAAGCCCATTTAACTTGCACCCCATTTTAAAACCTAATAAAACATCATATAAAAATTAAATATGAATTTATTATTATTATTTAGATTCTATAAAAAAATAAATATGTATTTATTATTATTTAGATTGAAGAACCCTTAAATTTATTAAATTGACATAATATTATAAAAATTATACTTATTTAAAATTTGGAGTAACATTAATAATTTGATTAGGGTTTTTTATTTTAATTTAGCTATCCTTTATATACTTTTTAATATTGTAAAATATATTAATTTTTTTTTTCCATACAAATGTATATAAAGGTTTCCTTGTACAAGAGAAAATAACACACCTCACATAAATATTCTAAGTAAACTCATTAATCTATAATGAACATGTTATGCCTAGGTGTTGTACACCTTGTGAGTTCAAACTTTTTGTATTTACTTAATAATTTGTAGTGTTTGGATCCTCATGGAATGGGACACCCCACATGGATGGAATCTTAAATATTGATTCAGTGACACTCTCCCCCACCTGGGATTTGTTGTGTGATGTGTGTAAGAGCATCAATACCATGTAAGATATATAAGAGCATCTATGACATGTAAGGTATGAGATAATCTATGGTACACATAAGAGAAGATAAAAACATTGTAAGAAGGGGGTTATTCATGGACTAGTCAAGACATCTTTTGACTAGCCAATATAGTCATGTGTAAGAGGATGTATGTGTAGGTAAAAAATTACATACTTCACAATCTTCACCTTATATTTCTGCACTTATTCTGGTGTCCATTCCCATTGTGATGTTTAGGTATCATTTTATCTATTTTCTTGCCAAAATACCTATCACACATATGTAATGCAAAGAATAAAATCCTTATATTATTGTCCTTGAATGATCCTCAAAAGTTGGCATCATGATTCCTCAAGGACACCAACAACCCTAGGCACTTGTGTTTAGGTTCAAAATTTGAATCTAGGGCTTAATGACCATTGGAACCCTAATTCTTGTACTATGATTTATAATGATTGATTGCCTATGATCTCTCTATAGACTTAGTTTCAATCTCATTTTGATACTCTTGCACATTATTGCATATTCTTATGCACTCTTGCTTCCACGATCTACTAAGTTTTCATAAATGCTCTCTCCATTCACTCCATTGTTGGAGGGTTTTGAGCTCCAATGTTGAAGATAAGATTTCAAAATCCCTACTTACCACATCCCATTTGTTCACCGTGAAAAAATCTTCTCTCTTTTAATCCATCCTCATGGTTTAATCCCTTTCCATATACTCCCATCTTCTTCTCCTAAATTTATCTCCCATGGATGCCTTAACTACACTATTGTAGAAATCGTTTCCCATCTCTTCACTACTTTAGAAGTAAATCCATATTCCCATCCTTAGCATTCCCCATTACATATCCAAATGGCACATCCATCTCCCAATCTCCTCCATATCACTTTCACACACCACTCTATCTTAGAATCCAACCTAGGGTTTACTTCCATAGGCACTAAATCTTTGCACACACCACTAAAAACACCACACTTAGGGATACAAACACTCCCAATATTTGTAGTGCTAAAGTGGAGGCTAGAAAAAGATAAATAGGGGATTAATTGAGGTAGTTTCCCAAAGCACAAACTAAAAATTTTCTCCCCTTAGAGTTTTTCCATAAATTTCTTAGTATTAGATATTGATGTAAGGAATCTACAAAGATAGAAAGGCTTAGAAAATAGCTAAGTAGATCTTGTAAGTTTCAAATAATTTAGAGTAGAAGAATAGAATCTGAGGACATGAGTGCCTAACTCTTGGACACAAGTGCCATACTCTTGGACACGAGTGCCCCCAAAATTAAAGTTATAAAAAATTGGCCAAACTCACCATAGATGATCTAGCAAGCTTCCTAAGTGCATTTTTGGCACCAAATTTTTGTGTAGACATATTTTTATCCCTTTTATTAGTATTTTTAGCATAGCCAATTTTGTTTCTAGTCCTAGGCTTTGTGATTTATTGAAATTATATTAGATCTAAACGCTTATTCTTTTTTTAATATTATCTAAAATTATATTTGTTTAGGTATAGTAATCACATTAAAAAAGTAATTTATTGTTAAAATAATCTTAGGAGCTAAATTTTATATTTCATTTATGTTAGGAAAAGAACTCACAACCCTCTTAGCAATTAAACTCAAAACAAATTTCAACTACTAAATATGTAGGTATTTCCACATTAACCCTTTAGGGAGAATATTGTAGAAATCAATGTACACAAAATTTAACACCATAACATCATATGAAACAACACTTAGAAATAAGAAAGAATGAGAGAAGAAGAATATATGAAACCACAACAAGAGAAATGAAATAGATATACCTTGGGAAAGCCCTTTCAAGAAAACCTAAACTCCACAGCACCGCAAAACTCATTACCAAATAAATTGTGGTTACAATACAGTCACAAGATATCCATGTGAGCTTCAATGAGATCAACATTCTTGCTCCTTTAGTGGAAAACTAATAACATAACCCTATAAAATATTTTCCATACACCCTTTATCCCATGCCTCCAATATATAGACTTAAAGAGTCCTAGAAAACCATGAAAAAAATACCATGAGCCCAAACAAGGTCCCAAAATACCATGGTAAGAATTCTCACAACCCTCATATGTGTGGAGCTGCTCCAAAATAGAAAATAACTCTTGCCAAGAATCTTTAACTTTGACCACTCAAGTTGGCATATGTAACTCCCAAGCACTCCCCTATGAAGCACTAATTACATCTTACACCCACTAATAATGGAAGATTCTCCAAATTCACTATGTAACCCCTCATCAATACCTTTAAATTACAATAATATTTTTAAGTCTTTAGAGACTAATAAATTATTACATATGTTCCCACCCTCACATGGACATCCCATTTTTCCCACTTAATTATTATTTGAGATACATAAATTATTTACCCATCTCTGAACAATTAAGGTACAATAGACCTTAGGATATGCAAGGTGAATAGCACTTCTAATCTTGACATTCTCCCACTTGATATTCACATTACAGACATGCATAAGGGGCTCCAACAAAATGAACTAAAAACTAAGGGTATAACTAGATGAAAGTTCACAGCCATGTCACACTTTTATAAAGGAAAAGGCCAACACTTATCTAACTTTTTAACTTGAATCACTACAAAGTGATGCATATGTTCTGAATTTTGAAACAATGTAAAGTAATAAATTATATATTTTTATTGTATTTTATGTTTTCATTTTAAAAAAAATTATTTGAATGTAGTTTTTTATAAAATTGACACTATAATTTAGTTGCTAATAAAATGTTGAAAAATAAGGTTAGGTGGGATGCCACTCTTTTTATAGTAAATTTTATTTTTCTCCTTCAATTTTTTTAGATATTTATAACTTGAAATTTTAGTGCATGGATTAATTTCTTCCCATTTTGATAAATATTTTTTTAAATAAATCTTGGAAGTTACATGTAATGAAAACACAACTATTTCAATGGGAAATAACTTTTTGTATTAACTATTTATCAAAAATAAGAAAAAAAAATATATCATCTCAACATGGAATCTCTCATCTAGTGCATCGTATTTTTTCAAAAAAATTAATAAACTTTAGTATTTTTCCTTGAGAGGACAATCAACATTATATTTTGTTGCTAATGACCTAGTTTTAGTAAAAATAAAAAAGAAAATCTAAGACTAATTGAAATATTATTATATTTTTACAAACTACACCTATAGATCTACAAAAGGGTATTTTTAGATTTTAAAAAAATATTATTTACATGAGTAGTTGTTAGAACATCCAAGCTTTTTAAATAATTTTACATTTTTGATAAATTAGCCTGAAAGTGATGCTACATATATATTAAGTGGACAATTCCAGTTGGGGAAGCTATGGCTTAGACCTAATTTAGCTCGAATTAATCCAACTAGAACATATATTTCACCAAAATTAACTTTTAGTTGCAAATGCTTAAATTCGTTTATACTAATAAGTTGGCCTATTGAAGTGTTAAACAACTTTGAACTTTCACTTGACCGTACAACACCAACTAACTCCTCCATCATGCCCAAGCATGAAAGGTAAGAGACCAAAGCCAAGATTACACTTTGAATATCATGCTTCAATTTAAACACATACACCAAAGTCCATCTCATCAAGAATAGGATTGAGTATTTGCCGCATATGAAAGGAAGTTGATAGTAGAAACATTTCCTACACTAATCAATGAGGAGAGAAATGCATGCAAAATATGATATAGCAATGTCAAAAGAGAATATACACACAAAAAGAATACCACAATGACAATGTTTATCCTAGGAAAACCCTTTCGAGAAAACATCAATACATCAATAGGCTCAAGCCTTCATAGCAGAACAACTGACATAAGTTTGGAGAAATTTTAGTGGCATAACCCCACACAAAATTACATCATACTACATCTCAACCCTAGGAATTGATATATAGAGGATACGAAACATGAAACCACAAATGGTAAACCATAAATCATGGGAGAATATCACCCCTAAAAATGGTGCCCAAATCCCCATGAGCAATTCCAACACCAACTCCCATGACGAGTCAACATGCTAGTGTTAGAAGATCCTCTTACACTTTTGTAATCTATCCTAAGCAGCTCACCAACTTAGGTTCTCTATTTTGGCTCCATTATCTCCATTAAAAGATGCCTTACGACATGTCATTCTTATATGTCATAAGTTGGTCAAAATTCAAGTCTACTATGTAACCTCCTTCTTACATGCTCTTACATGTTATAGATATGCATTATAAGAATTTATTACACCTAGAATGTCATAAGATACCATTAGAACATAAGATGATCTTATAGCCTCTTACACACATAATAATATATCTAAAATGTGGCCAAAAGTGCCACCTTGAATTGGGATGACCCTTTTTACATGTGAGCCATAAATAATAAATAAATGCAAAACATTGAGATGCAAGGTTGAGACACGTTTCCTAACATTCTTCCATTTTTCAAACACCTTGAAAGAGAAAAAGGGAATTTCCAACACATTATAGACTAATTGCTAGGGGTTGTGAGGCCCATAGATTCATTGCACCAAATAAACTTCTATATGCTTACAAGCTTTATTAGTGCATCTACAACATTCACCAAAGTGTCAACCTTTTCAAGCATCACCCTTGCATCCTCCACCATGCCACAAATAAAATGATAGTGAACATCTATGTGCTTTGTCCATGCATGAAAAGTTGGTTCTTTTCTAAGTTGATGGCACTCTGATTGTCATATCTAATTTAAACTACTCTCTGGCTTAGCCCAACATCTGAACATAACCTTTGAAGCCAAATTACCTCCTTACATGCACGAGTAACTTCCATGTACTCTACCTCTATTGTAGATAAAGTGACCATGGCTTGTCACTAGCTCATATAACTAATCACAACACCAAATAGGTTAAAAAATAACCACTAGTAGATCTTTTGTTGTCCACATCTCCTACCTAATCTGAGTCAAAAAACTCTTGGATCTCCAAGTGTTTCAAGTACTCCCAACTTTGTTGTAAGTGCCACCAACCTTACTTTGCTACAAGTGGCTTCTATCACTTTGCTACAAGTGACCTTCAAAGTAAATAGAATACTTAGTAGTGTCCCAAAAGTACCTAAAGACTCTCTTCACTACTATCAAGTGCTCCCTGCTAGGATTAGCCATGAATTATCTCAAGACTCCCATTTGTTGGGCAATGTCCAGTCTAGTGCAGAACATAGCACACATCAAACTATCAACTTCAATAGCATAAGGAACACGAGACACATCCTCCATCTTTGTAGGTGAAGAGGAATACTAATCAACTGATAACTTACTCCCCACTGAAATAGGAACACTCATTGGTCTACTATTTGCTATGCTAAAATGTTGTAACACAAACTCAACATACTTACTTTATCCCAACTAGATCTTTTTGTTAGCTCTATCTCTTCTAATCTCCATACCTAAGATGAACTTAGCAATCTCCAAGTTCATGTCAAACTATAATGAGAGATGAGACTTTAGATCCCCAGTCATCCCCTTATTGTTACCATTTATATCAATATATCATCCACATACAAAGTGATAACAAGGAGATGTTCACCATCCTTCTTAAAATACACATAGTGATATAATTTGGACCTTACAAATCCCAACTTAAAAACACATGAATCAAATGTTAGGGTTAGCCAACAGAAGATATCAATTAAATGCACATAAAGATTAAATAAAGGAATGGAAATACACAGAAATAATAACAGCTAAAGATAAATTTTTGTATACGCCTAAAAATGACACGACTCGGTCTAAATAAATATTCTTAATATTTATTCCCTTCTAATTCTTCTATCAATAAATAAATAAACAAATTTATTTATTTGATTCATATTCCTCTAAATTAATTAAATATCAAAATATTTAATTCTCTTCTGAAGTCAAAATTAAATAAAATCTTTTATTTAATTAAATTCTTCCAAACAATTAAATAATTCTTAATTATTTAATTAAAATCAAATCATTCTTCCAAATTTAAATAAATAAATCAAATTTATTTAAATTCTCTCAATCTCCTAAAATAAAATACAATCAAATATTTTATTTATTCTTCCAAATCAAGCACAACAATTAAATAAATTTATTTACTTAATTAGCTTTCTTATCTTCTAATTCTTCAAATATCTTTCAAATCTTCTAAAAACAAGTCTTCTTCTTCATGCACACACAATTAAATAATTTATTATTTAATTTCTCTTAAATCATGCCAAAGAAAATCTCAAGTTGAGTTATCTATTCAATCAACCTTGTTTTTATCAATATCTCTTAAAATAGAAAAAAACTTTCTAATTTATGAAAAGCATCTCTTATCTTTAGAAAAGAAAGTAATTAACTCAAATAAAACAACTTTTGTGTGACACTTGTCTTCTTCTTATTCGTGCATGTTCCTCAATCGTTCTATACCGTTGATCTTCTCATTCTTTCTATACCTTCGATCTTCATTCTCTCAAGTCTAGAAATTAAACCTCATTCTTCCATTTCATTCATCCAATCTTTAAGTATTGTTACTCTACAGGAATTACAGTGTGTCTTTGGCACCAATTCCTTCATTGCTTGTGATCATATTTGTTACTACATATTACTATCATTGTTGTGAAGCTCATCTTCATGGCAATATTATCATAGCCATTCCCATTTGACATCTTGGAGTCATAGCAAGGAAGTGCACCTTCTGAGGGCCGTATTCATAGACAAGATCATTTGTGATAGGGGATCAATGGAAGCTATGAATTAAAGGAGGTTTGCTTTGTTGTTGTTTAGTGTTTATTTGAATCTCTTTTGTTCACCATTTCATTGAGTTTTGGGTATCTTGATATTTGATATTATTGATTATTCTTTTGAATCCAATTTTCCCTTAACATTTTTGGCATCCACTGTGGGGCCTAGCCCCAAATTTAACCCAAAAATTGAGTTTTTGTGTTTTAGAAGCCATACATAGGAGGAAATAACGCATCTGATACATCCTAACACGCATATATTGTCTATTACGGCACATTCATTCCTACAACGCATATAATCTTTGTTTCGACACATATACTATCTGTTTCAACGCATATACCATTTTAGCGCACACATACTCTGTTACAACACATTTACCCTCAGATACGACACATATATTAGATCAACGCATATACACTATTTTCCAGTGCTTTTGACCTCTGTCTTAGCACATATGTACTGCGGCACTTCTGTTCTCTATTTCTGCACATTCAGTCTCTGAAGTAGCGCATCTATTTTGGGCAGTGATCTTTAGAGTTTCCTTGAAGTTTTTGCTAATGCTAACATCTTTTTGCAGGAACTCTCTTGATCTATTTTGCAGGCTAGGTATTGGTTTAGAATCATATAGTTGCACTTGTTAAACTCACACTTCAATTTCTAATGGGAAAGTAAATGGATGCTCATGTAAATCTCACATAGTTTAACTAGGAAGGCGGTAATTGAATCATTGCTATCTTGCATGTCATTGAATCATTGCTATATTGCTATCTTTTCAAAGTTAACAACTCATTGCTATCTAGATAAAATTGAACTCATCATTGCTATATGGGTAAAACTAAACTATTGCTATCTTGATTATCACTTCAAAGTTAACAAATTCATGCTATGTGGATAAAATTGAACTCATCATTGCTATCTAGATAAAACTGAACCATTGCTATCTTGATCATCACTTCAAAGTTAACAATTCGTGATATCTGGGATAAAATTGAACTCATCATTGCTATCTTAGTAAAACTAGACCATTGCTATCTTGTTATCACTTCAAAGTTAACAAAATTTTGTGCTTGGCCAAGAAGATAACTCATCTAGTTTTTCTCATTTTAACTAGGGGAAAAGAACCACTATATTCTGTGTTTTGGGAATGATACCAGGCCTATGCTCTCCCCTATCTTGGGTGACTAGAATGGTAGACATATCATTTTCGCATGTGTTTTTCCTTTAGAGGGGCCTACTCTTGGATACCGTTCATCCAAGTAGGAACGACCCTAAGTGGTAACAAGGTAGATGCCAAGCCCTTCCAAGCCACTATAAATAAATTATGTTTGGGGCAAAAGCTTCAAACAATGAGTGCAATTGTGTTATACAGACAACCAACCTCCCCCAAAACCCTCCAAGGCGCAACCCTTGCAGGCTGGGAGACTCCATAATAGAGAGTAGTGCTATTGCATGTATAACCACTTGAACGATTGCCTTTATTACTCACTTTTGTTCTAGTGGCCAAAAACCCCTGTAATCCATTTGAAGCCTAGGATTGTACTTGCTTTCTTTTTTAGTCCAAAAAGAGTAAAAAAATCATAAAAAAAATAAAAAACCATAAAAATATTCTGTGTTTGCTGTGTCTTCTTGCCATAATTTCAGAAAATCAGATCAAAAAGACCTTGCAACCAAAGTACCAAAAACATCAGAAAAATTCCAAAAAAATTGCAAAGATACTAAGAAAAACTGGAGCGGCGCATTCGTCCTCTGTTGCTGTGCATTTGTGCCAACGTACAGCGCATCTATACTGACTTGCAACACTTTTACTACCTATTACAACGCATTTGATTTTTATCAGTGCGGCACTTCTATGCCAACTTCCTGCACATTTACCAGATTCTGCAGCACATTTGTTCCAGCGCATGCATGACAGTGAGCACTTGCACAATTTTTGAGACAAAAAGTTTATCATTTATGGTACCCGTTTTAGTCTAGTTACAGGTCCCGAGATCAGATCTTACCTTGCAATCATTTTTCCATCCATTTTGCGTCAGAGTCTCTCTTTTGTTGGTCATCCCATTCACCTTCTATCAAGTCCTCCTAGTCCAAAGTCAAAGTATCCCATATCAGATCAGCATAGGCCCCTTTTTCATATCACTTTGGATTCAAGTAACCCTAGTAGGTCACAAAACTTCACTAGTGGTCTGGGTGCGCGACTAGTCCCTACAGAGTAAGACAGGTATCGAGTACCCTTACTAGTGACTATCATCTTGTATCATCCATCTTATTTGGAATCATTGATTGAGAAAGTCCCTTGTCCAAATCTTGTCATAAGTATCCTATTCTCAGCAGTCTCCACCGGCATCTTGCCAAAATCTCTAGTTTCATCCCACCTCATCCCTTGTCACCTTGCATAGTTCTTACTAGATCTCAATACAAAAAGCGACTTGAAATGGCCGGATCATCCAACCACATCATCACCCCTCATGATAGTGATGAGGAAATCTCTCGCGAAGAGTATGAAGGAACCCTCCAAGATCAGAAATTCCAACGCCTGTTAGAGAAAGTGCTCCATGATGACCCTCACGAGTATTTTTATCATCTTGCAAATCTTGGAATTAAACTCCCTATGGATTTCAATCTAAGCACAATCCAAGAAAATGTGGAGAATAATCATGAAAAAGGAAAGAAAGCCATAGACCCAAACGCAAAGGATAATAATGAAAAAGGAAAGAAAGCCATAGACCCAAGCGCTCCTATGGAAGAAATGAGAAAACAACTTGAGGGTCTAAAGAAACAAATGACAGATGTCAAGACAGGTACAAACACTAAAACCTACTCCTTGGAAGATATTGTATCGTACCCCTTTGATAAAAGTTTGAACATGACACCATTTCCATTTCAATTTGAAGTTCCTAAGTTTGACAAATATAAAGGGAAAGGGGACCCTAGAGATCACATTAGGTAATTCAACATAGCATGAATGGAAGTAGCTCACAATGAGACTTACTTAATGAGACTATTTCCTAGATCCCTAGGTAGTCAAGCCATGGAGTGGTTCTCACAGCTTCCACTGGGTATCAAAACTTTTGATGAGTTAGTCAACAAATTCATCACGCACTTCTCCTACAATATTGAACACGAGGTCTCTATGATTGATTTATGCAACACCAAGCAAAAAAGTGGTGAATCATTCACCTCCTTCCTACAAAGGTGGATACAACTAGCAAGTAAATGTTCATATGATGTACCAGAGAAGCAATTAATGGAGATGTTTGTCCATAACCTCAACTCTAATCTTAGCTATCAAATACAAATTCAATGCCCTACTTCATTCTCGAAAGTCATTGAAATGGGATTGCTCATCGAGAAAGCTATGATTGCCAAGGGGCAAATCAAGTTATACAAGGACACACTGACCTCCAACTACATGATTGACAAATCAAAGTTTTGGACTAAAAACAAAAATGTCGTTAACGATGGGGTAGTTGATGCCAAGGTGGCAGCTCCCAAGCAACAACTGATATTTACTCTCAAAGGAGAGGCAAGCAATGTTACACCCAACAAAACATTCTCTCGGGAGCTAAGACCATGGTTCAACTCAAATCTAAGGCGAAAGTTCACACCGCTAGGTGAGTCCCAAGAATCTGCATTAAGGAAGCTATTGGCCAACAATGAAATCTCTCTACCACCAGCAAGTGATTATGAACCTCAAATTAAACCTCACTATTGGAAAGACACCGACTATTGTGAGTATCATAGAGGAAGAGGACATACAACCAACAATTGTATCCATCTCAAACATGTTTTTCAAGATGTGCTTGATCAAAATCAAGGAGGTGCTCATAAACATACTTCTAATGAGACACATGTGGCTTACAAAGATCTGCTTCTCAATCATAACATTCTGTACAACAACAATAACAACAACGGCAACAACAACAACAACCGCAACAGGCAAAATCAGAATAATGGGAATAATAATGCCGACTACACAAGTGTACCATTTGACTATACCATCAATTGCATATCAAAGCATGTCCCACAAATCAATGTGGTCACGCCCAACCAACAATCAGAGCCTAACCAAAATAATTGTAGTATCATTACCTACAGTGGTAAAGTCATGTTAAATACCATTTGTCTAAGGTCGTCACATTCTCAATCCAACTTCCATTAGTATAGCATCATAGACCAACTACGAAAGACTCCCACCCACATTTCTATCTTAGAGTTGTTGTGTCTATCTCCTTCCCACAAGGAGATTCTCAGTAAAGACTTAGTGGAAACCACTGTACCCACTAACTTGGCCCAAGAGAAGTTTCAGGCCATGGTAGGTAATCTAACCTCCTCAAGTACCATATCATTTACCGAACAATATGACCTCTCAGTGTCTCAACCTCATAACACCCCTCTACATATCATCGCCTTCACCCACAAGCACCGCATCAAGAGGGTTCTCATTGATGGGGGAACTGGTTTAAATATTTGCATGTTAAAGCTAGTCCTTACATTGGGGTTCTCTGAAAATGTAGTTGATCCAAGAAAGAAGATAACTATCAAAGCCTATGATGAAGAGGAGAGAACTACCAAAGGAAGAGTGGTATTACCCATACAAGTGGGACCGATGATAAAAGATGTTGTGTGCCAAGTCCTAGATAGGGAGCTCACCTATAATATTCTCCTAGGTAGACCATGGATTCATGCTATGAAAGTTGTACCCTCTACCTATCACCAATGCATAAAATTCCCTCATAATGGCAAGCAAGTCACCATCCAAGGAGACCCCGACCCCTTTCAACATTGCAACTCTGTCCTTTCAAAACCTGATTGCATCATACCAAATAATAGAGCATCTACATCCCCTACCCCACAACATGATCCTACCTCTGAAGATTCCTCATCAAAGACCAAATAGTAGAAAGTTACCATCACAGAAAAAGGAGTAGGGGAATACTCCATTGAGTACAGCCTCAATCTAGCCAAGATGCCTATATCTCCTAGATCTTTTGGTCGACCCAAGCATTTTCCAAAGCCATCTACTCCTCCTATACCTCCCATAGGTCCCTTTGTAAAACAGGGGACCTTATCAGATGAAATAGAGGAAAGAGATATCCTACAATGGATTTATAC